>LS997567.1:16735449-17242949 GCA_000469685.2 Haemonchus contortus | reverse complement strand
TTTCGAGGAGGAAAACTCGTCAATGTACGTTTCGAGTTGATTCACATAATTGAACTTCTTATTTTTCGGATGGTCCGACAGCGACAGGAGCAGATGATAATCCGTTGGAGTTAGGTCTGGTGAATACGGTGGGTGGGCCATAACATGCCATCTCGGACTTTGAAGCTTCTTCTGGGTCTCCTTCGGAAAGTGTGGGCGAGCACTGTCGTGGAGAAAATAGACTTTCCCGAGTTTCTCTCTTAGAGCTGCAGCAATCCGGTCTACAGAGCACACTGGGCTTCAGTGCTGACAGCGGAGTTTGGTGGTAGAAAGTCCCAGTGAACGATCCTGTTGAATGGCTACAAACGCTTGGCATTGCCTTCTGAGGTAGGAATTTTGGATTGGAGGTCGGGATTCCATGCTCTACGCATCTAAGCCACTGGCGCTTCCTCGTGTGGTTTAAGTAGGGAACATACTTCTCGTCGCTAGTGATTAAGTCTTCCGGCCATGCGAAGGTGCGCCGGAAAGTCATCAAGTTCAGGCATGAATCCCTCTTCATTTGGAGGTCGTGACCACCCAGATCTAAACGTATCCATATCTCCGAATCTCCATGTCTTTCCAACGCGATGGAAATGGACAGCTTTTGTGTCGTGATGGCTATGAACTCCTGTTTCAGCTGATGGGTACTGAACCTAGAATCTTCTTCAACCAGCTTCAGGAGATAGTCATCATTGAGCTCAGCTAGTCTCCTAAATCGTGGTTCTTCGGTCCAGTCAAAGTGGCCACTTTTGAACTTCTTGTACCAACTTCTTGATGTGCTATTAGAGACAATGAATGGTCCTATCGCATCGCCTATTCCCCCTGTCGCTCAATTTGGATTAACGTTTTTTCTCAACTTATGAAGAAAAGATAGTCTGACTAGCTTTGAGTCGAGAGCGATTCTTGCAGCCATAACCGTTGAGAAATGCTACGGCAGATTTGGTGTGGAGAGCGCATTGACCTGCACTTACACATATTCCGCAGTGAAGGCTCTAGAGCTATCCCCAAAGATTTCACAACATGGGAACCAAAATGCGCAAATACTTTTCCGACAACCTAATATGTATGTATGTATGTATGTATGTATGTATGTATGTATGTATGTAGCCGAATTCCAAATAATTGTCATTAGTATCAGGAAACTACTTGCTACATACTTGTGTTGATCAACGAATTCCTTACAGCAAGGCTTTTGCTTCTAGAAAACCAACATTTCGCATTGTACGGACCTTTTTGCATTGTGCTACATCCAAGTTTGAAATAGCGAAAGAGTGAACGTAAAGGAATCGAAATTATTCCACAGAAACTCAGCAGTTCCAAAAATGGGTAACAGCATTAGAATACAGCAGAAAACTATAAAATGTTAGGCAGTGCTCGAAGTCAGTTTTCGAACGGCGAAAAACAATAAATAATTGAAATACTTCTTTGCGACACCGTGCACAAGAGCATTGAAGCACAAAAATGCAGTACTCTCCGAGGAATCTGAGAGTAATAAAAATTTATAAATTAATATGATTAAACCTATCTGAAGAGTAAACTTGTTACCTTAGTGTCGAATGCTTTCATGTAAGTGGACCAACGACGCAGTACTTGTGGCTGACCTGAGGTACCATTACGACCATGACTTCGGAGACCCCGCACACGCGTAGAAGTGTTACGGGTAAATCCTTAAATGGACACTTGCATGAACGGAAAGATGGTGGTTAGTTACTTTTTCAGGCGTCCCCTTCCCCGATGTGTCACCAAGTAACCGAATAGTCTTCTGAAACAATTCGCGTGTTGCACCCTGTTTAGTACACTTCTATAATACGAGAGCTTTGTTTTGTCATTCCGATCGAAGTAAGGAAATGAGATCGCCATCAAGCCTTTCCATTCACCCTCACGAATACGAAAACTTTTGAGGATTATGATGGCTTGATGCTTCTGAATCGTATGCGAATTGGTCGAACTCGCCAATACTTGCAGTGATCCGGTCACAACGTCGAGAATACTTCCGTAAAAGAAACCAATAACCCCGTAGGTTGCCTTTTTTATTTCGGGATTAGAGGACAAAAAAATATTAAGCATTGAAAATCGCTTTACTGCCTTTCAAAATTTTCCACATTAAGATCTATACACTTTTGCATGGGCTCGAGTCAATCTTTGAAGCACTTTTGCCACTCTGACCGAGGTAGCTCCAAAACATGCATTCTGAACGCATCAATCGCTTCTTCAGGTGTCGAAAAACGTTCACCTCTCATGTTTTTAGGTACGGGAATAACAAGAAGTCATTAGCTGCCAAAGCCAGGGTTATATGGCGGATCACTCATCAAACAGATGTTTTGGGTGTTCAAAAATGCAGCTGTTTGAGATGATGTGTGAGAGCGCGCAATGTCGTGACAAGGGGTTTTTTTCGAACAAATTTTTTTGACAGTCAAGGGTTCATGCAATATTGATTGTATGCTGGTCCCACAATGCCTAAGGTTGTTCCAAGCTCACGATCGGTCATGATCTTGCAATGTTAGTTTGCGCACCGCATCGGAACAACAACTGATTTTGGACGACCTTCAAGTCGTTTTGGAGTGAACTACGACCTCGGATGAATTCACCATGCCATCGTTAAACACTAGTCCATTATCGCCGAAAATTGAACTAAGTTCATCCATGCACTGTTGTTGAGTTAATCCACGTCGAAAATTGCAAAAAATAATCGCACGAAAATGTTCACGATTCAATTTCATTTTTTGGTTTGAATAAATCTTTTAAGTCAGGGTTTTTTGGGTACGTACACCTCAAAAAGGTCAAACTTTACGGTAGAGCTGTCAGTTGCCAGATTGCAACGCTAGGGTTGCCCAATCCAAAAATATAAAAGGTAACCCTGGTATGATTTTATCTACGACCGGATGTTTTCAAGTAGTGAATTAAGAAATCAAATTCAATGCAAAGCGCTAAGTTGATTCCCACAACTAAAAGCATTGGTCAGCAACATCGGTCATGAACTTTGGCAGAATCAAACAGACGCCACATTCAAACATTCATTTATATCAATCATCACGTTATAGAGGCTAGTTACGTGAGATCGACTTCGTTTAATCCTAGCAACACAACTGATTTAAGGCCGATAAAGTTGTTTCCAACAGCATTGTTGGTCGAAATTTCACATTACACGGAGGAAGCAGGCACTACACTCAGCGATTAGGAAAAGAGAGCAGATGTCACGTGAGGACATTTAAGACTCAAACTACATATTAGTTGTAATACTGGTTGGTTGGTTGTAATACTTACCTCGTCCATTATTTCCAGTGAAGAAAAGTACCCTGATCAGTGATTCGTTTTGACCCATTATTCATCCAACACGATTACACCTCCGGGTGGAGGGTCATTGGATGGCTATTCATACGTTATATTGAACTACATACAATTTCAGGCAGATGCATAAGCGAGAGTCAGAACAGTGAAGAGTTACGAACAAGGAATAGCAAACAACAATAACGGTTCGTTCCAATCTCATCGAGAGCAGCAAACTTATATCTCATGTGCAGGTCAGTACAACATAGCTCATGACGCTGCTCTCAGAAATGGGACGTTTGACTCTTAAAATCGCAGCGGATATGAGTGCGATGATGATAGGGCTTTTGTATCTGGTTGAGATTCGATAAACAAAGGCTCCCCAAAACATTGAGACCTGTCTTTACCCATCTATGGCATTTGAAGGGATGTGCATATAAAGAGAGGGAAGCAATCCCTCGTTCGACTCGTCGCGAGATGATCGATACGAAATCCGCACTTGTTGAATTTTGCCAGTTAAAAACGCTGAATCGTCAACATAATAGCAACCCAATAAGAGATACACCTGGATCCTGAACAACTGGGCCGTTGTGCACTGGACGACCACCATTCATGTGATGCTGCTCAGAAGTGTCGACTGGTGTGCCACCAATACTACGCCGATCATGTACAGTCATACCTAAAACAGAAACGAAAGCATCGAAACACTGGAGATGTCAACTGTGATTTCCAAGAGCAATGTATAAAGATACATTAGCGTTTAGTGAGAATCGTTAGGACGAACACTTATAGCATCAGTTTCCAAATGACTCACAGACTTCACAATCACGGTCATCTCGCTTATGCGCCACTTTGGCGAAATTACGCCAGTGCGTTCCGTGTGACGTTAAACGCTGGTCTCGTAAGGACGATTTCTGCTGACGTGTTCCTTCAGATGACAGAAGTAGGCGAACATCATTGCTACTCCGCTGTCGCTTTGGAAGCAAAGCAGCACGGCTGAGTCCGAAATCAGACGGGGTTCGGTCAACATCCTATAAAATTAATAAACATCTCAGATTTCAGCTCTACATTTCCATGTTTGTCACTATACATAAGTCGAAAACAAACGAATCAATATGAGGATTCATCCGTACTAGGGAAACACAGACTAAAGAGAAGTATTCATTCCAGCATTGGGAACACTTTGCAAAATCGTAGCATTACCGGAACCCGTTTCACAAATCAATGAAAGGATAAGTACGGCGACCGCAAGGTATGTTCTCTTCGTTGACAGGAAGTTCTGCTCTTATATTCTATATTTATCTACACTATAATCTCCAATTTCTCTCTTGCTTGAAGGCATATTCGTTTATGACTGAAATGTTTTTGTGCTGTGCGAGGTGGGAGACGGGCAGTAGGAACGGTTTTGTATAATCTATCCGCCGCACGCGGCTGTCTCGGACCATCAATCGCTATGTATTTATCACTTTGGCATGATGCTACTGTTAGTTCTTGTGTTCCTGTATTTTTTATTTTACTTGCTGCTGCATTCTACTGCCTTCGCGCGTGACGTCTCTCTCGTCGCGACGCGACAATTTCGTTCCTATTGCACCACACACGCGCGAGGTTGTTAGTTGGAACGAAGTATGAAATCAACGGCTTTACGTGTCGACGTTTTCGTCTTCTTCAGAGGCCTAAATGCACTCTAGATGATTTGTCCAAAATCCGGAAAGCGCATTATCTTCCCTGGCGAATGTGGCAACGAATTCAGAATCCATAGTTTGAAGCATGGCCCACCAGGGTTCCACCGCTGGAGCGGACATAATCAGCTGCCACAGGCGACTGTCAGTAGTATATGGGACTTCTTGCTGTCTCCTCTATACTTGTGATAAGGAAGATAATGTCACTATGCTACTGAGTCATAGGTCGCATTGCGGTATGTACGGCAAAAGATCGTTGGTTATGGACGAGCACTCATCTCCATCATTCATTTCAAGATTCCCTTGAATGATCCAGAACGCCTTAGATTCTTGCGATAGTATGATGCACTTTACTGCAAAGTTGTTGGTGTTTTGCTCCCTCAATTTGATGCCTGTCAAGTGCCGTCTTCAGGTTCCCTCGTCTCATACTAGCTAGGTCCTCTTTGAACCGTATGCCTAGTTATCTTCCCTCTTTTACGCCGTATGTTGATCACATGTCCGACATTCGTAGATTACGTCTAACAAGCGCAATCACCTGTTCTTCCGAAGGGACATATGGTGCAATCGTTGGCTAACCACTGCTCATCGTGCAGCCTTTTTCGAACTGCTGGCTGCTTGACGTTGTTATTAGGAGCATTCACCAATTGTACAACATCTTGCAGCCCAGCTGTGAAAAAACTCCGCTGTATAGCATTGCTAACTTTATCGGAGATGAAGGGAAGACAGTGGTAACTTATTTTGGGCGTAGCACGCTGCGTATTAGTGCGAGATTTTCTACAACGTTGCGACACCGTATAATCGGTCACAGCAGCTATCCCACAAGCTAAACGCCGGGGTTTGTGACGTTCAGCCTCACCTGTGTAGACATTTGTTGCTGCTCTCAACCATATAGATGAGCTGATGTAGCGTGAGGTAAGATATTCTTTGCTAGCTCTAGGGTAGAACTTCCCAATAATAACGCCACTGGATACTTTGATTTGAGTGCTGACGTAAGGGAACCAAGAGTCACGTGGTTCCTCTCGGGTAAGTTTAACGTGCTGTGTAATGTTCATTCATGGCTCGAAAGCAACCGTTCATCTCGAACTGAGTTGAGGTCACGTTGAAAGATGTTCCCGCCATGAAGCACACAGCAAGAACCTGTGCTAGCCGTTGTCCTCTTGCTATACCTGACTTGAGAAAAGTACTTTCCCGCTCATTTGAAGAATTTACAGGTTAAGCATTCCTCGACCAACGTCATTATGTGCATTTAATGCTTGTGCAAGGGTAAAGTTGGTTATATTATTAGCACGCCTATCTAGTATTCCAAATAATGCTTGTAGAGCCTGCTCGTTTTCGACATTGGTATAAAGCGAAACAACGTAGAATGACTACATCACATTACTCATACCGAGGTCTGAGCCATATAGTAGTTGAGGTGAGATGGAACCATGGGCAACAGCTGGCTAACAATATTTTTGAGAAACCACGAGATTCTGTCAGTTGGTCCTCTACATAAGTAACAAAGGGCCGAATTTTAAAAGATCCAGTGATGTAGACAGCGCTTCGCTGGAGAACAGTTCATGGGTCTTTATGGGGCTGTAGAGAACTGAGGAGTTCGGACTATTCACTTTGTGCCTACCGATCAACCTTTCATCAATAGCCGTAGATTGCGTAACACTCAACAATACATGATAGAGGCGACTATATTGTGACGAAAAGCCTTTCTCCGTCACGCGACTGTGAACAGAGGAGGCGTTGAGACGGAGATCGGATTTATCACCTTTATCACGAACCGATATGCGGAACGTTCCATTAGAGCTTAACTCGCGCAGTTCCTTCAATCCCTGCCTTTGCTCGTACATTACATTTGTGTTCCAAACACTTTTGTTCTGTTTTAGAACAGTCAGGACTCCCGCAAATCCTTCGTTCAGCTTAACGTCAGCTTCGAGCACCTGAAGGGATCCTGTCCACTTCAGCGGTGGAATCCTAGTGAGTCATGCTTCAAATTATGGGTTTTGAATTCGTCGCCACATTCGCCAGAGAAGATAACGCGCTTCTTCATATTCTGCGCATCATCTTGAGTTGCATTTAAACCTCTTAAGAACACGATTGCGTCGAAACGTTAGTCCTTTGATTAAATAGATTGTTCCACCTAGGCATGAAAAAATTTCTATCACTCCCTCACTATACTTTCGAAAATACATGTCCACTATATCAAAGATATGGAAAATGCATCTGAAAGGTATTACCCTCGAACGGAGCTCTCATCAAGATTAGAACGTTGGTCACTGCAATTATACAGATTAGGCACTCACCAGGAAGGGGTAGTTTGATTACCATGGAACTTTCATTGGAGACCCAAATAAATTGATAGAATTCGCATGCTGTTCATGAACATGGCAATTGAAACAGCAAAATTGCTCTCCTGAGAACTTATGGTTGCTAGAAAATTTGCCTCACAGTAGTGTTGACTGGAAATGCGATCTCGTCGTCTCGATACCAAGTGCGGGCAAAGAAGTAGTGGTTTCGCGGCACAGGCGGGGGAGTCAGGTTTGCTCCCCGCCATCATCCTGCTTTTTGCACAGTATTCTTTCTTTCCACGAGAGGCTTTCAAAAAGCGTCATTTGTTCAGATGACATCCTTATTTCTGCTTTCATTTGCGCCTGTCGCACTTATTCAAGGAAAAATGGTTCTACGCGCTAGTTGCATGCCACTATTTGACTTGAACTTCGAGAAACATTCAACAAAAAGATGCCAAAGATGTATAAAAGATGTCCGAGGGACTCAAAATCGATAGAGAAACCTGAAAAATGAGTGAAGGGCACATGTCGTTCACAAACTGCACGACGTTACGCATGCTGCTTCTCTACAACCGAAGACAAAACAGTCAAATGTCTCGAGATTGATCAAACACTCTCCAGAAGTGACACTTGAGCGTGGGTTTTCATCAACATACACAGCTTTGTACCAGAAACATTTCAGAAAATTAGAAAAACGAGGCGTACAAGACATTCGATTTACTTGGGATAAAACCTTGAAGGTACGGTTCACGATGAAAAAAGGTTATGAGTCACGTCATACGAGATGTAGACGGGTACATAGTCATGTACTCCTGTCAGGATCCATCCTTCAGCACGAAATCAGCTGTTTGCCCAGCGCTTGCCCAACAGTGAAGGTAAGATCAGCGGTTTGGGTGTGTTGTGTGCAACTGCAGACATTGCGTCGCATTTCCCTTAACCGCCGTCTTTTCACTGTGAAACTCGTCCAGCCCCCTTTTCTCCTCTTTTTTGAACCTTTTTATTCCTTTTTATTAGTCGTTTTTTGCGCTTTCTTCGTTATTATCGCACTATTCCGGAGTGGATCTATCATTTCCTGTCAAAAAAACGGGTACCCTAAATTTATCGTGAACTGTGCCTTTAAGTATACCAGTCGGGCCGCCCGACTAACGCCGGGCTTCCCTCCTTCTTATGGTGTCGCCCGGCTTCGCCGGCCGGTCCTCCTTTCTGTAAGAAATTTGCTCTGCGTAAATAACTCTTCGAATTCTCCTTTTCCCTTGAAAGCTCTACACCCTCAGTATTAGCTCTAAACTGGAAGCGATTTTTTTCTGTCAGCCATCTTCGCTGTGTTCGGTAAGAACATTGTATAATACCACAAAGGCGATTATTCAGAGAAAAAAGGGCCGACGGGCTTAGGAAGCGTACCTCCGTGAAACTTTCGTGCAGTTGGAATACTTTGAACGTCCTATGGCTAAATTATCAATTTTCGCGCAGACCCCGCCCCTATGGGCTAGGTCCTTTTCTGCCACCTATATTAAGTGTTCACATCCTCTCGCCTGTACTCCTACCGAGTTTGGGGCAAAATTGACAGTTTTCGCGCAATCTCCGCCCCCTATAAAGGGAGTCTGGTCCTGCCACCTACGGTGAGTGTTCTCATCCTGTTCCCATAATCCCTACCAAATTTGAGCGTTCTAGGTCCACAGGGACAGAGGCTATGGGTTTTTGCTCAAACTCCGCTCATTGTGGGCGGAGTCTGGTTCTGCAACCCACCATAAGAGTTCCCATCCTGCCGCCTGTACTCCTACCGAGTTTAAGTGCTCTAGGACCGCGGGGACATGGGTTCTGAAACTTCGCTCAGAAATTTATTCAGCACAAACCGCGCCCCCTGTGGATGGAGTCCGGTCCCAACACCCACCATAAGTGTTCGTATCCTGCCACCTGTACTTCTACCAAATTTGAGCGCTTTCGGTCCACGGGGAGAGGGGTTATGAATTTTCGGTCAGACACACACACATACACATACACATACACATACACACAAACACCAACAGACACACTTAGCCGATTATATAAGTAGGATTGCTTGATGATCCTTACTATATATAAAGCGCTCTGTCTGTCTGTCTGTCTGTTTGTTTGTTTGTTTGTTTGTTTGCACGGAAATTCGATATAATGTGAAGAAACACCTGTAGAAGTCGGTCAAGTTTGGAATGGGTTGAGCATAGGGTAAGTGCAACAGAGCATACGTGAGCCTGACGGAGCCCCGCCCCCAAGGGGCGGGGCATGCGCCGGAATTGGGCGGGGTCATGGGCGAATTCTTCTAATTCGGTCTCATAACATTCCAGACACCGGGAAAAATGTGCAAAGGTGAGCTATGGGTCAACAATCAAAATAAAGGAAACTCACCGGCGGTGGGCGGAGCGTTCCCGCAGTGGGCGGTACTTTCCACAGAGATTCATAACTCGATTTAACGAAGGCGTCGAGGCCAGGAAAAAAATAAAAAGATGAGCAAGGCCTTATGCGTGCTGTGGATGCATAAGTATAGCGAAGCCCCGCCCACGAGGGGCGGGGCCTGCGTTGAGGTGAAAGCTACTTTTCAAAAATGAGTGTAACTTCGTTCGGAAAAGTTATAGAATGCGGAAAAAAGGTGGTTAGAGGTAATGGGACAAATGTGTTCAATTCCTGAAAGTGGGCGTGGTTGGCACCAAAGTGGGCGGGGCTTAGATCAAAAATTTATAACTTTATTCAGAAACGTTCCGGGATGCGGCAAACAGGTATCAAAGTGTAAAAGAACCAATGTGGTCAAATCCCGAAAGTGGGCGGGGTTGGCACCAAGGTGGGCGGGCTTAGATCAAAAATTTATAACTTTATTCAGAAACGTTCTGGGATGCGGCAAAAAGGTGTCAAGGTGTAAAAGAACAAATGTGGTCAAATCCTGAAAGTGGGCGGGGTTGACACCGAAGTGGGCGGGGCTTAGGTCAAAAATTTATAACTTTGTTCAGAAACGTTCTAGAGTGAGGGAAAAAAGTGGTTAGAGGTAATGGAACAAGTGTGGCCGAATCTTCGAAGTGGGCGGGGCTGGCACCAAAGTGGGCGCGACTCAGATCAAAAATTTATAGCTCTATTCAGAAACGTTACTGGATGCGGCAAAAAGGCGTCAAGGTGTAAAAGAACGAAGAGGGCGGGGCTGGCACCAAGTGGGCGGGGCTTAGATCAAAAATTTATAACTCTATTCAGAAACGTTCTGGGATGCGGCAAAAAGGTGTCAAGGTGTATAAGAACGAAGTGGGTGGGCACCAAAGTGGGCGGGGCCTAGATCATATTTCATAACTCTGTTCAGAAACGTTCCAGAACTCAGAAAAAAGTGGTAAGAGGAACTGGAACAAATGTAGTTAAGTCCTCGAAGGGGGCGGAGCTTGCACATGGAAGCGGGGCTAGGACCAAAAATTCATCTCTTCAAGAACTTTCTGGAATGCGGAATAAATGGTTTGGAGCAGACAAAAGAAGGGTGGTCAAGTTTATTGTGGAAAGGGTTTGCACTAAGGTGGACGGAGCTACGATCAACCATTAATAACTGTGCTCAAATATATCGAGCGTGATGCTATCAGCAGTTCAGCATTCGAATCTAGAGAAAACTATCTTATTCTGTTTATTCAACATTCCGCTGAATGACTCCATCGTGGATAAGCGGTCGTCGACATATACTGCGCGCGTTAGCGTGCACAAAACTGGTGTCAGTATAACGGAAGGACGACCTTAGGTCTACATTAGGGTGAATTCGTGGTTCGCATCCCTGCTTTCGAAAAAGGCAAGTCCGATCCAATCGACCATAAGCTCTTTGGACATAACGTGCGCTGTGCCCGTTCTGACTACTGCACTAGGGGCCTTGAAGTAGCTTTAGAGGGGGAAGGGGGGAGGGGAAAGCTCTCCTTCTTTCTTGGAGAACAATATACAACTTTTATCCTGACACAGCCGTCAGCACAAAGCAGTGGGAGGACGGTATAGGAATGCGTGAACGCCATTTGCTTTCGATGATTCTTTCAACAAAAAGGAATACTCTGAATATTTTTATTATACCAAAATTGGTATAACCATGAACATGGGACGCCCCTTTTCCACTTCTATTGGTGCTGATAGTCTTCCCGTTGTCATTTCCTCGAGAGACCCTGACCGTTCACCATTACAGAAACAAGCCAGCGGTTTTATTTTCATTTCATTTTTTTCACAGCGCTCACGAATTTTTGGGCTTTGAGTTCTACTCCCTCATGGATCCTGTGGGTCTTTTTGCTACAGATGCTTTCCTCTTCATTGACACAAATTCCATGACCCTGTTCGAGAGATATAATCCGAAGGCGACATGCCCCCACATTGTTTTCACTGCATGGACCGAGCGCCATGAAGGGAAGGCTTCTGTCTTGCAGCGTGATACCTCGAAGCTACAAGTTTAGTAGGGCGAAAACATTCCAAAAAAAATCAGTTGGAGTGATATACCCATATGCAGCAATTTGCAAGCTCTCCTATCCTTCTAAGCTGTACGAATCCCAACCCTAGACGCCCCTTGCTTCAATTCAACGCGGCTTCTTTTAGTGGTTGGCATCCTCGATCCAGCTTAAACGTACGTCCATGCTCGATAACGATGAACTTCTGCAGTGTTCGATAGCCTTTGTTACCTGACTATTAAGCAGAATGAGTATTATGCTCATGGTAAACACTAGAAACACACAACACACTTGACTGCGATGGCTGTCGTACTGCGAATGTCCATATCGCTCGTTTTGCTATAACTGCGTGACTTCGTCCATCGCAGTCGTCCTAGTCAGGTTCCGCAAAAACATGTGACTCCAAACTTTCATCACACTCATCGGTTTCTACTCCAACTGGAGCTGTGACCCCATCGCGAAGTATAGGAGCAAACTTTGCGGCTAGCACTGCTGTCCTCAGGAGTTCTGAATTTAGCAAGTAGGGTCCATTGTTCTTGCAGGAGAAAACGCATAAAATAATAATTGAAGGCTTATTGATAAAGCCCAAGTTCCTAATCATCGACAATTTTCTAGTGCCTTGTCTTGTCGAAATTTCGATCGATACTGTTACATCCCGTTGTCTTGAGACAAATGACTGCTCTTTCTCCGTTTGTAAAGAAGCAGCATGTATACAGTGTGCAGTTCTGGAACAACATCGTCACCCAATGCCTCACGTCTTTTCATCGATGGTGAAATCTTCAGGCATCTTATGCACCTCTGGCATCTTTCTATTAGTATTTTTTGAAGTTTAAACAAAACAGAGTCACGCAGTTAACATGAAGAACCATTCTCCTCTGAATAGGTGCGACTGGCGCAAGTAAAAGCAGAAATAATGCTCATCTTAAGGAATGCCAGCAACGGTTTAAAACCTTTGATGAAATAAAAGAACACAAAATTCGTAAGCGGGCGAAAATCTTGACGACAATGGGGAGCAAACCCGCATCCTCTGCTTGTGAAGCGAGACCACTACTATTTCGCCACGTCGGCGCTTGATATCAAAGCGACTATTTCGCATTTCCAAACGCCACAATTATGTAAAGCGAATTTGCCAAAACCCCTAACCTCTTTCGGGAAAGGCGTTTTGCAGTTTCAATGTCCAAATTCGCGAACAGCGTTCAAAACCACAGTTTTATCTGGGTCTCCATTCACGGGTCCATGGTAGGTGAACCACCTCTTCTTCAGTTCCATTGAGATGTCTGAGAGTTGTGATATGATTTCTATGGGACAAGTGGATTACCAACCTTAAGAACTTATCTAGAGAGATACTTCACAAGACATTCCCCAATATATGCCATTGTTAACCGTCATTCCTATAGCTCTTCGCTTTCTATGAAATGTCAAGGTCTACTGACAATACGTAGAGAGTCGCAAACCTCGCGGCGTTTTGCTATTAATTTTGGAGTCGGCCGACACATTGTAAATATAGTTCATTCCACTCAGATCTAACATCCCAACATATGTATATGCTACTAACTCACTGAAGTGTTAAGACTCCCCTGTCAACACACACTCAGTGGCATCTTTCATACTACACGACCAGTCGCGCGACTAGTCGCGAGATCGGTCGACGAGGCCACGCTAGTTATGGGTGCCGCCGTGGACGGTCCCGAGCAGATCGCGCGATCAGTCGAGCGACCAGTCGAGCGACCAATCGAGCGACCAGTCGAGCGACCAGTCGAGCGACCAGTCGAGCGACCAGTCGAGCGACCAGTGGAGCGACCAGTGGAGCGACCAGTGGAGCGACCAGTCGAGCGACCAGTCGAGCGACCAGTCGAGCGACCAGTCGAGCGACCAGTCGAGCGACCAGTCGAGCGACCAGTCGAGCGACCAGTCGAGCGACCAGTCGAGCGACCAGTCGAGCGACCAGTCCGCGACCAGTCGTTAGCTCACATCAGTCGTTAGCTCTTCGTATCAACCCCATTTATCATCCCGTAACTCCTCACTTATCACACTGAAGTGCCAAGGTTCCTTGTATGATGTGAAAGCCGCAATGTATCCTGTAGCCGCATCATTTCATGCCTCTTTACCTACGTCCCTTCTCAGCACCAATCAGTTGTTCTCTTTTCCTGTCTCCAACCGAATGTATATCAATATATTCCTATCCCGTTATCTGACCCGTTGCGGATTTGAGGGATCTGATTCACAGCAAAAAAAAAATTAAAAAAGCCACTCACACTGAGTCATGATGCCAAAAAAACTGATTTAGAATGATGGTCCTCCTTTGTCGAAATCGAGCCTTAGCACGAAAGGTAGACCTCGACAAAGAGTACACCTTTTCTGTTGGCTCATTGGTGGTATACGCTAATCAAGGTGAATGGAGGCGTTTTTAGAGTCCTTCCCATAAAGAGTAGGCCTGAGCTTCTTCTAAAAGAAAGCGAAAGCGGGAACTGCACACGTTCGCGTTAATTCTATTCTTCCATTCACCTAAATCCGTGAAATAACAATGGGAGTAAGTGTCAATTCGCTTGTTTTCCCAAGCTCTATTACATCCCTTGACCTGACGGAGGTATGTAGTGCAAAGATAGGGGAATTCTGAGCAAAAAACCGAAGTTTTCTCCTTGACGCCGACCAAATCACGAGCGGAACATAAGCAGACTTTAACGAACGCTACAGGTTTTGATTTGCACGAAAAAAAGCAAAGCGAGTATAGAAAAAGATCAACTTTACGAAGCGAAAACGATATAACGTAGGAGGTCTAGATTGGCCTGCCGGTTGGTAGAACCCTCTCACAACATAAAGCACAAAGTCTCCAAGGTATGTAAAATAAAACGAAGTTCCTCAGCTAGAGTCAATTTTGGAAAAATGAGTAAGGTAAGATGTAAAAAATGTATGTATTATATATGGGAAAGAAGCAGAGTCGATATACAGTCTATATATATTTATCTATTTATTTTATTTTATTTTATTTTATTTTGAATACAGCCAAGGTTGTGCCAAACAATATATTACCCTCTGAGACTTGTCTCAACAAAAACAAGAAGGAAATGCTCTGGAAGAAGGGAAAGGAGCAAGCCTCAAGGCCAAAAGGAGAAAAAGGAGAGTCTCAAGGCAGAGCCCAAGGCAATGGGCGAAACACATACTGTGAAAAAGAGGAACGAAGATAACAGAGCAAAAATATCGCATGAAGGGACATCATCAGTATCACACTGGGATCTTCCTTATGTGTGAATATGAGCTGCCCTCGTGAAAAAATGGTTTCTAAAAAGGTTCTGATCTGCGGTATAAAGACATATACAGTAGCGCTTGAAAGTCTTCGGCCATATGCTCCCTCATGCTCCTGCCATCAACCTGCAATCTCGAAGGACTTGAACTTAAAATCAACAGGAAATATGAAGGATGGTCCTTTTGGAATTCCTTTTTGACATTCCTGAAGTATAATGCGCTAATGCCGAACACAGCAGAGAAGAAAAACGCACATCAGATGCGAATAGCTGCGGGTGTCAATAACTTTGCTTTTAGCGAAATTCTGCTACCGCAACAGACACCTTGCCCTAGGTATGTGGATATTGTTGCTTCAAAGTCGAGCAGTGTTGGGTAGTGTGAAATATGTTTTGGTTAAACGTATCAAAATTCCGTGCGATTTGCTCCAGGGAAAAAAAAAGTTATGAACGAAAAAGCGCAAGTGCCATTTGACGAAGATTTTTGAGCGCCACTGTAGTGGGCGGAGCCCTGGAGCTTGCCGACATCTCAACCCTATACGAACATTGCATCAGGGAAATAAAGGCAAGTAGCTCAAGGGGGACCATGAGTCGGAAGATTCATCGTCTCACAGGCTCCTCAAACAACTGAAACGCATATAGATGAAGGTCACAGCATCATCGAAATCCTACATCCGTCAACCACCTTCTTGCTCCGGAGAGACGAAAAATAGAAAGTGGTAAAATAAAGGAAAAAAGCAAAGCAGTCTAGGAAAGAAACAGTTCGGAAAGATAGGAGCTGCTACAAACAAAGGAAAAAATACTCAGAATAAAGCGCAGCTGAGGATCGATCCTGATTAATAGCTCCAGAGATAGCATGTAAACGATGGACATGGGTCAGTAGGACGGCAGTCGCTAGAGGTAACTGAAACGACAAAAAGAAATATAAATGTTAGGTATGTTCTGGAATACCTAAGGTGCTTAAGAGGTCGAGTTCGCTCTGCCTACTCTTGAATACCTTACTGTTTGGCGCTTAAAGTACACGGGGCAGCAGGAGCTAGAGCCACCTGGCACAACGATTAAAGAGATTATTGAACAGCCAGGCGGCCACGGGCGCTATCGCGTGCGCTAGGGGCTCTAGCCAGCCAAACTGTTGATACATATTGTTGACGCTTCAAATTTTTTGCCGCAGGACTTTTCTTCCAACCTAATATACAGGGTGCGCCATAAATATGGTAACAACTTTTCGGACGTCCGCAATTTTCTTGTTCTGAGGGTTCCTCCAAATCTGCACTTTCCCTTATGTTCACGATATACCTTAGACTACATATCTACTTTGGTGCTCTCAATTCGTCAGATTCTAAAAAAACGTGGAGACTCGCAAACATCCGCGAGCCGTTCCGTCTTTGCGCGCATTTGGTGAGTCCCTTTCCAGAATCGCGCCTCGTTTCAACATTTTCCCCACTGACAGTCTCTTGAATCGCGATGCGTAGACAGGTCGGGGCAAACCATAGGACAGTGGCCCTGTTTAACATACAACCCTTTTTTCCGAATAGAACTAACTGGGAAGGAATTTGCTGCAAAACCTGCCGAAACACGAGAAAAATGACTGGTGATTTGTTTGCCTCTCCTACTCCGATGAGAAGAGTCTACCCATAGTAAATACAATTGTATCGAGGTAAGATTCCCCAGCCCTATAAGCTTCCCGACGAGGAGAATTCGGAGAGAAAGAATAAATGCCGTGCACTGCTTGTGCGCGGCATGTGTTTCGACAAACCTTTTTTTGACTAAAAGGTGTTCAGCGGGGATGAAATGTTGAGAGCCCAGAGTATATATATTTCACATTTTGAATGCTGAAGCCGCTGAGAATAGTCAGATCGCCTCTCACAGCCATTTTCCCTCTTTGATGATAGTTTTAGCTAGAATTCTACCATGAGAGCGATATCACAAATTTTGATCGAAAAAAGTACAAAACTTAATCCAAAACTCTTTAGAAAGGGTCCTTCTGAAAGGGTGCAGCTGAGAGTTAAAGATTCTCTTGGGGATGCGATTTGAAATCTTCGGCGCACCTGTTCACGAATGGGAAAGGATAAGACTAGTGCTGAGGGAGTGTTCGCAACTGCATCTCAGCTTCCGATACTCCTACGAATTTCCCGGTCCACCATGTGATGGGTTGCCGGGTATAGTTTATACTGGAGAAAAAAGCCTGCGCTCCATAACGCACCATTGCTGCTGCTCATAAGGAATAGTTGAAAAAATCCCGGCATGGATTTTCTCAAGAAACTCTGCGTGCTGCCATCGATGAGTAGCCGAAGCATCTTTGAGCTATAATTTGTACAGGAGACGCATATATAAGATGACCGTGTGTTCATTTTGTAGATGAGATGCGTAGTAAGTAACTCACATAAATTCACCATGTATCAATACGAACTGGGGTTTTTGGAGCCCAATTCTTTTGTTACCATATTTATGACGCACCCTGTATATGTGTGTATATATATATATTTTCATTTTAGACCTTTATCGGATTTATGAGTCTCCACTCAAACCCCGCCCCCTGTGGGGTTTGAGTGGAGACTCATAAATCCGATAAAGGTCTAAAACCACCCCTTCCACCCACCATAAGTGTTCCCATCCCGTCGCCTGTACTCCTACCAAGTTTGAAATTTCCAGGTCCATGGGAACTGGAGTTATGGATTTTCGTATATAAATGGAAGTAGGGATGTGAGCTTCGAGGCACGCTTCGCCCATTGTGGGCGGGCCTCCGCTGACGTCATTTGTCCTAGATACACCTTCGACAATGCTCCTCCCACATCAACTTTTTCCTGCTCTGTTGGCGTTCTCCAAACCGAGTTATAAATGTTTTCATAAAGCATTGCATTTCTGAAGAACGCCCCGCCTATCGGGGGTGGGTCTTCCCAGTTGTATCTAACTTACCAATGCATAGCTCTAGCCACTTTTAAACCCCGGTTTTGAGGCCGTCTTGTGCCTGAATTTGAAATCATGGTCCTCAGTACAGCTCATTTCGACGCGAGCCACGCCCACTGTGGGCGGGGCTCCGCCAAGCTGATGTGTGCTTTATACTTCTAGGGATATGGCTCACCCATCCCGCGCTTGACTCAATCTCTCCAGGAAAATCTAAAGGAGCTAAGAAATTTCGTGACAGACAGACAGACAGACAGACAGACAGACAGACAGACAGACAGACAGACAGACAGACAGACAGACAGACAGACAGACAGACAGACAGACAGACAGACAGACAGACAGACAGACAGACAGACAGACAGACAGACAGACAGACAGACAGACAGACAGACAGACAGACAGACAGACAGACAGACAGACAGACAGACAGACAGACAGACAGACAGACAGAAAGACAGACAGACAGACAGACAGACAGACAGACAGACAGACAGACAGACAGACAGACATACATACAGACAGACAGACAGACAGACAGACAGACAGACAGACAGACAGACAGACAGACAGACAGACAGACAGACAGACATTGTCTCTACGTCCATCGACGCGCCAGAGGAATCTGGAGGACAAAGTTGCCCGAGTTCTGGCATCTCAATAGCATCGCCACTGGCAACTTTGACTATGCTTCCATTGTTTTCAAACGAATGGAAGAGTTTGTGTGGTCAGCTACATCCCATTTCCCGCTTTTCTGAGCGTTGACTATGATGCCCTCGATGAGTTTTTTTAGCATCGATTGCCTTTTGCTGTTCGATGAATACACTTCCTTTGATGGTGCTTATGAGAGGTTCTGCAAAGTGGTTTATGGCGCCCTAATAAGATTTGCCCCGATGAGGTTGGCTAAGCTTCGTCAAATCCACTACCCACCGCATAACAAGGTCGTGTTGATTCACAAAGTGATTATTCCGAGACTTAGGCGCTCCGCTGACTTCACCTCTTTATCGAAAAGTATGCTTCGACATAGACCGTCATTTGGAGAAGTTTTTAGCTGCTTTCGAACACAGCCTTGGAAAACAAACCCCTTTGAAACGAGAAGCGGGGCAAGTGCCGAGATTGGTGGTGCCATGAACCAAACATGTTATTTTTGCTTCGGAAAAGTCCAGACACCGAGGAATGATGTTCAAAGGTGAGGATTGGGCCAATAAACCAGACCGAGGAGACCCACATGCTGTGGGCGGAGCTTTCTCAAAATGGGCTGTACTTTTCAGATGTATTCATAACTCGATTCAACTAAGGCGCAGAGGCCAGGAAAAAAGATAAAAAGAGTGAGCAGAGCCTTATGCGTGGTGGGCATGCGTAAGGCCCTGCTTTTTACGCATGCCCACCACGCATAAGGCCCTGCCCACTCTCAATGCTGCTCATATTAATGAGTGAATATTTCACTCCCCTCAGCAACTTTTCTTGAAGTATTGTGTTACCGTAGTCAGTATCCACTTCCATCGTTCAACTTTCCACTCGACTAATGAGGACACATGTTGAACAATAATACGCGGTTAGTGAGGGTACAGGATGACCAATAAGTTTTTGGAATCAACCAGTCCAGTTTTGCGGGTGCTCCACCGTTTTATAACGCTGGAGAACTCGTCCGTGTGTACTTTGGCTAAGCCAGTTTTGTGACCTTTCCTACGGGCTTTTGCGTGAACTGTACCTTCAAAGGCAACGTCCCATAGAGTAGCCTGTAGAAAACTTTGAAAATGTCTTCTTCTAAATGTCGTCGCGGGCGCCAGTGAAATTTGAACCTGTGTTGCTGCCTTTTTGCGTAAACTCTGATCTACCGTACCCTCTGCAATCCGTGGGACGAAAACTTTGTTAAATAATCGAGAAGGCGAAGCATCGCAAAGCCTACTCCTTCTCAGAAACTTCCACCTCTCTGATGACTATCCTCCAACGATTTCACCCATTCCGACTGAGCTCTTTTTATTTTGATGAGCATCATATTCACTGTGGTAATGTTCTCAAAATAATTCTAGAACTGCAAGGAACATACAGAGAATCCTTTGGCTGATAGAAGCATTCGCTTCCACTATCCTATGTCAGCTGAAACGACTGGGCTTGCTAACAATCTTTATGTCCTTATTCTCCTATCGTTGTACCTTAAGATTGTCGCATTTGCCTTGTTCTCATTACCTTAAATCGATTTGACCTTGCTTTTCAAATGTCACAGTAGAGAAATACCACGTCGTTGTAATCATTAGAACACTGATCCCATATCCGCTTTCAGTCTCTGAGGACCAAACCACACGAACATTGTGCCAATGTGTATGGGATTTCAACAAGCACATGGGCACGTCCAGCGAAAGGGTCCGATTTGGAGCGATCACACAAGTAGAATGTTGTTGACTCCAGACTTGCTTAATGGTTTGCGTAGTGGACTTATGAACTTGTTTTGCATTTGAATCCACTTTGAGAGACACGAGACTCAGCATTCCTTTCGTTCCATGTTTTCGTGAAGAAGTCTGACCATCGCGCTGGCGGCCGTACTGGTGTTCGCTTGACGTCCAAAAGGATCCAGTCCGCAACCGCCCTGGTCCAAAGGTCATCACTATATCGCATAACGTGTCCGTTCGCCCTGATCTTCGTTCTATTGCCGTAATCAACGCCATCCCTGATCTTCGTTCGTCGACGGAGCTCGGGACCCCGGACTCCCTTCTGCACTTGCGTGTATAGGGAAATTTCGAGCATCGTCCTTTCCCGTCCGTCCCCACAGCGCACTGAATGACGCTAGCTGCATGCTCATCCTGCTTTCGTAGAGCCCAAGCTCTGACGCGTATGTCAAAGCAAGAAGGACCCAAAGGTGAGCGCGGATCCCGATGTTTTTTGTGTTCCTCACCACTTCATCGATGTTCGTAAATGCTCCTCACGCCGCGCGTTCCCTTCTGCACAGCTCTGGAGCCAGGCCGTCGGAAAGAAAGGAATGCCGAGTCTCGCGAGCGAGTACGATTCACTGGACTACTCTGGTCGCGACAGGGACGAATGGAGACGTTACTGGCGCCCGCTCGAGGAAGTCGACGATCAACGGGACAACGGGTGACACAGGTGATTTCGGTAAGCGATGCAAATATCTGACAAGATCGGCGAAATATGGACAAAACTTCGGCTTCGGACGGAAATCGAGCTTGTAAATACTTGTGCTATAGGCTCTTGTGCTATCGTGCTCTTTATCTCTTACACTACTGGGACCCTGTTTGCCCACGAATTCTTAACGGCTCATGTGCTATAGCTTATCAGCACTCACACCTACAACACGTTGAGCCAGTCAGCCAATATCAGCATTGAAGTGCTAACAAGGAAAGGATACTAGGTCGCAGTGGTCATTCAGGATAAGATGTACACCGACGTAAGCACTTTCGAACGCTGACCTCAAATCAGTGTTCGAAATCTGCGTAATTTAAGTAACGTAGACAACATGACTTGGGAAGGACTTCGCTCATAACGAACGAGGCGCTCATGAAGTGTGCTGGGGGCGTGGGTGTGTTTGGCCGGGAATTTATAGCTTCTGTTCCACTGTATCAGAGCATCCGCACTGGAAGGTGCTTGGGGAGCAGATCATTTTCACACGAGGAGAGGAGCGACCAGCGTTAGGCAGGCGATCCGATTGGTGGCATGTCCACTAAAAAAGGCGAGCGCAAGCGAGGCTTCGGTAGTGTAAGGGATAAAGAGCACGGTACCCGAAAAGAACAAATACGGGTTCAAGTCTCGTCCGCGGCAGAACCTCTTCTTACAACCCGTCATCCTTGTGAGATTTACTGACGTGTTCTACTCAAGGAACTCTTGTCAGTTCTCCACATATATGTGAATAATACATTACTTTCTAATGTTTTCTTTCCTTCCTCAAAGACGCGCCCTATGCCGCGTTCGAATAACTGTGCGGGAAGGCAATTCAAATCGAAGGACCCCCAATGCAATCAAGTGGCGCGACTAGGCACGACAATGGCAGAACCGACACCTGCCTTGTCATGCATTTAAAAGATGGCACCTGACAGTACACCTCGGAGAGAGTCAAAATTTCTGGAAATTATAGTGAAAGAGTGATAAGCCGATCAAAAGAAGGACTTATCATGAATGGCCTCCTCTACAAATGAAGTACACGCTGATTTGCTAATCAGACATATAGTAGAGGTGAATAAGTAAGCAATAAAAGAAAAAAACAAAGATGGTTCTGTGGACATCTTAAGCGACTATGGGCATTAAGAATGAGTCCCACACTACGCATGATCCAACGATGTAATAAAAAACAACGAAAACCCGCTGTTCTTGCGAAAACATCGGTAGGAATTTGCCGAGTAAACCTATGCGGTACTATGATTTAATACAAGACACACAAGATGAGACCCATCCTCAAAGACGCTGGGTGGAGAAATGTAAAAGAATATGCATGTGATTTGCTCCACTGGGAAAAACTGGCCCACTTTCAGGATTTGACCACATTTGTTCTTTTACACCTTGACACCTTTTTGCCGCATCCCAGAACGTTTCTGAATAGAGTTATAAATTTTTGATCTAAGCCCCGCCCACTTCGGTGTCAACCCCGCCCACTTTCAGGATTTGACCACATTTGTTCTTTTACACCTTGACACCTTTTTGCCGCATCCCAGAACGTTTCTGAATAAAGTTATAAATTTTTTATCTAAGCCCCGCCCACCTTGGTGCCAACCCCGCCCACCTTCGGGATTTGACCACATTGGTTCTTTTACACTTTGATGCCTTTTTGCCGCATCCCAGAACGTTTCTGAATAAAGTTATAAATTTTTGATCTAAGCCCCGCCCACTTTGGTGCCAACCACGCCCACTTTCGGGAATTGAACACATTTGTCCCATTACCTCTAACCACTTTTTTCCCGCATTCTATAACTTTTCCGAACGAAGTTACACTCATTTTTGAAAAGTGGCTTTCACCTCAACGCACGCCCCGCCCCTCGTGGGCGGGGCTTCGCTATACTTATGCATCCACAGCACGCATAAGGCCTTGCTCATCTTTTTACTTTTTCCTGGCCTCGACGCCTTCGTTAAATCGAGTTATGAATCTCTGTGGAAAGTACCGCCCACTGCGGGAACGCTCCGCCCACCGCCGGTGAGTTTCCTTTATTTTGATTGTTGACCCATAGCTCACCTTTGCACATTTTTCCCGGTGTCTGGAATGTTATGAGACCGAATTAGAAGAATTCGCCCATGACCCCGCCCAATTCCGGCGCATGCCCCGCCCCTTGGGGGCGGGGCTCCGTCAGGCTCACGTGTGCTCTGTTGCACTTACCCTATGCTCAACCCATTCCAAACTTGACCCGACTTCTACAGGTGTTTCTTCACATTATATCGAATTTTCGTACAAAGAAACAAACAAACAAACAAACAAACAAACAAACAAACAGACAGACAGACAGAGCGCTTTATATATAGTAAGGATATTTTGGCTTCATGGGCCTTCATTCTCCCCTCTCTCTACTATCCCAGCCATTTCTCATATTTTATACTGTTGGCTGGGAATATCAGTCGTTTTCTAGAGGCCAAGAGCCTCCCATAACAATTCACGTATAATTTTTTGCTTTTTTTCCTCGCACCATTTTCATTCTTGACGTGTTTCCTCGCCCGGATTCTATATAGCCCCGCCTCCTGTACTGCTCACTTGCTCTGGAACTAGCCTCAATACTCCAGCTTTCTTGGAGCTGCTACCACATCCGATTCACTCGATAAAGCTAAACATAAGGTAATGGGTAATGAATAGACTTCCTTCATAGACGATTCACTCATGGTTGCTACGTTTTCAACACCTCAAGCAACTCTAGCCTCCTGAGCCTTCCTGTAATCAGATACTAGTAATACGGAAACAGCATCAAATTCTCTTTTCGGCTCCCTCATCTTCGATATGTGACGCGAACGCGACTAACGTCTCTCTCGGATGAACAGTGAGCCTACTTCCCTTCCGTTACCTAGGTGTAGTATTCCGGGACGAAGTGAGGAGTTGAATTCAACTGCTCGATAATCCAACGCTCCTGTTGCTTCGTATCTGACCAAGTTCTTCGAGAGCCCGCAGCCATTATACGTATCGCCACGAACCTAAAATCATGCACTGTTTCCGCTAATCGTACATGGACAATTTAGTCCGGCTGCCATTGGAAGCCAATGTTAAGCCGCCCAGTGGGAACGGGTTCTCGAGGAATTCGTAGCACGTTAACGAAAGGACTACCGTTACTCTGGTCAACCCGATACTCCGATATTGTTCAATAGGTCGATTGCCGTGTGACAACTTCTTTCAGAAGTCGCTCCGAAACATGGGACGCTCTCCTCATCCAACGCCCCCTGTCGCGCTCTGACTCCTGCTATCCCACTAAAGTTCAGCCGCACACTCGTTAACTTTCCTTTCTGGCCATATTACTATTCACAGCCACCCATTCCTCGAACTCAACTTCCACCTCAGTATTGTCTCTAATCTTCAGTACATGATCGTAGTGATTACGGAGCTGAATTGAATCTCAAGTATAGACCCAACTCAGCAGCTTACGAGCCCCATGCAAAAAGCCGATTCCCATGCCGAACTTGGCATTGTTGCTCGTAGCCCAGCTACATTATTGATTCCTAGGACGTATTGCCTCCCTGCTCGATCGCAATAAGGAATGCGCTTAGACTCAAGAAAGGGAGATCAGAAAGAGGGATGAGCAACACTTACGGACGGAGCCACCGGTGCCGGGCCGGACAGAGTTGTGTGGTGCAGTAGGATCGAAATTGTCGCGTCGTGGCGAGAAGCGCCGCGCGCGAAGGAATGTAGCAGAATGCAGCAGCAAGTAAGAAATTTGGGAACAAAAGAACTAACAGTAGAATCATGCCATAAGTAACAATCGCACAGCGATCGAGCTGCATGAAGAACGCTAGAACTGTTATGACGAAGCAAATGGTCCGCGACAGTCGCGTGCTGCGGATCGATCACACAGACACAGAACCGCTCCTACTGTCTGTCTCCCCGAATAGAGGTAAAGCCCGACGGAGCTTCGCCAATCACAAGACCTCTTGAAGACCCGACTTGCCTACGTCGCCCTGACGGAACAGTTACGGCATCTCGAAGGGCTACTCAGATCTCTTCAACATCCACGCCTACCTGCCTAGACACCATCCTAGGCCAAACGCATGTATCGCTCTTTTGCTTCTCCTTTTACAAGAAAGGATAGGATCGCCCGGTCCCGTTAGGATCAAACCAAAACATCTAGAGTCTTCCAGCACTTATCATCAGAGCTCTGACAATGTGTTCACGTCGTGGAAGGCTAGCACGACTGTTTGCTGTATAAGAAGGGAAATCCACACGATATTATTGGCAGTTATTGCCCAACCTGTCTGCTATCTGTAATCTACAAAATTCTCTCACGCATACTCAACAGGATCAACAGAATATTAGACGGACAGCCAAGCGATTCAGCAGGAGTTTGGAGAGCGTTCAGTACAGTCGATCACATCCACACTGTTACAATACAAAGCCAATTGAAGTTTTGCGGGAGTATAGGATGGCATTGATCCGACATTCACCTCTTTGAAGAAGGTCTTTGATACTGTCGAGAGGGAGGCAGTAATTGAAGCCCTAGGAAAACAGGGTGTTCCAAATCAAAAAATAGGATGCTTTCATGAGCACTACGACACCTTCACGACCAGGACTTCTCCGTTCTATAAGGAAATATTGTCAACGTGAAGAGAGGGGTTCGAAAGGGCGTTACTATTAGGTTCTCGAGAAGTCTTGATAGGTTTTTTTGAAAAGTGCGGGACTTCCGATTTTCGACCTATGTCCGTGATCTATCTTGTGATGTTGAAAAACATTTTGGAAGCCTCTCCGCAAAAGGTATACAAGGGCGCGTGCGCCTACCTGACACTCTCTCCTTTTTCGCCCACGTCGCAAGAAGTATCTGGTAGACCTAGCTACTGGAGATGTTTGCTGAATCCCCTACGACGCCAACAAGCACCACGCTCTCTGGCTCTTACTGGTAGAAAAGCCGCCGACGCAAGTCAAATCCGGACTCCAACCCAAGTTGTTTCTCCTTTGCTGCTTCTGGCATTCAAAAGGATTGCTGTTCTGCGAATCGCTCAAGGAAGGCCATACCGACACCGCTCCCTTTTACGCTGGTTAGCTGCAGAACTTGCGAAAGCCGTTCGAGATCAACGGCCCAAACGAACTTCGGGGGAATTCTTCATGACAACGCTAGGCCCCACATAGGTGAGAGACCCGTGCAAAATTGGAGGAGATAGGCTGGCGCACGGCTTCACCCTATTCATCTGATATTGCCCCTCAGATTACCACTTGCTCTGGCCCCTCAAGGCTTTCCCAGCAAAAAAAAAAACAATTCATCAACTACGACCACCTTGAATAAGTAGTCGGTCACTTCTTTGAGGGTACCGGAACTCTCCCCTATCGCGGCATTCTCCTTTGCGGCATGCGGCAAATGTCACTGCAATTATCGTACTCACCCCGCCTCCCGCCAATCGATAGGACGCGATGTTTTCCCTTGTTTTTTTCTTCTGTTTCTTTTTAGTTTTCATGTTTATTAGACTTGATTAATTAAAATGACTCCTCCTATATAAACGACGATCAAGACCGCATTGGAATTGAAAAGAGCGGCCAGCCAATTCAAATAATTAAAGGACTCCCTACCTCACAAATTGCGTGCTCTAATCTTCCATCGCAATCCTGCGATAGGCGGCGGGTGCGGCGTGTGCGACGCCGTGTTAGGGGAGAAGTTCCCAGACCCCTTCTTTGACACCCAGTCTTCCCAGTTTGGGAGAAAGGAATCGCTGACCTGTTTGTTAGGTGGGAAAATGGTAAAGCTAACTATGGTTAGTATATAGTTGATTAGAGTGTGTTGTTTGCTGAGTTGTGAAATGAAACAGAAAAACATCTCAATCCTATCAAGACCTCTCGATCAACCTAGTATTTCGTCCAAACTTTTCAGTGCCACCGTCGAAAGCATCATGCGTCATTTGGAAGGAGATGACCTGGGAGTGAACGGCGATGATCGCTACTCACCTTAGGGTTGCAGACTACATCGTGCTTATAACATCGGACATCGATCAAGTGGAACGAATGCTGGCGAAATCTAAGAGCGCTTAAGGAAGAATCGTCCTAGGACTGAACATAATGAAGACAGTATTCATGAGGAATGGATTGCTACCTGATGCCCCCTTTACCTTAAATGGAGCGAATATCTCCGTTAGCTCTAGCTAAGCGTATCTAGCTTGAGAATCATTGTAGTAAACGACCTAGCTTCGGAGCTGAGCAGAAGGGAGCGCGCCACGTAGAGATCATACAAGCATATCGAGGGAGTAATTAAGAGTTGTTGGAGTAGGCCTCGGATACTTGAACTCTACGGAAGCAGTATGAAAATGCTGTCAGCGTCACTCAACGCGCTCTGGGAAGAACGGTGCTTGAAATTCCCCTATACAAGTAAGTGCAGAACGGAATCCGGAGTTCCGACCTTTGTCAACGAACGAGGATCAGGGATGCCGTTGCCTACGCTAAGAAATCGAAGATCAGGTGGGCCAAACACCTTCTGCGATAGAGTGGAGATAAATGGAGGCGTTACTGGCGCCCGCTCAAGGAAATCGATGATCAACGGGACGACAGGTAATTGCTTTTGTTTTTTTCATCTTTGGCTAATACTCCCTGATGGCTGTCCCGTCCCTCAATCTAGTCTCTATCACCTAAAGCATCCCGGTCTCAATAGCTTTCACTCGCTCTAAGAACAGCCTATCACGAACCCCTTTTCAGTTCGATATTTCCTAAGTTGAAATCGTACAACGACGGTACGGTCCCCTTACGCTCAGGTTAATCGAATAATGGCTCCTTTACTCACGGCCTCCGAGCCCTGCCTTGTGACTCAAATCAATATTCAAGCCAGCGAAGTGAACGTGCTTGCTTTCGTCGACACACGCGCTGACGAAGCCACCACTGCAAGCCATTCTTGCCCTTTCACTGCCTCAGTTGACGTGGAGAAATCCTCGTAAAATTGAGTCGAGCCGTTGTACTGTGTCCCACTGCATCACCACGTACAACTCACTCTCGAATATACCGGATTATAATATGTGTGCTCAATTTGATCATCTTTGTTCCAACAGCATTTTCTCTGAATGGCAGTTCACATAAACCATCAAGCGCATTTCCCGCTTTACATATGGAGATAGCATTCGACCGCCTCTGTCGGAAGTTCATGGAGCAGCAAAAAATTTTGTAACACCATATTGAGTTCGGTGTAGAAGGGCACTTCTATACGGTTAGTGAGGGCGAAGAAAAATTCTCCTCGAACCAACATTTCTCGAGCTCTCAAATGTGCGGAGGAGTAGTAGAGAGACAGTATGACGCATCAAATTGTTTTGTAATCGTTCAGAACACGTTTCATGAAAAAGCAAAATGGTCACAAACATCAAGGATCCAAATCTCCATTCAATCATTAATATCCACAAAATCACCGACTGCCTTCAAAGACCAACCAGACTCATAAACACGTTGTACGGTGTATCACATTATATGGTTAATTATTGCCACCACGTATGTTTCTCTTGTTAGATGGGACACCTATTTTTCTTCATCACTCGTCTAGCCAAGGAGAGAACCCTGCTTATCTCTAAAGTTCCCCTATCTAAAGCTTCAACTAACATCTAACATTTCTATATATTCTCCAATGCCCAGCCAACCTCGGAGACTTACGGTGATCTTCAATCAAAACTCTAGGCAACTGATATAAGGGTTTGACCCCTACTCTTTCACTGGTCTCTAACGTCGATCATCTCAGCAAGCGAACTGTTTCAAAATCTTACTAATTATTCATTGACTTCTAACTTTACCCATTTTGTTGCACGTTCCGTCCTCGCGGGAAGATAATTACTTTTCTTTTCGTGCTTACCTATCGAACACTTGAAGGGGTAAAGCCGTCCCAATACGGCGCGGCAAACTGCAGTCGACGGTATTTTGTACGGAGTATATCTAGATTACGGAATACACTCCTTCTGCAGAGAGTTGAACGTCTTCCTTTGTCAGTTTAGGTCTAATTTTGTCCAGGACTCTTTAGTGTTTTTGAACAGAGTTGTGAAATCATTTTTCTGTGCTCCACCAACATGAGCACGCGTCCAGTCATGGCCATTCAATTATAGTTCTCCGACTCTTCTCTATCTACCATTACATAGGATTCAAGAACACTGAAAAAAAGCTGCAAACTTGCGACCCTGGTTCTATTTACATCGCTACACACTTCGCATTACATATTATTGTACGACTTCCACTCCCCTTCTAGCTCCCATCAACTGTTCCTTGCTTTCGAGACGTTCCTGGTCGAAGCTGAAAGTATCTGGTCTTAACTACGTTCATCCGAACGCTCATCTCACTTCAGCCTACCATCACTATTGACCTCTCTTCATTTGACAGCTTTTTACCTCTTTTTCCTCAATGGCATCTTTCATAGTCCACGACCGGTCGCTAGCGACTGGCGACCAGTCGCGCGATCGGTCGCGCGATCGGTCGCGCGACTGGTCGCGGATCGTGCGGGACCGTCCACGGCGGCACCCATAACTAGCGCGGCCTCCTCGACCAATCGAGCGACCAGTCGCTAGCGACTGGCGACCAGTCGCGCGATCGGTCGCGCGATCGATCGCGCGATCGGTCGCGCGATCAGTCGCGCGATCGGTCGCGCGATCAGTCGCGCGATCGGTCGCGCGATCGGTCGCGCGATCGGTCGCGCGACCGGTCGTGGACTATGAAAGATGCCAATTCCAGAAGGTTCAAAAATCGTTGTTGAGAATTTGGAAAGCACTCCCTAAAAGAGTGCGCGCCCATTGTTGGTTTGGGCATACTCAGCCCATGTTACATCTTGCTCATTTTACGATTTCTTCCTGGCTTCTAGATTCTCCTGGCAAGGATTGTAAATTCAAGCACCAAACTAGTGAATTTTCCTATCGCACTGCCTATAGAGGTGTGCGCTCCATCACTCCACCAAGCCTCCCCCTCCCCACTCCCCCGTAAACGGAGCGGGACTGAGCTGAGCTAGCACATGGTCAGTTCTGCCCTGTGCTCCGTTCACTTCAGATCTCACTCAGTCTCTGTGAACGCTTCTTTAGAAATGATAAAAATTTATGAAACCAGACGGACGCTTCAGGTATAGTAAGGACAGCACATAACCTTATATTAATTACTCGCCTCTCCTTAATCGGACATAAACTCATCTTAGTAACGAGAATTATGGCAATAAGAAGTGAAATCTCATAGAAAATTAGGGTAGAGGAAAATTTTCCCATCTGTACCTCGGAGAGTTTTCTCACCGTGAAGAGAAAATTCCAGTAAACTCAAAAACGAAATTCGTGATAGATTTGGAAAACCACTAATATTCTTTTGCTCTTGTTTTCCTTAATTTTCACTCACCTGTGATATCGGACAACCTTAACAGAAGCGACGTATTGAAAAAAAAACATTGAACGCCCTTCGACTTATAAGTTAGGTCATTTCGAACTTTTCATGAAACACTGCAATACTTCAAGCTTAATTTGGCACCTTGAAGCTTTATATGCAACTACTGACCCTGGGGAGGGAACCTTGCTCATAAACTTACAATGCATTCTGGGGACACATTCTACAGCTTCAACGCAGCTCCAAACCGTACTGCCCTTGTTTTATACTACTTCTTCAAATACATAACCTCCATCGACCCAGATATACGAAGTATTTGTACCTATATTTTCTTAGATTCGACGAGCTTCATTAGCAAGGAGCAAAGCACACTCAAATAGAAGAGTTTTGTATAAAATGCATAGAATGCTCAGATTCGTGACAAACAAAACCATCTTAGTTGTTTATGAATTTTAGGGTACTTTTTCATTGGAAAATTATCCTTTTTCACATTTAAATGAACTTTTGCCTTTAAAATGATAACAAAAAGATTTCTTGAAGCTTTCTTCACCTTGGTAATAAAACTAAAATTTTTAAAAAGTTTTTATGAAATCGCTTTCATCATTCGCCATCATTCTCATAGCTAAGGTGTGGCTACGTGTGATTTAGGAGAGGCATGTGATTAAGATATGGTTATGTACGATTGACGTTACTTCGCACCTAGGTGCGAAGTGACCTAGATTGTAAATTACCTTATCTCAATCGAACACAAGTTTTCACACCCCAGGTGTTTGAGTAAGCTGGATAACCTGGGAGAAATAACTGAGATTTGGGTTGTACGAGCGGCGTTCAATTCCTCGGGCTTGAAGTGCGAGTACCGCCACCTGGCTTGAGGACCACAATAGTGAATAAATACATTCCCCGTGTTCAAATGCAAATATAAATTAAATAAAATATAAAGATAAGAACAAGCATCATATGCTGATCGTTCATTGAGAAGGAAAAACAGGCCACAAATCATCAGCGACTATAGTTTAGATAGAACAAGTTACCACTTGAAGATTTGAAACAGCCAAGTATATATCTGGAAGGCAGTCCACCTTAACAATCATCTGCGATTTTTAATGTAGTTGGAGAATCTTTTTGAGGCACGATAGAGGATGTTACTTTGAGTTTTGGCATAGTATAGGAACGAAAGAGCGAAACAACGTACATTCTACAATTTATGGAACTGAGTGTCGCGCTGCGCAGTACCACGACAACAAAATGGGCGTAAGAGAAGGAAAGATTGGAAAATTAAGGGATGAGAACCATTTACACAGAAACCCTCACCATGTAGTGCACAAGACAGCGAGCAGACATAGGTAAAACAGTTTGAATAGAATTGTGTTTCTCCTGCCGACGAGGTTGTTAGGTGGAAACTTCACTAGTGACCGGACGTCCCGATCCGATCGTCTTTTTCAAAGGCCTGAACGCGGCTCAAGGCTCAAGAGATATCCTCTAAACCGTTATGGTTAGTAAATGAATCTTTCTGTGCGGTCCTTGTATAACAGCTATAGACCTCTACGTCTGAGAGTTTACTTTAGTAGCTCACAATGCGGCGTAAACGGCGAGAAATCATTTATGGAGTAATTCAAGATGGAATTCCGCGCGTGAATCCAGAATGCCTCTAGCGCTTCAGTGGCGGGAATCTCAATCTCGTACAATAGATTTTGCAGTTCACATCAAAATCGTTTCCGTGGCTCTCCATTCATCTGTTTGCTGAGCGATGTTGATATATTGCCGCGCCTTTTCCCCAAGGTATTCTTTAACGCGTATTGCTAAGGTCTTCCCAACTTCACCAATGTATGTTGCCTTGCACGCCTAACATTCAATCTGATAAATCACATCTTTTTTGTCGCAATCTCCAGTTGAACCATTCGGACATGTTGCCGTTTTGTGTTGTCGTTAGGAACGTTAACTAACAAGGGAAGGACAACAGGTCGCAGTGGCCATTCAAAATGAGATGTATACCGACGTAAGTTCTTCTGAACGGTGATTTCAAATCTGGGTTCCAAATCTGCGAAACGGTTCTGGGAACAAAGTTATGGGCCCCCTCTCCCCCGGGTGTCATGCCGCTTTTCTGCTTTTCTATGCGACCCAAGCAGCACGGTAGTGTGCACAGATGGCCGAGTTGGGAGGGCGATGGACTGGTAGGCGTGACACGGAGGTTCGAATCCTTGATGCGTCTGCTTGTTTTGCTTTTTTATAAAAAGTGCCCTAAACGCTTGCAAAACATATTTACGCGTCATATAGGCTATCTACAGCCCTCCTTCATATTAACGGAACACCAGCAATGCTTATACACAGGACGAATACGGGTGCAAAGTCCAGCAGGGAAGAGCTGCGAAAGCTTTGCTCAAAATATTATTGCAAAATTTTGAGCAAGAGATTTTGAGCAGTTTTGCAATAATATTTTGAGCAAGATTTGGAGAAACTCACGATCAAAACATTTTATCGATCAAAGTGCTCCCAACATATTATCAGCAATATGTTCTGCCCAAAAGTGGTCGTCTTCCATTTGTTGAAGGAATTTGGCTCCTGTGATATAACTCAAACACCATCCAGGAAGGAACAGAAGGTAATAGAGAGTTTCTCATCTATACTCCGCGATGCTATGTACGACAATCTCGTCATTGACTGTGAGGAAGACGAGGCGGTGGAAGAGGATCATAATGATCCTCTCTGGTCTCCTGACGAGAGTGACGACGATGACGGACCCAGTACCTCCCGAGAGGGAACTTTTTACCTTTTCGGAGATGTGGAGGTGTCAAAGGAAAAGGTAACCTTCAACTTTAGAATTTTATCCATGATCGCCAATTTTATGGTGCAGGTTGATGAGGCCATAGCCTTCTATCGCTCAAGTACTAAAAAAAGCCGCACACTTTCGTGCATGAAGAGCAAGTTCCGTTTCATCACGACGGAATACCATCTGAGGAAGTTGCGAGAAATTGAGCGAGACCGTAAGCTTTCAGATAAGTCTTTTTCGACCACATATGATGCCTTACATGGTTCTAAATATTAGGTGCAAAGCGAGCAGATCGAATTGTTGGGCTTCGCAGATTGGCCGATTTGTTGAAGGAAGAGGTGATCGCGAAAATGAATATGGGAATCTCATTGCATGACAGCGATATCCACCGCATGGCGCTCAAAATTAACAAGGAAGGCTCAATAGTGAAGAATTTCAAGGCCAGCCATGGGTGGATCCAGGGCTTCAAGTCGAACTGTGGTATTGTGTCTCGCCGTATCACCACGTTCACCTCAAGGAAAGGGTTTCTTGACAAAGATCGCATTTCTCGTGAGGCTCAAGCATTTGTTTTGGAGGTGAAAAAAGGTAAATTTTCTCATGACATACATAATGTATGTGTGCAGTCGCTGACAGCCTGACAGTCATTGACAGCCTTACAGCCACACTGGTGAGCTTGTAAATTCTAGAAATGGAAAATCGGCCATTGGATACAATATGCAATGCCGATCAAAGCGGTTTCGTGAAGGAGTTACATTCAGCCAGAACCCTAGCTGTAAGGGGTCAGAAGAAGGTGGAAAGAGTTGTACAGTCTGTTTCGGCAACATCTCACTCTTTCACTGTTATGCCAACCCTATTTGCCGATGGTCATTTGGCAAAAAAACTTTATGTTGTTATGCAGGTTGGTGTTTTCGAGAAGACATGTATAAATAAATTCACGCTTTCAAAACGGTTGCTCTAACAGGAGCCTAACGGACGTTTTCCGGCTAAAGGTTGTTTTCGCGCTCCGAACTTGGAGATCAGGGCCAGTACAACCCACATGATGAGCAAAGAACTCATGCTGGATTGGGTTAGATCATGCGTTGGATCGACAGATTTGCCTGCAACCCTACTGATCGTCGACTCATGGAGCTCGTTCAAAGACCATGAGGCCATTCAGAGTGCTTTGCCAACTGGCAAGGAGGTGAAAGTGCTCAACATTCCACCTGGGGCAACCTCCCAAATTCAGCCTCTCGATGTATATTTTTTCTTACCATTCAAAGCTATGTATAAGCGTATTGTCTCTTTCGTAATTGCTCATGATCTGGACTTCCACGTTAGCAATCGTAACTCCATAATTCGCCTTATCTCACTGGTATACTTCTTGTTTAACGCACCTAGGTTCAAAAAGTTCCTTTCTCATTCATGGTATGCAGCAGGGTACCTGGATAGAGACCCAGGAAAATTCGAAACTCCTGTTCAATATTGTTTCTCATCTCATCTAGACGGGGCCTGTGAGAGTGATGGGTGTGATGAATTATTTTTTATACGTTGCTCTCATTGTGAGAGGCTTTTCTGTTTCAAACACTTTGTGTTGGATTACCATATGTGCTCGTAGAATGTTCATCTATCTTACTTTTTCATAAAAATATCAGTTGTATTGTACCAGTACACTTCCATCACTTGCTAGAGGGAGCATTACTTTCTTCAAAAGCGCTATGGTCTGATGGGTAGCCCGGCCGCCCTATGTCGAAACTGCATGGAGCGCGAATTTCGTAACCACATCATTCAGTGCAAGGCGCGGACGGGTTCTATGTGCACTCCTATTTGGTCTTTGGAGGCGATAAGGAATTTCACTTGTATTTCCATTTTTGGTGCTGCGTAAACATGAAGGAGGGCTGTAGATAGCCTATATGACGCGTAAATATGTTTTGCAAGCGTTTAGGGCACTTTTTATAAAAAAGCAAAACAAGCAGACGCATCAAGGATTCGAACCTCTGTGCCGCGCCTACCAGTCCATCGCCCTCCCAACTCGGCCATCTGTGCACACTACGGTGCTGCTTGGGTCGCATAGAAAAGCAGAAAAGCGGCACGACACCCGGGGGAGAGGGGGCCCATAACTTTGTTCCCAGAACCGTTTCGCAGATTTGGAACCCAGATTTGAAATCACCGTCCAGAAGAACTTACGTCGGTATACATCTCATTTTGAATGGCCACTGCGACCTGTTGACCTTCCCTTGTAAGACAACACCATCGCTCAGCTGTGCTCGAGCGAGACACCGTTGCATTGTTGCAGTTACGCTAACTGGTACAAATGATATACGTGAAGGGACTTTGCCTCAACGCGGCAAGCTGTGTTGCTGTGTTAGCCCTTCTGCGATGTCGTGGTACAATATAAGTACTGTTCGAGACATCTTTAACACCACATTCCCAGATGGTGTCTACGTCGTGCAACAAGAACGAAAGTCCTCCATAAAAAATGATTACACCGCATTCGTTCAAAAGACTCGCTGGTAACGTGTTGAAGAGCGTTTGATCCGATAAATCAATTGGGACCTATCTTCTTGAGACCTCATGAGCCCATTTTGAGCAAATACTTAGAATTCCTCTTTTGCTCGAATGGAGTTCCACCCTTATTGAACCGGTGAAGGGCAATGAAAAACTTCCCTTGTAACACCTTTCCAGTGTTCCTAAATTGTGAAGGAGACCTGTAGATGCCCAACATTTAGCCATAAAACGTTTTTCAGGCGTTTAGGGCGCATTTTATGGAAAAGCAAAACGAGTGCATACACCAAGGAATCGAACCTGGATGTCATACCCACCAGTCCACTACACTATCCACCAGGCCACCGTTGCACAGGTATGGCTTTGCTCGACTCGGTGATCCGTTCGCTACTGTGGTATAACACAGGTCCTGCAACTTTGTTCCCACAATCGTTTCGCAGATTCGGAACACAGACTTGAGATCAGCTTTCGATACCACCTACGGGGGTATACATCCCATCTTGAATGGCCACCGCGACCAAGATCCTTCCCTTGTAGGCGTACTCTCCGTAACTGCTTAAGGAACCTAACCGTATTGGTTAGTATGAAAAGTGCGATGCTCCGAAAAAGATGAGCTACGGAAAAGTTTGAAGAAATAAAATTCAAAAAAGATCTGTACAAGTGAACTTTCAGCGCATCCATTGGGAAAACTGCACTGGTGTTCCAATTACTAGTGTATCAATACCGGGTCATTTGATTCGGTCAGCAAAGCTCAAGTTCAACTTCTGCAATATATTAACTAATTTATTTGAGCTCAGCTCAATATCCTGAAACTGTTCATAACGACCAAGTATTAAAATTGTTCAAAGCATCACTCGTGAAGCATACACAGTAGCGCTCAAACGTATTTAGACAAATGCTTCTTCATCTGCACTTTTCAGTCGTAACTCCTTTCCTACTGGATCCAATCATGCGAATGGATGTTTTGTGAGTATTTTACCACTATTAACCTGCAATCTGATCATGTTTCAGATATAGCGAAGGGCTTCGACTCAAAATCAGCTGGAAATACGGATGATGGTCCTTCTGGAAACTTTCCCTCTGACGATGTCTCAAATGTAAGGGCGCTAATGCCGAACACAGCAGAGGAGCAAAACACACGTAAGTTGCGAATAAATGAAGACGTTACTAACTTCGCTCTCAGCGAATTTTGCTACCGCAAAGACACCTTCCATTAGTTACGGGGATACTGCTGCTCCGCAGTCAAATACTGTTGTATAGTGTGGAATATGTTATAGATAAACATATCAAAATTCCGCGCGATTTGCTCTACCAAGAAAAAAGTTACGAACGAAAAAGAGTGAAAGCGTTTGGTTGGAGACTTCTGAGCGCTACTGTAGCGTCGTTATCTATTATATTTGAATAGAATTCAACAATTTGTTTACAAATGTAGAAGTGATATTATATTTAAGCGGAACAGTGAAATTTTCTACACGACAAAATGCAGGGCTCAGAAAAGCCATAAGGATCAGACAATCAACTGCTGATAGGAAAAAACAACGAGTTCACCTTTTCCTTTTCATGAGATTCCCGTTCCTCTTGTCGTTTAGCCCAAACGTTCCCAGGTGGCGTGGGAGAAGGCAAGCATGATTCAGACTAGAAAGTGCATCGCGATGAGTTGATTTAATCGACCAACAGGAAACGACACACAAGCTAAGCACTATAACTTTAGTAATAAAAGAATAATTAGGGATACAACTAAGGTTTCGTGATAGTAATAAAAGAACAATTAGGGATACAACTAAGGTCTTGTGGAAGTAGTTCTGGCAGCGCTAGGTGAAGAAATGGCGATAATAAGTATTATAATAACCAGTGAGAAGGGTTCTTGTGATTTGCGCTTTGAGGTTACTTTCACATCCAGCAAGTCCATACATGATTCCGAGAACAAATATGCGCGTACCTCAAGTAACATGCCTTGATAGATTCTTTTTCCACCATTTTCCACCAATCATCTTTACACTAGAAAAGCAAAAGTCCTAGGCAAGAGCCTTCAATCCATGGCTCCCACAAAAAGGCAGCGAACCGATGAGTCCGCATATCTCCTATTAAGGGTAATAAGTTCGTCATTATGCTGCAGAAATTGTCGCGTCTTGTTTTTTTTTCTCGAAAAAGTTGATGGCGAAAGGTACCGAATTATAACGCGCCCTTCTGCTATAAGCATGTCCATCTACAGAAGCGCTCAAAAGCATTCAGTAATTACTTTCCGAAAACCTTTCCCTGCCAAAACAAGCTACATGGAACTTCAGTATGCTGTGCCGATTCACGATGCCGACATTCCGCCACACTTGGTTGAAAAGTCTTATTTCACGGTGACCTAGAGCGAAGAGACTTTGAAGATAGAGAAGATAGAAGAATGGAACAAAAGATAAGGTAAACCATTCAGCTGGAAATTAAACTGGTGAGATAAGTTGGGAAAACTTAGGACGCGCTGATGGGAAGCACGATTCTGGATGGTGGCGGCATAGCGAGAAGGTGTTGAGTCGACGAACTTTTGGATGACAGTCGATGATATCGCATTCTTTTTCATCACTATTGAGCGAATTTTGCATTTGTTCAAGGTTGGCTTCATTGAGCATCGTCTCCAAAGTTTTCCCGTACGTGTTCTGCAGGATGCAGTTATGAGAAGTGGCTCAGCCAGCAGAGAGCTCAGAGCTCTAGCTTCATGAGAGCTGTTTTCACGATCCTTGATGTTTCAGATCACTATTCTGTTTTTGTAGGAATCCATCCGTGAGACATAATCCGCGGTGAATATTGGAGCACATCATCCAACATTACATCCTGTTGATCTTCCCCACCCATCAACTCTCAAGACAAAGCCCATCCATAAATCGACAAGGTACTACAGATCATCATTGGTACTCATCATGCTTCACTATAACATTGATGCGCAACGAATCGAATCGCTCACCGAATAGACGTTGTACTTACTCAACGCCATCACTTACAAACAGGCTGAATTTGCTTTCTTCCGCGAAAAAAAATCTGCTCCACTCCGTAAAAGTTCGTGTACGGTGACGGCGTGCGAGTCCCACACTGGCACGTTGATTTTTGCTGTGAACCAGAGGTTTCCTGGCTAGACTTTTTCCGCTCAGCCTGGCAGCATTTAGACGTGCTCCTACAGCTTGCCGACTAATGTTGCCGTCTTTGCTTCCACCGAATAAGGCACTGGGTGTGCAGTGAGGTGAGGGTCAGATCCGGGACGGTGCACGATCCGTTTTTCTTATATAGTCAATGGTATTGGGTTGTCCGAAACGTTTCCGCCATTTATGAACACTATGAGTTTCGCAATTGGTGTAAAGAAAATCACAGATCCGAGCTTATAAAGTTATATATTTCTGAAACACTAAGTCCTCCGCCATATCCCTGTTTGGAACCCGTTAAGATTCCTCAAAACCTGTCTGTTTAGGACTTGTGTGGAAATTGGGACCGTAGCGTGCGTTTTCGGCACCTGATGCCTCCTTTCTTCCGCAAAGGCTAGAACGCGGCTCAAGCCGCGAGGAAGATTTGTGACATTCAAGTAGACAATGTTCTGAGGGAAATTACAGTGCGTCTTTTGCGAAATTTAAACAAGATGAATTCACTCCTGCAGTTCGGCAACGCTCAGCAAGGCTATCAACAGTTTAAAACGACCAAATCAATATGCTAATCGAAACGGATCGGCACGTCATCACTCGTGAAGAGAGAAAGACTCAGTGTTTCGAACTCGACCATCCATGTCCTTTGCTAAGCGCCTCGATGTTTGGGTACCTCATGAACTGAGCGAGTGCAACGCGATGGCCTGTGTCTACGTGTGCCACTCGTAGCTCAGACGGAACGGAAATGAACTGTTCCTGAAACGCATGAATATGGAGGGAAGAAAAGTGGGTCGTATACAACAACGTAGAGTGGAAATGATTATGAAGCCTTGCCAGAGGGCCACCACAAACCACTCCAAAAGACAAAGTTCAGGTGCGGAAGAATGCTGTTGCTGGAGGGATTGAAAGGTAATCATTATGAGCTGTTGCAGCACAATCGACAGATAATTTTCAGAGGGTACTACACAAAGCTGCATAATTCGAGGGCAGCGATGGACCAAAGCGCCCACAGCTGGCCAATCGTATGGACGTTTTCCACCAAACCACACGTATTTTTCGCCACTCGTCATAAATCGCAAGAGCTTGGAAGTCCGTACATAGCGCCATCAGACTGCCACTTGCTTAGGTTTTTGCAGAATTCTCTTAATGGAAAATCGTAAAATCCGCTCAAGGACTGCAGAAGCACCTGAGAATTTTTTCGATTCTAAGTCTAGAACCTTCTGGAATGAACGATATGGAATACTCGATACATGGATATTTTCTTATAAAAATTTTCATACAGAATAACTCAACAATCGGCGGAAACTTTACGGACAATGCAATACATAGAAGTCTCTCGGTTCTCGAAACTGTACAGGCGGATTGCCTAATTTTATAGCGTTGAAGAATCTCTCTCCAGGATACTACATCAACGGCAGTTATAACTATGAAATGGAGGAGAGAGAACTCGTAAAGCTTTTATAGCATTCAAAAAACCATACATCAAACATGTCGAAACTGCCGTCGCAGTGAACGCTTTGAGTATAAAAGGACACCTCTTTTCCCGCAAGATCAAAATATTAGAATCACATGCATTCTGGTTAGTAAAGGGCGGGATGCTGCTAGATTCCTGCGTGTTTAGGTAACTCAGTTCACTCCCTACTATTCCAACTTCATCTCGCATTTTTGCTCAAATCGTTCTCATTTCACACCGACACACACATAGCAGCGACGCATTCACACATACTTGGCACAATACACGTATGTAAAAGATTCTTGTACAGGTGTCCCTTCTCATAGAGCTACACGGAGTTGCTAGTTTTCCACGACATCGGTGCAATGCTTTCTAACAGGTACCACGTTAGGGTCGTGCCAGGGTACTGATGATAACTGGTAGATGTTCTTCAGATGTTCTTATTTGGCCCCATCACGACCACGCGTGTCAAGTTCTTCACCGACGTCTTGCTCTTCAACAATCACATTCGGCTGCTCCCAAGTCTAATCAACTTTGAGATGGGTGGGCCTTCGAGCAAGATCAACAGAGCACATATAAGCTCAAGGGCTCAATCTTACATATAAGGCGGAAGGAGTGGTGCAATTAGAAAAACCTCGTGATTTTGTTTTAGAGAAGCTCGGTCACCAAGATAATGGGCATATATTAGGAAGGGTCAACGAATCAGACGAAGTAGACGGTAAATGAAGCGTTCCAGAACTTCTTGCACAAACTCATAACCCACGACAGCCCAGATTCATGAGAGGTGGAGCCCGTGGTCAGATCGAAGAGCTCATCTCTGTTTTACGCGTTGTTTGGTGTGACGCTAGGGTGTGGAGCCCATCTAGAATATAAATAAATGAATAAATAAATATACATATTATACAAGTATTTGGCCCAAAAGTGAATGATATTAGGTCGCAATGGCCATTCAAGTGATGTCTAGTGACTAGGTGTTTTTGATTGATTTCGAACACAAATGTACACTATCCAAAAACGCACTTCGTATTGATATATGGTGCACTCATGTGAGCTGCCTACTATGCATCTCATCAACGAAACGAATGTCGATTATTTGATATAGAGCTCGAAGAAACTTCGAGTACTCATCGAGTGTGGCACCAAGTTTTCCGAAGAATATCAGTTCGTCTTTCACAACTGAATTCTGAGGTGCAGCAGCTATGAGGTACTGTACTTTGAAGCGCGGGTTTCCCTCTTCCCTCTACAGTATGGGCCATATTCACTAGTCCATTGGATTGCGGTCTCGAGGTTCTGAAGGTAAATCGAAAGCGGAGATAGACATTTTCTCATTAGTATTGATCTTTTTCCATTTGTAAACGGGCGCTTCAGAGATTCCACTTCGTACCCTTGGAGAGTCTTCAACTCTCAGCAACGTACTTTCAAGAATGGGTCTTACGAAAATGTCCCGATTCGTTTTCGTATTTTTCTAAAAAAAAAACTAAGTGATATCAGTCTGCTGTCACAAATTGATACACAAACCATCGCGGAAGAGGGGAAATGGCTACGAGAAGCGAACTGATCTTTGCATCGGCTTTTGGCATTCGTGGTAATTACATTTTCTTTTCTCATTCACATTAAATATTGCATCGGCTTTTGGCATTCGTAGTGGTAATTACACGTGTGCTCATAGATCTGAACGTTCTCCCACGTCAAATACCTTTTCGTCAGAGAACAGTGTGTCAAAGGACATGCTGCGCAGGATCAGGGTATTACACCTGTTTTTCTTCTGAAACTTTTTATCGTCAGAAAACCTAAGAGGCCTTTGAAACCTATCTAGATAAAGGATAAAGTTTTGGGGTATAAAAACAATCCCGTGTGAGGGATGCGCCCATGCATTCGACTTCCATTCAGAATCGTAGTGGTGTATCGAATGCGTATATGGCCTATACAATGAGCTGCGGTGTCCAGCCAATGAATAAGTCGGTGCTTCTATCCTCCCGGACGAGTTTGGTACCGAATAACCGAACCAGGACGGATGGAAGGATTGGTTGGTCTGGGTTACCCGAAACTCGAACCCGCAACCATGCATGTTGAAGTGTGGCACTTGCCATAACACCACCACCTATCTTAACACCATTGTATTTGTTTTTTTATCTCTCTAATTTATGAAACAGTAACTTGGTGTGTCGGTTTGTCGGTTTGTAGGTTTGGAGGTTTGTGTGTTTGTCGATAAGGAGGTGAGCCTATAATCGAGCTCAGGAACGTTTCTTAGCCGAGAACATACACTTTTTGACATGAGCCTCAGAGTTAAGAAGCACGGGGTGGGTGAGGTGCATACCTTCACCCACCACCAATTATAATACATTTTCTACTTACTTTGTAGAAGTAGGGAATGAGACCCAGCGTAAGCCGGGCGACCCGTTGGGTATATATACCCACTACCAACAGGGGGTTTCCACGAGCAGGTATTCATAAGTCATGCTCCGTTGAACCAGCAGAATTCAAAATTTGGTAGGGGTACAGGGGGCAGGGCGAACACTTAAATGGGACCGGACTCCGCCCACAAAGGACAGGGTTTGCGCGAAAATTGCCATTTTGAGCCTAGAGGGTTCAAGTTCGGTAGGAGTATCGGTGGCAGGATGGGATGACTTATTCTCGGTGCGAGGACTGTACTCCACCCAGGAGCGGGGTATGCGCGAGATAAATGTTTGAGCGGAAATCCATAACTCGTTTTCCCGTGGTCATGAAGAGTTCAAAATTGATAGGAGTAGTGGAGGCAGGATGGAATCACTGACGTCGGGATGAGAACATTGACGAGGCCCCAGAAAACAAAATCCACTCACCAATTAAGCACTAACCAATCACCAATCCTTTCCAGTCTAACTTTGACTGTTTGATATGTTTCTTTCGACAAGAGAGAGGCAGTGAGAAGAACTGTTTAAGGGATGAATTAGAAGAAGATGGGAATTGGTCCATTTCTTGTCAAAAGATTGCGACCTTTACCCAGCAAAGTTTGTCACTCAATGAAGGACCACAATTTCCCTTCGCTTTGATAGCACTCTTGGCAAAACTTATCCGACCGCTAATAGTCTTGCATTCTCATCTAATGATATTACAACAGGAAAAGGAAGTTTCATTGATAAAGACATTTGGTAATGGTGATATTTTAACTCGACAACATTTGTGAACACCGTCCAAGGCTTTGGTTGTCCACCAGATGAACCTTCAATGGGTCCTTATTTTTACGATGAACAGCAACAGATCGAGATTTCTGATCCTAGCACCTTCACATTTTGAATACCATTTCCATGTCCTGTTAGTCCTCTATCAAATTTCGTAGTTCTAAAAGTACCTTTCATTCCAAATAAGGAACGCCACTTTGCCGATTATCACAACTCTGACATAAGGAGGGGAGCCCGACGTTAGATGGGCGACTCGACTGGTATATACACACAGGGTGGCGAAAAATTACGTGCGCGCGAATTTGGACGTGACTGCTTTGTACACCAAAGTCGGTTTAACGCACCAATCCTCCTGGATCAGTTCAAAAGGTTGTGAAGCAATGGAAGGAGGTAGGACACGTCCTGATCAAGCCGGGAAGAAGAAGGGAGCGGACTGTCAACAGAAGGAGGATGTTATTATCAGTAAGAGGATTGACCGTAAGGGTAATCGGAGCCTGAACAAAATGGTAGAACAGCTCAACATATTCAGAAAATCAGTTTAAAAAATGAAAAAGTGAGAAATGAGCTTATCGCCTACTGAATGGACATGCTCTTACCGGAAAAGCAAAGCAAAGTCGAAAAGAAAAATGCAAGGAACTGCTGGAGTTTTTCAAGGTGCGCCGCATTGAAGACGTTCTTTGGCCTGACAAAAAAGCGTTCACCGAGGAAGTGGCTAAAAACTCTCAGAACCACCGCCAACTTCTTAGTCCAGCTCTTAAGAACACCCGCAAGAGAAAAATTGCCACAAGAAATTTGTTCCACAAAAGGTCAACGCTTTGCGGTGGTATGGGTGGTATCAGTGCATCAGGCAAGACTCCGTTGACTTCCATAGACAAAAATGTAAAAAATGATGCGAAGTTCTACCAAAAAATATCTTTAAAAAGGCTTCGCTATCCTGGAAGCAAAATTATCCCGACTTCATCTTCCAGCAGGACTGGGCTCCGGCTCATGCAGCGAGATCCACCAGTCACTTCCTCGAGACCGAAACTGGCCCATTCCTGACGAAGGATCTGTGGCCTTCTAACAGCCCAGATTTGAACCCTTTAGACTTTGCTGTCTGGGGTTATATGGAGGAATAGGAACGTGAAATGTTTGGTGGCTTTGCGAGAATTCTGCATGCCCGTTCTGCACAGGAATTTTGCAAAATCTGGGACAGTTTGGACTTCGACTACCTTCGGCGCACCGCCGACTCAGTGAAAAGACGAATCGAAGCCCGTATCAAAGCAGAAGGCGGGCGCTTTGAAAATTTTTGTGATTAATGTAACGTCATTGCTCGTTGTTTTAAGGAAATTTTTTTCCATGTTGGTATACGAATAACGAAATTAGGGCGTTTTTTATAGCGCTCGTAATTTTTCTCCACCCGCCTCCCCATAACAGGGGTGCCCAAAAAAAGACATGCATGGGGCCTAATCCAGGGCGGAATACGTACGCACCGACTGAAGCAGCAGAAGAATGTGATTGGGCAAATTGTACTAAGAATGTTGCTTGTTGAAAGGAAGCAGGAACTCGTGTGGTTCCTATATCGGCATCAATATATGAAGCCGTCTGCCATTGCGGACGCGCTCAAGACGACTTATGGGATATCGGTCGGCAACGAGCAGATACGCAACTTTCTCAGTCGAGTCGCTCACGGACATTCCTGGGCATCGTCGCTTAGGATCTGGAAGACCGCTGACTTCCTGTAGCCCTGACAACTCCGCAATGGTCTGTGATGTCGTGGGAGACGAGCCGACCGTTCCAGCAACCGTGATCGCCAAGCGCACTGGGATTCCGCGGACGTCGGTTCAGCGTATTCTGAAGAAACGAGGATTCAAACTGGTGTCCAAGGTTAGCTCCTCGGTGTCTGTGGCTTATCTGATAATCACTCTTCAGGTAAGGGTCTACTGCGTTAACGAGAAGCAGCAGAAGAATCGCGCGGAATGCTGCGTCTGCTGCCAAAACTCGAACGACGAATTTGTGAAGCGGATCGCTTTCAGCGATGGGAAGCTCTTCTTGATCTCTCCGTCAAGGGACAGTAATAAGGGACGCATATGGATCACCCTAAAGAAAAAAGAGCTCAGTCCGAGCGTGCTGCAGTCACCACGCTCCACCAACCAGTGTGGCCTGATGGTGTGGGCCGGAGTCTCGTGGAACGGTAAGACGGAGCTGCTGTTCGTGGAGCCTGGGTTGAAGATGAATGCCTAGTACTACGTCCAGCAGCTCAGAGAAGACATTGTGCCGTCATGTAGCCGCCTTTATCGTGACGGAAGCTTTGTGCTACAACAGGACTGAGCACCGCCCCGTGCATCTAGGAAAACTCTCGCCTTTTCGGATTCAGTGGGCGTCGAATATTTTGAGAAGACAGAATATCCGAGTGCATCTCCTGATCTCAACCCGCTTGATTACAGGGTGTAGGCTGAACTCAACTCGATCGCCTGCGATGGTCAAGTAGTTGCCGATCTCGCCGACCTCAGATGACGCATCAAATTTGCGTGGCAAAAACTTTCGAATTCGTTCGTGCGGAAGGCCATTGAAGAATTCCGTGATCGAGTACAATGTGTTGTTGATGTTGCGGGTGGTAATATTCAGTAAGAATTTAATAAAGTTTGATTACATTGGTGGTACAAGGCGAGTAGTGAAAGTGTTTCTTTTTCTGGGCACTCCTGTATGTAGGGAGGCGGATGGCGAAAAAAACCTATGCCTATGTATTAGGTGTGTGCATTAATTTCCGCCGCTGAATTTCAAGAGCCGTTGCGCGAAACATGTTAGAGGTTTACCGGTGAAACCTGTAATATTCTGTAAGGTAGGGTATTGGCTACCTACTTAAGGGCAGACAGTTTTTCCCCAAAACCCTGTTGCTCTCAGACTTATTGGTCATGAAACGTGATGAACCGTTTCCCCGGGGGACCCTTCCCCTGCTGTTTGATTTCAAGAAAACTGGCATTGAAGCCCACCTTCCATGGAGGACAAGCTTCATCTGAACGCACCTGCTGAGACCTCTTCACTCGAGAGTTTGCAACGAAAGCGGAATGTTTATTGCCAAAAAGTAATGCTGTGCGTGCATTTGGTGGTGGGATCAAAAGGGCGTTGCGTAATATGAGCTGCTGAGCCCGAACGAAACTGTTACTGCTGACAGCTACGAACACCCACTTGACAGTTTGTAGGATGCCCTCACCTACAAGCAGCCGTTAATCGCAAGGAAATATCATGAGGTGCCGTTCCACCACGAACATGCCAGACCCCATGTTGCGAAGAATGTCCTTCAAAAAAATTGCAGTTGTTGGACGGGATCAGCTTGTTCAGCCCGCATACTCTCCAGAACTTGCTCTTTCTGATTACCACCTATTCCGGTCCATGCAAGTCAGTTTGGCAGATATACGCTTCCGGAATGCCGAAGAAGTGCGAAAATGGGTGGATAACAAGATTGCCTCAAAAGATCAAGACTTTTTTCAGACCAAGAGTCAACAAGATACCAGAAAGATGGCAAGAAGTTGTAGCTAACAGAAGGCAATACATTGGTTAATGTACATTTAGTTTTAATTTTGTAATACATATATATACATATATATACATATATTTAGGGGGCATTATGGGGCAAAACTCAGGTAGAAATAATCTATCAGGTTCACATTACCTGCTATTACTTAGTTGCATAACAAGCTTTTCTTGCTATGTGCATGGTTACTGATGTGAAACTCCCAATATCTTTTAGATGAAGGAGGCTCATTCAGCTCATTCAGCGCCACATGCAAGCAATAATTGACACGAGAGAGGTGGAAGGGCATTACGAAATTCCCTGTGATTTTAATAATATCCACATAGGAGGCTATTAAACGATGTAGAAAGGAAGACTTCATCGGAAGCAAACTAGGAAGAGGTAGGAAGGTCAGCGTTCCTAAAGATAGGGCTATTAAAGTGTCCATTTGCGAGTTGGTCGTGATGTTAGGTGACACATAAAGACGGCAAAGGGAGCAGGAATTATCGAAGTTGTCGGTGGGGCGGATTATCAGGCGAAAGCTTTATTGAAGCTCCTACCGTATGCAGAAATGTCGCTTCAATTCCGATCTCAACAGACACTGTCCGGCCAAAAAGTGCAGAAAGTCGCAGACCCACTTGAGTGAAGACACGCAACCTTCATCGTTTGCTTTGGCCAAAAGAAATTTACGATAAAACCATCCCTCAACAACCAAAACGTGCGCGTTCGGGAAAGAAATATCTAACGTGCAATCTCTTACAAAAAGGTTGCTAAAAGAACAGAAAAACTATGTTTTCGAAGAAGTCACTGGCAAGGGTAAGACGCTCATGGTTCCTCCAGTGCAGGCTTCAAAATTGACTGACAAGGGAAGAATACTTGGTCGCAGTGGCCATTCAAAATGAGATGTATACCCCCGTAGGTGGTTTCGAACGCTGATCTCAAAACTATTCTCCAACTGCGAAATGACTCTGGGAACAAAGTTACGGGATCGATGCCTCCCTATGTTATACCACTGTACCGAACGGATCACCGAGCCCAGCAAAGCTCTTGCCTGCGCAACGGTGGCCTAGCGGATAGTGTGGTTGGCTGGTAGGCATGACACCAGGGTTCGACTCCTTGATGCATGCGCTTGTTTTGCTTTTCCATAAAATCCATCCTAGACGCTTGCAAAACGTTTTTAGGCTCAATGTTGAGCATTTACAGGGCTTCCCACAATTTTGGACTCCGGGAAGTAGTAATCCAATGAAAAATTTTCACCGCTACTGACCGAATATATACCTTTCTACCCCGAACAGCTCCCTGCACTTACGGTAGACGGCGGTCGAATGGCTCATCCGACCACAGCCCTTTTTGGAAGGGATACGGTTCACACATACTAGGAATACTGTCCACGCCTTCGAAGCGGTGGTGCAAGATAACTGGCACTGTTGAAGAAGTACGTAGAGCAATAGTATATTGCTTTGCGTGCACATATGATTATCCGCTCATTCTTTAGGTAAACGCCTTTTCAAGGTAAACGTGGTGAGGCGGTGGGGCATGATACCTCGGCTGCCCTCAAAACCCTGACTCCACCTATGGTGGTTTTGAATTTTACCCCCATGCGCCTTCACTGTTGATTTGAAGCGGTATCCAGTGGAAATTGCTTTCGTACAATGGGACTCCTATAATAATTTTATGACAACTCATCTTTCTAACTGATCCGCAGATCTCCATAGGTAGGCAGATCGACCTACTTCCTTTGCACCAGGTAGTTGCGACCACATAAGACATCAAGGATAGACTAATTCGAAAACTCATTTCCTTTCGATTTCCGTGGACGGCACTCTGCCGTGATGATACAAAACGTGTTATTCATGATCGAGGAGGTACGGCCTTTTGACACTACAGCTACAGAAGGCTATGGATTCTTCTACCAGTGCCATAAAATTGGAGCTCATGAGCCAGATCACAAACATGAGGCTACGTTTCACTTCAGAACCTCCACATCCCCACAAACGGAGGAGGTTTCATTTGCGAATTTCATTCATTACAGGTCCATCGTCGCTGTCCTCATCAGGCGACCGCAGAGGATTATTGTGATCGCTTTTAAAGGACTCGACTTCCTCGCAAAGGATAACGGGCTTGTTTTCAAAACATCGATAAGCACTGTTCGAAACCTCTTCATTACCGCATCTTCCTAGATGGTGTCTATGTCACGCTACAAGAACGAAAGTCCTCCATCAAACATAATGACACCACATTCGTTCAAAAGATTCGCTGGTAACGTGTTGAACAGCGTTTTATTCGATGAATCATAAGGGACCTTTCTCCCTAAAGCCTCTTAGGCTCATCTTGAGCAAATATTCGGAATTCCTCTCTGTTCGAATGTAGCTCCACCCTTATTCGGCCGGTGAATGGCAAAAAAAACTTTCCTTGTAATACCTTACCAGTGTTCCCAAATTGTAAGTAAGCCCTGTAGATGCCCAACATTTAGCCATAAAACGTTTTGCAAGCGTTTAGGACGCAGTTTATGACAAAACAAAACCAGGACATGTATCAAGAAACCGAACCCTGGTGTCGTGCCTACCAGTCCACCACACTGCCTGCGAGGCCACCGTTGCACAGGCAGGGGCTTTGCTCGGCTCTGGGATCCGTTCAGTACAGTGGTATAACATAGGGAGGCATCGGTCCCGTAACTTTGTTCCCAGAATCGTTCCGCAGTTGGAGAATAGTTTTGAGATCAGCGTTCGAAACCACCTACGGGGGTATACATCTCATCTTGAATGGCCACTGCGACCAAGTATCCTGCCCTTGTGAGACCAGTACTCAGGTAGCGTGCTGATGGATGTAATGAAGCACTGATCCGAGTACGTTTCTGAGACATCTCGTAGTCCTTCAAGCAGAACGCTACTCCAGCCCACAGAGCCAAGCTTGCCTGCGAGTGGTGCCGACTACAGCTGCACGACTTCATTCGTAAAAAGGAATGTCCATCTTTTCCAGAACGTCACTCACTTGATTCCCCCTATGGTCAACGATTAGAAGAGGCTGTCGAGTTTGCAGCCCCAGTTCGGAGTCCTAGAAGGTAAGGATGAAGAACGGCCGGCAAGAACTGAAGAAGGATACCTGCGTTCAACGTGCGATCAGGTCGAAAGCAAACTTTGCGCCTTTATCCGCGCTCATTGGGGACATTTTGAATTGTGATTGTAGCGTGTTGTAGCAAATGGTGTTAGCTAACGTGCATAAAAATTTCATCGTCTTTCTCAGCTGAGAAGCTTCAAATATATTGCTAAGAGTCGGCGCCCATAATTTTGGATATATCTGTATACATATATACACATATTTATATATATATACATACATATATATACCAGTCGGCTCGCCCGGCTTACGCCGGGCTCCCCTCCTTCCCGTGTTAAAATGGCCTTCCCGCCTGTAATCCTACCAAATTTGAACGCTCCAGGTACAAATTTAAGTTATTCGCACAATCCCCGCCCCTTGTGGGCGAAGTTTAGTTTCGCCACCCACCATGTGTGTTCGCATCCTGCCGCCTGTACTCCTATCAAATTCAACGCTCTAGACTATAGGAACAGGATTTACGACTTTTCGCTCAAACCCCGCCCCTATGGGCGGAGTCTGGTCCTGCCACCTGTTCTGGCATAGGCCAGAACCCGCGGTCCCCCCCGCTCCTTAGGGGCCGGGCTTAAATATCACTCTTTCTTGTTCACCACCCGCAACTAGGGTGTTTGCGTTCATTGCTAATAAATATATCACTGAACCACCGTATTTGTTCGTTCGTTTATCAGAGAGGCAACAATCTCTCAGATCATATAAAAGGGGCCACCCTTCCGCCCAGTCACCACACCACCCATCATGAGTGTCCCCATCCTGTCGTCTGCACTTCTACCAACTTTGAACTCTTCTAAATCCTCGGGACAGGAGTTACGAATTTCCAAACTGTTTTCATGAAGCATTGCATTTTTGGAGACGCCTCGCCTATCGGGGTCGGGTCTTCCAGTTGGATCTAACTTACTGAAGCAGACCTCTAGCCACCTTTACACCGCAGTTCTGAAGCCGACTTGTGACTGTATTTGAAATCATGGTCCTCAGTACAGCTCATTTCGATGCAAGCCATGCCATTTCGATGCTGGACGGGGCGGGGCTCCGCCAAGCTGATGTGTGCTCTATACTCCTCGGGTCATGGCCCGCCCATCCCACGCCTGACCCGGTCTCTCCAGGCAGATCTAAAGGAGCTAAGGAATTTGTAAGAGACATTCAGACAGAACGAACAGACGGAGCGCTTTATAGTATGTGGGATATGGGATGTTATATATATATATATATATATATATATATATATATATATATATATATATAATATATATATATATATATATATATATATATATATATATATATATATATATATATATATATATATATATATATATAAGGTTGATGCATAATTATTGCCGATTTTTTCGCGGCTCTTTTTTCACCCGATAGAATTCGAATATTGAAATCGGGTTTTTCTAGAAATCATCTACTTGAATTCCTTTACAAAAGTGTACCTAGAAATCCATCTGCATATTCGCGAAATTAGGCTCTACTGCTTCGAGAAAGGTGTGAAGGTGGCCGAGTCATTCCGCGTACTCAGTGACTGTTTTTTATACAATTTTATTTAATGAAACGACAAAGGTACTGAACAAAAACATGTTCAAATAATCACTCCTGAACTTATCCACCATTTTCGTCAAGCACTGCTTCCCACTCGCTAGATAGTCGGATTCCAAAGGCGAAGAAGTTTTGATCCTTGAGGGCAATCAACGCCTTGACATCGGCCATGAAGTCATCCAAATCGACGTAAGTTCTATTCCCTAGCCATTTTTTCAGCGAACGGTTGACGAGATAATCCATAGCAGTTTCTGCTAGTGAATATGGCAGATTTAGGAGCGGATCCCACTTCTTGGTTTACTTTGGCTGGTTGTTCCATCGCCGAAGAGATATTGAGATCGCGAATTGACTCTGCCACCTTCCAACATTTCTCGAAAAAGTAGAGCATAATTGCGCGAATATGCGGATGGTTTTCTAGGCACATTCTGTAGAGGAAGTCAAGTAGATCAGTAGCAACAGTTTCGAAGTAAAGTGCACGATATTAGCGCAGGAGACGGAGATTTCCGCGAGAAAGGCATTAGAGGCGTTTTGGATTTTCCAGAGAAGTCCTAAAATGAACGGCAGAGATGAGTGCCCGTCTATAACCAACGATCTTCTGCCATACATACCGCACTGCGACATGACTTAGTAGCATTATGACGTGATCTTCTTTATCACAAGTATAAGGGAGACAGCAAGAAAGTCCCATTCGCTACTGACAGACGCCTGTGGCGACAGCGGATTTTCTCCGCTCAAGTGGTGGAACCCTGGTGAGTCATGCTTCAAATCATGGGTTGAATTTGTCGTCACATTTGCCAGGGAAGATAACGCGCTTCTTGGATAATGAGCAAATCATCCATTTGTCGAAGTTTGTCTGTACAGGACTCGTGTGAAAATGGAGAACCACTGTGCGCATTTTCGGAATCTGAAGTATTTCCTTTACCGCAAGGCCTAGAAAGCGACTCAAGCCGCAAGAAAGATATATGACGTTTGAGTAGACCATGCTCTGGAGGGACGTACAGTGCGTGACTAGTTTGTAAAACCCAATCAGAGTAAATTTACCCTCGAAGACCTGCAACCTTCAGGGAGAGTATCATCAGTTAAAACGACCAAATCAAAAGTTCTGGTTTCTAATGTCACCCCAGCACAAATCATCACAGAAGATAGCCTGCTATGCACAAGTCGACGTTTTGGGGACCTCCGTCAGCTTCTAACAACAAGTGTCTCCGATTTTGATCGTCTGATCAGTGCTCTTCCACGTAGATTTTCTCACTAATCCAGGTCGTGTGTGCGTTGTGGCACGCCCTCTGCAGTTCAACAGAAACTGCCCTCGACAGGGCAGTTTCTGTTGAACTTGAGATCGCATTTCACAATCTTTTGAACGGTTCGACGGCTGATGTTGAGATCAGAGTAATCCGGCTCATGCTGACTCCATCGTTGCGAGTGATCCTCTTCCCAATTATGGTACGAATCCTAGGTGAGCTCACTAACCTCGGTCGTCCAATTTTTGGCATCTCAGAGGCTTGTCCACGGGCCCTGAAAGCAGCAGAAACGGTTAGAGACGGATTGTGCAGTCTTTTGCAATGTCACAACTTCTAAAACCCTTTCCGAGCAACTGCTCGATGGTGGGTCGATGCGCAGAAACTTTCATAGCGATTGTTCAGGTGGACGGTCAATCGAATGAGTCAAAAGGCTTCTTGCACGGCTCCCGCGCTTTCTAAAAGTCCAGAAAGATTTTGAAACCTCCTTTCTGGATGCCACAAATGGCCGAACTACACTTTTCAGCCACCCTGTATATTCTAGAACTTCACGCATGTTGCACGCAGGTATCCTCTTCCATTTCTGGCAGCCATTCCTGAACCTTGCTTTCTCGAACTCCAAACCGGGACTCCAAGCCTGACAGGTTCTCTTCTCTCTCTTCTAATCAAGGAACATACGAAGGAATGGATTAAGGTCTGGAGAGCAAGATAGTCGTTCCTCCATGCCAATGAAGTCGGGTAGCTTGCGTAAGCACCACCACTGACTGAGCTTAGGTCTGTGGGCTAGAGTACCATCGTCTGGAAGGGTCATAGGCCGTATCAGAGGCCCGTATGCATAACGCCCAGGGTAGGGAAGGGGAGAGTCTCCCCAAGGAAATGTTTGTTTTCGCCGTGGGTCAGATAAGTGACGCTGGAGCGCAGTATTTCGCACGTCCAGTACCGTCTGGCCAATGTTAGATTGGTATCCGAAGTTCGTGCTTTTCGATTAAATGAACCGGAATTTGCAGAGAGTGAGGATTTTCGCCATAGGAAAGTTTTTTAACAAAAGGGGAGCTACATCCTACAAAGGCTGAAGGAAGTAGCAGATGTTACGATGTTCCACTAAATGCACTCGGAGGGTATTGGAAATTTTGAACCGAGCATCCAGTTATCGCGCACCCAAGTACAAAATAAGCTTAGTTAGATGCGCAATGTAAATATCAGCACGCTGCTCTCAGGTCGTAATTAAAAGTGTGAAAAAACAAATGAAGGGGACAAAAAATAGTGAAGCGCTTAGAAAAAAAACTTCGAACAAATAAAATTTGCACACCAGATAAACAGGTGATATCGTGATTTCTTAATGTTAGTCATTAAATGACTCTCTTCTTGGAGTTGAGTTATTTCTCATCTTTTACAGGGTTTTCAGAGATTTGGGGCTGAAAGCAGTGTCATCGAAGAGGCCGCAAGAACCATATGACCACCAATCCATTCAGGATTACTTATTCGATACGTGCCACTTCTTCCACTCTTTAACCTTTACATTTCTGCGCCATCCTAGGCTCGGCATGCTCATACTTCGAGAATCCTGCACATACGCAACCTTCCTCTATGCACCCACCCCCAGCACCGCAGCCCTCGGCTTCACCCCTCCTAAAATTTATACCGCGTCACTAGCACTGATGCACATTTGGTAGATATTCTTTTCTCCAAGTCACCGCATCGAAACATTTCAGTCCTTGCAGCGTCTATTTCAACCTTTACACGTGGTATACACATGATTCTTGTTCGAAAACAACTTGTTCGCTCTAAGCGCCGAGCATTCCCACCATTGCTATCATAATACATCTTCAACACTTCATATTTTATGTGCTCATGAAAGATGTGGACATCATAATGGACAACAAGTTTTCGCACCTAGGCGAGAAGTGGCCCTTCGTAAGATTCGTAAACCGCTTTTCAATGCAGGGCTCGCTAAAAATTAAGAGCAAAACGAGCAGAAGGTGCACGATTACAACTGCAATACCTGGCAGCATTCAATTTAGGATGAAAATTGAGAGCTATGATCAAAAGTGGAACATAAAATAAGTCAGTATCACGCGTAGCAAGCGCCATGGCGCCACCCCACTCCCACGACAGGAATAGCAGGGTGGACAAAGAATAAAATGCAACAGGATATGTAATAATATACAAATCAGGCGAAAAACTACTCATTAGTTACTCACAGAAATAATTCCAGTTTCCTTCTCAAATCACACCAGCATCGCGATGCAACATGCTCACGACAACTGGTGTAAATCTAGAAAGAAAAACCTGCTTATTTGAAAACTAAACTGCTCCACAACAGCGACTGCACCAATTTAAATAAATTAGTAGGTGGTAGCAGCAGTAGGATGAAATCAGAGCAATATTCGACGAATTCGGAGGCAGAAATCAGAGGAATAAGCGCTAAGTCCAGTAACGTAGTGAATAGTGGGATAGCGGTATACATGACCATCGGCGCCCCAGCTCGATTTTTGGGGAACGTTCATTCCCCTCCCAGGGTAGGGAGGCCTCCCCTCCCAGGGTGGGGAGTCAATGGGATCAGGCTTCTCTGAGCTCGCGCTAAGGTAAGGTCGCAGAGGCAAACATCACATGATTATCGAAGGCTGCCGATTCTTCACCCGTTTACAGGAGAAAGCTTTGCTCCATTTTCACTATCTTGACCCAAAACCTACCATTTGAACGTTCGCGCCCTTCGCAAACATTTCCTTGGGGAGACTCTCCTCTTCCCTACCCTGGGCGTTATGCATACGGCCCAGGAGTGGGATCAGTGCTTCAGTACTTCTATCAGCGTACTATCTGAGTACACGTCTTTGTCGGTTTCAACGCCGGTACCGACTAAATCAATGGCGTCTTACTACTGGCTGGCGTCTACTAGCGTCTTACTACCGCAGTAAACATCATTTCGCTGTTTTCATAGCAACCCTTTCGTGAGAGATCACATTGTCGATGTTTCTACCCGCAACACCACCGTTAATTCCTGTGGATCACTTTGTCAGGAAAAATCTCCTTGTCAGAGAAAACGAAGGAGGTATGCCCACTGAAGTGAATTAGCAAGCTTTTGCATTTTCTAGCCCTAATCTGCCTGTTGAGGAAGGAATTGGAATGGCAATTCTCGCACGATCGGTATTGCAATGAAGCTTCCGCCTGCCACACCGACAAATTCGTTATTTCTTGCTCAGTTGACTTCTTTTTCTTGAATAACCCGGAACACTACCGACTCGCAAACAAGCTATCTGAATAGTTCAACCTTTGGAAACACTAGCCTTCTACTGCTTCCCAGTTTGTCTTCAACTGGTTATGCTTCTATATGTCCTTTAACTGTCTTTAGTAGGGTTAATATCGAAATCATAAGGAATTTTACTATGCCCTTCCGAAAATCTGGGAAGTCTACACGAGTCCAAATGAACATCTCTTTCATCCATTCTACCTTAAAACATTCAATACGTCGAAATAAAAACATCAAGATGCACGATGCTCAAGAATAATCTTTCTGTTTGCAATTTATTAATCAAATTGCCCCCTAGTCCGTGTGGTTGCGCTACCGTTGCGGATAAGGTCCCCTTGAATCACGGTGAGTTGGATCATAGAATGCCGGAAGAGATTTCTAAGATGAATCCAAAGGTAAGTGGATAATACCTTATTCGGTGTACGCTTCGAAGATTGAGGCGAACTAAAACTCACTCCACTTTTTCCTGGGGGCTCGGCTACCTCAGAGTTCTTTTCAATTTGCTCTCGTGGCAATCCCCCATCTATCACAGCCTCATCAAGAAGGTTATGCCCTTCTGCTGCTCCAGCCTGGAAAATTACTGTGCCGATAAATAATTTCAAAGCAAGTAACCTAACATATGGTTTTTGTAAGGCTTCAATTATTGCCCAATTCCCTCCATCATCGGTGGTTACATCAATTGTTTCGGCAACTCTCTTCACTACACGCACGGCCAGTTTATCGAGCTTTGTCATCTGGATATCTATAACAATTCGATTTATTCAGAAAGAAATGAAAAGAGATATTCCTCTAAAACTCACCCTCTTCCTCTTCACTCTCCAAAAAATCGCTATAATTTCGGGCGGATCCGTCGCTGGGTAAATATGATGGCAGGTGCTTAATATATTAAATGTTAAAACGTCCTGTTTAAACAAGTCGCAGCGTTGAAGACAGATGACCCAACAATTGCACACGCATCGAAATAACAGGATTAGCCCTAACGATCAACAAACCTTTGTTGAATTCCCAACTAATCGTACTTCCTCAACCATGTCTTCTCTGTCCGTACTCTAAAATGAACAAAGCCACCGTTGTCGATCATGAAAACATGTGGATGATTGGAAAGCTAATCAGAAGCAAAAACAATAACCGTACACCTTCAATAACGCTACCTGGTTGATGAAGAGAGAGAGAATTTGCTGCGCCTTCCCAACAAGATATCGTTAAACAGCTCTTGGTTAAGATCAGTGGAACTTTTTTGCGACCAATCGAGTAAAACAGAAATAATGCAAGAGTATTTTAATGGTATTCAACAATAAAAAAGATATAAGATCAACTCTTCGCCTCAATCCACTCAGTTTTTCTGATGCATTCCCAGCTTCGAACTCCATTCAGAAGCGTAGGCTCAGCGTTGGAATGTGTCATTGTCCTCCGGAATGAGCTGCGTTGGCCATTCGACGCATTAATCAGTGCTTTTATCCCTTCAGACGAGTCCGGTACCCGGCAATCAATCGACACGGAGAAAAAGAAGGCTTGGTTGGCCCGGGCGAGGGTCGATCTCCGGGCCATTTGAGTAGTGCGCCACTCATTACTACTCCACCAATTAACTAACCACCTATTACTACACCAACACCGCTTAACTAATAAGAGATAGTGATTACTAGACGGATACTAGATAATGATTAGAACTGAGCATTAACAATATCGGGGAAATATCTTCCTACCAAAAGGGAGGCAACCTGTTGCCCTGCCACATGCTTTCCTCTTTAACATCAGATGTCGGCTTGTATGGTCCAAAAGCTCTCGCCAGCATTTTTCTACTGTTCGATGGTAACTTTGCTTGGAGCTTTCATTATCCATTCAATTATATACATGAAAAAAAAAATGTTTATAAATCAACGGCACGTCCGCATGCCCACACGGCTAAGAGTAGGCCCCCCACGTGCTAGAGTCTGGCAAGTTACACGTGGATTCATGCCAAAAACAGTAACAGAAATGGGCCTCATTCCCCTGAACCTGAGGGAGCCCCCAATACGGCAGCGTTGGGTAGGACCGCTCGGGAGAGGCTGCTAAAATCTCAGGGCCAAAACAGGCTGCCCAAAAGGAGAAGGACTAAGATGGCGATCTGTACTTTCAAGGCACGGACGCTTGCATCGGAAGCGTGTATAGAAGACCTGATGATGCAAGCTAGGAAAATCAAGTACGACGTCATCGGACTGACCGAGACGAGAAAGCACCGCCCGCTGCACGCTGTATTTGAAATTGGAGAAGAACGGTTCCTTGGAACATGCGACAGCAGAGGCGTCGGCGGTGTAGGTGTCCTCGTCAACACGCACTTGGCCATGAACATCGATTCGTGCGAGAGCTGGCCATGAACATCGATTCGTGCGAAAGCTTGACAACCCGAATCGGACGTTTGCGATTGAGAAGATGTGGCTCAACCCCAGCTCTAACAGTCTTCGTTGCTTACGCACCAACATCGAGCTACGATGAAGAAGAGCTGGAGGCGTTCTATATGGATCTGGAGAAGCTCTACAGAGGAGACCACACTTTCTTCAAGGTCATCGTCAGTGATTTTAACGCCAAGATTGGCCCCAGGAGAACGACTGAAGAGCTCCACATCGGGACTCACGGAATGGAATGGAATAAGCAGGGTGAAAGGCTATCCGAGTTTATCATGTCGACCCACACTATCCATGGTAACTCGCAGTTCGAGAAGCCCTCTCATTCCCGATGGACAGCCTGGTGGGCAGTTCCATAATGAAATAGATCACATCATCGTCAATCGGAAGTTTTGCCTGACTGACGTCGCTGTTGTTCCGAAGTTCTACACGGGATCAGACCATCGTCTCCTCCGCGCTAGATTCCGCTTTTCAGTGCGTGGAGAGAGAGCTGCGAAGTTCAGGAAACGAAGCCCCAAGACTGTGGTCAATTGGGATCACTTCGCTTCATTGGCGAGTTTGTGGGAAGATTCCGTCAACGACAACATCGATTAGGAATACGACCGGCTCGTCGAACAACTTCACGATTGCGCCAGGAGAGCTGAGAGCTTCAAAGATGTAAAGAAACGTCTCTCTTCGAGGACTCTCGAGCTGATACGCCAGCGTGGTAACGCGCGAGCTACAGGCAATCACCAACAAACGTCCGAACTTGCGAAGCTATGCAGAGAAGCGATAAAGGAAGATCTGAAAGAGAGAAGAGCAGCAGTTATGGACGAAGCCGCCGAGGCCGGAAAGAGCATTCGCAAAGCCCGACGGGATTTGGCCAATTACAAGACTAAAATGATCCCCTTCGTCGTCCTGACGGAACAGTTACTGCATCCCGAAGGGCAATGGAGAAGGTCATCTACGACTTCTACTCTGATCTCTTCGACAACCACGACTACATGCCTACCTGCCATCTTAGGCAAGACGGATACGTCGTCCCTTCAGTTCTCCCTTCCGAAATTCGACATGCCATCACGTCGATGAGGGATAGTACAGCACCCGGTCCCGACAGGATCAAAGCAGAACATCTGAAGAGCCTTCCGCCAGTCATTGTCAAAACCCTGGCCCGGCTTTTCACGCGGTATCTGTCGCAATGCAAAGTGCCCACTTCACGGAAAACTAGCAAGACCGTGTTGCTGTATAAGAAGGGAGATCCAGACGACATTGGCGATTATCGCCCAATTTGCCTGCTGTCTGTAATCTATAAACTCTTCACACGAGTCATCCTTAACAGGATTGGCAGAATATTAGATGAAGGGCAGCCATGCGAGCAAGCAGGGTTCCGGAGAGGGTTCAGTACAATCGATCACATCCACACCGTTACAAGACTCATTGAAGTATCGCGAGAATACAAAATGCCGTTATGTCTTACGTTCATCGATTTGAAGAAAGCCTTTGATACCGTCGAGACAGAAGCGGTAATTGAAGCCCTGGGCAACCAGGGTGTCCCTACTCAATATGTAAGGATGCTTCGTGAGCTCTACAACAACCTCACGACCAGGATCTCGCCATTCTATAAAGAAGTCATCAACGTAAAGAGAGGGGTTCGACAGGGCGATACCATCTCGCCCAAACTTTTCAGTGCCGCTCTCGAGAACGTCATGCGTCATATGGAATGGGAAAGCATGGGAGTGAAGGTCGATGGCCGCTACTTACATCATCTCCGCTTTGCAGATGACATCGTGCTTATAACACCCAACATCGAGCAGGCGGAACAAATGCTGGCCGAATTTGACAACGCTTGTGGAAAGATCGGCCTGAGACTGAACTTAACGAAGACGATGTTTATGCGAAACGGATTGGTACCTGATGCTCCTTTCATGCTGAACGGAACGAATGCTGAATGCTCCAGCTATCTGTATCAAGTTCACGACTGTGCGGTCACCGTTAGTGGCGGTTTTTTTCACGGCTCCATAGAACACCACTTCTTTTTCATTTTCCCTGCTAGTTTTGCTTCATCAGTTAATCAGCGTTCCTGTTCTCTGTCTACCTGACAACTATCCTGTGATTTTATTCTTCGGTAGCCTGGAATTTCTATTTGTTTTTTGAATTTTTAGTTCATTGACACCATTGCACTTTATTGACTGCTTATCGACGGGAGATCATGCCCGCCAAGTCCCAGCGCTCAAGTAAATCAAAAATTCAGACTGACAACTGAACTCAATCTCAATCTGCTTCGGTCGATAGGGTAGATTTAGGTACGCAGATTAGCTCTAATGAAAGCATCGACTTCAGTGGTTTTAGTTGTGCCAGCTTCTTAAAGCGCTGCTAGATCGGAATACCGATCCAGTCATGGAGAAAATGATCGTGGCGCTGTCCGAAAAAATTCCATGCGAGTCACGCGAATATGTGGAGGCTGAGAAGCGTGCAAGAAGCCTTGTGGTCAGCGGGTTGGAGGAGGCACCGGCACATCTAAAACCATCTGAACGTCAGAAACAGCTTGAAGGCAAAATAGCTGATTTGTCTGACGCTTTACAAGTAGAGTGTGGCCCGGTGGAAGTCTATAGAATAGGCAAGCCGGACTCTGCGCGCCTTAGACTCGTTAAAATCGTGTTGCCATCGAGAGCTTACTGGCGCACTGCTCTGACAAATGCGAAAAACTTACGTGCTTCGGGTTTCCATAACGTGTTCATGAGGAAAAGCCTCACAGCTGAGGAACGCAAACGGGAGTTCGATTTGCGCCAGCTAGCAAATGAACGTAATAAAGGGAAACCATACAGGGAGTGGGTTATCTACAAGGGCGAGCTAAAGCACATCTCTGACCTACCACAGTCGCAAACCAAGGGAAACGCCTAAGGGAGCATGGCCTAATGAATTTTTTGAGCTGTTTTCTTTTCAACACGCGTAGTATTGTCAACAAAATCTCTAATTTACATGCATTTTTAAACATCAATAAGCCCGATATTGTAGTTCTCACAGAAACGTGGTTAAGTTCACGCATTTTGGATTCAGAATTAGTGTTGAATTTGCCGTACAATGTATATCGATGCGATGCGGCAAAGGTGGCGGGGTGTGCTGCCTGATTAAGTCGTCGTTAATTTCAAAGCAAAATGATCTGCAGTACAGTTTGAAAGCCGATATTCTCTGTGTTGAGCTTATGAGTAACAAAGGATTACCTTCTGTGATGCTAGTTGCCGTATACCGACTGTTTAAGATTCCCTGTTGATAGAGGCGCTTTCAGACCTAAGTTCTATCCAGCCCAATACAGTTCCTCAAGGTGACTTCAATCTTGGCATAAATTGGATTACCATGGCACCTCTAATCTCTCCTGCAGCTCACTTTCTTGACTTCTTTGAGAGCTGTGGCTTTACTCAACACGTCACCCAGCCCACACATGAACACAATATTTTGGATCTTGTTTTATCCACAGAATTTATGGTTTCCAAGGTATCTGTTCGTGCTCCCTTTGCAAACTCTGACCACAACGTTGTTGCCTTTCGTGTTGGCCATAATATATCTCCAGAAACAACTCATCCTGCTCCTGACTTCTTCTGTACAGACTTTTGAGAAAATGAATAACTATCTTGAACACATCGATTGGTTTACTGTTTTTGATAAATACACTTCCTCAACTGAAGTCTACGATAGATTCTGCTCCCAGTTGCACTTGGCAATGTCCAAATTTATTCCTTCAAAGTTTCCTGGTCGTACATGGTTCGAATACCCCTCTCATATTAGGACTTTATTGGCTCAAAAAGACAGACTATTCCAAACCAGAGCTTCCCCTCTGTCTGACCTTTGCTATAGAAAGGTTTGCGCTGATCTGAGTCATCACCTTAAAAAAATTCATGGAAAATCGTGAAAGGCGATACCTGGCTAAGGCCAAACTTAGAGGTAAAAGGCTATTTTATTACATTAATGTGAGGACTAAGGCTCGACCGCTTCTCCCAACTCTCACGGATGGATCCAATAGTGTTTTTGTTACTGACAAACAAAAGGCCGATGCCCTAGGGGCATACTTTGCTAGTGTATTCTCTGATGAGAGCTCCAAAGAAATGCGCTCTGGTAACCCGACTCGTGACTACCACTGCCTCTCGAGTATTTGCATTCATCCCAATGACGTTCTCAGGGTCTTGAAAACTCTCAAAGCGTCTACTTCTGAATGCTCCGACGGGATCCCACAGATCATCTACAAATCATGTGCGCCTTCCCTTTGCCAGCCGCTGACCCACATCTTCAACGTAACGATGCTTCTCGGCGAGGTCCCCGACCAGTGGAAAGAAGCCTTCGTCTCTGCTATACCCAAAGTACCCAGGAGCCAACTAGTGTCTGATTATCGCCCTATAAGCATTATTCCCACGCCTGCCAAGGTGTTGGAATGACTGGTCAGAAATAAGCTTCTATCGTGGCTTCAGAGGTTCAAGTTATTTCCGAAGGAGCAACATGGTTTCTTAAAACTACATCAAATCTTCTAGACAGTGTTTTCGATTGGTCTGTAGCACTAAATAAAGGGGAAGCAGTGGATGTTGTGCTCATTGATCTATCTAAGGCTTCTGATAGAGTCTCTCACTCAAAGTTGTTGAATAAGTTGGAGAAACTCGGTATAAGCGGGGTTCGAGTCTTACCTCAGCCAAAGATATATGAGAGTGAGGGTTGAACACAGCTTCTCATGTAAATTTAGCTGTCGCAGTGGTGTACCTCAGGGATCCGTTCTTTCACCGCTTTTGTTCCTCATTTATACAATGGATCTTCCCTCCTTTATTAAGACGTGCCCAGAAATTAGGGTTCAAATGTATGCAGATGACGTCAAAATTTACGCAGCATATAACAAAGAGAACAGAGAAGTTGTCCAGTTAGCTCTGAAAAAGTCAATTATGAAACTGACTGAATGGGCCTCAAATTGGGAGTTATCCGTCAACCTCAGTAAGTGCTCAGTATTCCATTGGGGTGGAGGAGCTATTATGAAATCAATGGTGTCCAGCTGAAGCAATGTCACGCCATAAAAGATCTCGGTGTGCACATTAGTGTCAATCTCAAGTTCTCAGATCATATAGAATACGTAACTAAGAAAGCTTTGGCTACTATGTACCTGATTTTTCGTAACTTTCATAGCAAAGATATCAAATCTTTACTTTGCCTCTACAAAACCTGTGTATTCCCCCATCTGGAATACCGTTCTCCAGTTTGGAGCACTTTTCTCAAAAAAGACATTTCGAAACTTGAAAAAGTGCAGCAAACTTTCACTAGATTACTATTTCTGAGATGCTTTCCCTTCATAGCTCACAGTAATATGCCTAGTTACGACGAACGCATAAAATCGCTTGGTCTACATCGGCTAATAATAAGGAGAGTTGTGAATGATTTGATTCTTGCTTTTCGCATTCTGAAGAAAGAAACCTTACTTACCCCCAGTAAATACTGGGTCTTTCGACCTAGCAGCGAGAGAGCGGGTATATTTAGCCTACATCACGTCCGAATTTTGAGGAAGAACCGCCATCTGCTGTTCAACAACTTTTTCTGTCGAACAGCAAGGTGGCTAAGCCACCTTCCGGGTGAGTTGATGAATGCACCTAATGCTAAGATTTTCAAGAAGAATTTGTACAAGCTCGACCTTTTCAGCTTATTGAGGTTGCAAAGTTGATTCGAATGTTTGTTGCCAGAAATGGTGGCACTCAACTGTCAGTTTTGCAGGTTTTGCTAGTATTTAGCATTGGTGTTACTTCCTCGCCGATTCGTGTTTCAACTACACTCATGCTCACTCTGCGTGGATTCTGAGAGAATTACTGTTACGCTACCTTTTCAGTTTTCTCAGTCATGTCGGATGTTACTAACAACGAAGTTTTCTCTCACTGTTTGTTGCCTTACTATGAGATGTTTCCCCAGCTCTGAGGCGACTGCACTCTGGGTCCTTCTTAGTCCGAGTTTGTTCAAGAGCCTTTACTGCTACCATCGTTTGTATTTCTTTTTTTCTGACTCTCCGATGTCCTTACCCGTCTGTGGCGCTCCTATGTTAAGTCTCCCATTGCCTCCGCCAGGTTAGTGCAGGTCAACAAGTGTCTTTGTTTTCTTCCTAGAACTTGGGTCTAGGTCTTACGCCCTGGATTCGTGTTTAAATCAAAGAGGCACCTATCTTGGCCCGCCCGGGAACAACTGCCAATGGTTGTGTTGCCTAGACTGACCTGCACTTACTGGTAGTGACTTTCGCATTACATGGTAAGCAAAGCGGATGGGCACCTACGCTTCTACACAACCTATCCCTTCATTCGATGGCTAGCTGATATTCGCTACACTGTTTTTTTCCAGTATATTTTATCAGTCCCCACTGTGCCGTCCGCCTATAGACTGAGAAATATTTCGAGTTAGGCCTACAGCTGAATTTCTTGGTTTTTGTCTTAGCTATTTTTTTTCTTCTGTTTGGTTTTCGATCATTATATCAGTACTAACCCACTCTGTGTTGGCTTAGCGCACCAATGAGTGCAAAGATAAATAAATAAATAAATCTAGGTCGAGAAGTCAACATGATGAACGACCTAGCTCCGGAGCTGAGCAGACGGAAACGCGCGGCGTGGGGAGCATTTAAGAACATCGAGGGAGTGGTGAAGAAAACGAAGAACATCCGGCTCCGCGCTCACCTTTTCGACACTGCGGTCCTTCCTGCTTTGTCATACGCCTCAGAGACTTGGACTCTACGAAAGCAGGATGAGCATGCAGTTAGCGTCATTCAACGCGCTGTGGAAAGGACGATGCTCGGAATTTCCCTATACACGCAAGTGCAGAAGGGAATCCGGAGTTCCGAGCTCCGTCGACGAACGAAGATCAGGGATGCCGTTGATTACGCCAAGAGATCGAAGATCAGGTGGGCCGGACACGTTATGCGATATAATGATGACCGTTGGACCGGGGCTGTTACGGAATGGATCTCTCGGGACGTCAAGCGAACACCAGGACGGCCGCCAACGAGATGGTCAGACTTCTTCACGAAAGCTCTGAACGAAAGGAATGTCTTGCCCCGTGTCCCTCGAGCGAGTGCGATTCACTGGACTACTCTGGCTGGCGAAAGGGACGAATGGAGACGTTACTGTCGCCCGCTCGAGGAAATCGACGATCAACGGGAGTACAGGTGATACAGGTGATACGTCCAAGTTTTTTCACACAAACATTGCCCTTGTGGGCAGAGTCCGGTCCTGCCACCCACCATAAATGTTCCCATCCTGCCGCCTGTACTCCTACCAAATTTGAACGCTCTAGATCAACAGGAACGGGAGTTGTGAATTTCTGCTCAAACCCCGCCCACTGTGGGCGGATTCCGGCCCAGCCACCCACCATTAGTGTTCCCATGCCGCCGCCTGCACTCCTACCTAGTTTGAGCGCTTTAGGTCCACGGGGACAGAAGTTATGACTTTCCGCTCAAACATTTCTTTCGCACAAACCCCGCTCCCTGTGGGCGGCTCCCGGCCCATCCACCCAACCTCAGTGTTCCTGTCCTGCCGCCTGTACTCCTACCAAATTTGAACTCTCTAGGTCGACGGGAACCCGAGTTATGAATTTCCGGTCAAACACACACACCCACACAGACAAACCAACACACACTCTTAGCGCGCTATATATAGTAGGATTTTCAACAGAGAATGGTGTATGACTCATCTGAGAAGGATTTGAAGAGGTACGGTAGAAACCGGAATGCGCTGGCATAAGTGGACTAACATCATCAAAAGGCTACTGTGATACCACGGCTCGTCTCAAAACCCCGAATCCACCTATAGCTTTCCAGTCCACTTTGGAGTCTTCGTTGATAATTTTCAATTCTTCAATGGGGTCGCTGTCACACAATAAGATTACTACATAGGCTTCTTCGAACGACTCATTCGATTAACGCTTCCTCAATCTAAAGCCTGGATCGATCCGCTCGTTTTGAACGTAGTAGTTACAGCGACATAAGTCATCATAATTTGTCATAGATAGAACAATTCTAAGTTTATGGCCTCCCCCATCACTTTTCCTAAACCTGCGCAGGTGAAATTAGTTTGTGATGAAATAAATCTGTTTTCAATACACAAGAATGCGCTTTATTTCGGCATTCGAACCGACGAAACGCCATGAACTTATCATCATCATCCTTCACCATAAAATTGAAGTTCAAGACCAAAATCACGGAGCTGGAAGCTACCTTTCACCCATGAAGCTCCCAAATCCCGAAAAGGTACGAGGTTCCCTCGCGCTTTGATGAGGCCGTTGCCCTTAATATCGTCAGGTGATCAAAGATCATTGTAAACGTATTCACACAGTCAGTGTCGAAGTCATAGTCCTCCAACAAATACGATGACACCACCATCAGCACAACATTTCGCTGGTAATATTTTGGGAATGTTGAAGAGCGTTTCGATTCATAAATGATGTAACCCCTTATCCTTTAAGCCTTTGGAGACCATTTAAAGCGAACATTCGAAATTCCTCCTTGCCACAATTGAGCTGTACACTTTTTAGGCCGGTGAAAGGACAGTTCATCAAAAGGCACAGTTCACGTTAAAAATGGCTCCCGAGTTCTCCCCCTAGGAATAACCAGTGGCCCCCAAGGGTTACAGGAAGGAAGCTGTCAAGTACCAAAACTCAACAGCTAGGCCACAGTGGGAGCCCCGTTACCGAATCGCCCGGACTTCCAGCCCCTCGATCGGTGTCATGTCAGACGAGTGTCGATACACAATCAGCTGATCGCCGAGTGATTGGGCGATGTTTTTCTCCCATTCTTTTTCCTTCTGTTCTTCTTGTTGCTGCCGCGATCCCTTTTTTATTTTCCTACCCCAAGAGGCTGAAAAAGGTAAGCCATTTATGCTGTAACTAGTTTTTTTGTTTACTTATGCTTATAACCGAATGAATTTCTGCTAACCGTAGTCAGTTATTTACACCAGGACCCACAAGTAAGCAATGACGCGCTGTGCGTAGCTCATCCAAATGCCCCACGCTTCTTCATTCTTCCGGTCTCATTCTCGTCCAGCCCCCGTTTTAACGATAATTCAAAGCCTTTTTCACTTCGAAAACACCGATCTACGCAGTTCTTTCGTCTCCTTTGTAACTATTTTCCATCTTATCTCCCATTTCTCGTTATCTAATCTGGGTTACCCAAAATTATCGTAAACTGTGCTTTTGAAATACATTTACGTTTCCAGTGTTCATTAAATGTGAGGGAGGATCGTAGGTAGTCGCTATGGATCGCAAAAACGTTTTGCGAGCGTATTGGACACGTTTCATGACAACCAAAAGTAGTAAGTAGCAGATCCGAGATGCATCAAGTTCTCGAACCTTCACGCAAGGCTTATGAACCCACTATCCTACCAACTGCGTCACCGTTGCACAGCACCGGTCGCTCCCCTGTTCTAATACTGTCCAATACAGGGGGCATAACAAAGGAGAAAACAGTTCCGTAATTTCGTTCCTCGAATCGTTTCGCAGATTTGGAACGCAGAACCGAGATCAGCGTTCGAAACCACCTTATACATCTCTTCAGAAGTAACCACTGCGACTAACCAGGGAGGGGTAGTCTACTTACCGTGGGACTTTGAATGGAGATAAATCGGTAGAGTTTTGAATGCTGTTTACGAAAATGCTAGATGAAACTGCAAAATGGTTTTCCTCAAAAAGTTATGGGGGCTCGAAATTTGCTTGACAGTAGTACAATTGGATATGCGAACTCGTCGCTACGTTATCAAGCGCCAGCGTGGCCTAGTGGTAATGATCTCGCTTCGTAGGCGTAGGGTGCGGGTTTGCTCCCCGCCATCGTCGTCATTTTTGCAAAGTGTTTTCATGTCTTCAATTTTCATTTCGTTTTTCATTTTCTAAACCTTTTCTGACATTTGTTTAAGTGAACACCTATTTCTGCTTCCATTTTCTCTCGTCGCCCCCATCCAAAGAAGTATGGCTATGCACCTTAATTGTGTGACTCTATTTCGTTTCCGACTTGAAGAAACATTCAACAGCAAGGTGCCAGAGAGGTATAAGATGCTTGTGGAAAACACAGCATTAATAGGAAAAGCTGAAAAAATGTATGCAGCACACATGTTGTTCACTAACTAACTGCGCACCTTATACATGATCCACCTCTACAGCCGGAGACAAAACAGTCATTTGTCTCAAGATTTAATAAACACTCGCCAAGTGTGATACGTGAGTTTGGGTTTTCAACATTTCAGAGTCAAACTAGAAGTATTTTCAAAGCTCCAAATCTAGTGGTCCAGGGTGCCATGCACTTGGTGCAAGGCATGTTGTTGAAAACCTAGACTGACGTATCACACTTGGCGGGTTTATTAAATCTAGAGACAAATGACTGTTTTGTCTCCGGTTGTAGAGGAGGATCATGTGTAAGGTGCGCAGTTAGTGAACAACATGTGTGCTGCATACATTTTTTCAGCTTTTCCTATTAGTGCTGAGTTCACCACAAGCATCTTATAGATCTCTGGCACCTTGCTGTTGAATGTTTCTTCAAGTCGGAAATGAAAAGAGTCACACAATTATGGTGCATAACCACACTTCCTTGGATGGGGCGACGAGAGAAAATATTAGGTTGGCAAATAAGTCCTGCGACAAAATGGAGACCTTTTTTAAATCAGTTCTAAATTTTTTCATACCGATCAATTTTGTAAAAACTTTTACCGACGAAGTCAACAACCTTCTTTCATCCTTTGAGCCAATCACTGATGCCATCTCTCCAGAAGTGAGGGAGCTGTGACTCAAAGAAGTAATTGACTGCCGTTTTTTGATCACATGAAGTTACGAATTTCTTTTCCACAACGGGATGCTCAAAAAGGCGGAGCACATGGTATTTAAAAGGGGGAACACTCCAGGAGTACGAATGATGAGTAACCTGAACCCAGCGGGATCGGCGAACGGCGAACGTCGATCGGTGAGCAGTGCTAGCATCGTATAGATAGCTGATATTTCGAGCCGCTACACCCGCGTTTTTCTCTTGGCGTGCTTATTAGAAGGTGTTGGTACGAATCGGGTGTTGTCCTTCCATTGACCGTAATGCTGCAAAAGCCCACGCGTGCCCTTATTTACTCATGTTGATTGCCCGGGGAATGTCCTACAAGTTTATCACCCTTGCTACCGTGTTCACACTGTTGATACAAATTTTCAATGCTTCGAATTTTTTGTCGCAGGACTTATTTGCCAACCTAATAAAAGCAGAAATAGGTGTTCACTTGAACAAATGTCGGAAAAGGTTTAGAGAGCCCTTGAAGAGATGAAAACACACTTTGCAAAAATGACGACGATGGCGTGGAGCAAACCCGCACCCAACGCCTATGAAGCGAGACCATTACCACTACCGGCGCTTGATAACGTAGCGACGAGTTAGCATATCCAATTGTACTACTGTCAAGCAAATTTCGAGGCCCAATAACTTTTTAAGGAAAACCATTTTGCAGTTTTAATTTCCATTTTCGTAAACAGCATTCAAAACTGTGCTGATTTATCTCGGTCTACATTCAAAGTCCCACGGTAAGTAGACTACCCCTCCTTGGTAAGTATTCTTCCCTTGTTAATCTCGTTCCAAACACATTTTTCGCTCGCTTGCGCCACTCACCTAACACTGTCTCAGCAAATGTTGCAAGGGAGCGAAAACTGAATGCGGTTTGATTGACCCCTCTTCTCACCGTAACGATAACGGTACAGTAACGATTGCCTTTGTAACCAGTCTGATTTCAGTGCACATGTGAGACAAATCGAATTCCCGGTCAATCACGTCACAAAAAAACCGTATTGATTAGGAAATCGATATAACCACTATCGGTAAAATTCCTATTCCATAACATGTATCTTGCATGGCCCACGTGGCGTGACATACGATATGCAAACAGACACACAAAATGGGACAGTAGAACCAATACAAGTTTGCTTACGTTATGTGCAACATCAGGCTACAATCACGTTTTGAACAATCCCTCATAAGCACAGATACTCGCAGCTCCTCGCAAGTTGATGCAGACATCTCCCTTTCCAATTCCGGCGGATTAATTCCCGGTCATTTTAGAGTCTTGCGTTCAGGGACTCCAAACTCGATTGACAAACTCATCAGGTTTCCCTTCTAATCAGGTGCCATGCGAAGTGGGTAAAGATCTGACGAGCAAGATAGTCATTCCCAGCACCAAGGAAGTTGGGCACTTCTGAACTAGTTCGTCTCTGTGGGTTGAAACACCGACCTGACGAAGTGGAGACACAAGAAATTCCACTACGCTCTTTTGCCTCTTGTGCGCGGATCATTGCAAATAGCATTGAATGAGCCTTCACTATCTAGAAGTGCTAGGAGACTTGCTAGTAACTATATAGATTGCGAGAAACTCACTTGCGCACCGAATTAATACCGATGGAAGCGAACCTTGCGATTCCACGAGCTCTTCCCTGCTCCAAATTCTTCAAATTCATTACATGCTATTACACATGGAATAGAGCAAAACAACAGAAAAAATAAAACCCAAGGAACCAAGAAAAGAAGAACAGCTAGAGGCTTGCGAAGAAATATAGCGTGAATATCAGTTTACGGGTAACAAAGAATTAATTAGCAAGACAAAGTTAAATCTAACAGCTTTTGAAACCTGTAACAGAACCCGGCACAGTATTTTGTTGCTAACTTTTGAGGAATCAGACCCAGCCCAAAAGGTACTTATGGAAGAACATGGTGCTTGTTTATTTAGACAGCTATAGAACACTTGGAAGGGTAGTGTAATTATCTTTCTTCTCATTCCTACTACTCACGCTCGCTAAACTGGGGTCAATAAAATCAAAATGCAAAATTTTAAATTTTGAATACCCAGTCAGAAACTTTTTTTAGAAACCAAAATTTTGAATACGTAGGTCAGTCCTACGTCGGGGTATTACTGCCATTCCTTCCCTTTCAGCGACATTCATTGGTATTCACAATTCCACACCCTACACCACCACACCTAAACGGGAAACGGGCGTTAGGAACGATTTTGGGTAATCGATTCGCCGCACGCGGCTGTCGCGGACCACTCATTCACCGTTATTACAGCTCTAGCGTTCTTCATACAGCTCAATCGATATGCGATCATTATTTTATGCATAATTCTTCTATTAGTACTTTTGCTCTTGTATTTCTTACCTACCGCTGCATCCTGCTACATTCCTTCGCGCGCGACGCCCCTCTCACCGCGACGCGACCATTTCGTTCCTAATGCACCACACCCCACCTAAACGTTACACCTAAACGCTCTGCATTACCGAGTTCTCCGCTAATTACAAGAGAATTCGATAATTACCGCTATCAGAAACGAGCGTTTACGATAGCGCGTACCGCGTGCTGCATATGATGCAGCACGCTATTAATTTGGCCCCTTTGACTTTATTCCACATTTCTCTATGTTCCAAGAAGGAGAAAACACATTGCTGGGTTCGGAGAGTAACGTAGTATATACCGTTAAACCGCGTGATATAAAGTAAGCCTTGAGCTATTCTTCTTTACACAATACTGCGATTGGGATCTTCTTTAATTCTACATTTGACATATTACAGCATATTACATACTAAATATCATAATATTGTATTACGGCAAATCCCCACAATAATCAGAGAGAACACCTCTTGTGGAATGACTGAAAACTACTGGAGCAAAAAAAGTTTATCACATTTTGAGCACTTAGTGTTCACTAACACGGTGTCTCATAGCACCGTGAATTCGGAAACATTCTTGTAACTATTGATGCAATATTCCTTTTTGTTCCACTGACTTCGTAAATATAGGTCTCCCTTCTCCTAGACTGGATTCCATGACGCGACACCCGAACTCTTTGACCGAGATCCTTTCCTTTACTACGGAAAATACATGCCAGGCCTTGACCACGCTGGTTCGAGTAATCCGGCGGAAAAGGCGTAAAGCCCACTTGGCTGCTTTTATAACAAAAGATGTGTATGAACACATTGAGTGGGATAGGTCAAAGGATCTCTTTGCCATATTGTGGTCTTGTACCATCACTAGTTTATTTGATTGACCTTTGGGTGCAAAATGGCACGTCGATAACAAATAAATTTCCCTCTTGTCCGTCCATTTGAGCACAGTTATTCCTTTATTGTTCTGTCTGGCCATAACCTTTCCCCTCTTGAATCGAACATTCTCGACATCTGTAGATATTTCAATTCGGTTTTCCCTTTGAATTCCGTAACGTAATTAATTTTCTGCTCTATCAACAATCCAGCGCAATAATCCAGCAAACGCAATGAAGGTGTAAAAGTTGTCTGCTTTGATGGTCCTGCGTTCGGTTAGGTACGGCGCAACAAAGTCTCGAACCATGCTGTGAACATGGGCAAATTCTGTCGCACTGTTTCCCAGCATAGACGATGAATCTACAAGTGAAGCCACCAGCGCAACATTATTTATAAACTTTGATCTCACCTCGAATATAATGCCAAAATACTTGACCTCGGAATGGAATCATGCTCTCATCAACCCATATATCCTTGCCTGGGCTGTACACAACAGCGAATTCTTCCTCGAGCGTGTCCAGAATTGGTTGGATTTCGTAGAGTCATTACACACTATACACACATTATACACAGTCATTACACTAGTCAGCAAAGCCATTGTTTGCGAAATGTAAGGCATTCAGCGTTTGGATAAATCCTCGATAATTCCTAGACATAAGCTCTGCCGCAAATGATCCACTGACTACCTTCCTGGTTGCTTTCATAGTCCGCCGGCCAGCGAATTAGTTCGTATGCAAGAAATCTACGTCTCTTGCATTTCACTTCACGGTCAAAACCCGACCGTAGAGAAACTAATTCCTCGCCAGGGTTGGTAGAACACTGGATGGAGGATAAACGTGTGAGCAAGAGAATACTGAAAGGGTTCAGAATTCTTTTGCTCCACGATCACATCCATATGGTTGCAAGACTCATTGGGTGTGGCGGAAGTACAGGTTGCCGGTTCATCGATTAGAAGGACTTAGACACCGTCGAGACTGCGGTTAATGAAGCATTGGGCAACACCGAAGGGTCGCGCGAATGCAAGATGACTATGCTGTAGTATTCTACGTTTATCGATTTGAAGCCCTCTGGTAGAGTCGAGCAAGAGGGCTCGAGCCCGGGCCGACCAGGTCGTTTCTGCTGTTTCTAAATATATGAATGTCTAGTGAACTATACAACTCCTCAATGATCAGTACTTCGACATCCCACGGGATAGTCAGGAAAAACTGAGGTTAACGTAAATAGAGGGGTTCATCAGGGCGATACCATCTAGCCCAAACTTTTCGTAACGCCACGATAACACTTCCGTCATTTAGATGGCAATATAATTACTGCTATCGAACGGAGACATGCTATTTTTGTCTGCTTAATTTTCCCTTATATAACTTATAATTCTCCCTCTCCTTATTTCGCGGTATTACCCTGGTGCCCTTAAGGGCACTTTTTTGTTTCTGAGTTTATGTTAGGAAGTTTCCACTCATCGCCCGCTCTTGTTGTTATCTAAAGACCAACCGGTTCTCGTTCGTATTTTTTAAAACTGATTTCATCAGTGGTGTGTGCGACTGATCATGTCACCCGAGGTGGATCGGCCCCATAGGAAGAAAGAAGCGTTGGATAACTCAAGTAATCCCAAGGTGACTCGAGGTCGTTCTAGTCTGGAACGTTGCCGTTGAACGCAAAATACTCCATGCCTTCAACAAGCCAACTTATTAAAGCTGTTTTAGTGCGTAACACTGATCCAGAGATTGGAATAATGAATTGAATTCATGCTATTAGTGGATGATAAGATCCGGGAAGACTTGTCCCAACTTGCGGAAGCCTGCAAGAATAGACTTGAGTGGATGAGTGGACTAGAGGAGACACCCTAACGTTCGCTGCCGCTAGCAGACGAGTTATTAGTATACCAGTAGGGTTATGCACGCTAACGCGTGCATTGTATATCCTCGACCGCTCATCTACGAGGGAGTTATTCATCGGAATATTTGATGTATTAGAATGAGGCAGTTCCACTTAGATTTGAACGCAGGGCCACTTCAAGGGCATTTCCTCGATACATTTCATTTGAGCAGAATTATTAGTGGTTGATTATAGCCCTGTCTACCTCAGCGCAGACCCCTCACACTATGTAAGTTTGAACACCGTCTTTTGGCTGCTCCTAACCACTTCCCCACATTCTAGAACGTTTTTAAAAAATCCGTGGATTTTTGATCCCCCCCCCCCACCCCCGTGTAAACTTGGCTTAAGTCAAGGATTTGACCACACCCCCTCTATAACCTCTGACGACTTTTTTCCCTGCATTCCAGAATGCTCCTCAACAGAGTTATGAAATTTGTATCTCAGCAGCACCCAGCTCAATCGCTCTTTCCCCGCGTGTTAGAACGATTTTGAACAAAGTCATGAATTCCAGACATTAGCCTGCCCACCTTACCAGGAAAGGATCCCAAGTCGAAGTGGCTGTTTGAAATGAGACCTATACTGTCAGATGTGTTTTCAGATGCTGATCTCAAATCTGCTCTCCAAATTCGCCGCGCGATTCTCTGAATGGAGTTATGAGGTGATTTCAGGTGAGGCTTAACATAAGTGAACTTGAATTACATGGATATTTTGTCTTGCATCACAGCCAATTCCTTTCGTGTTGAAATTATCGCGTTCTACTAACTTTTGCCGCTGGTGGTGACATCTTCCTTACCTAAAACATGCGATATGACTTCAATTTTTTCTGTAATAACTTTTTTCACTTCAAGAACATACATATGTATGTGATGCACGAAACGTAAGGAACCAAGACGTTTCTGGCAAAGACAAGATTGTATACAGACTGGGAGCTATCATGTATGAGGTGATCACATCCTTGACGTCAACAAGAAATTAACATCTGTGAATGACTGAATAAGCGTCGTGGTGCAAGTAGGATATTCGTTCCCTTAACCCTTTGACGACAATGGTACCCACCGGTGGGTGCCACTATGACTGGCATATGGGATATTGGCGCCCAATTTGGTGCCACCATACTTTCTTGTTTCTTACCAATTGCTAAAGTAAGCCAGTGGAAGAGTTTCCTGCTGGGGCAATGCCACCCACCAGTGGGTGCCAGTAGCGCGCAAAGGGAGGGGAGCGTGGTTCCATGGGTGCGTCACCTTGAAATCCGCATTGTCGTCAAAGGGTTAGTTTTGCAAGCGTTAAGGACGCATTTTATGGGAAAGCGAAACGAGCGCATGCATCAAGGAATCGAACTTGGATGTCATGCCTACCAGTCCACCACACTAGCCGCTAGGCCACCGTTCCACTACCTTAGCGTTGCTCGGCTCGGTGATCCCTTCGGTACAATGGTATAACACTGGAAAGCACTGGTTCCGTAGTTTTGCTCCCAAAATGGTGTCGCAGAATTAGAACACAGATTTGAGATCAGCGTTCGAAACCACCTACGGGAGTATACAACTCATCTTGAATGGCCACTGCGACCAAGTATCCTTACCTTGTGAGAAATCATGGAAAAGAGCCCGGGCTGGACATTTTCAAGAAAGTCAGCGTGCCACCGTCGATGACCGAAGTGTGTTCGAGCTATTAGTAGCTATTACTACAGGTGACGGTTATATAAGATCACTGTGTTTTCGTTTTGTAGATGCGATGCATAGTAAATAACTCACATAAACTCACCATTTATCAATAAGAACTGCGGTTTCTGTAGCACAGTTACTCTGTTACCATATTTATGGCGCACTCTGTATAAGCGAACAGAATGTTAACAATTGTGCAGCGATGGCGCATTTGATAGGTTGCCGGACTCTCAAGATGCTCATGGAGATTCGGGTCCTTGATGCATAAAATTGTTTTGCTTTCAAAAAAACAAGTGCTGAACGCTTGTAAAATGTTTCTACGCTTCATGCCCACCATCTACAGGCTTAACTCACATTTGATGAATAGTGGGACGCATTTCAAGTCTAATGGGAAGTAATTACGAAAGCATTTTTTGAATGGACTTGGGAAATCTTGAACAATTTCTGAATATTTCAACAGAAAGTTGTCTCATCGTTTATTGTATTGAAGCCCTCTTCCACATGTTACCGGCGAGATGCTTTGTTCGAATGTTGTGTTATCGCATTTGATAGTAGTGAACGAAAGATGAGAGGTTTTCGCCTGTATTACGGGATGCCCAATGCGACAGTTTCGTTAACGATTGCGAGGAGGACGACTGTGTAAAAGACGGTCACAGTGATCCTCTCTGGTCAGCAGAAAACGGCGACGAAGACAAACGACCCGGCACATCTAGGGAGAGAACTCTTACCTTTTCAGAGATACGAGCAGGTAAAAGACGCCATAGCGGTTTTTTAATGGTGGAATACTCTTATTCGCCTGACGTTTCGACAATCTCGTCTTTATCAAAGGCTGTCTCAATTGCTCTTCTGTTCCTAATTTGAGCTACTGTTCGGTGTTGGTGGAATTGACGTAAGTGGCTTGTTGGAATTTCTCCTTAGTTGCTAGTTCATCGGTCTGAGTTGCAACTAGCTAAGAGATGGTCTACGTCAAGCGTGATAGGTAACACTCTAAAGTTACGATACGCTTTCAGGCCTTTGATAAAGACGAGATTGTCGAAACGTCAGGCGAATAAAAGTATTCCACTATTAAAAAACCTGTATGGCACAGAAACATTGACGAACATAGTATAGATGCCCAGGTTTAAAGAAAGGCAAACATGGAAGAAGACGCAATAGCTTTCATCGTTTGAGCGCTAAAAAAAGCCGCAAAATTCCGTGCATGAAAGGCAGGTTTCGCTTCGTCAAGACGTAGTACCATCCGCGGAAGATGAGGGTGCTTGAAAAGGTCTTAACCTTTCCGATTAGTGTATTTTCACCATTTCCTACGACCTACGCAGCCGTGACTATTAGATGCAATGCGAGAAGATGGATCTACCAGGCTTTCGATCTAGCCGAGAAGTTAAAATATTAAGATATTGCGAAAAAGGATATGGGAATATCTTCGTACGACAGTGACATCTACCGTATGTAGATGCGATACATTTGCAAATGATTTTAGGTGGTGAGAAGAGGTATACATCGAAAGGCTGATTTGATTTCAAGGATGTTGCGCCAACAAGAATGTTGAGCACTTTAACCGCCATGCCAGCTGGTAAATCGCCCTGAATTGTTTCATGGACCTTGAATGAGCTCCATGAATCGACAATCGGAAGAGACGAGGGCAATTCCGTGGATCCAACGCACGACCTGGCCCAGTCCAGCATAAGCTCCTTGCTCATCATGAAGAGTGCACTCGCCCTAACCTGTTTGCGACGCGAAGCAAATTGTGGCCGGCTATTGTCCTTTGGGTCCCTGCTAGAACAGACAGTGATGAAGAATCTTACTTATATTTTTTTGAGGACACCAACTGCATTATCATATCAGCTGCTGACAGTCGGCAACTGATACTGATAATCAGCGAAAAGGATCGGCATGACAGTAAAAGACTGGGGCATTGTTGAAACCGTACCACCCTCTCGACTTTGCTCTGAACACTTGAAGAAAGGGTCCTCGCTGAGTGCAACACCTTCACGAAACCACTTTGGTCAGAGTTCCTTATTTTTCATAGGCCGATTCTCTATTTCGGGACAATTTGAAAACGCATTAGTGTGTCGTCAGGCTGTCACCGCGAGTGCACGAAATAGAAATTCTTAATGATGTGATGGAATTCATCTTTATTCGCCTCATGGACAAGTGATTGAGCCTCACAAGATATGCAGTCTTTGTCGAAAAACCCCTTTCTCGAGATGGATGTGGATTCGGAGGGATATCACCACGATTCGATGTGAAAGCTTGGATCCATCTGTAGCTTGCTTTGGAGTTATCTACCACGGAGTCTTCCTTGCTGTTTTTCATTGCATACTTGCCATCTGCACCGCTACCAACTTTGAAGGCACAATTCATGTGCAAGTCCCGCCCCAGAGGACGGAGTCTACACACGTCACTTGCCATTAGTTTTCCTATCTTGCCATCTGCACCACTACCAACTTTAAACGCTTCAGGTCCAAAAAAACAATTCTTGCGCAAGTCTCGCCCCAGTGGACGGAGTCTACACACGCTACTTGCCATTAGCTTCCTATCTTGCCATCTGAACCTCTACCAAATTTGAACGTTCCAGGTCCAAAAAAAACCATTCTTGCGCAAGTCCCGCCCCAGCGGATGGAGTCCACACACGCTACTTGCCATTAGTTTCGTATCTTGCCATCTGCACCTCTACAAAATTTGAACGCTCCAGGTCCAAACTGAACCTAATCAACGATTTTCGCGAAAGCCCGGCCCCCATTGGGCGGAGTCCGGCTCGGTCCACGTGTTTTCAGGTAGTTCTGATCATTCCTCATTTGTTCCAATCTGGCCCAGCCTGGTCCAATTGGATTTTCAGAAGGCGCCATAGAAAATAGCCTCGAACGGACAAACAGACAAACAGACCGACAAACAGATTTTGTGTTCCATATATAGTAAGGAATATAGTGAGGATTTCGTTACTATACGGTGTCTCTATTACCGACCGCTTCATTGTACCTTGTTTTGCTGTTGTTGTTCGGGAGGTTTTTAATGTCGACTGTTTCTATCATTTGCTTATACTAATAAAGAAAAAAGTACTACAGTTCAAGCTCGCTTGTTAAAGTTCTAATTATCACTCCACATGTTTTATGTTAGTTTTCCTACCCATCTAAAGAAGCATTGGCAATTCGTTTCGGAGAACCGCTTCGTATATTTCGGGAGCAGACAAGGATCAGTGACCGAAAACACATCCAGCGATAAGCGACATATGGATGTCTCATTTCAATAACCGCTTCACCTCACATAGGATCCAGCATGTGGTAACTGCCCACGTCTCCTCCAAGAACGATTTTTTCTATTACTGAGAACACCACTAGGACAAATATCTATTCATCCAACCAGTTGCACAGATTGTGGTATTTACCCAACCAGTTGCACAGATTGTGATATCTTATCGGCTGGTTCCCGATGTAGTCACTCTTCCATTTTCTTTATGCAACACAGGGCGGAGGTCGTGTAGTGGCACGTAGAGCACTACATAACCCGCACGATCTGAAGTTCAGAGCTCGGATCAGTGCCCGACATCCCACAGTCAGAGTTTCGTGAACGCTAAGGATTTAATCCTTTCACCTTATCTATGTAACACACATCGGCACAACATATTAAGCTTGCAAATCTCTTATTGGGTATCCACTCTATGTTACGCCCACCTCTAGTCCTATTTCACCTCAACCGCTCATGATCCTCGCATTTTTTTTCCAAATAAGAGCAATTATCGCTATAAAACGCGTTAATAACTTCAGTTACCCATACGGCACAAAGCAAAAAAAAGAAAAGAAAAGAAACAGCCGCTGGGAAATAGTTTGAATGACATTTGCTTTCATATGTTCGATATCCGAATAATACACGCCTCTCTCTCGCAACGGATTAACGACAGCTTCTACAAGTGTAATGTAAAATCTCCTCCACCCTTCCTTCCAGACGTATAATACTATTATACAATCTATACGGTCACTAAACAGCAACATCAAAGACATACTTTGCAATACATAGTCTTCTTTTTTCTCTCAACACACTACCGTTGCGTAATCAATGGATAATAATAATCACTCAATAATGACAGCTGCTTTGCGCCTACCGTGATCCACTCCGCCAGACTAGTGTACAAAAAGCTTGCGAAACGACAACTACTATGAAATGTTACACTGTAAGAGATATTTTCCTCCATGATATCTGCTAATATATAAACCACCATGGATCCGAAGTAACCCACACTCCTCTTCTTCTTCAAAGACGGTCGACTTCACTCAAGCCATCAGCATCCAACTCCATCATCAGTTCAACCAACACACAACCTCACCGGTTATCGTAGGTTCTTCAGTTCAACCTCACTGGTTATCGTAGTTCTTTGATGACTGTTTACATACCTACTTTACCCATCTTTCCCATCCGATTAGTACACTTCAACGATAGTAACCCTACTCTCGGCAAAAATAACACCTCACCGCAATCTCATTCAGAACAACCTCTTCCAAATCAAACCTCTTACACTATACCTATCTCTGACGATCCATATTTCACTGACCCACTTTTCACCCCTTTTCCTGTTAGTACCTTTCTTCGATAGTTACCCAACTTCCCAGTCCGAAAACATGGATATAGTCGAGAACAACATCGTTGACAGACTCGACACTGCTTTTGACAAACTCTGTCTATCTTCTTACGCAAATAAGTTACCAGCATTTGCAGGGGATAAAGGAGGTGCAGGTCTAATGCATTTCATAGAGGAATTCAATGACATAGCTAATATTATGGGCCCAAGCGAAGGCAAAATGGTTCGTCTTTTACCAGCTCATCTGAAAGGAACTGCAAAGGCGGTGTTTGAAAGCTTCACTGATTTAGAGAAACAAAACTGGCGTATGGCGATTACTAAACTTAAAGAACATTTCTCCACTGACCATTTTCTCGACATGGCACGCGAAAAACTCATGGAAATGAAAATGGAACCACGGGAATCGCCCGTAGTCTTCTCGAGTAGATTACGAAAGGAGATTTTAGACGCCTACCCTAATCCACATTTTGCTGACAAACGACAGTTTTTGCAACATATGATTTTCACGAATGCGCCTCCTAACCCAATCAAACAACGCCTGAAACTCCTTGGTCCATTATCAAACGACTATGACCAATTGGTGCGCGATGCAGAAAGAACATGGTGCCTAATCAACTCCGACAAGTTCATCAGGTGATCTTCTCATAGCTAAAATTGATAAGGTCATCAACGTTTCAACCCCATCATATAAACAATCTTCACTTTTACGTAACCGCAATATATGACAAAATTCAATTCAAAACTCGCGTCCGTATCAATAATTCTACCAGAAAGTATTAAAATGACCGTATTAATTTTAGTTAAAACTAATTACGCCCAACATTAACTTCATTCCTCACCCCAAGTGCATATTTAGGTGTTCTCATCAGTAAAAATGGCACCCGCCCAAACCCGGACGAGGTAGCCAGTATCAACATCATTTCACGTCCAACAAACGTGAAAGTGATTAAATCTTTTCTTGGAGCCTCTTATTTTCGACGCTGTATCCCGCGCCTCTCCATCATAGCTACAGCTCTTCAGACCTATTGCTCAAAAGTGCGCCATTTAAGTGGACCGAGACTCAAGAACAAGCATTCTCGGCCCTAGAAAAGGCCCTTGTGGAGGCACCTCTTCTAATCTCAAGAACACCCGATTGCCTATGCTAGCCGATCACTAAACAAACATGAAAAGAACTATGCGGTGATCAAACTATAGGCACTGGCAATAGTATTCGCGTTGATGCAATTTTACCCATATGTAGCTAATGCGCGTATCACGCTGGTGACGGATCACGCACCTCTCCAATCACTAATGCACCAATCTGATTTAGTAAGGCGCCTCGCTAAATATCAGATCGCAATCCAATCCTACGATAGTCTAGTATAATATCGCACAGGAAAGCACTACACATTTGTGATAAGTTGAGCCGTTTTCTTTACCACGTGACAACTGGATCATAGCGCGATCTTTTCCCTCTCTTAAAGAAATCAAGAGAGCCAGAGAAGTTCGAAATATGGTCCCATATTCGAATTCCTCACTACACAAGTTAAGGAACTTTTCTAAGAATTTGAGAATGCAGTCAAAATATTCTCAAAATACAACAACTTTTTGTTCTACATCATACACGATAAAGACGGGATTGTTTATCCCCATGTGGATGAAGCTACGGTCCATATTTCCGTACATGGCCGATGTTCTATAACATGGAGTAACACACTCCATGAATTTTCTCGCTCAACAGCACTAACACCTTACAACTCCGTGGGCCAGATGCGATTCGCGTCTTTGGCTGGAAGAATATCTTTATGAAAGTGGACAAAAGGATCTTCCGAAAACTGCTCGATACAAGATGGGCTACGATCTTCACAATAAGGTATACCCAAAGGATCTTTCCACTGGTGACCTAGTACTTTTGCACGACGACACAGTTCGTCCCAAACTCACAAACCAGTGGAAAGGCCCTTTTGTGATTGAAGAAATCAACCGCCCCAACATCACAATCACTAACCTTGTAGGTCGCCCAGTGCGACAAGCAGTCCATATTAACCGTTTGAAATTGTATTCTCCTCGGTCGATGCCACTTGATGCTTCTAATACAAACACCACACCATCATTCGCACAAAATACACAAAATATAGAAGCACCGAGTAACACCGAACAACCAATAATACGACGGTCTCGTCGCCTTCAGGAGAAACAGCAACGGCAAAGCTCAGCAGACTATTATAATTAAGCTGCAACAAGTGTTCTCACGGCGAGAACACTGCCCTGGGTAAGTTAAAATTTCTATTTTAACTTCAAGTCCACTTACCAACACATTTCCCTGAATGGGCGGTTCAAGGAAATAAATTCTTTTTTCGCTGTTATATCAAAATTACGCCCTTATACTAGTCGACCAAAAGTGTGCAGTGCTAAGACTAGTATTCGTATCATAGTATTCTCACTTGTTCGTATATTAGTCGAATCCCACACAGACTAATATACGCTTCGTCAAGCTTACTAGTCTACTATTCGTATACCTTAGGAAGACTAGTAATTAGAATTGTGCAAAAAGCTGACCATCATGTGCAAGTGATATTGTTTATTCAAACACAACATCTTAATATTGTCACATCTAAGCATTATACTGATAATATCCAACGTGCTTCCTTTTAATGGCAAGTATCATGTCGTGTAACTGATATAAACCCACTATCACACAAATTAGACTATATTGTATAAGCATAACTAAAATAGCACCGCTGTTGTAACCCACTGTCACATATATGACTTTTCCTTCACACATGTATTCATCACCACGTAATTCCCATTATTCGAACTCGAGGACGAGTTTATTTTCTCGAACGAGTGGCACACTAGCCTGCTTTCTAAGGGCGGCCTGTATTCTGTACCAACATCTTGTCTCGTTTGGCAGTTCAATTTCTCTCGCAAATTTTTGCTGACCCATAATGTCCTCTATGTCCGCACATCTCTCATCAAATGCTTAACATCATACGGATCGGTTCTCAAAGCTCGAGGACGAGCTTTCCCTAACGAATGGAGATGTCGAGTCATGGGCCAGCTATGCTGAGTCATGCGTCAGCTCGAGACAGTCACCAAGGTTTCATCAGCTCCGCCGACGCATCTCGTCATGCCGCCTGTTACTATTTCATAATACTGAGGTGGAAACCTCAGTATAAAAGGAGCCGCCTCAGGGAGTCGAGGTCGTCGTCTCTCGGATGTCATCTTAGCCTCCAGGCTAACCCGACCCTTTGTCTAGGCTATCTTCGTCCTGTCCCCCCTTATATCCTCTCTTGTAATTTACTCATTTAATAAACATATATATATATATACATATACATACTCTTCTATACAGAAGTATCTCTAGATTCCGCTACACATGAGGTATAGGCACGTACAACCTATAACTTGATACTGTAACAACAGCTCTACTCCAGTGACACATTCGTGGGGGATTTTTAGACTTGATTCCTATGTTTGAAACTTATCCAACTAAAATGTCTCGCAGACGGAAACATATATAGCTCAACAAACAGCTCCACAATACTGCAGGCTGGAGAGCAAGCTACCAATTCTTAGAGTCAGACACGTGAATTTGATAATTAATGGGTCAAACGGGCTTTTTAAATGGTAGCGAGTTGCTAGATCGATGCGATTATCAATCCTTTCACGAAAATTGTTCTGGATGACTACACGATGAATTGTAAAGGACACGGATTGTACTCCTATTGATAAATACCTTCTCTTTAGTTAAGAACTTTCTCGAAATAAGGCTTGAAACAAACGGCAACTACGATCCAAGCCTCGTCACACTCGCCACGCCAAGCACTGCCCCCTTGGCCATTGGAGCGATTGAAGAAACTCGCAACTAAACTCAACGCTCACGCGTTTCAGTGCATGCTCTATAATTCTCAAGGCTCCGTAATCGATCATCGCCCTTACGCGGGAATCGACTAAATTCAAATGTCGCATCGAAAGTAGTAGGTGACAGCGTGAAAAATTGCGAGCTCTCTCGCGATCCAAAAAAGTTCATAAAGTTTGATAGCTGAATGTAGTACACCCCAAAGAGATATGTGCACTCATTACTTCATTTCATTTGCTTAGCTCGAGGAAAACAACAAACAACTGACCAGAAAGTTTGTCCTTTTATACCGGCTCTTGTCAATGGCGTTTTCCCGATCAAACAGATCATTTGACGTTTCTCCATCTCGACTTGGATATTCATTTGGGAAGCTGTCGATCAACAAATCATATCTTCCACACTGCACTTAATATATATGCGAAAAAAATGGAAATTTGTTAGAAGCGATTTGAAAAATCAAACCATTCACCGTTGGAAGTGATGGAGATACACTCTCGCTGTCCTTCGTGGTTAGAAAGTTAGTTTCGTCGCGTAAAGAGCCTGAATTTAGCATGAACAACATTTCGCATTCAACGATACAAATTGTCTGACTAGCTTTCTGTATGGAGACCTTATACCGGCCTTGACTCCCACCAGTTGCTTGCAAAGAAGTCCGTCACTATAGAGACACTCTCTAGTACATTCCACATATAAAAAACAAATTGCGTCGTGACTTTATTTTCTTCAATACAATATCTCAATGCGCGCATCTTCCGTTGTTCGAGTAACAAACACGTTACCTGGTGAATATTCTACAACACGATTCCCTTCAGTTATTAATAAATTCTAAAATGTGGTCAAGTAGAAAAAAAGGTTCTAAACTGATGTCACGCGGTTATATTTCAATGGGCCGTGAATAATCACACACTTATGATACGGCCTGGATCACTCTCAAATCAGATTGCGCGTTGATGGTTACGCCTGTCTTATGAAGGAGTATAACATGGTTATTCGCACAAACGAAACTCGCTGGCTCTAGACACTGACGGATCGGGGAAATTCTGCTAGTGTCGATGGGTCTTGATGTGGATGAAAAGAAGTCATCTAGCTTAGGGAGAAAAGGTGTCGTACCGCAGATGAGGTGAAAAAAACAAACACAAGAAGACTGGTAATTCTCTGCTGACCACAACATGATGATATTACTCGGTTTCGCTTTGTTTAGGATGTGGAAGGGTAATGCAATAATTCGGTGGATTCTACCAATCTCAGCTAATTCTCCAATTTCACAAGTAACAGGATCGATTCATCGCCGTTTTTGAAATAAACATGCTAAAAACACAGTAGCCGAGTATGTTGCCAAAAAAGTGCTTCTTCTGACACCACGTTGCATTTCAGGAGTTCGTAACATTTTATGTGGGCTTACTGGTAACGTTGTGCGAAATCTTGTTAGAACAGAATTAAGAACAGTGGGACTCAAAGGATGCAGGCAGCTGTGGGTGCCATAAGCATTTTGGGGATTACATAGGAATCTAGTCTCACGCAGATGGACAATTAGCGATGCCCCTATTGCCTGTTATCATCACAAAAAAAGGTGAATTCCAAGCAACTCGTTCAAGTAGTTCAGTTGCATTCAACGGTCTCCTCAGGTTACTGAAAGTCGGTACCCTCATCGCTACCGAATCGCTATCTTGGAACATTTGTCAACGCCAAGGCAGCGTCCGTTATAGGCACGCTTCATGACAAATTTGGGTCAACCAGACCATGACGAAAAATGAAAAAGGCGGGAAATAGTGCGATGGTGCGAAGAATGTGCGTAGATCGGTGCTTCCAAAGTGATAAAAGGCTCCGAGGTAAGCAAGATGCGCTCTACAATTCATTCACTCATAAGCATAAGTTAAAAACACTATCAGCATCAAAAACAGCACACCTTTTTATCCTCTCATCACTCACACTCCTCTGACACATCATGGTTCGATGGCAGTGGCATCCGACCGATCCGGTAATGGGGCGCCTGCCAAACCCTAGCTCTTGAGTTTTTGGGCCCGGCCTGAGTCCTTGCTGTTACTCTTGGGGCCACTGGAAACTCCTGAAGGGGAATCTAAGGAACTATTTGTACCGTGAACTGCGCCTTTAAGTACAGGACAGGGGATGAAAAGGGGAGGGAGGACTCAAAACCTTTAAAGATACGTCGAGTTAGAAAGGCCATCTTAACAGGACAGAAGCATTGCTAAATATCGAACACTTCGGCGCCAGTATAAGAAGGTCTTTTTTTGCTCGATTTTTGATTTGTCGCTATCATAGTTTAGCAGGATCTGACAGTTTCAATACACTGCACAGGAGGCCGTTATTAACGTCTGCTGCTGAGAATTAGGCAGATCACCCTTTTAAAGAGTATGAAAAAATGAAAAGTTAGAGTGAAATATGTGAACGAGTATCTCACGGCAAGGGTTACAAGTCCAAGTGGCTATTAAAACGAGATTTACACCACTAGACGTATTTTTTGATGGCGTTCAAATCTGCATTTAAAATCTGCCAAACGATTCTCTGAACGAAGTTGCAGCGGTGGACTAGTTGTAAAGCACGAAAGATATTGTCGCCGGCAGTCCAGCAGTGGCGGCTTGGAGTGGAGGTAAGCTGACGCTTCATAGGCACGGGACCAAGGATCGGGTTCGGTGGTAAAGGCGTTTTTGCATCTTGGAAAACTTCTTCCTCCAGGTTGTAAAAACTTTTTCATGTTAGTTTTAGAGCCTTCAGCGACTTTTTACTTGGAGGCGAGTCAGTTCCTACTTGAACCGTCTTCCACTGCGCAACGATATCGAATAGTTCTTGAAAAAGGTGGGGATTGTGGACAGTCTTCAAAAGGTAAGGATTGCCACGTGGCAAACGCGGCAAATATGGTATATATGGATGAATGTAATACTAAGGAACAAGGAGTAGGTTCTGCCCAGAGCTGGTAGTATCGCTTCTTCGGATGAACTGAAGAACTTCGGAACCTGTGATGTCGACCGCGCCCCTACAAGGAAGGAGCAGAATTTGATAGATAGTTTCTCCTTTATCATGCGGAATGCCACTTACGAAGACCTCGATATTGAGTGCGAAGAAGATTGCGTGATTGAGAAGGAGGAGGCCGATCCACTGTGGGAACCGGATGATGAAGAGGAAACAGCAAGCACATCTATAGGGTCATTGATGTTTGATGATGTAGAAGTGTTTTAAGAGCAGGTACAGGTTCTTCTTCCCATAACATTTATTAGAGCAAGATAACCAAACAAATCCAGGTGGAAAGCGCCATCAGATTCTATCGGTCAAGCGCAAAGGGATGCCGTTCGCTGTCTTGCACAAGTTCCGATTTCCGCTTCATTCGTAGCGAGTACCCCTATTGAGCTTGAGGCAAATTGAAAAAGAAGGTTAGTTGTGGCAGCAGAATGTCTTTTTGTTTTGGTGGGAAATTATGACCTTATGGAATAGGTGAGATTCGCGAGTGTTGTTTGGCTGCTCTACTCCAGGTGATTTTGAGACACCTACACAGTTCTGCTTTCCATCTGATGTATCAAGTGATTGTGAAGGAGCAGCCTGCGGGGAAATTATTTTCATTCGTTGCGCTCATTGTGAAAGATTTCTTTGTGTTAAACACTTCATGCTAGATTAACACATCTGCCATATACAATAGCTAAAATTTACTCTACAGTGAATTTGAAAGGTATCACAATAAGAATAGAATTCTTGTAATGTTGGTGGTTGGTGTAGATGTCGGACGGTTTAAGTAGGAACTGCCCTGCCTCCAGCAACCAAAAAGTCGCTGGAGGCGGTGAACTAACATGAAAAGATTTTTGCAACCTGGAGGAAAAAGTCCTGCAAGATGCAAAAACACCGTCGCTCACCAAACTCGATCTCTGGTCCCGTGCCTATGAAGCGTCACGCTCACCTCCACTCCAAGCCGCCACTGCTGGACTGCCGGCGACCATGTCTTTTGTGCTTTCCTCCGTTGAGCGCTCTCCGAAGACCACCTCCACAACTTCGTTCAGAGAATCGTTTGGCAGATTTCGAATATAGACTTGAAATCGCCATAAAAAATACGTCTAGCAATGTAGGACTCATTTCAGATGGCCACTTCGCGTTTGGATCCTTTCCTTGTTAGTCGAGCCACAAAAAAATTGGGACTGCTCATTACAATCGTTACTGTAAACAAAACAACGAACCAATTTTTCTACTCTTCGAATCAACTAATAATTAAGACTGTATTCCTGACAAAAGTCGTAGCCCTGGTATAAGATTCCGCCTAAGTCGCTAACTGTATGGATGGCGTGATTCCCCTTATTGTTGGCGAGAATTTACCGATCAACTCCTTCCGCCTTGCGCGGAGACGCAAATCGCAAATGTGAGCTGAAACATCATGGAATTTTTGCCAACACAGTAATGAACAACCACAACTAGCACTGTCATTGATGATCTTTTTCAGGGGCTCATCGGCTTTTAGCCAGGGAAGGACTCAATCATACGACGTAAGTAGTGATGCGCAGTTGGCTCCATTCTTGATGAAGAACTAGCTGAGGGATCGATACTTCAACGCCTTAGACCACGTAGCCTGATTGGGTTCAAGACAGACAAGAAGCAGGGTCTTTCCTTGATGAATCCGGGCAGTTACATACAACACCACTCTTGGATTGTCCTTGTTCTCGGTGGTTCAGCAACACCTTTCTTGACTCACCACTTTATCCTAACCGCAGAGCACAAAAGCCCCTGAGATGTTCTCAGAGCCCTTAAATACATCGAAAACATTACAGCAAAAGGAATCTCCTTCCTGACATGACAAGAATGCATACATAGTCCCGATTGGTCGCGATTGATCGCGACACTGCGCCCGGAAGGGCGGCAGCTCAAAACTAACGTCAAATTATCTCATCAACATATAACTTCTACACAAATAGTCAATAATCATTCAATCTACCGATATGTCACTTTAAATACGATGTTCAATTAACAAAGTGAACTACAAGTACCAACAATTGAAATGAGTCTACCATACGTCGAAGCTGTTGAACGGGCGGCGATTTCGATATTGTCGGTCGTGCATTGGCTCCCTGTCGATTGCCCCTTCCGTCCGCACAGAGGTGATGTAGTTGAAATGCTGTTGATCGAGACATGCCAGAGAATGCGTGTTAGAATGGGGGAACAGTTCTGACGAATCGAATATGTAGACGGAGATTGGTGGCGAATAGCGTGGAATCTTCTCTAGACTATGGGACGAAGCCAGGCTGATGACTCATCGGCAGGGTGGGAAGTAGGGAGGTGACGGCGCGACGAGCAGACGGACAATACTGTGAAGCGGGAAAGGGGGGGAGTTACTGCAGAAGATGCGACCATGGAGATGTGAGCTGATTGCTGACGTAATCAGCGCACCGCTCCCCGCCGCAACAAACTTTCAAAACTTTCTTCGCTTGAACGAAGACGTTCCAAGAGAAGCTTTACCTGGGCAAATGAGCACATTGTGTTCTTTTCCGCAAAAAGTACAAAGGATGCCGCAATCTTCGCTGTGTTTTGGCTGCAAGCAGCGATTACACAGCTGTAAGTTGGTGACTTTAATTGCACGTGAAACTGCGTCTGGGAAACGGCAACAGCGTCCGGTTGGGTGATTGTCGCGGTTTTCCTCGACGGAACAGAAAACACAACTTGAATGAGGCTTTGTTCTTTCCATGATCAGATCCAATTTTTTGCCGATGATATTATTCTGACGGCTGACGAGGTCCACCAGAGCTTCCATCTTAGCATCGAATGACATCACGGACACAGTAAGTTGTTCCTTTAATTCTTTGATACCATCAGATAACGGCTCGATGTGTATGGCGACATCGACTTCGTCCATGTTTGTTGCGTCGGTAGTGGGCGAGATGGATTGGCGAGTTTTTCATGCTTAAGAATAGTTGAGGGATATGTTGTCGTATTGTGTTGTAATGTTAGGGAGCTTTCAAGAAATACACATACTGTATTATCTATGTAGAACTACAACTAGGAGAGTTTTCCGAGAACGCATCATGAGCTATCAGTGGCGTATGAAAATTGACGATAGTTGCTTTACAATTTTGAGAATAAGTGAGGAAATTGTGAAACAAAGTCTTAGAAAGCTCTTCAGACCTTTTGCTATTGCTTGGAGAAGGAGCAGTGATGCCGTGAGGCCAAAGAGGTAGGTTACGGCACATAACGTAGCTACTGCTCCAATGGTGACGAGAGATGCTTTCCAGTGTTTTCTTATTACCTTCAGTGTGGGACCGAGGTCTAACATTTGCCCTTCTCGGAACCATTTTGTTGTATTCCATGTCGTCACATGAGAAACGAAAATTTCTTCATCACTCGTGTGTGGCAAGTAAACAAAAGAGCCTTCTAGGAGCAAGTGGATGGTGTGATTATTGCATTCTACGAAGCAACTTTGTCTTCTTATTGCTTGCTGAAAGTCCAGAACGAGTGTGTTTGGCTTCCCGGAAGGATCGCATTCGATTGAGAAAACATGGGTTTCGCATTAGATGATGTTCCATGTGTTTGTTGCTGTTGTGCAGAACGCGACTAAGTTTGCGCCTTCTTGGCAGTTATAACATCCCGCCAGCTCTGTCAATGAGACGTTACAATCTTGTTTGGTGACATACTCCGCGCTTTCTTGCATATATTTCGATTCTACCATTAAAGTCATTTCTTCTTTTCGAGAGTAAGCGATTACTGAATCTTTTCGTCTGATTATGTTGAGAAATGGGCTTCACACGGGACTGTGAGCGGCGATGTGCACTGCCAAGCAAAATAGTTATCCTGCTCACAAACTACGCATTTTTGAGGTTGCGAGTTTCTGCCAGACATCCTCGCCTTAGGCTCAGTTAGCCTGGTTCTTGATTGAATATAAGACTTTGCGGCTATTTCCGTTTCTATCATTTGCATGATAGCATCAACGGTGACATCATCTTTTTCGCGCATTTTTACGAGAACTGGCTCTACGATGTCTCTGTGGAATTTGCCTAAGATCGCTTCAGTCCACATGGCGTCTTTTGTAGCTCGGATATCTTGTCCGGCTGATAGCATTTCATTCAACAGCGCACATATTTTATCGTATGTCACTTCATTGTTTTCGGCTCTTCTATCTGCCGACGGGAGATCTCGTAATCTCTGGACTATACGGGCGCGATTAGATGGTTTATTTCCATACTTTTTCGTGAGGGTTTCTACCATCCACTGGTAGTTTTGGGGTAGCAGTTGTATTCCCTTTATCGCTCTGTCAGATTTGCCGCGAAGGCTTTCCTTTAACAGTAGCATTTTTTCAATCACCGTTAACGCTCTATTGTTGTGAACTAAGGTCTCATATGCTGCCCAGAACTCAGGAAATGTTTGATCGTCTCCATAAAATTTCGGAAGTGTTATTCTTGGAGGAGGAATCGTGCCCGACAGTTGCCTGGTTTCAGATAAGTCTGGTTCGGTCGTATTATTTGTGGTATTCTCGAGTTTTATTGACGGTGCGTAACTGTTTCCTAGGGGGCCTTGCGATTGAAAAACTTTTCCAAGTTTTCGTGCAAGTCTTCGCTCATTGCTGCCCGCTTCAGTGAGTCTGGTATTTAGCATGAGAATCATTTCCGTCGCTTCATTCAACATCGCAGTGTATTTGACCTCTTCTTCTACCTTTTCCAGTTCCTGCAGGATGTTTTTCTTGTCGTCCTTGCTTTTGGTAGTGTCGTAGTCACTCTTCATTTTTTCGACTAACGACATCAATTCATTTTTGGTCGAATTGATTTGCGATATACTACCTTTTATGAGATCTATGGCCTGCAGCGTTTGCTCGTATTGTTCTTCGTCGTCTTGCGCAGGCTGCGGCGGTTTCGTGTACTCTTTGAAATTTTCTATAAGCGACTTGAGCGTTATTACGCCATTTGAGATGGGTTTTCCATATAGAACAGATTCCATCGTTCCTTTTCGATGGGGACCTCAGCGGGCCACTTGGATCAGATAGGCTGATCTACTGGTTCACGAACCAGATTTTTTTGTGACTAGGAACAGTATTTGGCACGATGCACCAAACTGATCTCGGTGGTTCAGCAACACCTTTCTTGACTCACCACCTTATCCTAACCGCAGAGCACAAAAGGCCCCTGAGATGTTCTCAGAGCCCTTAAATACATCGAAAACATTACAGCAAAAGGAATCTCCTTCCTGACATGACAAGAATGCATACATAGTCGCGATTGGTCGCGATTGATCGCGACAGTCCTCGTCTTGAGGAAGGTGCGAAACCTTTCGCTTTTTCTGAAGGGAACAGCTGGCGATCAGCCCCATGAAACTTAAGGGTGTCCTTCCCTTCAATATATGCGAGCACGAACCATGGTCAGCGAAGCGCCTTTACAGAAGCAAAGCTGTGCTCTAACAAGATGACTCAGGATGTGTTTCCAGTACGTGCCAAAGACTCCGGAGATCACTTCGGGGAAAAAACCCGCTGTCTGGACCAAGGACGATCGGATCCAGCTTCTGCCTTCCTCGGAGTAAAGCCCTACTCCAACTAGATCTTCATTCTCCAGCCCAACCTTAGTTTGGGGATAACTAATTCTCTTCCTCGCCTTACTTTTGGTGCCTTGTGGTTTATGAAGAATGACTTATTAGGTGTGTGCATTGAGTCCCACCGTTTTTTTTGCGTGCAAAAACATTTATTACAAAATTAAAACAAAATGTACATTAACTTATGTATTGCCCATCGTTAGCTACAACTTCTTTCCATCTTCCTGGTATCTTGCTGACTCCGAGTCTAAAAACTTCTTCATCTTCTGAGGCAATCCAGTTATCCACTCAAAGCGTGTATCTGCCAAACTGACTTGCATGGACCGGAATAGGTGGTATTCAAAAGGAGTAAGATTCGTAGGGTATGTGGGCTTAACAAGCTGATCCCATCCAAGAACTGCAATTTTTATGGACATTCTTCGCAACATGGGGTCTGGCATGTTCGTGGTGGAACTTCATGATATTTTTTTGCGATTAACGGCCACTTTTAGGAGAGAGCATCCTACAAACTGTTAAGTTGGTGTTCGTAGCGGTCAGCAGTAACAGTTTCTCCCGGGTTCAGCAGCTCAAAGTACACAACACCCTTTTGATCCCACCACCAAATGCACACACAGCGTGACTTTTGGCAGTGGACATTCCGTCTGCAAACTCTCGAGTGAAGAGAAACCATCTTGGCAGGTGTGTTCAGATGGAGCTTCTATCCTCCATAAGTATCGAAAAGCATCCGGTGGGCTTCTGTGCCAGTTTTCGTGAAATCAAACAACAGGAGAAGGTTAAGTAGGTAGCCAATACCCTATCTTACAGAATATGACAGGTTTCACCGGAAAACCTCTAAGATTGTCCGCGCAACGACCCTTTGAATTCGGCGGCGGAAATTAATGCACACACCTAATATTATCGCTCTATCGTGTGCATTGATTATTCTGTCGATACACGAGTATGCATTTCGATAATATTTTTCACCGTAAAGATTAGACTTGTCTTTCTTTTCCTGCATAGAGCGTACGAAACATCTTACGTTGCGCGCAATCTTTATTGGTAGCAGTGAGTGGTTCGCCACTCGCTGCAGTTAAGTAGCAGGACAGTTGAAGTATTCCATCGCTCGAAGTTCCACTGATATGAATCGAACAATCGTTTCGGTAAGAAGACAGCAGATGGGCATACGAAATTTTCTCACAAAAGGTCGATTCTAATAACAACTACCGTGTGCTTTTCCTGATTGCTTCACCCATTGGCGACCGCGCTTTTATACTGCCCTTACATTGACCTTTATTTTCTCTTATATCTGTAGTTAGAAAAGAATGATTCCAGGACCGCAATGCTTCAAGATTCTCTAGAAGGCTGTGAGCTCAGCTGCTACATGAAAACACGAAAAAATTATAGGAATACCTGATAAATAATATATTATAAATACCCCAGCGAGCCAAAAACGTGCGTCCTGGCATCGGGACGCATGGTCGCCAACGTGTTAAATCGTGTTTATTCGTGCGACTAGCTCCCTTGATGAACAGTTGCCGGGAAAGGCTTAGATCTTTACGGCACGGTTTGACTGCCAAAATAAGGAGCGCTCTCTTTGTATCTTGTAAGAGGAATATTTGATCGCCAGTTAAGGGAAACTTCAGTAATAGTACATGTACATTATATTAGGTTGGCAAATAAGTCCTGCGACAAAATGGTGACCTTTTTTAAATCATTTCTAAATTTTTTCACACCAATCAATTTTCGGAAAAATATTTGCCGAAGAAGTCAACAACCTCCTTTTATCCTATGAGCCAATCACTGTTGGCATCTCATCAGGAGTGAAAGAGCTGTGACTCAAAGAAGTAATTGACTGCCGTTTTTGGATCACACTAAGCTACGAATTTCTTTTCCACAACGGGATGCTCAAAAAGGCGGAGCACATGGCATTTAAGGCATTTAAAGGGGGAACACTCCAGGAGTACGAATGATGAGAAATCTGAAACCCAGCGGGATCGGCGAACTTGACGTGGGTCTAAAGCGAATTTTCGACGTGCGTTGTCCCTCTGTAGGGACCTGATTTACGGTTTGATCGTCCTTCTCTAACCCCGATGGCCAAATAAAAGGGATCATAGGGGCAAGCGATAGCTGTGTCCATCTAGTCAGCCTTTAGCAACTTATCGTGGATGGATCCCTTCAACCTCCATTAAACTAAGAGATGATGCTTGCGTTACTCCGAAAGCTAGTATCTCCTGCAGTGAAGCGGTCCAACCGATTGTTGACCGTCAATCGGCGAGCAGTGCTAGATCGAATAGATTGCTGATATATCGAGCCGCTACACCCGCATTCTTCCCTTGGCGTGCCTGGTAGAATATGATGGTCCGAATCGGGTGTTGTCCATTCATTGACCGTAATGCTGCGAAAGCCCATACGCGTGCACTTCTTTACCCATGTGTTCTTGGCCCGGGCAACGCCTTACAAGTTGATCACCCTTGCTACCGTGTTCACACTGTTGATACAAATTTTCAACGCTTCAATTTTTTTGTCGCAGGACTTATTTGCCAACCTAATGCTAGAAGGGTGCACCCGAAAGAACTGTGTTGGTTTCGTCGTTGTGATGAAGTAATTACTTCGAGCCGTGCTCGTTGTCATTCTCTCATTTGTTTACCTTTTTCCGCACTCGGTGATTTCCTTGTTGGTTTTTTTGCGAATACCTCTCACGCATTTTGAACTGTTACTATTATTACCTAGCATTGTGATCACGGAGGCTCTTCTATTCCTTGATCAACGATGTAATCTAGAGTTGACTATATTATCTATCAAACCGGTAACTTCGGCCTAGTAAATGAGTGCTCGTTTTTACTATTCTTGAAGTTGATCCACTGACTAGGTGAGTACGCGCTCGTTATTTGTTGTGCGAGCCTCTCGTCACAAATTATCGCGTGCATGTTCATGGGCAGATGATCTGAAGGTGCCGCTCTTTGTCCAATTTTGGCGAGGCGCAGTCATCTCAATCATCCAACTCACAAACCCAATTGAGAATCTCACTTAAGGACAGAGGCCAAACATGACCAATCGGTAATTCTGCTATATGAGATCGACCAGGCTCTTCGTGGATCAGCGGCTTGGTGAGTCAACTCATTATCCGACAAACTTTTTTCTTTAACTGATCGTCGTTTCTTTTGAAATAAAAACCATTAGGATGGATTTTTCGTCTCACAATTAGACGTATTATATAACATTTCCTGGTACGTGTTCCGTTTGTGCCTGCCACTAAGTCAAGCGTTGTAGCAGGCAGAAAACTGCCCATATCTCACATGCCTATATTCTTCTTGGTTCATGACCGTATTTCCTTCTCGCACTTTGTCCAAATTTTCGTTCAAATTCTGAGTTTCACGGTCTCCCGGTAGTTGAAGGCAATGTTCACCATAAAAACGATTTTTGAGATACCAGGCGGCTACGCACACTATTGCGTGCGCTAGGGGCTCTAGCCATGAGGGACAGAGCCACATGAGCTTCTCATTTTCATTCAGTAGAGATTGCCCCGCCCCTGGGCGAGGCTCCTCAGAGCTCGTATGTGCTCTGTTGATATTGTCTCAGGCTCCACCCATCTCAAACTTGTCCCGACCTCTAAAGGTGTTTTCTCTGCTAAAACCGGATTGCGTGACAGACAGACAAACAGACAAACATACAAACAAACAGACACACCAAACTTGTGGATTATATATAGAAGAGATCCCGCCAGAACGAATTTGTATGACCCCCGTATGAGGAGTGGGACGCTGTCTGCCTGAAAACGACCTAGATAGGGCGATTTATAAAGGCTCAAAAATTGTACCGTGTATACCTTCGGGAAAGTTTCGCCGGCTTTGTGGAGGCTGCACCAATGGCAAGGAAGCTAATGTACAGGGTGTCCCAAAATTATTTACGCCGATTTATAGCAATATATTTGAAAATTCTCAACTGCGAAAGACGATGGAATTTCAACGCACGCTAGCTAAAACTATGTGCTACAACATGCTAAAGTCGCATTTCAAAATATCCCCCGTGAGCGCGAATAGAAGTCAAAGTTTGCTTTCGACTTGATCGCATGTGGCACGCAGGTACCCTTCTCCATTTCTTCCCAGCCGTCCTCCACCTTTTGCATTCTAGGACTCCAAACTGGGACTGCAAACTTGACAGGTCCTCTTCTAATCAGGGACCATTCGTGGGGTTCAAGTGAGTCATGTTCTGGAAAATAGGATGACCATTCCTCTTCACCAATGAAGTCGGGCAGCTGTCGTCGGCACCACTCGCGGGCAAGCTTGGCTCTGTGGGCTAGAGTAGCGTCCTGCTGGAAGGACTACGAGATGTTTTGGAAAACGCAGCTTGATTAGTGCTTCAGTACTTCCATCAGTACGCTGTTCGAGTACTGGTTTTGGTTAATTTTCACTCCTGCACCGAAGAAACCACGAGCGGCTTACCCTTGCCAGTGATTTCCTAAAAACATCATTTTACTATTCTGATAGCAACTTATTTGTGAGATATTACACGCTGGATGTTTCTTTCCGGAACACGAACGTTTTGGTTGTTGAGGGATGGTTTTATCGTAACAAATTTTTTGATCAGAGAGAACGACGAAGGGTTGCGTTTCATCACTCAAGTGGGTCTGCGACTTTCTGCACTTTTTGGCCCTGCAGAATCTATTGAGATCGGGATTGGAGCATACGATAGGAATGGTAGTGAGGCTTCTGCATGACATTCTTCCATCGCGATAACTCCTGTAAGCCGTGCCCGTTGACTTCCTTTTGATGGGTCACCCAGGATCCCGACCGATTGGCATACGGACCATTTTGATAGTCCTATCTTCAGAAACACTGTACCTTTCTATCTTTCTTGGTCTGTCTCTGATTCAATCTTCTTTTCTATATCGTTTGATAGCCTACTATGCGGTTATTAGAAAAATTCCAAAGAATTTCATAACGCCTTTCCACTTCTCGCGCGTCAATGATTAAAGTGGCATTGAATGAGCCTCCTCCATCTGAAAGATATTGGGGGTTCCACATCAGTAACCATGCATGTTGCAAGGAAACCTTCTTATGCAACTAATTAATAGCAGGTAATGTGAATTTGATAGTTATTTCTACCTTAATAATTACTGAACTTTGGCGCAAATAATTTTGGAACGTAGCGGCATAATCCCGGATCGATGCCCGCCTAGGCCAACCAAGCCTTCCATCCCTCCGGGGTCGGTTAATTGGTACCAGATTCGTCTGGGAGGATAGAAGCTTTGACTTGTACATCGGCTGGCCACCGCAAGTCATTGTATAGGCCACATACGTACTAATTACGCCACTACGATTCTGAATGGAAGTCGAGTACGAGGGCGCATCCCTCACACGGGATTGATTAACGCCAAAACTTTATCCTTAACTTTATCCTTTAATTTTGGGACACCCTGTACATTCTTTGAGGACTGCTCAGGACTCGTTAGTGACGCTGACGACCAAGCTGTCTCGAAAGTTAAGTCGCCTCGCTCTACATGGGCTGAAATCAATTCGGCTGACGATGACCGTTGCTCATTCATGGTTCGAGCCATGATCGTTCGGCCACACTGGTTTACTACGCGTGTGAAGTTATTCCTTCACGACATGCCATCAAATGCTAGATAGGGTCTCGGTTGTCACAGCGTAATCTGGGTGGTATGTTCGAATAATCTGGTTCAAGTCAAAGTCGTGCACATTAAGCCCCAGTCTCCTGTTAGAAGACTGAACGTCATCGTCAAGGATGCCCTTTCGCCCAATCTACTCTTCGTCGCGCGTTTGACGCGCATGGTACGAATATCGGTGTCGAACACATCACTGACATCTGCATTCGCATAGTTAAGAATTCCACTGCCGCGCACCCAATTCACCTGTCTACAACTCTGTGACCCGCTCTTCCACGTTCTCTTATCTGCGGGAACCTCAATCGACAACCGAATCATTGGCATCAAAAGCGGTCGCCCATAACCAGATGCAAGTTAGCAACCTCGCCTGACCCCACAAATCTGTACCGCAAGGACGGGACCTTCTCGGTCTACCGACAAATGGTAACCTCAATGTCAGATCGAACGCAAGCTGTTCGCCTTCCGATCTACATACTAACCAACCCATGGCCGCTATCCAGGGCGGATACGGCACAGGCAAAGCTCTACTCGGCGCCCTCATTGCCGCTGTCATTCCACAGCCCCTTCTACTACGGTCGTCGCTACGACGTCCACAAATGCCGCAGCAGGAATTTCACGGACACACTGCTGTTCTTGGACGATTTTCTCCAGCTACGGTGTCTGAGGCAGCTGAATTGAAATATGGGTGGTCCGCCATATTTCGGATTCAGCCGTCGCCGACAACCATCTTCTACAACTGCTGACTTAAGCAAACTTCTGAAGAGACTTGGTGACTACTGCTACGATCAGTTAGATGCCGAAGAACGACAATTCATCTGCACCGACTTCCGGGGATACCGTTTTCTTGAAAACTACCTCGCCCATCCCGAACGTATCCTACAAATGTCAGACGATGAGAAAGAGAGTATGAGATACTGAGGAACATGTGTTCGCTACCCTTCAACGCATGGTTCGAAAGTTCGCCACGCTGCCGTTTTATGTATTACGACAACCTCTTTGCTTAACACTGCGGCAAGCAGAGTGGGAATTTTCACTCCATTTCTGCGTTCTTTTCGGACCATTGTAGGCGACGAAGCTTCCTAAATCCCAAAGCGCCACAAAATTTTATCTCGAGTATTCTTCCAAACTATTACACGTAGTATAAGTGATTGACCAGTTGGTGATGCTTGATTTTGCTCCTTTTAATACTATCCTTACATGAACTTTTGTCTTCTCTTATAACTACAGTTGGAAGTGAGTGATTTGTGGGCCATAACACCTCAGCATTCTCTAGAAGGCCGTGAGCCTAACTGATATTTGGAATCCAAAATAATAAAAAACGAGTAATAAATAATGAAAATACTATCGTCGCCCGCCGGCGGGTCACGCGGTCCCGGGTGTGGTGCGATTCACGCGCCAATATGATGAGGTGATCGGATGATACGCGCTATAACATCATGCTTACCATCATAATGGGAGAAAAAAGAACTTATAAGTAACATGAGTAAAAAAATGACCAACTAGGCACGTTTACATAAGGACTGCGTTTTCTAGGATCAAAAAATTGGAATTATTCTTATTTTGAACCTTTGACAAGTAAATCGTTGACCTATGAAGTGAATTCTCAACCTGGAAGGGGCTTGATTGCTATAAAAAAGAGATTTGCTCTAATTCATGGTGAAGCCGTGGACTGCTGTGATTTTTTGTGAGCCGTGGACGATATGGTTTAGCCCGCCGGTAAGCCACGCAGTCTTCAACGGGTAAACGAGGTCCAAAGCTAATCTTCAACATAAAAAGGTGGGGACACCAATTTGGTGTGATTATAAAAGTGAGATATTGTTTGAAACTGAATGTCAATTAGGACCTCTACTTATTAAAATTTATGGCGCAGTTGAAAAACTCTCCAAAATTAGCGAATCGCAAAGGAGTAATGAAAATGCTATGATAAGGCCTGATCGCATACAGTGCGTTCCATGAGTATAAGATCGCCCTCGAATTTGGTATTTACAGGATTAGCAGCCAGGCACATATCTTTCTGGCACTACCACTGAATTCGCCACCTTCAATAACCCCCACATACCTGCTTTGGTTTGCTCAACTTTTACATTGACACTTACATAGATTATTTTCGAATTTCTTGCCGTTTCATAAGTATAGGATCACTCCCGATAGCACAAGGTTTTGAAATCTAGCGCAGCAGAATTTGCACTTGGAGGGAGAGAATGGGACGCAAATATGTTTGAAAGCCATATGCACTTTGTCTCGGGGAAGTCATCCTTCTTAGGAAGAAAAAGCAAAATCGAAACTTTAGTGATACAGGGTTCAGTACGAGGACAATTTGGAGGAGAATCATGATACAGTGTTCAGTACGAGGGCAATTGGTTCTCTCAGCTAGGTTCAAAGATATTTGAAGACTACAGAGCCCCACGAGAGGACCGAGAACGATGAGAGGAGAATGCTATTGTAATAACTAATCCGGACAAAACCTTGTCGTTGCACAAAATTCGATCGGAGTTGGTTTTCTCAGTGCCCAAAACTACTGAATGGAAAGCTGTGAAAAAGAGCAGTAGTATTGTCAGGGCAGCAGTGAAGAGTGCACCGAGGCTTACCGACCACCACAGTAAGGCATGACTTTAATTTGCGAAGTTGAATTTGGGATGAGATTAGACGAAAGTCAGCCTGTATTACCGATAAGCCATGCAGTCCAATATTCTCGTCCAATTCGTTTATTTCGATGAAAAGAAAGTTAATTTGGAAGGCCTCGATTGTTACAACTACTACCGGCATGCCTTACGAAAAGAGCAGATCAACTCTAGTCGTCGCAATTTTGGAAGAGGAAGTATAATGGTACCTGGCGCCACCTGCAAAGATGTCGGGCTGGAGCTTGCTCTCGTGACCTCCAAAATGGACTCCGAGGACTTTCAGGAAGTCTTAAAATGGCACCTGGCGCCCTTTATGAGCCGGTGACGTGCTCCTAACTACGTTTTCCAACAGGACAGTGCTGCGATCCATGGTCATTACAGTCATTCGTTAGTCTAGTGCTTAACACTTATCTGCTCGGCTGCCTTTCCCGCAAACACCGAATTTGAGGGTAATATTATACTTATGGAACGAACTGTACAATTTTAGGTGACTCAGCAAAAATTATCGCAGCCTGGTTGGGAATAATACTTCATCCACCATATAGCCCTGATTTCACGACATCCGATTTCCACTGTTTCCGATCGTTGCAGGTGTCCTTCAGTGAAAAACCTTCACTAATTATGAACACATCTAAGCCGATGTGTTCCCGGTTTTTGGTCGAAAAACCAGAAGTTAGGTACAGGGTGGTATATATCGTTGATTAAGGATCGTTCAGGGGGCGGAAAAAATGTTTTGTGAAAGCTCATGAATCAAAATTACTCCCCGAACGACTCAACAGCTTAACGCTTTTAACCGCGCAGATTTGTCGAGTGAATCGGCTCACACTTCGAACAGCCGCTCTTCGTTTGAGAAATTTAAGCTGGTTGCAAATGAACACTGATAGGTTTCCATAACATTTGGTGAGAAGAGCACATCGTTCGAGACCTTAGGACCATACTTAGAGAAAACTCTACAGTGATAAAGAGCTACACAGACCTTATATTTTCTGAGAGTTCGAAGAGTGCGCCCGATTCCTACCACAAGTGACGTTGAAGCGACTAAGATTTCTTCACACCTCAAGTGGTTACACTTGAGGAAGAAGAAACGATGTCCAGGAAGCGATAAATGTGTGTAGCGCATTGGTCGTGAAGAAAGTCCTTGCGTTTTTTGACACCAATTTTCAAATGCTCGCCGCCGTGTTGTTAGCTATAAGATTGCTTGCAAGCTTTATACCAATCTAAAGCGCATTTCTTGCTCTATCCAAGTATATAGTTGCTTTTGTCCTGGAATGATTCCTGGGGTTTTTTTAGAAGGTTGAAATCAGCATGGACAAACGACAGGTTCGCACGATTTATCTTTTCCAGTTCAAATTAGGCAGGAGTGCGACGGAAACAGCCCGGGATATCAACGATGCCCTTGGTCTAGGTACCGCGAATCAACTTAGAGCACAGTGGTGTTTTAAAAAATTTCGTACCGGCAATGAGAGCCTGGAAGATGATGAGCGTAGTGGGCGGTCATCGGCCATTGACAACGAACAATTGAGAACGTTAGTGGAGGAGAATCCACGTACAATATTGGCTAAAGGATATTGGCTCGAGACTGAATGCTTTCAGCAGGACGGTTGGCACCCACATGCAGGAGATTGAGGAGTCGAAGAAGCTTGATACGTGGGTGCCGCATGAGTTGACTCAGCACCAGAAAGATCGCCGCTTGGAGCTCACCTCCGCATTGCTCCTGCGCAACAGGAACGATCTATTTTCAAACCGTATCAAGACGTGTGATAAGAAATGGATTCTGTACGACAACCGGCGACGATAAGGCCAGTATCTGAAACATGGATCAAGCCCCACGACATTTTCCCAAGCCGAAGCAGCATGGAAAGCTGGTCATGGTGCTGTTTGGTGGTCTGCAGCCGGGCTGATCCACCACAGCTTCATGGATCCGGGTGAAACCGTAACAGCCGAAAAGTACTGTCAAGAAATTGACGAAACGCATCAAAAACTCCAGCTCATGAGTCCGGCATTGGTGAATGGGAAGGGGCCAATTCTACCCCATGACAACGCCCAGCCCCACGTCGCACATCTTACCCTGAGAAAATTGAGGAAGAGGCTATGAAACTCTTCCGCATCCACCATATTCCCCAGACCTTGCTCCCGCAGACTACCATTTCTTTAAACATCTCGACGGCTTTCTCAAGGAGAAATGCTTCAAAACCCAGCATGATGCTGCCGCGGCATTCGACGATTTCATCGCCTCTAGATCTCCGGTCCTCTATGCGAATGGGATAAACAAACTTGCTTCTCGTTGGCAAAAGTGTGTCGATAGTAATAGTCCTTATTTCGATTGTTTAAGCCGAGATATGTGCATTTGAAGTTTGAGGCGCGAAAACGCAAGAACTTTCTTCACGACCTAATATTTCGGGAGTGTTCGTCATTAAAAAAATTGAGAAAAGAAATGAGCATATATTTTGAATGTTCAACTTTTGCAGATAGGATCCACTTTTTTAAATGAACCAAGTAAAAATTGCTGATGCATGGCAAAATAAGCATTCAGATCACCTACGTATGGTACTTTTATTGGAAGTTCCGATGAAAACGTAGGGATTGTGATCGAAACTTCCAACAAAAGCACCATTTACAATAACGTGCAAGGATTTCCATAAGCGAGCATAACGAGCGTGAAAACAGTAACGAAAGTTCACTGCTTTCATCTGACCAGGGAGGGAAGGATCTCAAGTCGAAGTAGCCGTCTGAAATGTGAACTATACCGCTAGGTGTATTTTTGGATTCTGATCTGCTCTGCAAATCTGCTTTCCAAATTTGCCAAGCGATCCTCTGAATGGAGTTATGAAGTTATGGGGTGATTTAAGGATGGCCTATCATAAGCGAACTTAAATAATTACGTGGATGTGACAGGTCTACCAGTGGTGGATTGGAACAGTGGCAAGGGTGACGCTTCATAGTCGAGAGACTACGGTTCGTATTTTGTGGGGGGGGGGGGGGGAATCTTGCATTGTCTTGATTTATTTCCTTGCACCCTTGAAATTCCTTTAATAACAACGTTCTTAACCAAACCATGCAATAACGCTTCGATTTTCTTGCACGTAGGGGAAAACAGACTTGTGTAGACGTGTCAAAATGGGCGAGGTGAGTGCTTGAAAGCAGGCGACGTGTCATGGACGAGGGATAAAATCTCCAAATTGCACAGCATGGACCTAAAAGTGGGCAGATGCAAGTTTGGAAAGGAGATTCGAGATCGGCATCCGAAAATACGCTAGCAATATAGATCTCATTTCAAAGGGCCACTTCGACTTGCGATCCTTCCCTGGGGAGTATAAGCCACTTTATTAGTCAACTCACAATTTCACCAACAAAGGAAGCTGCACAAGTTCCACACTCTCAAGTTCCTCAGTTCTTTCCTGCGGTGCCATGAATGAATGGATAAACTATGAACAATGTTCACGCTTTTGTCAACTTCGAGTAATTCAAAATAGTCGGAAGTAGGAAACTGACCACATTTTCATACGCCAGGCTTTTTTTATAGATTCAAAATGTAACGGAATTCCTCTTAATCACAAATCTCAATCATCAAAACAATGACCATAAGAAACTGAAGAACATACCAGGTTCCGGCCTGTGAAATTGTTGATCCTCCCGCTCGGAAGTGTTAATAAGCATAACTGTACCATCGTGATATTGAGACGGTAACTGAAAAGCATAGAACATGATAAGGAAACAATAGCGCCAGAGAATGAAGTCGACCATTCGTTTTTCATCTGTAAGCTTATTCGGAGGCTCCTGATGATGATCATGCGTTTGTGGCGGCTCAGCACTCCACTTTCCTGAAAATATTATTTCGTGACCACCTATTGAACTACAGGCGGAGACGGTGTAGTAGCAAGTAGCGCAATTCACACACGCATGGCCACGGGTTCGATTCCCATGTCGATATCCGCCTAGACCAAGCGAGCAATCCATCCCTCCGAGATCGGTTACCGTTCGTCTGGGAGAATTAAAGCACTGACTTGCACATCGGCTGGCCACCGCAAGTCATTATATGAGCCACATACGCATTCAGTACTCCACTACGATTCAGAGCGGAAGTCGAATGCATGGGCGCATCCCTTATACGCGATTGATTAACGCCCCAAGACTTTATCCTTTTATCCTATTGAACTACAGAGCGGAGGTATTGGTGCGGAACAGTACGTCGAAGGTGAAGCAAACGAGAAAACCTGTGCCAATTTGAAGTTGGAGGTCTCTTACATAGCTACTTTATGGTGCTGGAAAGGTTATGACGATAAAGAAATGATTAACTGAAAATTTTATTGCTGAAAAGCATTGCGACTTTGTCGATTGCGTGTATAATCCAGCTGCAACATACGACTCAATTTTAATGACCAGTTAGCCTGCGCACGATAACGTACACGTCTCGTGGCTCTAATAAATGAATTTTATAGACGATAACCGGGAGCGTAATTGCTTTAGTAACACAGTAACAACCCAAAAATGCTCCAAAAAATGGAAAGACCCGTTGTTCCACCCCGAGTAACAACTTCGTAAGCCGTCTATCGAGAGCGTATATTTCTTGCAAACTGCACTTGATGGCTACGTTCGTTTGTGCCTCTATATATTAGCCGAGACAATTCTAAAAACTAGGAAAGAGTCTTGAAATCATCTACTTTTTTGTTTATCCCCCTACCGTTGTGGAATACGTGTATGTACTTCACCGAGGATGAAATGGGAATTTTCTTGCAGTTCTGTCATTTATCCGCCCCATCAAAGCAGGCATTCGATGACATACCAATCGAAGATCTCGGTGGTATTTACATTTTTTAATCCATTGCCGACCGCGCCTTATACTGTCCTTACATTAACTTTTAATTTCTCTTGTAACTGAAGTTGGAAATGATAATTCCTGGATCACAATGCCTCACGATTCTCTAGAAGGCTGTGAGCTCAGCTGATACTTGAAAGCATGAAAAAATTATAAGAACACTTGATAAATAATATATTGGGTTGTCCGAAAAGTTCCCGCCGATTTTCGATTCCCCGGATTTATCAACTGTTGTACCAAAGATGAAGGACCCAACTTCATAACGTTGTATGTTTTCTGAAGGAGTAGGTCCTCCTCTACATTCCTGTAGGAATTCTGCCAAAATTTGTCGGAGTTTTTCAGTACAGGACTCGTATGAAAATGGAGAACCACTGTGCGCATTTTTGGCATCTGAAGTATTTCTTCCACTGTAAGGCCTGGAGTGCGGCTCAAGCCGCAAGAAAGAGATACGACGTTTGAGTAGACCATGCTCTAGAGGAACGTGCAGTGCATGACTAGTTTGTGGAACTCAACCAGAGTGAATTTGCCCTCGAAGACCGGCAACCTTCAGGGAGACTATCATCAGTTAAAACGACCAAAACGGAATGTGAACCAAAGCGAATCAGCAAATAACTACTCGCGGAGTAGGACAAGGGCTTAGTGTTTCAAAATTAACCATTCACGGTCATCTGCAGGCACTTGGTTTTGTAAAACGCCTCGATGTTGGGATACCTCGCGAAATGGACGAGCACAGTATGATGGACCGCGCCTCCGGGTGCGACTCCTTGCTCAAACGAAATAAAAATGAGCCGTTTCTGAAACGCATGAGCAGGGACGACGAAAACTGGATTGTGTGCAGCAATGAGAAGCGGATGCGATCATGGAGCCCCTTAGTGAGCCGTCACAAACCACTGCAAAAGTCAAAATCCAGGTGCGGAAGACTATGCCGAGTTGCTGATGGAATTCCAGAGAAATCACTTACCATGAGCTGCTGTCGCATGATCAAACGATGACTTCGGAAAGGTACTATAAGTAGATAGAAAGTATGGAGGGAGCGATAGACCAAAAGTGATCCGAACTGGCCAATCGTGAGGACGTAATCTTCCAACAGGGTACCTCCAGACCACACGTATTTTTGGCCACTCGTCAAAAGTTGCTAAAACTTGGGTGGGATGTCTTACCACACCCCCCATATAGTCCAGACATAGCACCTTCACAATACCACTTGTTTAGGTTTCTGCAAAATCCTTTGAATGGAAAATCGTTCAATCCGCTGGAGGACTGCAAAAAGCACCTAAGAGGGTTTTTTATTCTAACTCTGGAACCTTCTATGGAAGAGGGGAACTGGAACCTACAGGAAGATGGCGAATACTTACTCAACAGAATGGAGGATATATTGTTCAATCAATGGATTTCTTCTTCTAGGAATTTTTATTCAAAGATGAATCAAAAATCGGCGGAAACTTTTCGGACAACCCAACAAATACTACAGGAGCACGATATGGTGTGGCCCGCCCTTGGGCCACGCGGTCGTCAATGGGTTAATGAAGTTTCACGCAAGTTCATGATAACCATGCAAGCGCAAATGTTCTACACAAATCTTTATTTTAAAAGGCATAGGCGTCTGCACTGATGAGGCAAGTGGACGAAAACTTTTAGACCTAACTGAACAATAACTATCTTTATGGACAGATTCATAGATTTGTAAAAGAAAGTCGGATCGCCCGGACAATGCCGGGCTCTCCTCTATTTCATGTTAAGTTTGAAATGCCTCAGTAAGTATGTCCCTTTTTCTCGAAAAAAGGTTTACTAGTCAGCAGCACAACAATGACTGGTTCAAAACTACAGCCGTCAAAATTGGTTGTTACTATCGATCGATACGTTTACGGCTACAATCCCATTACATTTCTCCAACCCTTTCAAAGTTGGAACGACCAAAGATAACAAAATTGAGGGGTCAATTACAGAATCTAATATATATATATATATATATATATATATATATATATATATATATATATATATATATATATATATATATATATATATATATATATATATATATATATATATATATATATATATATATATATATATATATATATATATATATATATATATACAGTGCGTTTCATAATTATAAGGTCACCCTCAATTTTTGCACTTTCAAAAAAAGTAATCATTAAGGATTTTTTCTAGCATCATGAACAGATTCCCCAGCACGAATAACCTAGGTATCCGTTGCTTAGCCGCTGCTGCATTCTTCTGAACTTTTTTAGAACAGTTTATCGGTTTTTGCACCGTTTCATAATTATAAGGTCACCCTGAGAAAGTGAACGATTATTAACGAAAGAAAGGAAATTTCGTGTTCGAAGATACTTGTAAAGGTAAGCATGTGTAGCAAAGGCATTTCTAAACCTGACTGTCAACATGGCTCGTGGTCATCTGCTTTCCTCTGATGAGAAGGCTCATCATGAAGGTGGGCTCCGTATTCAAGCCATTTCCAGGCAAATAGAGAGATCCCCTCGGTCCATTCGGAGATTTCTAGAGAGTCCTCATGTCGTTAGATATAACACCGACTGTGGACACCCATGAAAGATTACTACCCGTGAGGAGCGGAAAATTCTGAGAACTGTTCCCAACAGTACGTCCTCCTTGAACCAGATCCGATCGGAATTAAACCTCTCTGTGTCGGAAACTACAGTCTGGAGAGCAGTGCGAAGATGCGAGAACATCGCCAGGCAAGCAATGGAGAAGGTGCCACGAATCACCGATCGTCACAAAGAGGCTCGACTCGGATTTGCAAAGATGAACCTAGGGAGAGATTGGGCAAAGGTAGATCTGCATTGAAATCTCACCATAGAGCTGAATAATTCCTACTCAGGTCGTCTTTTCGGATGAAAAGAAATTCAATCTGACGGAAACAAGCGGTACTAACGCGACTTGAGGAAAGAACCAGTCTACTTCAGCCGTCGCAGTTTCGGTGGAGGAAGCCTATGGTGCGGGGTGCGTTCTGCAATGATGTCGTGTTGTCGTGAGCTGCAGTATGGATTTGGAGGATTACCAGAAAGTCTTGGAGCATCAGCTAGTACCTTTTCTATGCCATCGCCGTCACCTCAACTATGTCTTTCAACAAGATAACGCCTACAATCATGTGAGCCGTGCAACGGATGAGTGGCTGCAATGCCAATAAATAAGCGTCCTGCCATGGCCAGCCTGCAGTCCCGACCTCAGTCGGATGGAACATATCTGGGACATAATATTCAGGCAGGTTTATGCGAATAACCGTCAGTTCCAGGGCAAAGAAAAGCTGAAACGAGCACCTATCGAAGCATGGAGAGCAACCGATGAGGAACATCTTCGAAACCTAGTTTCTAGTATGCCACAGAGGCTCTTTGATGTTGCTCCTAAACAAGGAGGAGCTATAGATTATAAACTGTTGTACATATGCCATTAACATTGATAAAACATTTACTTCCTCAGGGTGACCTTATAATTATGAAACGGTGCAGAAGCCGACACTATCTTTAAAAAATTCGTAAAAAATTTGAGGTGATAGATATTGCGACCAAAATTTGAGTACGGAGGTACATTGTGACGAGGAATCTACCAGTGTCTGCCAAAAAATTCCATTCTGGCTGCTTTCTCCGGAAACGCAAAAATTTGGGGTGACCTTATAATTATGAAACGCACTGTATATATATATATATATATATATATATATATATATATATAATCTTTACTATATATAAAGCGCCCTGTCTGTCTGTCTGTCTGTCTGTCTGTCTGTCTGTCTGTCTGTCTGTCTCTGTCTGTCTGTCTGTCTGTCTGTCTGTTTGTCTGTCCGTCCGTCTGTCTGTCTGTCTGTCTGTTTGTTTGTTTGTACGGAAGTTCGATATAACGTGAAGAAACACCTGGAGAAGTCGGGTCAAGTTTGGAATGAGTTGAGCATAGGGTAAGTGCAACAGAGCACACCCGAGCCTAGCCGAGCCCTGCCCCCAAGGGGCGGGGCATGTGCCGAAATTGGGCGGGGTCGTGGGCGAATTCTTCTAACTCGGTCTCATAACATTCCAGACACCGGGAAAAAATGCGCTAAGGTGAGGGATGGGTCAACAATCAAAATAAAGGAGACTTACCGGCGGTGGGCGGAGCGTTCTCGCAGTGGGCGCTACTTCCCACGGAGATTCATAACTCGATTTAACGAAGGCGTCGAGGCCAGGAAAAAAAAGAGTGAGCAAAGCCTTATGCGTGCTGAGCATGCATAAGTATAGCGAAGCCCCGCCCACGAGGGGCGGGGCGTGCGTTGAGGTGAAAGTTACTTTTCAAAAGTGAGTGTAATTTCGTTCGGAAAAGTTATAGAATGCGGAAAAAAGTGGTTAGTGGTAATGGGACAAATGTGGTCAAATCGCGAAAGTGGGCGGGGTTGGCACCAAAGTGGGCGGGGCTTAGATCAAAACTTTATAGCTCTGCTCAGAAACGTTCTGGAGTGCGGGAAAAAAGTGGTTCGAGGTAATGGAACAAGTGTGGCCGAATCTTCGAAGTGGGTGGGGCTAGCCCCAAAGTGGGCAGGGCTTCGATCAAAAATTTTTAACTCTATTCAGAAACGTCCTGGGATGCGGTAAAAAGGTGTCAAGGTGTAAAAGAACGAAGTGGGCGGGGCTGGCACCAAAGTGGGCGAGGCTTAGATCAAAACTTTATAGCTCTGTTCAGAAACGTTCTTGAGTGCGGGAAAAAAGTGGTTCGAGGTAATGGAACAAGTGTGGCCGAATCTTCGAAGTGGGCGGGGCTGGCACCAAAGTGGGCAGGGCTTAGATCAAAAATTTATAACTCTATTCAGAAACGTCCTGGGATGCGGTAAAAAGGTGTCAAGGTGTAAAAGAACGAGGTGGGCGGGGCTGGCACCAAAGTGGGCGGGGCCTAGATATTTCATAACTCTGTTCAGAAACGTTCCAGAACTCGGAAAAAAGTGGTAAGAGGAACTGGAACAAATGTAGTTAAGTCCTCGAAGGGGGCGGAGCTTGCACATGGAAGCGGGGCTAGGACCAAAAAATCATCTCTTCAAAAACTTTCTGGAATGCGGAAAAAATGGTTTGGAGCAGCCAGAAGAAGGGTGGTCAAGTTTATTGTGGAAAGGGTTTGCACTAAGGTGGACGGAGCTATGATCAACCACTAATAACTGCTCAAATATATCGAGCGTGATCATATCAGCAGCTCAGCGTTCGAATCCAGAGAAAACTATCTTATTCTGATTATCCAACATTCCGCTGAATGACTCCATCGCAGATAAGTGGCCGTCGACATATACTGCGCGCGTTAGCGTGCATAGCCACACTGGTATATATATACATATATATATATATATATATATATATATATATATATATATATATATATATATATATATATATATATATAGTAGTGCTCCAACTTCTTCCGTGGAATGCTTTGACGCTTTTTCGTTCATAACTTTTCCTTGGTGGACCGAATCGCGCGAAATTTGATATGTTTAACTAGAGCACATTTCACCCTATCTAACACTATTTGACAGCGAAGCTGCAATATCCACAGATAGAGCAAGGTGTTTGTTGCGGTAGCAGAGTTTGCTACAAGTAAAGTTGTTGACGTCTGCACTTATTCGCACCTTATGAGCGTTTTTCTCATCTATCGTGTTCGGTGTTACCGCTCGTACACCTTAGACATGACAACAAGGACAGAGATTCTAGAAAACCATCATCTCTATTTTCAGTCGATTTTGAATTCATGCTCTTTGAAATATCTGGAACATGATCAGATTGCAGGTTAATAGTGGTAAATATTCACAATACACCCATGCTCCAAATATAGAAATTCCACAGGATTGGATCCAGTAGGAAAGGAGTTACGACTGAAAAGTACGGCTGAAGAACCATTTCACCGATAACCTTTGAGCGCTACTGTATATATATACATATATATATATACATATATATACATCTATATATACATATATATACATATATATACATATATATACATATATATATATTTCCAGAAAATCTGAGCTTCTGAGCTAGGAACACAAAGCTTAAAAGACCACAAAGCTTAAAAGACATTTTTGCATTCATGAATTGCGCGCTACATGCTGATGGTCCTAAAGGAAGGAGGTCAGCGGCTGAGCCGTTCCGACAAGCAGGCCTGGGCGCGTTTTGTAGACCACAAAAAATCAGCGGCCCCATAGTCGTACTGCCTTCGAGTGGTTGTACGCTAACAAGAAGCCAGCGGTAATCTCGGATTTCTACGTCAACAACAAGCACAACGTCACTGAAGAACCCCATCCTTCGCGTTTCCTTCTTATGTGCTTGCCTGTATTAACGGCAAACAAGAAACCATTTTCGTTGATTCGCCGCGTTTTTTGGTTTCTTTCATTGAAGAGGCAATATGTCCTGACATTGCAATCCGAATCCAATAAGCGGAAGTCAACACTAACTGGCTAATACGGTAGAAATTGAGGAAAATGTTCGAGATTTCGGCCGCCACAACCAGTGCAAAATCAAAATCCATGAACTATGTTTGTGACACCGTGATAGATCAGTGCACATCCTAGGAAGCAACAGAAATTAGTTACCCCTTTCCTTTCCTGGCGCAGTTCAGTTCAGCATTGCAAAATCGGGTGCGCCACTCTGTCATTGAACATGTGAAGAATCCAAGATTAAATATCGTCGGAATCCTGGCTTGGACTACGACTATCTTCTTGAAATATAAAGCAGAGCCAACGCACTTTTGAGATCGATTCCTTTCTCCGGTTTCGTTCACTCGTCTCACTTTTCCTACTTTTTTCGATCGTTCGCTCTTATCGTATCTTATTAAACCCTATTAAGAACTGACGTATGATCAATGGATCTTATTTCTGCTGTGTAGAGAAGAAGCGCGTTCAAATTCTCAGAGTGCATAGATGAGCGCGGAGCATTGCTGGCCGCTCGTTAACAACGTGACATTGTCCACTGACAATGCTGTGCAAGTCGCGTTAGTGCCCACGCTGCCTGACGGTCTTTGCGTTGGGGCACTTTGTGCAAAAATTAGAAACGCGTTATTCTGTTATTCAAATAGTCTACATTTTCTCCACTTCCTACAGGATAAATGAGGATGTTCGGAAAGTCTGGTCTTACACTGTTCCTCCTAACACCTAGAAGCGAAGCAGCTATAATCAGGCCAACAGCTGACTCAAACTGAGAGCTTGAATGGCTAGGAGGAGTTGCCGGGTACGGGTACATACGTGCCTCCGAGGATGCGTGCGGCCAATTGCGCACGGCCGCGCCAAACCGCCAAATCCCAAGCCCTTCAAGGTTTAGCACGGAATGCCGCAACGCAAAGGGCATCAACGGCGGCGTGAACGCTAAGGCTGTCTGTGCAGCGTTGTCCACGGGTGGCCAGCAGCCTCGGCGCTTATCGCTGTGCTCTGAAATCTGCGACAAGACAAGCGTAATACGAGTGATGGGAGTAAGCAGGAAGAGAGCTAACTGATGTATCAAAGCAAAACAATCTAAAAAGTATGCTATATGTTGGTGAGTGCTCACATTCGTAAAATCAGAAAACATACTCTGCAGTTTTTGTGTATTACAGATTCCTTGAGAAGAGGTAGACAACGTTGGGAACTCTCCTTTGCCACTGCTCCCACTATTCGTTAAACTTGGTGTCTGTTTTGCCCAGGTGGGACGCAAGTCGAGAGCAGAAGTTGGGCATGAGGAGTGTGGCTTTATCACTTCAAAAGGATCCGTCGACGTTTCATTTTTGTTCCATCCGGCACCTCCTCAAGAAATATTCTAAGCAGAAGGTAGCATATCTTGAAAAAAATAATATTCACCTTGCATTATCACGACAACGTTTTGGTCCTGACCGTTATTTTCGGACTTCAAAGAAGGAAGCGTAGCAGGTGGAGGCATTCTTCGCATAACACCGATGCTTTTTCCAACAGAGGTTAACCCATACCTGCCTGCAACATTTACATGAATAGCCTGATGTTGTCTAACACTCGAGTTTATGAAAACCCACTTGATGTTATCTACCATTATTTGCTGTGTGACTTTTTCATGTGCTTCTTTTTTGTTGCTAAGTGAGGAGAAGTTCATAGCGGCTTTACTAGAGTGTCCAAAGAGTTTTGAGAAAATTCAGTTTTTTTTCAATACAAAATAACTACAGCAATAAACTTAGATCAGTGGTCAGAGAGTGACTCTTCTTAGCCACAATGTCTCTCCATCAACCGGACTGGGCTCTTTCGGGATGCCATTCGTCTGATATGAACAGAGGCGTGACGCGATTCATTCATCTACCGCCTGCTTGACTTCTCGACAGTTTGTGAATTTTTCCCTGTAGAGCTGGCCTATGGGATTCTGAAGGTATGACAGTCACATGGGATAAGTTCAGGTGAATATGTGGGGATCGGGGTAGCCAGGTTATTCCAAGTCTTTCCAGCTTTTCCATCGACGTCCTCGCGTGGTGTGGTCGAGTATTATTCATCGCAATCGAAAATTTATTTCTAATCGGTGAATTGGTGCTCGAAACGCCATCTCTCGGTAACACAATACTCTTGCATTGATTGCAGTGCACTCTGGTACGATATCATAGTAAAACACCCGGTTGAGCAGAAGAGCTCGTGTCTTTCTTGGCTTGAGCGCCTCGCTTTATAGCGGGCTGTGGCCTTACGTCCACTGTTAGGCGTTGCGATATCTTGTTTGGATTTTCGTATGACATGTTCTTTTTATCCTGAGCAATGATGAAGTCGATGGTTTGATGTCGCCGTTCGCTCACAGTCGAGGAGCGTCTGCAAACACTGACCCGCACTCGACACTCTTACAGTCAAAGATGTGCGATATTTGCAAAGAGTCCTTCTTTGAAAGTGACTTTTGTGTAGAATGTCGTCGATCGTGAATTGGGGAGTAGAAATCGTTTTTCAAAAATTCTGCCACTTTGAACAGGATTGCTCTGACGGGAGGTCAGAACAGTGTCCGTATTTGAGAACAGTGGATGTTCGCGTCAACGAATTCGACAAAGCAGATCTCTTCCCAGAAGAAGGGTTTGTGCACTTATGGTAGGTGACAAGAAAGATGCCAATCAGTCACCATACCTCATTCCAACCCGGGGTATCGATGCAATCAGTTTCGTAATGGAGAAGCAGGAGGCTCCGGTAGTCGTATCGATGTCGGTCTACGATTACTTACTTCGAACGACCACGTCGAATACCGTTATAGTACTGATCTAAAACAAACAATGCCTTTTCCCCTGCTATCGAATCTATAGCCCTTCTTCAGCACGTTTGCGAGCAACATGCTCTCAAATTTGAGGCTAAATTTTCTCAAAAGTTTACGGACACTCCAGTATTTGCACAAGATGAAGGATCCGACAAAACCTCGTATAGCCACTTTCGACGACGATCCCTTTCTACAATCATGTCGTCTAATCGTCCGAACGACTCCATGGGCCGTCTGTGTAAAGCCCAGGCTGTGGCAAGGGAGAATCACCTCAAAGAACGGTTTGCGTTATTTGCGAAGGGCGAGACCGTTCAAATGACCTTTCTGTTTTGCCACGGTCAGATCAGTGACGGTGGAGCAAAGAATATGACGCTTCCAGGACCGAGTCAACAAAGTTGAATTGTTGACTGCAATGTTGAATTGTTGACTGGAGATCGTGTTTTCCGATTAAATAGAACGGATTCAAAGAGAAGGTGGACCTTCACTCCAGGATAGCACTTTAACAGAATGCAGGGTAAATAATCCCTCAAAACGCTCAACGAAGTAGCAGATATTAAGGACCGTCTACGAAGTGCACTTGAAGGGTTGTGGAAACATAGAAGCGAGCATTCAGTTATTGTGCACCTAAGTAGAAAGCAGTTTAAAACTGCGGAAACTTAAATGCTATCATACTGCTCTCATTTCGAAATTATGCTTGTAAAAGGTAAGCAAAGAAAGAGGACACCAAGAAAACGAAGGTATTAATTACTCAAACAAATAAAGTTCGAGTAATTAATACCAAATAATTAGTTAATATTGTGGTTACTAGTTGTCAAAAAGTCAATAAATACCATTTGGCGGAAGAGTTGGGCTATTTCTCTTTTTACGGAGATTTAGGGCTGAATCCAGCACCATAAGGAGAGGTCGCAAGAACTGTACGAGCGATTCATTCAATAGTACTTAATTTCTATGTGAAAGTTCTCCACTCTTCCACTTTACACTTCTGCGCCATCCATTCAGATTTTATTTATTTTATTGTTCAGTTTCGTTCTTAATTCTCAATTTTGATGCTAAATTGAGTGTTGTCTGGTGTTACAGCCGCAATCGTGCACCTTTTACTCGTTTTGCTCTTCATTTTTAACGAACCCTGCCTCGAAAATGGATGTGCGAACCTTTGCATAGAAGAGTCAGTTCTCACCTATGCGCGAAAACTCGGGAGCTCACAATGCTACCCACATCCAACATAAGCAAGCGAAAAGTGAATAATTGAAGATATATAATGACAGCAAAAGTAAAAAAGTTCCCCCTATTAACTCCCGGAAACTCGAATTTCGAAAAGCTCCCAGCAAAACGACCAACCTTCTGCCGTTTCACCAGCGCTACGTCCTACTCTATGTGAACGGGAAGGGACCAATGAGACACCGTCGATGATAAGAATTAAGCGGGTGATCTCAAAGCCCACAAAAGTAAATGGATGGCGGCGAGAGTTCACTTGTTATGGCAAAGGGCTCATTTCGGTTGTTCAGCTGTGAATTTTTCGCGCGGATATATAACGCTTCCAGTATTGGAGATTTCATTCTCGTAGGCTAGGGCTTTACATTCGATGTCAAATTATTGCCATGATGTCCTTCTAATCGGTGCTTCCCAAGTGGTGTTTGTGGACTTTCACGCCTTTTTCCGGCTAGATTTTCTTTGACACGTACGCCGAGCATCCTTGCCGTCTTACAAACATACAGTGCGTCGCCAAATGATACAGCCACCTCTGTTTTCCCAAAAACTCACAGAATACGCTGTTTCCGAAAAACTGCCAAAGTAAAAAATGTGTCAAATTTCATTATCAATTGCATTTCGCACATTATCAAAAAATTCCAGCTCGAAAACAAACATTTTTCTGGTAAATTTTTCAATAAAGGGTACTTTTCCAACGTCGCCAAATGATACAGCCACTAACAAAATTAATTTATTTAACAACAAACATACAACAAGGAGAGAGACTTGCAAAGTCAATAATCAGCTAACCCACCATTCTTTCGAATTACTTTGATAATACGGTGGTCTAGGCTCGAATAAAAAATTATTGGTCAGCTCCTGGGCAACTTGGTGCCATGCTTCGATTTTCGCTTTTTTCAATTCCTTGACGCCTCGGAGTTGCTTATTTTGGGCGTAAATATTCCGCACTATGAAGCCCCATACATTTTCCATCGAATTCAAACCGGAGCTGTTCGCCCGTCAGGGCAGAAGTGCCGAGAGAACCAAGCTTGGGTGCTCCTGCTGACGTAATTTGGAGCGTTATCTTGCATAAATACAAGATTTCGGTGCAGATTCTGTCGCCAAGAAGGGAGAAATGCACGGCGCATAACAGTTCGACAAAAGGATGAGCTCATCTCCTTTGATACAAATCACAAACGGGTAAGCCTACTCGATGCAATTGCGGCCCAAACCATTACTCTCATCCCATGAAGTTGCGTCTAGAAAACTGAAGTTTCTTTCGTCTCAAATCGTGCCAGTGAAATCGGTTCCCGTCTGGACTATCACAATTGAACTTCCTTACAACGGAAAAACTTATTTGAAGAAAAAAAATTATCAAGAGAAGGAAGGTCAACTGTCAACACACGAAGAACACCTTATTCCACTCGGTTCGGCTGCACCGTCTGGCGAGAGCGACCCGATTCCCTGATGTCTTTTTGTCATGAAGGACGCCTTGCGCATTTTCCGTTAGCTAATGAATTTGGATTTTCTGATCACCTTTCAAACAGTGCTTTTTGTGACAGAAACGACCGGATTTCCATACAGGACTTGGTGGAGTTCGACGCTTCCCTCAAAGTACGGCGCTTGTCTCTGTCGAAAAGCAGCTAAGGTCGTCCAGCACTTCTAGTTTATCATAGGCTTCAGGACTTTGACGAAATTATCCAAAACCGCGTGACATCGACCCAAACATCGCGCGATTCTGCGATTTGACGCCCATTGCCTGAAAATGAAGAACATTACATTATCGAAGCAACTTCGTTGCGCTGAACTAAGAAACGACACGAAGACATGAAGTGGCTGTATCATTTGGCGACGTTGGAAAAGCACCCTTTACTGAAAAATTGGCCAAAAAAATGTTTGTGTTTTCGAGCTGGAATTTGGTAATAATGTGCGAATTGCAATTCAAATTTGACACATTTTTTACATTGGTAGTTTTTCAGAAACATCAAATACTGTGAGTTTTTGGGGAATTTAAGGGTGGCTGTATCATTTGGCGACGCACTGTATATTTCGTCACAGGTCAAACACTGATGCTGACAAACCGTCCCCCGCTGTGTGCAACCTCCGTCTTTACCAAACGGACAAATGACGCAGTTATCCATAGCACATTCACAATTGTAACGCCTACTGCGGATTAGTTGACGTTTGATATTGTCTCCCGGTAGGTTTATCAAGACAGCATCATTAGTCAAATCCGCTCGTGTTATGTCTCTGATTCCGCATTGTCGGATCATTGCGCTATCTGACATAAAAGTTCGACGGAGATTTACCACATCATCAGCATTTCTTGAAAAATGTTCTTGTGAGCCTGTCTTCCGTGTTGGATTCTATAGCCATTCAACTTCCCGTTCCACTTCGCCTGTACAAACTCCTGTCTCTGTTTTGCACTTATTACGAATAACTGCACATTTTACGGCTTCAGGGTGGGCCGACTTTTCGAGGAGTGAGCAGTTTTTCCGATACCCCTTAACATTATAACTTCCACTTGCTCCTTGAAATCTCCATGTGCGTGTTCAGATAAGGATGCCAGTCTTCATGCGGAACTTCTTTTGTGAACCTGATGTACTGTGACTGTCGGTTCGGAATGTCAAAAAATTCGTCCATCTAGTGCTGTGTTGATGTAATTATGAAGCAGTCATCGATGTACCGACAGTACAAAGTGGGCATGCGCGCTATATCTGGCCTTTCTACTCTGCTCATGAACAGATATCTGGAACTGGTGCTAGCCGCTGACTCATAGCAATCCACTCCACTTTAAAATATTGCAGTTTAGACATTCCTTAATAAGAGTCATAATGTGAACCTTGCTCAATGCGAACGTCATCACTTCTGCTTCATGCTCATCCAGCATTTTAGAAACTGCTTGGAGAGCTTCGTTTAGTTCACGTTCGTATGAAGCCTTTTTTTTACATCAAACCACTATCACTCTATTACACAGTTTCCATGAAGTCTACACGAGCACAAGCGGCCAAGAAATTCGTGTGGTTGGTGTTAGGCAGTTAGGAAGGTACGTATCGGAGTAGTTGGCCAACAATTTTGTTGAGGAACCACGAAATGGGTCCGTCGGTCCACCTACACAGCTGATTATGGGTCTTATTTTAAAATCACTAGCACTGACTAAGCTTTCACCTCCGCTGGACAACTTGTGAGTTTTGATCAGGCTATAGAAAACAGGACACGAGGAAGTATCCAAGGTATCCTGGGGCATTGCAGGAGAAACTAAATAGAATATCACTAAGGTGGAGCTTCGTGGTCTCCCGATCCAGGGTACGCGGTAGTACTACGAACTCTCCTCCCTTGTCGCTAACGGAAAGATGGATTTCACCGTCTGCTACGCGTCTTCGTATCTCCTGCAACCCTTCTCACTGTGCGCTCGTAACCTCTCACGCTACGTCCTCTAAAAACGAGAAGAAATGCTGCACTCGAAATTTATCGTCCTGTACGGAAGAAAGTCGTGGCTCTCTATAGAACGAACGTGAGAAAGTAACAAGCGTCAGCGAAGAATGCTCAGATTCTGAACAAGTACGCCGAGGCTCTTTGCTACGCATTGCACTCATTCTGAGCTGGTCCTTAACTGGTAAAAAACTATTACCACCTGGCGATACGTGGAAGGTCTAATTCATTGGGCAATTGAAAATGATGGCCCAAAACCTTCTCCGATATTCGTGTGTTACCAATAAAAGTAACTCTTGCCTTGTTTTGTGTGTTGTTCATTTCGAGAGAGGTTGTATCTTCATGCTGGTAAGTCGTGCAAGAGGTAGCCCCATTGCTAGGACCATTTCTGTGTTGCACGCTCCTCAGATTGTTGTACTTTGCACGTAGAATTTTTTTCGTCCTAGATCGAATAGACTCATAGATTCTCTCCGAACCACATTCACTCGCTTTCCAAAAACGATCCAACTATATGCTGGTAGACAGTAGATGGCTAATTTGTTGGTCAGCTCCTCCAATACGTAGCTTTCCACTGTCTAACACCAACGAATTTCATGACCGCTTGCTTCCGTAGGCTTCATGAAAACTGTGTAACAGAGTGATAGTGATTTGATGTAAACGAGCTTTATACGACCGTGAACTAAACGAAGCTCTCCAAGCAGTTTCTAAAAAGCTGGATGAGCATGAAGCAGAAGTGATGACGTTCGGATTGAGCAAGGTTCACCTTATGACTCTCATTAAGGAATGTCTAAACTGCAATATTTTAGAGTGGAGCGGGCAGTACTTCTCCCAAGACCGAGGAATTGCTATGAGTCAGCGGCTAACACCAGTTCCAGCTATCTGTTCATGAGCAGAGTAGAAAGGCCAGATATAGCGCGCATGCCCACTTTGTACTGTCATTACATCCATGACTGCTTCATAATTACATCAACACAGCATTAGATGGACGGATTTTTTGACATTCCGAACCTACAGTCACAGTACATCAGGTTCACAAGAGGAGTTCCGCATGAAGACTGGCATCCTTATCTGAACACGCACACGGAGATTTCAAGGAGGAAGTGGAAGTTATAGTGTTAAGGGGTATCGGAAAAACTGCTCACTCCTCGAAAAGTCGGCCCACCCTGAAGTCGTAAAATGTGCAGTTATTCGTAATAAGTACAAAACAGAGACAGGTGTTTGAACAGGCGAAGTGGAACGGGAAGTTGAATGGCTATAGAATCCAACACGGGAGAACAGGCTCACAAGGACATTTTTCAAGAAATGCTGATGATGTGGTAAATCTCCCGCTTCCTTTATGTCAGATAGCGCAGAGATCCGACAATGCGGAATCAGAGACATAACACGAGCGGATTTGACTAATGATGTTGTCTTGATAAACATACCTGGAGACAATATCAAACGTCAACTAATCCGCAGTAGGCGTTACGACTTTGTATGTCCTATGGATAACTGCGTCATTTGTCCGTTTGGTAGAGACGGTAGAGACGGAGATTGCACACAGCGAGGGACGGTTTATCAACTTCAGTGTTTAGCCTGTGACGAAATATATATTTGTTAGACGGGAAGGATGCTCGGCGTACGTGTCAAAGAACATCTAGCCGGGAAAAGGCGTGAAAGTCCACAAACACCACTTGGGAAGCACCGAATAGAAGGACATCAAGGCAATAATTTCGACATCGAATGTAAAACCCTAGCCTACGAGAATGAAATCATCAATACGTTAAGAAGAAAAGAACGGTTAGGAACAAAACTGAAAAATAAAATAAAATCTGCAGCATAACATAGCATCATATCGCCACCACCTACCACACCAGGACAGCCACGTGTACAAAGAATAAAATGTAATAGTATCCTTACTATATGAAATAAAGTATGAATCAGTTGAAAAACCCCTCACCAGATGATGAAAGAGATAAATCTGGTTTTCCTTCCAAATTACACCAGGATCGTGACGCAAAAATGCTCAAAAAATAACTCATGTGAATTCAGGAAGAAAAAGCAATAACGTTTAGCAAGTAACTTCAGCTCTACAGCAACGACTGCAGCAGTGAATATAATTCGGTAACTGGTTGCAGCAATACAATAAAACCAGAGCAATACTTGACGAATTTTGCAGCATTTATGGGAAAAGTTTGCTCCATGGCTACTACCCCGACAAAGAGCAATGGACAAAAGACCACCTAAACTTTCGTTCCTTCGCAAACATTTCCATGGGGTAGTTCTCCCTTCCCCACCCTGGGCATTATGCATCCGCCCCCATAACTCAAGGATAACACAAACAAGGACGGTCTTTCAGAGCGTGGGACGCTCTTTGAAAATGGCTTTTGCGTGGTGTAGGGGCATGAGCACTGAATACAGAACTATGGTCCATCTCACGAAAAGGCCTTCTGAATTCCTAAAAAGGCGTGAAAATAATCTTGTCAGAAATTGCCGTTTTAACCCATTGAGCGTCGTTTATTTCATTCATGGCGTCGACTGTCAGCACAGTAGAAGGCGCCAGCGGACTGCGCATTGAAATAACGTGAACGGTAGCTAAAAAAGGGAGTCACATGTTGAAGCATGCTGGAAATTACGGGGAAGCTGTCCACTGTTGAGCTGCTAGCAGCGACGGATGGTGTGGTGAGCGAGGGGCCAAAGCAGCCCGACTGGTCAGTTTAACCATGACCAGTCAGGCAGTAATAAGAGTGGTCCAGTAATAAGAGAAACCAAATAGAAGCATATGATCGTTATGATACACCTGTTGCTTTTATATCATGCACTCCCATGTTTACTGTATATTTTGAGGCACAGGCCACCCAATCGCACAATGGCAACTCCGCGAAATTGATGCTGCGTTAGAAACAGTGACAAGCTGACTTGCTCATACTTTGGCAACAGACTGAACAGTTCAAGACGTAATCAGCGTAGTTGAACCTCATGTAAGGGATTGGTCATCTCTTAACCTGCCGCTCCCAAGTACTAATTTTGAGTGGTTTCAATGCCAGACAGGCTAACGAGGGGCTAACCCACACGTTCCAGGTCCCAGGTCCAATATCAGTGGGAAAAATTCCTATTCCTGGAAGTGAATCAATCAGAAGATGCCCACAAGGCCCAGTTAGTTAAAAGGAAGGTGAGAAACGCTGCGTCGATTGGCCTAAGCAGTGATTTTTGTGATTCTGCGCGAGCAAAGTTGGTCAGCTGATGGTTTTCCATTCTTGCTGTCCGTGAGAATCTGGTATACAGCATGCCTCTGTCCTCTCTCGAACATGAATGCCTTCCGGATCAGAAATGAGATACTCATCTTTTTCGTAAAGCTTGGCAATAGGACTTTGTGGTGATTTTTTTTTCACGACCATTTGCCAGTAACTGAAATGTCTAGCAAGCGAGCATCAAGATACGGAACAATCAAAAAACTTTCTCAAGGCTGAGAATTTCGTTACAGGATGCAACTTCTACTCTCTAGAAAGTAGTTGGAACTTTTTTTTGCATTTTTACTAGCGATTGGAATTATGAGGGAGAGGCAAAAGGAACCCATTGCAAACATAACAGGGAAGCTATCTAATCCCGCACTATGTCACGATGTTATGATTGTGACTATCAAGATGATGTATGGTAGCCATTTCGTGGAAAACGATCAGAAGGACAGCGCTGTCTTATGAAAGTGGAGATATGGAGGAAATTAAGCAATTGCTCGCCTTTCTTGCTACTTTTTATTTTTATTAACCGCAGAGAAAGGTCGGCTGTTCCACTCTTTAGCAAAATATAAGATCTTACGTCAATTTCCCTGTAATTTACACTCAGAATCTAGGAATTCGTCAAAGAAAGTCATTCTCATTGACGAGAGAAGGGAGACAAAGCGGCAAAAATGGATTCGAGTTTTTGAATACCGTTTCCAAACACCTTAATGAGCATTGGATAATCTAGCGATCTCATCAAGAAGGAGTTCTAGCTACATAGCAGATTACTGCTTTGATAGTCGATGTCTCTGATCACTAGCATAGGCAGAAGTGGAGGAAAGAGTGGTAAATACAGTCGATTAACTTTCTACCCACAATATCGATCGGTTTCAAAATTTAGCGTAACTTGTTTTCTATTGGAGAGTAATGTCATCCACAAGTATGTATGTACTAGTGAACTCGATAAGAGCAAGAAATCTGTGGGATGAGAAATCGGCACTAGATTCGACTACAGATCGATTGCTCAGCACTTGATTTACGTGGTATCGTCAAATAAAATTTATTTTCTTACTTACATCTATCTTTCCGCTCGATCGATCTAGTAGAAAGGGCAGACTCCAACGTTTCCCTATGTTCTGATGCGAGAATGATGATCAAGGCAAACTTTATTCCAGAAGAACTTCGGTAAGAAGAAAGCAATGCAAAAGCAGGCCAGAGGACGAGGAACTTGGCGGATAGGAAGCGGTGGTGAGTTGGTGACGGCATGTACCTACGTACTACCACGCCTTCGCGAAGTAGCAATCCCACTAGTGATCGGCGGTACTATTCGTCCTGAATATCAGTAAAATTCAACCTGTAGAGGTTGTCGTTGGCCCTGGCCACGACCATGACAATTTAGGCACTTGCTTTGGCCCTGGTGCAATATGGAGCCAATCTGGAGGTGGCAGCACAAAATACAAAAATGGCAGCACCTCGAAGATCCGAACCATCAATTCAGCCTAGCCGTCCCAGCTCTAAGTCCTCATCGCTAGTCACCACACCATCCGCCGCTAGCAACAGCTCAACCGTGGACAACTCATATGAAACCTCCCCGCACTTTTCGACATGTTTCAACATGTGTCTCCCTATTTTAGTTAATGTTCACGTTCAATGCGCAGTCCACTGGTGCCTTCTACGGTGCTGACAGTCGACGCCATGAACGAAACAAACGACGCTCAGTGGGGACACCATGCAAAAGCCATTTTCAGAAAGCGTCTCACGCCCTGAAAAACTTTCCTAGTAAGAGAGCGAGTACACCGGTAATCAGTGAATCCAGGTTAACAATCCTTTCTTCTTTCGTTCCTAGAGGGCGTCATAACTTTACTGAAGCTCATGGTTAGAGGGCGCCATAACTTTACTGAAGCTCATGGTATGAGATGGCAGAGAGCGTGTGAGGTTACTGTAGCTGACTCTCCTATGCTTCGTACTTGAGGCTCACGCACCACAATATACAGGGGTATAGAAGGGAATTCCACGATCACGAACGTAAGAATTACGTCTGTCGCCTCCATCATGCTAACTCTGGGCCCTACACCCTCCAGGCTCGAGCAACGACTGGACTGATCATGAACCTCTGCATTATTATTAAACTGATATTCATTCGGGTCTCTCAGCACAGTTGTATCCGATCTATCGAGCGATAACGACCGCTCATATTAGTGGTAGCAACAAGCCGAATTTTGAGGGAGGCAGGTCAGTTTAACTTTTGATGGGCTCTGTTGAACTCGCGCACAAGAATGAAATGACCACCTCTTTTCGTTCGCGTAGCTCAATGGTAACTGGGAAGATAGACACTACGTTTAACTTCCAAACCTCTCTATTTACGGCTTCGTTTTCAAGTTTTCTTTCTTTCTGTTGGTTCCTGTGAATTAGGTAGTATATTTAGAATAACCAGGAAACTTTCGCCCAAATTCTAACGGTAATTCACTGAACTCGTAGGTCACATGCCTGAATTGATAGCTGACCTTTTCTATAGTGAATTTCTCCCTGAGCGCTCAATTCCTTCAGTTTCCGAAGAAGTTGCACTTTCCTCTCGATCTGCCTAATTTGCTCGAAGGTTTCCCAAGACTTTTTACCGCGGCACGCGCCACGCGTCGAAGTCCATCGGAGGCTTCTCTTTGAAATTACATTAAACATCGCCCTTCAGCGCCCGTTTAAGTTAATTTCAAAGCTTGGTCAAGTCGCTTTTCCATGACATTATCTAAGAGAGCATTCTTCTTTTTCTTTCCACAGAGCTCGCTTGGACAACCGAAACACCCGTTCAGAGTTTGAATTTCGAGCATCGAAAATTTTAATTTGAGCTTTTTCCCGGCGCCTGATGGTCTTAAACACGCGCGCTTCGTCATTTAAATCTCAAAATGGGTTGTTATGATTACTAATGTTCAATCACTCTTGTTCAAAAACAATTTCCACTACCCTAGTTAGCTCGTTCCGCTTTGTGCTCGAGTAATTAAGCAAGAGCCGTTTTTTACCAAGAAAGCTTTCACCAATTTCAAGCGTAATGCCTTTTTTGAACTGTAGCCAAGCGCTATGATTCCATTCCTCGGCTGCTACTACTCTTTCCTGTTGCCAGAAAAAAACGCCTTCATAATTTTTGTGATCTTACGAAGATTAATGAATATTTGATCGAAATGAAGAAAATGCTTGTACAAACGGTACGATTTCACCCGTAAGCATTGCTTCTGGAGTCCAGGTGAGACTTTTATCCTTCAGTGTCCGAGAAAGCTTCCCATTTCCAGTTAGGAAGAGCAAATTGCGCTCCACTAATGGCGAACATCACTAGTGAAATTTGAAGGAATCGCGAGAGATTGTAAGTTTTTAGTGGGCTCATCTCAACACCTTGACAATGCTGCTCCTCATTTCAGCTTCATGGAAGCTGTAATAATGACGAGCGCGATAGATCTTTCTCACGCATTGTCTTCTCTGTAGAAAAATTTTTGCTGTTCAACGGCTTGAATTTTGAAATCATGTGTGGTCTTTGAGCTCCGATCGATTACTATTACTTGCTTCACGTATCACGTCATCGGTTCAATAGCGTAAGAGCAGTTCGCTTCAGAAAGGTTCCATTCAAAGGGAGTTTCAAGCTCGTAGGAGTTTCGAGCTCGTACTTGATCTTTGGTACATAGGAGCATAGGGCAGAGATGGTATAGTGGCAAGTGGCGCACTATATCACACACACAGTCACGGGTTCAAATCCCGAATCAATATCCCCCCTGGTCAACCAAGCTTTCCATCTCCTCTCGGTCGGATAATGGCTACCAGACTCGACTGGGAGGATTTTTACATCAGCTGCCGCAAGACATTGTACAGGCCACATACGCATTCATTACGCCACTACGATTCTGAATGGAAGTGGAATGCGTCGCATTTCTCACAAGTGATCGATAACCGCCCCAACATTTATCCTTTAACCAGTCGGTTCGCCCGGCTAACGCCGTGCTTCCTCCTTCTTCGACAAAGTTGTAGTAATCGACTAACTCTCCACTCCTTTTTTGGAAGAAATAATAGTTTCCAGTGCACGAAATTTGACACAGCACTAACGGGGCAGTGCAAGTGGTATTCAGTGAAAGTCGGTGCTTACGCCTTTGATTGGAAGTGTCGATCTTCTGCTCTCTTTTTTTGAAAAGAAATACCCATCAGAAAGTCAACTGTCAGACAACCAAAGATGATGCTGTGGAGATGTTGTGAGTGTAGTGCGCCAGTTGCCACTATACCACCTCCGCCCTATGCTCTTATATACCATCAGATGTCTTTATCAACGGACCCTTTCCTTACGGACATATCATTAGTTGAGAATTCCTGATTACTGGCGGTCGATTACGTTTCGTCGCAAATGATATCGAGCAAAGAGGATCCTTTGTTGAATCACAAACCTTGCTGAGTAGTGGTCTTAATCTATTAGCAAGAAATGAAGAAAAATTTTCATGCGCTTATCGTAGTGCCGCTAATGGGTCCCTATAACTGCAGTTACCACGCATTTTTGTCACCCTACTCTAGCATCCATTCTTAACGAATGAAACATACCGAACGGTCAAAGCTACACCGCATATACCGAAGACGTTAGGGTTTTGATCGGTAGATGGCCTCCCTTAGGTTCATTACCTTGTACCTACGACCCCGTCGTATCCTACATCACTTATTAAAACCTGCAAAATTTGAACTCTTTAGGTCCACGGAAACAGAAGTTACGAATTTCCGCCCAAACATTTACTCTGCGCATGCTCCGCCTCTGCAGGTGGAGTCTAGCCCTGCTACCTGCCATCAGTGTTCTCATCCTGCCTCCTGTAATCCTACCAAGTATGAACGCTCTAGGTGCTCGGGAACAGTAGTTATGAACTTGTGGTCGGACACACACACCGACACACACAAGAACACCGACAAACCACAGATACACTCAGCGAATTGTATATAGTAGTATCCATGTGAACTTGTATCCATATGCAGATACAGTAGCGCTCAAAAGTCTTCGGTGAAATGCTTTGAACTTTTTCGTTCATAACTTTTTTCTTAGTAGACCGAATGACGCGAAATTTGGATATGTCTAACTAGAGCATACTTCACCCTACCCAACCCTGTTTCACTGCAGAGCTGCAATATCCTTAGGTAGAGTAAGGTGTTTGTTGCGGTAGCACATTTTGCTAAAACTAAAGTTGTTGGCGTCTGCACTTATTCGCACCTTATGTGCGTTTTTCTCATCTCTTGTGATCGGGGTTACCGCTCGTACATTTTTGACATTATAAAAAGGAAAGAGATTCTAGAAAGACCATCATCTGTATTTTCAGTCGATTTTGAGTTCATGCTCTTTGGAATATCTGGAACATGATCAGACTGCTGGTTAACAGTGTTAAATATTCACAATACATCCACGCTTCGAATATAGAAATTTCGCTTGATTAGATCCAGTAGGAAAGAAGTTACGACTGAAAAGTACGGCTGAAGAAGCATTTCACCGAAGACTTTTGAGCGCTACTGTATATCAGGTCCTGCATCTCGAAACCGTATTCTAGGTTGGGAATCGCTCTCATTCGAGAGGAGAACGAGGGATGCGATAATGGACAGCAAATTACTCCGTGGCCAAGTTAAGATTCCATATAGTGACTTATTTCGCATAATTCCATCCGCTACTAAAGGAAATCATGTAAGATAAATTTAAGTGCAGCTCATTCAGATCCTGGACACAAGTTCTTCTCAAATCGCGTTGGATCAGTGTACAGTCGTTTAACGCTTGATTCCCTTCCTAGATCGAAGAATGCTCTCAAAGCCTATCTTATTGTTAGTAAAGTACTACACTGAAGCTCTAGCGGATTATATTTGGACCAGCCGGGTCGCCCGGCTAACGCCGGGCGTCCCTCCTTCTTATGAAAGAGTTGTATAATCAGCAAACCGGCCCCTAATTACTTGAAGAATTGATACTTTTCGGAGTACGAAATTCGAACGAGGACCAATAGGGGATGGTATTCATGGCGTGGCGATGTTTATGCTTGTGATTACATGTCTCGACCTGTTGTTGTTCATCTTTGAGATAATGACCCATTGAAGGTTCAACTGGTAAGCAACCAAATCCTTGAATGGCACTCACAAATATTGTCGAGTCATAATAACACCATTATCAAATGTCTTCATCAATAAAGCTTCCTTTCCCTGCGAACATATCATTGGATGAAAATCCAAAACTATTAGCAGTCGTATAACTTTTGCCAAGAGTGGTATCGGAGCAAAGAGAAACCGTGACTTTCTGTTGAGTCACAAACTCTGCTGGGTAGCGGTTGTAATCTAATAGCAAGAAATGAACGAATTTTCAGCTCCATATCGTTTACTACCATTAACCGATCACTACCACTGCACCTACCCTTCTTGTCGTATGAAACACGTCAGAAAGTAAGAGGTGGATCGCATATAACAAAGGCGTCGGGACTTAATTAGGAAGTGGTTCTTGCTCTCTAGGACTTCTTCTATCGTCAATGTTTTCTACCAATTTCTACATCTACTACCAATTTTGCACATTCCAAGTCCATGGGAACAGAAGTTATGAATCTTCGCTCAAACCTTCATTTCGCGCAAACCCCGCCCCTGCGGGCGGAGTACGGCCCTTCCCCTACCATAAGTGTTCCCATCCTGCCGCCTGTACTCCTTCGAAATTTGGACGCTCTAGGGCCAAATTAACTATTTTTGCGCAAACCCCGCCCTGAGCGCTCTAGGCCCACGTGGACGGGAGTTATAATCTTCAGCACACACCCACACACACACACCTCATGCATGCGGCGCCTTCAGACGTCGGAGCTAATGCTCCTGCCTCGGCGCTAGTGGTCTTTACAAAGCTGCTGGGCTCAGCAGATTAGGTGATTCGGCTGCGTTACGCGGTGCAAATGTGAAGCTACTACGGGCGCCACTTCTGCAGCGATTATTCGAGTACGAAAAAGGTCACAGGCGTCTGCCCTAGCACGGGAGATGAAATGAGGTGAGATCTTCATCTCGTAAACTTGATGAATCTTCCACAGCAAATGGCAGCCGTCTCTATGCTCGTCCTATGGTCGTTGCGTTCGGTTTAGAGCCGTAAAGTCCCAAATTTTTTTCGGGACATGCTAAAGAAGGCACACAGTCTTCGGTAAAGCTTCGCCGTGTAGAGTATGTTATCCGGATGCGTTCCTCCCCTTACCATTGAGCCAAAGGTCAACTCCCTCACCGACAATTTAGACGGGATTGCTCGCGAGAAAGAGGAGAGGATCAGTTAGAGAGTAAAAATTTCAATACAATGGCAGGTCATATGACAGTCTTTTTCAAACGCCCTCAGCAGAAAAACGTCGCTCGCCAAAAGCTCTATTCCTATCTGGAGGATCCTCACCCATCTTCGCGATCGAGGTTCCTAATTAAGAGAGGAACGCAACAGCTAGGCATGATGCTCCTGCCTAGGAAGATCGCGTCCTGGAAGAATTCATGGCACGCTTGCGCAGCGACATTACGTATTATGTTTCCTAAGTTAGACAATCCGTCTACCTTCGAGCAAGCCGTTACTAAGGCGCAGATGGTAGAGCAATTACTCAAAGCGACCGCGGAGCGCCCTATTAAAGGCACAGTCATGATAATTTTGGAGACTATAACGAAAAATGGAAAGTGGAAAGTAGTGCGATGAAGGTGAAGAAACTGCGTGAACCAATGTTTCCGAAGTGAGAGATTCTTCAAAAAAAACGTTGAAAAGGGGGCTAGACGAGAATGAGTGCAGAAAAATGAAGAAGAATTGGTCGTCTGGGCGAACTGTACAACGTGTGTCATTGCGTACGTGTGGGACCTGATGCGAGTAGCTGACTACGGTAGCAAAAATACATTCACTCATAAAAATATGTTAACAAAAAACCCTGGTGACAGCAAAATAGACCATCTTTCTCAGCCTCTTGAAGTAGAAAATTAGAATAAGGATCGCAGCAGCAAAAAGAATAACAGAGAATAAAAGAATGGAGAAAAACATCGCCTCATTACTCGGCGATCAGCTGATTGTGTGCGGGTCTTAAAACGAATATTGCAGTCTGTATCGACTCGACACTCGTCTGAGGTGACCGGCGAGAAGCCCGGGCGATCCCGTAAGGGGGCTCCCACTTTGCCATAGCATTTGAGTTTCGGGACTCGACAGCATTTTTCCTGTTACCCTTAAGAGACAATTGGTATTCCTAGGGGAGACCTCGTAAACCATTTTTATCGTGGACTGTATCTTTGACCACTTGTGAGGTAGACGACACCTTATGCGTTAACCTATCAATATTATTCCCACTACTTTCTACCTCATCAAGGTCGGAGGTGCTGGGCTCCGCACACCAGTTGATCCGGCGGGAGACCCTCTTTGTATTCGGCATTCTTGTTCTACATGCTCTAGCCATGTGTCCAGGTCGGGAGCAAACCGTGCAATACGCTGTTTGCCGTTTGAAACACTGATAAGCGGCATGCCCCTGACCTCCACAACATGCACATTGAACGACTACGGGCGAGCGGTTGTTCCTTCCTCCGACCTTCCTTGGGGCTTGTTCCTTATCACGATTTCTGAATAAGTATGGTCTAGCCCTGAAGGACGGTATACTTTGTTTCGGCTTCGGCGGCAATTTCTCTTTCTTAGCCCGAACCGCGGAGATACCCACCTCTTGGAGACCCTTCTTCAAATGTGGCGCGTTCTTTCCAACTCATCCGATACTCCCGGTAAATGGTTAGACAATGGAATAAGTGGGCGTAAACAGATATTTAACAGACTTGACAACAAAGGTGATTTTCAAAGGAACCATCGACGCCTCTACAGTAACCGCCGTTTTCAGGGCAATACAACTCGTGTAAGAAGACTTCTATACGACTGGACGGTGAGACAATTGTAAAAGAACACTACAATTTACCTATCAGTGCACGGCACCAGTTATCCAGCCCAATAGGAGGGCAACAGGTCAGTTCCTAACTGTGCATATGCTTTTCCAATCACCAATCCTACCAGCCTCCTTCTCCATCTCGTCGCGACCAGCGGATCCCCTCGTGCTCTCATGTCACGGTACGACCTGTCTTATCCTTTGCTCAACAACGCATTGCGGACTTATCCTTAATGGTGGGTCACACTCAGGCCGACTAGGCAAATCCCGATCTCAGATGGCTGTACTAGTTCAGCGTAACCATAAGCTCGCTCGAGTCCCTTTGGCAACAAATACTCTTCCTGACCCATCGGTACTTTTAGTCCAAGCGTCCATTCCCTGCTTCTTTTCTGTTTAGCCCTAGCAAGCGTAGCGGGTAGTTCAGCCTCAGCAGACGCATGGCTTCGCCTTTTTGAGACTCACCAAACATCTTTTTGTTCCATCTGGTTATGGTTATTCACTGCTCCTTCATAATGCTACGAGACAACTGCAAACAGTTTATCCACGTTTACCGATCTAACACAGAACGGCACTCTACCCTGGCATTTCTCTGCCATAAAATTTCACGTCGTTCGGTATCGTATTCTGTTAGTTTGTTCGGAGCGCGTACTGGGAACCACGATTAAACCCATCTTCCCATGTCAGGTGAGGAGTGCAGATCCATGTCACGGCATAAGCGTTGCGTGCACCCGACCTAGATCGTTGTGAGAGAACCACCGAACTTCGAACCAATCCTAAACCCCAATCCTAGGATGAGAACTCCTAACGGACGTGATGATTTAGCGGCTACGCACCTCGATAGCGGTTCGTCTAGGTTCATCGCCGCGTCCAAGTTCTAGCTTTAGTCATCAGCTTTCATGTGTTCAACCATTCCTAAGATAGCGATTCACTTGCGCAGCGTCGCGGCTTGGCAAACATTTTCAAATCCTTTACAGGAGTCATCCTTGGCAGAGCGGCGAAGATGGACCAGGCCAACATTACCCATTCGTTTTGTCGGTCAGCTCTGCTTCACTACAGTTTTTTTCCGGTAAGCGAGCAGGTAATACCTGACCCCTTGCATTGGGTTTTGGGCATCCTATCCCTGGACGCCCATTCGTTCTATCCCAAGCTCACTACCTCCCACAGCCTCATTCTCAAATACTTTAATGAGCTCATGTCCGACGCAGTTCCAGGAGATGTGGAACTGCGTCGGACATGAGCTCATTAAAGTATTTGAACCTCACCGACAGATCGCGTAAATCCCACAATGTTATAACCTCTTTGCTCGGCTCCGCCGCTGGCAATTCGCTCTCTTTCCAGGGTTTTTCCGCTGAGGCAGCCAAGCTCGTGCTCGAGACGTGCACTGGCATTAATTACTCGGGGTTGTCGACTTACTTTATTATATAGCACAAGTATGCATTTTCTCCACCGTGAACTCCGCCAAGCACACCGAAAAGGTCCCAGATAAAAGCCTTCCACCCTGTTCCGCAGCTGGATCTGGGAATTTCAAAGGTCTTTATTGACTCCAATAATATGCCTCTCTCCACTCGCGCTTCTATGGTTTCAGCACAGGTCTTATCCTTCAGACCCGACCGCGTGTTTTCCGCAACTCTAATATCAGTCCACGTGAACGGCTCTTTGCTCCCATTGACATTGGAGTGGCTATCACGATTGCAAATCAGTCCCTCCTGTTCCTATTGGGCATTTTCAAACTTGAGGCTTGAGTGATGCCATCAGCAATACGAATGACGGGCATTCCGCTCAAGTGTAAGAGATTAGTAGCGAGCAACTTGAAGCATTGTTCACGATAAAAATGGTTTCTGAGTTGTCCTTCCGCAATCAGCTGATCGTAGAGAAGTAAGATGTTTTTCTCCTTAGCTATTAAGTTACTCTTTTTGCTGCTGCGATCTTTTATTTATCTTTCTACCTCGAGGGCTGAAAAAAGTGAGCTGTTTCTGCTGTTGATAGCGTTTCTGTTAACTTATGCTTCTGAGTGAACGAATTTTAAAGGACATTTTTGCCTACTGTAGTCAGCAATTTGCACCAGGACCCACAGGTACGCAATGATACACATTTTATACCTTGTCTATTTCTTCATATTTCTGGTCTCCTTTTCGTCCAGTCCCTTTTTGTGATTTTTCAAACGCCTATCATCACTTTAGAAACGCCGATTCGAGCACTTTCTTCGCCTTCATCGCACTATTTTCCACATTATCCCCCATTTTTCGTTATAATCTGAATTACCCAAAATTATCGTGAACTGTGAATTTGAGCAGATGGCGCATTTCCGATTCCTACGATCTCATTCGAAACTATGTTTCACGCCGTTTACCAACGTGATCATGCGACTCTGGAAGAAACGGCGGTTTGATTCTCGGAAACTGCCGTTCATCCGCCCAGTTCCGAGACCTTAGTCCCCTGTTACGTGAAAGATCTGCCTAAGAACGCCACTCTATGCACATTTACTCTATCCCACGCCGATGTAGATGTAGACCAAGGATGTCGATTGGAGGAACCTTCGAAGGTTATCAGGACCGCATATCCACATCTCATGATCTGGTCTCCTATGAGTCATCCCTTATCTCAATCAAAGCTACAGTTGAAATTTCCCCTTCTCGGTATAGGTCCACAAGGATACCGTCCCGATTTCAGAAGGAATTGAACAAACATCAATAAACTACTGAACGTCGGTAGGATTGTCAAAAGAGACAAGCCGTTGGTCCACAATACGGTGTTGGTAGGAAAGAAGTATACTTCATTCGTGTATATGTCGACTTTCGCCTTCTAGTGACGTCACTATCCTCTTCCTAGAATCGAGGACCTGTCGGAAAAAGTAGCAGAAAACCGACTCTATACGACTTTCGTTTTAGCCTCGCAGTACATATAACTGTTGTTAGACCCCGAAAATCAGGCGCACTGCGCCTGGTCTACACAAGAGAGATTTACCAGTATGTCTATATTTCCTTTGACCTCCGTAATCTGGCGCTTACTCTGCTCGCGCGATACTGGGAGGCTTGGTAGGGTATCGCCTTCGACGAGGATTTCACCTCCCACCTTGATTCACTGCGAGAAGTTTACGAACATTTCCGGTTGGATAACATAAAAGCGTCCGGTAAGAAACTTATAGAAGTTGCGCGGCCTAAGATTAGCTTTTTGGACCACGAGGTTACGTGTACGGCCCAACATCCGCGCCTCCAGAGACGTGAAGGGCGTAGAAGGCGTGGCATACTGCTTCCGCAAGTTCACCAAGGGCTTCGCCACGATGGCCTCTCTGCTTTACGACTTAGACAAGGATGCGATTAGGTTCTAGTGGACTCCTAATCAGGAAAAGGAATTCATCTGCATCACGGAGGCGCTCATTTCACTACCATGCACGGCAGGCAGCTTTGCTGCAGCAGCAAGAATATTTACTTGCGCTTGTAGTGGTGTGGTATTTCATCAGAACCATAACCGGGTTCTTGCGGAAATGGAGCCCAACATATATTTTCTTTGAGATGATCAGCGCGCTAACACCAGGACGCCGCCAGCGCAATGGTCAGACTTCTTAACGAGAGCACTGAACGAAAGGAATGCTGTCCCTCGTGCCCTACTGAACTACTCTGGCTTGCCTTATGGACGAATGGAGACCTTGCCGACGCCCTCTCGAGGAGGTCGATGATCATCGGGACGACAGATGGTACAGGTGATACCTCTTCGTGAAATCTCCTGATATGTTATCCCACTTTACATACCGCGCTGTCCGTGTGCTCATACCTCCTGTTCCTGAGGAAATGAAGCGTTTAAATTTGGTAGGGGTGTAGATGGCAGAATGGGGACACTGATGGGAAGTGGAAGGACTGGTTGCCTAGAGTGCTGAGCGTGAGCGACATGAGCGCAATCTGAGTAATAGTGCGTGGCCAAACTGAAATAAGTGGAGAATGAACCCAAACAACAACAGAAATACCCAAACAAGCATGACTGGAACAGGGCTCGGCTCATGGTGAGCGAGACGCATAGGAAGTGTGTCGGTATGTGTACTGCTGAAAACCCATGACTTTTGTTTTTCTGGACCAGAGCGTCCGAATTCTGAAAGGATATAGGCGGTAGGTCAACCCTAAGTAGAAAAAGGCATCTTTCATAGTCCGCGATTTTGCGAGCAACCAGTCGCGCAACCGATCGCGAACTTATTTCGCGAGCGACTGCTCGCTCGACTGATCGCGCCACCTCTCGATCGTTCGAGAAGGCCGCGCTAGTTATGGGTGCCGCCGAGGACGGTCTCGAGTAGATTGAGCAACCAGTCGCGCGACTGGTCGCCAGTCGCTCGTGAGATGGGTCCGCGACCGACTGGTCGTGGACTATGAAAGCAGTCAAGGAGGAGAGCCTTGGCGAGCCAGTCGGTCCGATGGGTGAGCACATGAATGCGTAAAGACTTTCGTAGTTTAAATGAGGATGCCTCCAAAAAATCAATGGAGAAATTGGATTGTTGTGAAATACTCGGCAGATCACTGTGTAGCCTAGTCTGTTTTCTGCTCGATAACCACCTTCACCGAACGACATCCACATGAATATGCGAGTCCACAAACTCCCACTCCTTCACATAATGTAGCACCAGGGCCACCATTGTGGCTTATCCTAATCATAGTCCCTGCCTGAGCCTTGAGCTCAAGCCACCACCCTGCTTCAACTGTGGTTGGTTCAAGCTCGGTTCAACTCACCAGGCGTATAACATGTAACCTGGAACCTGGAAAATTTTTCATATATCATTTTGCCATCAAAGTTCGAAGCGAGTGCAGCTCAAAAAAGTTACGCTACACGATCATTTTCTCTAAAGCTTGACGAGCTACCAGTTTATTGAACGAATGAATGAATGAACAACTCAAGTTAAAAAAAAATCACTGAGTTACCGCTTTTACATACCACGATGAGAACACCGTACGACTTGAACTCACCGACAGGTTTACCGCTTGCAGAGAGATTTCGGCCGGAGTAAAGACTATTTACATTCACATGCTTAGGCTTAGCAGTGTTGGAAACGCCTCGCGGAAGAGAAGACATAGATCTAAATGACGAGATCAAAAGGAATATGACACATTTAGTTAGAAAGCCTTGTCTTCCCCTGAGTTGAAAAGAGTATTTACAGGGTGAGGCAAAACTGCGGAAGTGAAATAAATGCTATAAGAAACGTGGTCTGAGCTCAGAATTGAAACCAGATAGTCTAGTTTTACATCAAATAGTTAGTTTTACCAAATAGTAGAAAATGCTGAACAAATGGCATTACATTGGAATGATCACCGTGTGATTCGACGTAAGCTCGAAGACCTTTGAGATGCGCGTCGTCCGTGACACTGAGATAATCGACGTCCAGCTCCTTCTACGATTTCTCAACCCTAAAAATCGAGGTTGCGTGATGTTTCGCACATGCCTCGGAGCCCAGGATGCTCAAAAAGGAGAAATGGAGCAGTTTAAGGTCCGCCGAACTGAATGATCACGGATGATCACGGGTCAAAAGCGATGAAATCCTGGAATTTCTGCTGGTACCAGGAGCGGAAAACATTGGAGACAATTGCAAGTTGTGTTGGCCTTTACGCCCTGTGGAACGACGAGTACAAGCAATGCTTTTGTCAAGAGCATTTATTCCGACGAAGATTATCGGATTTTGGATTGCCAGCTTAAGTGAATGCTGCATACGCCTACGATGTTAAGTAGATACGCTCATTTTGTATTTCAAATATTGTTGGACAGCAAAAACTTTCACACCTGCAAACCAAATGCTTTTGCGCACACCCACCGTGCCTGCCTGGAAAGCTTCACCCCACAGCCCTGCGTATCTCTTAAGACCGACACCTACTTTGCCGTTTCCTACGTAATCACGCGGCATTTGTTGAAGCAACACTCGACGCACTTGGACAACGAGAAATGTCGATTGCTCAGAATATTTCACGGCGTTGATAGATGAAAGGACTGCAGTGGAAAGAAGGCTTCATCGTTTAGAGGAAGAAAGCAAAATTTCTGTGAGTATTGAAAATACTTTACAGTAACTAAACAGAAAATAAAAAAGTTTTGCAAGGAAGAAAAACTTCTGAGCATTTGGAGAAAACGCGCCCGCCATTACTTTCCACAATCTTGACTCATTCTGTACATTTCACGGTAATCAGATTCACTGAGTAGTGAATAAGCATTTATAAAATTTATTATAAGGAAACGGTGATCTCTAGCATTATTTGAGGCAGAGTGGTTCTTATTCTGCTACTTCAGAACAAATTCAATTCAATTAATGTGCGAATTTTACATTCACAATGCTATTGCAGTACATCACAACTAGAAAATAGCATAGTCACATCGGCTCGTCATGTTATCCTTCTATATATAACGCGCTAAGTGTGTGTGTGTGTGTGTGTGTGTGTGTATGTGTGTGCGAATTTTGTATGTACACATACATATTGTATGTTTGTATTTTTGTGTATGTGTATGTGTATGTGTATGTATGTGTGTGTGTGTGGTGTGTGGGTGTGTGGTGTGTGTGTGTGTGTTTGTTTGTGTTTGACCGGAAATTCATAACTCCGGTTCCCGTCGATCTAGAGAGTTCAAATTTGGTAGGGTATCATGAATCCGATAACGGTCCAAGGTGTGAGCGGAAAGTCATAACTTCTGTCCCCGTGGACCTAAAGCGCTCAAACTTGGTAGGAATACCTAAGATAGGATGGGAACGCTTACAATGGGTGACAGGGTTGAGCTCCGCCCACAATGGGCGGGGTTTGTGCAAAAATGCGTAACTTCTGTCCCCGTGGACCTAAGGCGCTCAAACTTGGTAGGAGCATAGACTGCAGCATGAGAACACTTATGGTGTGTGACGGGGCCGGACTCCACCCACAGGGGACGGGGTTTGTGCGGAAAATCATAACTGCAGTCCCCGTGGACCTAGAGCGTCCAAATTTGGTAGGGGTACCCAAGACAGGATGGGAACGCTTATAATGGGTAGCAGGATTGAGCTCCGCCCACAAAGGGCGGAGTTTGTGCAAAAACTTAAACTTGGACCTAGAGCGTTCAATATTTGTAGGATAACAGGCGGCATGATGAGAACACTTATGGTGGGTGGAGAGGCCAGACTCCGCCTACAAGGGGCGGGGTTTGGGCAGAATTTCATAACTTCTGTCCCTGTGGACCTAGCAAGTTCAAATCTGCCACGAGCACAGGCGGCAGGATGGGAAGATTTATGGTGAGTGGCGGGATTGGACTCCGCCTACAGTGGGCGGTGATGGTAGCTAACAGTACGGTGATGGTAGCCGCGATGAAGTCTCTGATTACTTTTTTTCTTTGAATAAGCGCCTTTGTGGTATTATGCGATGTTCCATTCGGACACAGCGAAGATGGCTTACAGAAGAAATCGCTCTTAATTCGGAGCTAATACTGAGGGTGTAGAGCTTTCAAAGAAAAAGGAGAATCCGAAGTGTTATTTACGCATAGCAAATTTCTCACAAGAAGGAGGAGCGCCCGGCGTAGCCGGGCGAACCCGCAAGAAGGAGAGAAGCCCGGCGTTAGCCGGGCGGCTCGACTGGTACGTGATAATCCATTACAGAAAAGCCATCATGAGGCAATGGCAAGGGGTTCCTGGCAGGGTGAGGGATGAAGAGCACGGTGCCCGGAAAGCACTAGGGTCCGAGTTTCATTAGAGACCAGAAATTTCGCTTCTTCAAACAAAGACGAGGGACTTAAACGCTTCCACCCTGTCGAATATCGCTATTTGCAATGGAACCTCAGACCGCTGTTCAAGACGAAAGCCAGTATCTTAGATGACGCCATTGAGCACTGTGGCTGCATTACTCGTTAACCCTTTGACGACAATGCGGATTTCGACGTGACGCGCCCATGGGACCACGCTCCCCTCCTTTCGCGCGCGACTGGCACTCACCGGTGGGCGGCACTGTCCCAGGAGAAAAGAGAAATAAGAATCAAGAAAATATGGTGGCATCCAAAATTGTGTGCCAATGTTCCATGCGCCAGTCATAGTGGCACCCAACGCCAAAGAATTAATACATGCCTCATATCTGTATTTTGCTAACCAAAACAATTGTTGTACAAACCGATGTTCTACATTCGCTCTAAAATATGAGAACCATGGCCGATTATTGCCAAAAGCACTAAGACTGCTTCCCCACAATCAATACGATTATCAAAGATGGCCTGTATGTGGCACGCTCGAACCACTGACCACCTCTATGAAATTTTCGACACGCGACGGTGTGACAAGCTCGGCTTCGGTCGCTACCCCCAATAAAATATCCTAAAATATTCTTTCAGGAAACATAAACTTCTGTACTACTTACGAGAGCGTATTGTGAGAAATCAATGTCCTGGAAGTTTTTAAATCAAAAGATGCTTAATATTTTCTGTGGTTGTGGTGACCAAAAAATGGTCTCTCGATCAGCTCCTCTCAAATGTTACTGTACAAAAGTGTAGAATTGATTTTACCTGATTAGTGACTAAAGACAAATTATCTTCAATTCTGTTAGCAAAAAACCTCAGCCTTTCCTGCATGGAGCATCATTTTCTATGCCGCTTCGCATTGTATGTGCCTCCGAACCAAGTAGCTTTGATCTAGAGCTCAAAAGTAACTCCATATAGGGTTACATATACATACTGATTGCCAAGAATGTTGAGGAACTCATGCATTTCTACCCATAAAGTGCAGTGGTTAGTGAGCAGACGTCAACGTGCTGGCGCACGTTGGGGATAAGCATGCTAGTATTGAGCATTCAACTGTACTCATGAAGCCTAAGACAGACAGACAGCAAGTAGGAACAGGTCAAGCTAGCACGCGCGCGCAGCAGTCTTACAAGCGCTGTCAATCCGGGTCAGCGACCCAAGATAGCGTCCCGTGGCAATGGAAGGGGCGCAACTAGCCTTATATTAAGATTCCATCTTCTTGTCTATTGCTGATTTATTTACAAATGATTGTTGGAAGGTCTAAGCCGAAGGTGATGGGTAACGTTCCAAAGAGTCCGCAACACGTTTAAACCATTGGAACATGGGGATGTCGAAGAGGCAGGTGAAATGAATATTGTGCCTTTTAACTCTACTCGGTACAGTAGCAAAAATCTTTTCTAACACAATTAAACCCTCATGAAAACGAACAAAGAGGTTGTTCACAAAATCCTTTCCTCGCTAAAGTTGCTCTCAGCAATCGAGACTCGCTGAACGTCGAAGGCAAGTCATTATCCTTTCTGGGAATGGTAAAAATACGGTATCGGCGGACAAGTTGCTCCCTCGCTTTGAATGTTCACAAAGTAAGAAGATCATAAGGATGCGAGACACGACCAAAATAGAACAACACATGTTGACATTTCTATTTTTTGTCCTACTTATACGATTGACCCAATACCATCATGTTATCGCATGAAAAGCTCAAAGAAAGGCCGGCCCAAATGGAATAATTTCCGATGGCGTCGCGTCACAACCAATGTGCTATCTTGCTCCTACCGAAGCCTTGGCCCATCTTCAGTGGATTCCTTAGTTCATCTTCAGTGCGCAGTCTAACCCAATCAGTCAAAGATCCAAGAACCAAAATAGAACTATTAAACGCTTCCAGAAAAAATGGGTCGGCGCACGCCATTCACCCTTGGCTTCAAAACAGCAACCACCTGCGGACTTTCCCGGGAAAGATCAACGCAAACGTTCTTCGTTGGACGAGGTGCTCTTCGTTCGAAAGCAGACGGTAGCTAGTACATGAGAGAACTAGCTAGGCGCACGCAGGCCTCATTATGCAAGATACATTTAATTTTCAAGTTGCTGAAAAATTATTTACAGCATGAAGAGTGAAACGTTTCAAATGTTACACGCCATCAAGTTAATTATATATCCTATGTAACATACAAGCTTTTCGGAGATGAAGACCGGATAGCAAGATCTCGAAATATAAATATCAGATTGGTGCATAAATCTTGCGACATATGCATCATTCTTTTCAAAACTCCACTGCATCTGACTCATACAATTTATAGCCATTGCGTCGGCACATGGTCAATCTCCCAAACCTCTTCCAAAACGTCGTGGGCTGCGATTTGAAAAAAACGCTTGATTCAAATATCCTTACTATATATAAAGCGCTCTGTCTGTCTATCTGTTTACTTGTTTGTTTGTCTGTACCAAAATCCGATATAAGCTGAAGAAACACCTGAAGAAGTCGGGTCAAGTTTGGAACGGGTTGAGCAAAAAGTAAGTGCAACAGAGCATATGTGAGCCCACCTGCATGCCCCGCCCCTCGAGGGGCGGGACATGCGCCGGAACTGGGCGGTCGTGCGCAAATTCTTCTCATTCGGTCTAATAACAGTCCAGACGCCGGAAAAATATGCAAAGGTGAGGGATGGGTCAACAATGAAATAAAGGAAAATTACCGACAATGGGCGGAGCGTTCTCGCGGTGGGCGGTACTTTTCACAGAGATTCATAACTCGATTCAACGAAGGCGTCGAGGCCAGGAAAATAATAAAGAGAGTGAGCAAGACCTTATGTGTGCTGGACATGCGTAAATATAGCGAACCCCTGCCACGATGGGCGGGGCGTGCGTGGAAGTGAGAGCTACCATTCAGAAATGAGAGTAACTTCATTCGGAAACGTTCTACATAGAATGCGGGAATAAGTGGTTAGAGGTAATGGAACGAATGTGGTCAAATTCCCGAAGTGGGCGGGGTTGGTACTAAAAGGGGCGGAGGTGTGAAAGAACAGAAAATACTCTGTTCGATTGTTCGATTACCAGAAGTTGGCGGGGTTTGCACTAAAGTGGACGCGGCTTAGATCAAAATTATTGCCTCTTCAGATGTGTTTTTGAATGCGGGAAAAAGGTGTTTGGAGGTAGTAAAAGTAATGTGGATCGAAGTCTGAAGTGGGTGGGGTTTGCAAAGAGGCGGGTGGAGCTGAGATCAAAAATTTATACATCTGCCCTTCACACTAACCCTGACCACATAGGTGTACAACTAGGGATACCACTAAACTCTTCCAAAAATTAGGCTAAAAACTTTCTAGAAGTTAGTATCCATGGTTCCGCACACAGTAGTCCCTTCTACAAGTTCACTACATTAACTTCAGAACTTACGAAACAAATTCCACAATAATCCCGACCACACAGGTGCATAGAGATGCGTAAATCCCTACAACTGCCCAAAGAACTGTCCTTTCAAAGTTAGTGTTCATGGTCACACACAGCCCCATTTCACATGAGTACTCTTTAGGATACCACCCGCTGGCCTACCACCTCAACGCGGTGGGTGAGTGAACGTGCGCGTGTGGGCGTGTCCGCATTACCACTCTTGTTTGAATAAAAAAAACCGGGTTTTTGTAATTTTTCACTATTTCATCATGTGCTTCAATGCAAAGTTCCGGTAATTTCTAGTTATGCGAGGCTATATATTGACCGGCTTGCCGCTTCGCTTTCGAAGCTGCGGTTAGCTAGTTGTCGATGAACTGGAGGGATGGCGGCCCCCTTGCTTGAGTCCCCCTTATCCGTCCGCCCGAGGTCGCGGTTGAATTCCTTCTTCACGCGTTATGTTGCACACGGGAAGCTTCGGTACATTACGTCTAAATCACTGCGTTCTGGACTAAGGACAAGGACTCGCTCGGAGAAATATCTTCCTACCAAAAGGGAGGCAACCTGTTGCCCTGCCACATGCTTTCGTCTTTAACATCAGATGTCGACTTGTACAGTCCAAAAGCCCTCGCCAGCATTTTTCTACTGTTCGATTGTAATTTTGCTTGGAGCTTTCATTATCCATTCAATTATATACATGAAAAAAAATATATGTTCATAAATCAACGGCACGTCCGCATGTCCACACGGCTAAGAGTAGGCCCCCCACGTGCTAGAGCCTGGCAAGTTACACGTGGATTCATGCCAAAAACAGTAACAGAAATGGGCCTCATTCCCCTGAACCTGAGGGAACCCCCAATACGGCAGCGTTGGGTAGGACCGCTCGGGAGAGGCTGCTAAAATCTCAGGGCCAAAACAGGCTGCCCAAAAGGAGAAGGACTAAGATGGCGATCTGTACTTTCAACGCACGGACGCTTGCATTGGAAGCGTGTATAGAAGACCTGATGATGCAAGCTCGGAAGGTGAAGTACGACGTCATCAGGCTGACCGAGACGAGAAGGCATCGCTCGCTGCACGCTGTATTTGAGACTGGAGAAGTACTGTTCCTTGGAACATGCGACAGTAGAGGCGTCGGCAGCGTTGGTGTCCTCGTCAATACGCACTTGGCCATAAACATCGATTCGTACGAAAGCTGGCCATGAACATCGATTCGTGCGAAAGCTTGACAACCCGAGTCGGACGTTTGCGATTGAGAAGATGTGGCTCAACCCCAGCTCTAACAGTCTTCGTTGCTTACGCACCAACATCGAGCTACGATGAAGAAGAGCTGGAGGCGTTCTATATGGATCTGGAGAAGCTCTACAGAGGAGACCACACTTTCTTCAAGGTCATCGTCAGTGATTTTAACGCCAAGATTGGCCCCAGGAGAACGACTGAAGAGCTCCACATCGGGACTCACGGAACGGAATGGAATAAGCAGGGTGAAAGGCTATCCGAGTTTATCATGTCGACCCACACTATCCATGGTAACTCGCAGTTCGAGAAGCCCTCTCATTCCCGATGGACAGCCTGGTGGGCAGTTCCATAATGAAATAGATCACATCATCGTCAATCGGAAGTTTTGCCTGACTGACGTCGCTGTTGTTCCGAAGTTCTACACGGGATCAGACCATCGTCTCCTCCGCGCTAGATTCCGCTTTTCAGTGCGTGGAGAGAGAGCTGCGAAGTTCAGGAAACGAAGCCCCAAGACTGTGGTCAATTGGGATCACTTCGCTTCATTGGCGAGTTTGTGGGAAGATTCCGTCAACGACAACTTCGATTAGGAATACGACCGGCTCGTCGAACAACTTCACGATTGCGCCAGGAGAGCTGAGAGTTTCAAAGATGTAAAGAAACGTCTCTCTTCGAGGACTCTCGAGCTGATACGCCAGCGTGGTAACGCGCGAGCTACAGGCAATCACCAACAAACGTCCGAACTTGCGAAGCTATGCAGAGAAGCGATAAAGGAAGATCTGAAAGAGAGAAGAGCAGCAGTTATGGACGAAGCCGCCGAGGCCGGAAAGAGCATTCGCAAAGCCCGACGGGATTTCGCCAATTACAAGACTAAAATGATCCCCTTCGTCGTCCTGACGGAACAGTTACTGCATCCCGAAGGGCAATGGAGAAGGTCATCTACGACTTCTACTCTGATCTCTTCGACAACCACGACTACATGCCTACCTGCCATCTTAGGCAAGACGGATACGTCGTCCCTTCAGTTCTCCCTTCCGAAATTCGACATGCCATCACGTCGATGAGGGATAGTACAGCACCCGGTCCCGACAGGATCAAAGCAGAACATCTGAAGAGCCTTCCGCCAGTCATTGTCAAAACCCTGGCCCGGCTTTTCACGCGGTATCTGTCGCAATGCAAAGTGCCCACTTCGCGGAAAACTAGCAAGACCGTGTTGCTGTATAAGAAGGGAGATCCAGACGACATTGGCGATTATCGCCCAATTTGCCTGCTGTCTGTAATCTATAAACTCTTCACACGAGTCATCCTTAACAGGATTGGCAGAATATTAGATGAAGGGCAGCCATGCGAGCAAGCAGGGTTCCGGAGAGGGTTCAGTACAATCGATCACATCCACACCGTTACAAGACTCATTGAAGTATCGCGAGAATACAAAATGCCGTTATGTCTTACGTTCATCGATTTGAAGAAAGCCTTTGATACCGTCGAGACAGAAGCGGTAATTGAAGCCCTGGGCAACCAGGGTGTCCCTACTCAATATGTAAGGATGCTTCGTGAGCTCTACAACAACCTCACGACCAGGATCTCGCCATTCTATAAAGAAGTCATCAACGTAAAGAGAGGGGTTCGACAGGGCGATACCATCTCGCCCAAACTTTTCAGTGCCGCTCTCGAGAACGTCATGCGTCATATGGAATGGGAAAGCATGGGAGTGAAGGTCGATGGCCGCTACTTACATCATCTCCGCTTTGCAGATGACATCGTGCTTATAACACCCAACATCGAGCAGGCGGAACAAATGCTGGCCGAATTTGACAACGCTTGTGGAAAGATCGGCTCGCGACTGAACTTAACGAAGACGATGTTCATGCGGAACGGATTGGTACCTGATGCTCCTTTCATGCTGAACGGAACGAATATCTCTGAATGCTCCAGCTATGCGTATCTAGGTCGAGAAGTCAACATGATGAACGACCTAGCTCCGGAGCTGAGCAGACGGAAACGCGCGGCGTGGGGAGCATTTAAGAACATCGAGGGAGTAGTGAAGAAAACGAAGAACATGCGGCTCCGCGCTCACCTTTTCGACACTGCGGTCCTTCCTGCTTTGACATACGCCTCGGAGACTTGGACTCTACGAAAGCAGGATGAGCATGCAGTTAGCGTCATTCAACGATGCTCGGAATTTCCCTATACACGCAAGTGCAGAAGGGAATCCGGAGTCCTGAACTCCGTCGACGAACGAAGATCAGGGATGCCGTTGATTAGATTCGATCGAAGATCAGGTGGGCCGGACACGTTATGCGATATAATGATGACCGTTGGACCAGGTCGGTTACGGACTGGATCCCTCGGGGCGTCAAGCGAACACCAGGACGGCCGCCAACGAGATGGTCAGACTTCTTCACGAAAGCTCTGAACGAAAGGAATGTCTTGCCCCGTGTCCCTCGAGCGAGTGCGATTCACTGGACTACTCTGGCTCGCGACAGGGACGAATGGAGACGTTACTGGCGCCCGCTCGAGGAAAGTGACAATCAACGGGAGTACAGGTGATACACGTGATACTCTTTAGGATCACACACAGTCCAAACCAAAATATTTGCTAATTTAGATCAGACAAGGTTGGAGTTATTGCTTGATTAATCCCCGTCGCACTTGCTGAAGAATATTGTGTATACAGAAGTGCTTCTTTGATGAATTGCATGTTCCAGAATCAAGTGTTATGTATACCATGCTAAAACTCCACCCGAGCTGGACAAACATTTCTATTGCACATCAAACACCCTTCTTGAACTGCTTGCCGGTCAGTCCGAATTTTCGCGGTCTAGCGAAAAAATTCCATGCTTCCCATGAGACAAAAAAATGAAGCCCGCTACAGAAGTCAAGGAAGAGGCTCAGATAATAAAGGCCTATAATGAAAATCAGAAGCCCATGTGGCTTCGTCCCTTGTGGCTAGAGCCCCCAGTGCACGCGATAGCGTGCGTTGCCGCCTGGTATATAATGTAAAAGAATATACGAATAAATAAATAAATAAGTATAAATATATATATATATATATATATTCGTATTCGTGTTCGTAAACGGAACCGAATCTGGGATACCCAGAACTTAATTCACTTTCTGAATCTTGAGCTTCGCATTTCCTCTCGTTGTATTGGTTATATTACATCAGTGCTCGTTTCGGTCAGTTGTCTTATAGTTACTTCGAAGCCGCTTCTCTGGCTCTTTGGAACTTTTTCCTTGCCTTGAGTGGAGAAGCTGTCCGTTCCTGGGCTTTTAAGTACTGAATATATAAACTACAGCTGTCCTTTTAAGTACTGGATATAGTAGCAAGTAGCAAGTGCCGGAATGGGTGAAGCTAAGGGCCAAACATCTTATTAAGGCTTCGAAAAAGCACAGACACTGGGAAAAAGGGGCAAAGGTGAAGATTGGTTCAACAGATCAAGTAAAGGAGACCCACCTGTTGTGGGCAAAGCATCCCCAAAATAGGCGGCACTTCCCATATAAATTCATAACGTGACGCAATGAAGGCGTGGAGGACAGGAAAAAGAAAGTTGGTGGCTATGGCCTAACACGTGCTACGCATGCGCAATTTTAGCGAAGCTTCGCATACGATGAGCGGGACATGAAAGGCTGAGAGGAAATATTCATAGCTCTGCAAGAAAACGTTCTAGAAGGCGGACAAAAGAAGGTCAGAAGCAAATGAAGAAATGTCGTCGAGTTCGTGAAAGGGGCGGGTTCGCACTGGGTTGGCGGAACCAAAATCTAAAGTCTAACAAGGTTCTAGAACACGGGAGAAAAAATGGTTAGAAGCCACTGACGAAATGTAGTCGAATCACCAAAAAGGGCAGCGCTTGCACAGATATGGACGGCGCTGGCACCACAAATTCACAACTCTCTCCAAACTGTCCTACAACGCGCGGAAATTTTTTTAAAGCTACCGAGAAATGTGGTCGGATCTCCAAAATGAGCGGGACTCGCACCGAAGTGGGCGAGCTTAAAACAAAAGATCATAACTCCGTTCAAAAACGTTTTACAAGTCGAGAAAAAAGTGATTAGAGGTTATGGAAGGAATTTGTTGGTTTCCAGACTGGAAGAGGTTTGCAAAGCGGTTGGCAGGGCTAGAGTCGAAAATTCTCGGCTGCCCCGAACTGTTTTGGAGCTCGGGAAAAGTGGTGAGACGCTACTGAAGAAATGCGTCAAATATCCAAAAGACGCTATTGAAACCCCGTCTACTATTGAACATTCCGCTCTCGAAGCACTCTCCACAGGAAGACGATCGAAGGCCTTCTCCAGATCGAAGAAAGCCAGGAAGCAGGGTATACGCTTTTCTCTATACTTGTCCATTACCTGTCTGGCTATGAAGATAGCATCCGTTAAGGACCGTTCTGGCATGAAGCCGAACTGCTCTCGTAAGATCTGGACGAGTTCCCTCAATCTTGAGTCGATTAACCTCTCGTACAGTTTCATTGCGTGAACAGTCAACCTGATCCCCCTGTAGTTAGAATACTCCATCACGTCCCCCCTACAGCTTGAATATGGGAACGATGGTGCTGCTCCTCCAAGCTCTGGGATTCTTCCTTCAATGGTCACAGTGTTCAGGAATCGGGTGAGCCATTCAATCCATGCTCTCCAAGCTCCTTCCATGCCTCGATGGGGACCCCATCCGAACCAGTTGCCTTCCCAGCCTTCAATTTCTCGATTGCCCTACGCAATCCGTCGTCTGCCTAGAGTTCGATGGTCATCCGTTGCCTCTAAGTGGGGGCTGTTCTCACGGGCGAATTCTTCGTTCAGGAGGCTCTCGAAGTATCCACTCCATCTACGCGTGATTTCCCCTCAGGACTGCACCCTCCGTGTTCTTAACGCACTTCACCACCCCGATGTCTTAAGTAGCCCGATGCCGCGCTTTTGCCAGAAGACGAACTTCTTTCCTCCTCGGCCATTGAGTTCCTCATGCAAGGCATCCATTTCCGCATTCTCTGCTTTCGCTACGACAGCCTCGGCGACCCTCTAGGAAGTTCTGAAAGCAACTAAGTTTTCTGGAGCCACCGCTTGTAGGCCGTTTTCTTCGGTCTCACGACTCGCTGCACTTCACCGTTCCAGAACCATATTCCTTGTCTCCTAGGAATCCACCTGGGGTCTCCCCCAGCGTTCCTCTCACCGTAGGATGACTTTCACGGTAGTGCTCTGGGCCTGCTGGATCGACCCTTCAGAATCGGGGAGACCAAATTCCGTTTGAGATCCTCCCTTTCGGAAGGTGCAGCCTCCATCACCCGATCCTCTACTCCGTTCTTGTCATCGATATCATATAATTTGATAAATATGAAAGTAGACAGGGTTTACTCCACGTTAGTGGGCTAAAGTCAATTCGGGACTGTTCCTAAGTGTTTTAGAATACAGAAAGAAGTGGTGGGCATTCAAGAAGAAGACCTTCAACGGTTTCCAACGGTTATTATCTACACATAAGCCACAAATATCCGTATGTCTGTTGGTCTTTTTGCCTATTTATCCGTTTACCACCACCTTATATGATGCTTTCCTAAAATAGATGCGGAACAGACTAGCCAGGCTGGAAAAGTGGGTATTGAGTGGAGCTACTTGGGAACACACGATCTGATCTAGGCTCCACCGACTGTAAGATCGACGTGAGATAAGAGGGGTTCCAACGGTAGTACATGATTGGCGTTCGCGTGCACCTGAAGCAGTTCAAATTTAGAAGGAGTACGGACAGCACGTTGGGAACACCTACGGTGGGTGGCAGATCAGACTCCGCCAACAATGGGCGGGGTTTAGCGGACGTTCGTAACTACTGTTCCCGTGCATCTGGAGCGTTCAACTTTATTAGTTTACAGATGGCAGGATAGGCAGGATGGTAATACTGATGGTAGGTGGCAGGACTTGACCCGGGCGGGGCGTGCGTGAAAATTGGCAGTTTAAACCTGAGGCATTCAAATTTGCTAGGAATAAAGGCGGCATCATAGGAGTGCTGAGGTGGCCTGACTAGGCTTCACCCACAGGAGGTGGGGCGTACGAGAAAATTGCCAATTTTACCTGGGCTTTCAAATTTGGAGAGTGCAGGCGGCAGATTCGAGACACCGATGGCAGGTAGTAGAAGGTAACTGAACAGGATCCAGCCCGCGGAGGCATAGAGGGGAGGGGGGTCGTATGGGGCGTAATGAAATGAACGTGGGTGCGCGAGCTTGTGCGACTAAAATAAATTTATGTACGATTGATATCACTTCCCGTCTAGGTGAGAAGTGACCTCAATCGTACCTAATCTTATCTTAATTGCCCGCCTCTTCTCGATCGTACATAACCTCATCTTAGTTATAAGAGTAATAACAGTGAGAATGTGAAATTTCAATAGAATGTTAGGGATGTGGATAGGAGAGTTTTGTATCTGCGGTTTCAAGGATTTCACTTAGAAAAAGTAAACTCAAAAAAATTGTGTGAGATGTAAAAGAATTCTCTTGGTCTTTTTTATTGAATTATTAGTCATCTGTGGTATCAAACAACGTAGTTATCTAATATTGGGACATCTCGTCTTTAAAAGGTCATTGAACGTGTTTCGGCTGTTCAGATAGGCCATTTTACATTCTCACGGAATAGTGTGAGTGGGTGGCAGGACCAGAGCCTGCCCACACGAGGCGGTGTACGAAAATTGCTACTTCAGAGTAGCACGCTCAAATAAGGAAGGCATGCAAGCGGTTACATATTAGAGTGCCCGGAAAGTTTTCAAAAAATTCAGTTGGTTTTTTCGTTACGAAATAACTACAGCAATAAACTTGGATCAGTGATAAAAATGGCCCTTCTCAGCCACAATGTCTCTCCATCAACCGGAATGGGCACTGATGCCATTCCTCCAGTATGAAGAGAGGTGTGAGGCAATTCATTCATCTACCGCCTACTTGTCTTCTCGCCTGTGAGATTCTGAAAGTATGGCAGTCATATGGGTTATGGTCAGATGAATGTGTGGGGATGGGGTTAGCCAAGTTATCCCAAATCTTTCCAGCTCATCCATCGACGTCCTCGCGGAGGGTGGTCAAGCATTATCCATGACACTTGAAAATTTCTCTGTAATCGGCGATATGGGGGCTCAAAACATCACTCTTCAAGTCGATAACAGAATACTCTTGTTGTGTTCACCCCAGTACACTCTGGTGGGATCTATTGAAGCAACCGGTTGATCAGAGGGAGGATGCCTTCCTCTGCGTGAGCGCCTCGCTTTATAGTGGGCCGTGGCCTTACGTCCGCTGGTAGGCATTGCAATTTCTTGTGTGGATTTTTATACTACATCTACTTTTTATCCTGAGCAATGATGAAGTCGATTGATGTCGCCGTTCGCTTACAGTAGAGGACCTTCTGAAAAACACTGACTCGCACTCGACACTCGTCTCGGACGTGCGATATTTGCAAACAGTCTTCCTTCGAAAGTGTATTTTTCGTAGAACGCCGTGAATGATGGATTGGGGAGTAAAGGTCGACTTTTCCAAATTCTGCCACTTTGAACAGGATTGCTCTGACGAGAGGCCAGAACAGTTCCGTATTTGAGGACAACAAGGACATTCGGCTCGATGAACTTCGCCGAAACAAATCCCTTCTAAGAGGAAGCGATCAACCCATTTATGGTAGGTGGCAAGAGAGGGTTGCTGCCAATCAGTCACCATATCCGTATTTATTCCGTATTTTGTCGGGATGCTGATCGATCCTGCCAGTTTCTTTCCGCTCTTTGTTGGTTAGTGATTCTTTTTTTTTTGTCATACTTAAGGCTAAGGTAAGGTATTCTGTTTACCTCGCTTACTCTACTTCCTTAAGCGCTTCATATGGTCATTTTTCAGGAGGAAATTAATTTTTGACCACACATTTAATCCACATTTATTGCTTCAGTGTTACTACCTTTTGCTTTTACTGGAACGAAAATTCAGTGCGGGCACTCGGCTCTTGCAGTATCCCTTTACGTATTAACACGAGCCGGATTACTGTAAGAGCCGAGTGCCGCACTGAATTTTCGTTCCTTTGCTTTTATAATTGTTCTTTCTTCTTTTAAAATTCATTCCGGGTATAAGTCGCTTCATATTATGATGTTTTATTAGCAACTGATTTGGGCTTTCACTGGTGCGAGCTACCGCGTCACATTTCGCTTTCGGGTTTCTATTGGATATCTATTGGATTGCTTGAAATAATCCTTTTTATGTCTCAGTGACCAACATAGGGTTGAACAGTGGGAGAGCGTGTACGATTCTACCCCTTTTCACTTTGCTGCTGATATGAGCAAGAGTTTTAGGTCTTTTCCCGTTCAGTTTTTGGTATGTTTTCTTACATTCCCTTTCACTCTCGTCACATTCTTTCTTTGAAGAGAGTGAAAGGGAATGTAAGAAAACATACTGAAAACTAGACGGGAAATTACCTAAAACTCTTGCTCATACCAGCAGCAAAGTGAAAAGGGGTAGAATATCGTACACGCTCTCCCACTATTCAGCCCTATGTTGGTTCACTGAGACATAAAAAGAAGGATTATTTCAAGCAATCCAATAGATATCCAATAGACACACGAAAGCGAAATGTAAAGCGGTAGCTCGCACCACTGAAAGCCCAAATCAGTCGCTAATAAAACAAAATAATATGAAGCGAAACTCACCATAAATCAGTGTAATACTATTCAAATTCTTCTAGTATTGAATAACATTACGTAAATTGCGAAATCGAAGCATGTGCAGAGAGGAATGAAAATTCAACGTTGAAATATTCTATACAACGTTGAATTAATGTGTTACGAATAATTGTAAATGGTCAGTAAATTAAATTATTGCAGCAGAAGAATTCGTGAAAGCAATTGAATACAACAGCGAAGATGCGACGAGAACTAGCTGTTGCTGAGTTGAGAGGCAAAATAGTAGGCTTAAGCGGTAAAGCTGAGAGTTCACTTCCAAAGCAACATGAAAATGAAAAGGGGTAAAATCGTAAACGCTCTCCCTCAATTCAGGCCTATGCTGCCCATAAATAGGAGAGAATTCAAGCGAAAATAACTACAAAGACAATTATACCGAACTTGTACCCAGAATGAATTTCAAAAGAAGAAAGAACAACGATAAAAGCAAACAGGAACGAAAATTCGGTACGGCACTCGGCTGTTGCAGTAGTCCGGCACGTGCTAATACATAAATTTTCACCCGTCACATATACGACGCGTCGAAAAGGGGCCTTGGGCAAGGACACGGGGTAGTGGGCAAGCCAGGCGGATACTGCAAGAGCCGAGTGCCTGCACTGAATTTTCGTTCCAGTAAAAGCAAAAGGTAGTAACACTGAAGCAATAAATGTGGATTAAATGTGTGGTCAAAAATTACATTTCCTCCTGAAAAATGACTATATGAAGCGCTTAAGGAAGTAGAGTAAGCGAGGTAAACAGAATACCTGACCTTAGCCTTAAGTATGACAACAAAAGAATCACTAACCAACAAAGAGCGGAAAGAAACTGGCAGGATCGATCAGCATCCCGACAAAATACGGAATTCAAAAGCCAGACTTTGAATAGATAAAAAGTAGAACGGAGTATCAGCGGAATGAAGACATGCAAATAAAATGCGGACAATGCTCAGCCTCGGTTAGCGGAGTGGTGCTACAGAGCGGAATGTATCAGAGAGCATCCTCCGCCACCCGCATGCGGCTGCGTAGCGGTTTCAGTTATTTGCCTCCTGTTCCTCTGGCATTGGAGCGTGATACTGTTTGCGCGCCACTTTCAAAAATGCACCATGCGACCCGTAGCTTCCAGAAAATCTGGCACGTGTCCTTGCCCAGAGTACCCTTTTTCATGCGTCGTATATGTGGCGGGTGAAAATCTCGGCATTCAAATGAGTTTATGCCGTGAAGTAAAATGTATTTTCTACAGAAATTCTGCAGAATTCGGAGGATGCTCTTTGATACATTCCGCTCTGTACCGTCACTCCGGTTAGCGCGAGTTATCCAGTAGAATGGCAGCAGAGTAGTGTTCAGCACAGAATCTTGCAGAATAGAACAATCATCACATCAGAATCGCAGCAGAACAGTGTAGGGAATAAGAAAATAAGAGGGAGGGTTGCATTGATCGGCGTTAAGAGATAACCGTTATTGGTCCCGCAACGAATTGCTTGATTTTAAGTTAAACAGTTATCGCAAAAAGTTGACAAATGTGGCGCGCAACTGGTCCGCCAATTTTTTTTGGGTGTAGATTTAGTTGCGAGTGTCACACGGGTCTCGGCATGTTACAGTTGTAGATAGGGGGCTGCTTTCTCACTTAATTGTATATCCAACACTGATAGCATGGTAACAGCCATTGGTGAATTACAAGAATTCACCATTTTCGGTGAAACAGAGAGGAAAAACGATTGGACACTGCAGAATTCCCAAAAATCGCTAACTAATAAAAGATGCTTTGTCTCATGTGGCGCTAGTGGTAACTTCTTCGAATTGCAAAGCAACCTTACCTACTTTATTTCAAATGATAATACCTTATTCTGACACGACACGTACACTTTGTTGCCTAGTCACAAGTGGTGCTCTGATATTACCCTGCCGGATGCAGAATATATATGTATACCAGTCGGATCGCCCAGCTAACGCCGGGCTCTCCTCCTTCTTATGTAATGCCCGGCTACGCCGGGCATCCCCCTTCTTGTGTCAAAGTCGGAAAGCCCCTTTACATCCGCGCCCACCTTTTCAGTGCAATTGCTCCAACGTGAATGATCACAACATTTACTTTTGAAATGGATTCGTGTGACACTACTTCTCGAACTTCGTCAGAGCGGCTATAAAACAATTCTGGAAAACACTGTCTCATCTTGAGTTCGTCATTCTAGGATGTGCGTGCTCGGTTAAAGAATGATAGGGAAAGAAGATAAGCATACATATCAAATGCTGTATTATTAAAAAACTAATTTAATTGCATGCCAATTTCTTCAGAAATGATTAGAAAGTCATTCTAGAGAGCACTGTCCGATCTGAAAAGAGCGAGGGTTGCTTTCTCGGATAGTGCTTGCTCTGGGAATGATACAGAAAGTCGGCTTGAGAAGCATACCTATCTGAGGCTTCCGGTCTAATCAGCACCTTACTGGTTTGAGGAGGATGCTAATTCACCCAAATCGTGCATGTCCCACCACTGAAGTAGGAGCTTCGCTGAGCTCATATGTGTTTTTTTCGTCTTGCCCTCTCCCCAACCCATCCCAAACTTGACCCGACTTATGCAGGTGCTCCCTAAGGTAATATCGAATTTCTGTACAATTGAACGAACAAACAAAAAGTTGGACGCAAGCGCTTCCCACATGATGAGCTGTCGTACAGTTTTGGAATTTGGAAAAACTTCATCTAGCTACTGAAGTATCATGAAGTGGATAGTTTTTTGGAAAGCGTAAGCGAAAGTCACATTAAAAATCAGAAATGTCGATTAAATTCGATTTCTAGTGATTTCTATGGATTTCCGATTATGGTTCTACGGGAAATTACGCGTCTATTCTGCAAAATAGATTGAATGCAAAGGTATTTTCGGTAAAAATTATTTGTGCGCAAAAAGTTTTTTTGCCCACGAAGCCTAACCTTTCCCCTCCCTCAGTTGGTGCGAACCGATAGTTGAGTCATCCATAGTATAAGGATTCAGCACGACAGTAAATAGTCAGGAGAACGTTTGATGTATAAGAATTAGGTGATATTCCCCAATTTGAACCGCTTTGTGGGTATTGATCTCCTGACACTAATAGGTGATCGTGGAATTATTTCCTTTCTGAGCTTCTCTAGATCCTAGGGGTTTGATTCTCCTGCGTCGTGGGAGGCGAGTTCTGATTTTTAGTCTGTGACGTCATATGGTCTTCATCGGTTAAGTTCCCATTTCATAACTGTTTTCTCACCGCGCTCATTTGATCTCCACGCTCTTGATCGTGCCTACGTGACTTTTGCGAGGACACACAAACGGACACACAAAGTTAGCGGTTTATATATATAGAGGATATATCCTTACTATATATGTATAATCCACAAGTTTGGTGTGTCTGTTTGTTTGTTTGTTTGTTTGTTTGTATGTTTGTATGTATGTATGTATGTATGTATGTATGTATGTATGTATGTATGTATGTATGTATGTATGTATGTATGTATGTATGTATGTATGTATGTATGTATGTATGTATGTATGTATGTATGTATGTATGTATGTATGTATGTATGTATGTATGTATGTATGTATGTATGTATGTATGTATGTATGTATGTATGTATGTATGTATGTATGTATGTATGTATGTATGTATGTATGTATGTATGTATGTATGTATGTATGTATGTATGTATGTATGTATGTATGTATGTATGTATGTATGTATGTATGTATGTATGTATGTATGTATGTATGTATGTATGTATGTATGTATGTATGTATGTATGTATGTATGTATGTATGTATGTATGTATGTATGTATGTATGTATGTATGTATGTATGTATGTATGTATGTATGTATGTATGTATGTATGTATGTATGTATGTATGTATGTATGTATGTATGTATGTATGTATGTATGTATGTATGTATGTATGTATGTATGTATGTATGTATGTATGTATGTATGTATGTATGTATGTATGTATGTATGTATGTATGTATGTATGTATGTATGTATGTATGTATGTATGTATGTATGTATGTATGTATGTATGTATGTATGTATGTATGTATGTATGTATGTATGTATGTATGTATGTATGTATGTATGTATGTATGTATGTACGTATGCATGTATGTATGTATGTATGTATGTATGTATGTATGTATGTATGTATGTATGTATGTATGTATGTATGTACGTATGCATGTGTGCGGGTGGTTCAGTGGTTATTTATAAGGAGTCCGGTGATAACGAAGTGAATTTAACACAATAATTAGTAAGTGTAGTTGCCGCTAGTAAAGCACAGAATAATGGTAACAAATACTTTATCAGACAGTTAACTTACGTCTTGCCGTGACGCTGATATAGGAAGGAGTGCGGACCCACTTATATTGGGTCCGCTTTGTCAGGGGGTAGACCGGTTTAGGTGTAGAAGACTGGAAGGATGGACGACGACAAGGAATAGAAGAGGTCAACATTAGGATACGAAGACGATAGAGATAAGAAGATGTTCCCCCTATATAAGTGCCCCCTGGGGTAGTAATAAATATTCTCAACTCCACTGTTCTGTCGTCTTTACTGGCGATCAGGACGAACTAACAGCTACTACCGACTAGAAGAACCGCAGCTGCCGACACCAGCCGAAGGATTGAAGAAGGACGAAAGAAGATGGAACCCGTTTTTGGAGTCGACAGCAAGGACGGTAAAATGTTGACCGCCACCAGTGGACCCACGGTGTTGATGGACAGCGGAACGCTGGAGGCTTATCGAGGGAGACCTCCAGGACCGTATGTCCCAGGAACATCGTGGAGGACGTGGTGGAGGTTATTTACTAACTTCCTCATTTTGAGGAAAGTGGTGGAGGAGAAAGAGAAGCGACTAGTCTTTCTCCAGGAAGTAGGAAATTCGAATTACGAACTGCTAGAGTCGTTGTTACAGGGACAAGAGTTGGAGTCCACCGATCTGGCCAGCCTGAGCAACGCCATGGAGAAGCATTTCCAGCCCAAGAAACTGGTTTTAGCTGAACGATTCGGGCTTATGTCCAAAATGCAGAAGCCAGGTCAGTCGCTCCAGGAATTTTACGCAGAGTTGCAGAAAGCTGCGAACGGGTGCAGGTTCGAGGATATAAAAAACTACAGAGACGCCATGGTAACAATGGTCTTTATTGGTGGCCTACAATCGTTGGAAACTAGGAAGCGATTGCTGGAAAAAGAAGATTTGACATCAAAAGAAGCCCTAGAGCAGGCCGAGGCATGGGAGCGAGTGGGTGTCAATGCTCCCCACTTGAAGGAAGGCCCTCAACCCCTCGGCATCGCACAGGTTAAGCCTAAGAGGATGAACAGTAAGCAAGGACGTGTGGGAAGGCCACAGGCATTGGAAAAGAATGTGAAGCGCCTGGGCAAGGGCCCTGCCCGAGAGCGTGCGGCTTGTAATGTCTGTGGCAAAGTAGGCCATTTTGCTAGGGAACTAGTTGGAGGGAAAAGGTTCTCTAAATTAGATTTATCGGATGCGTATATGCAAGTGGAGTTGAGAATATTTATTACTACCCCAGGGGGCACTTATATAGGGGGAACATCTTCTTATCTCTATCGTCTTCGTATCCTAATGTTGACCTTTTCTATTCCTTGTCTTCGTCCATCCTTCCAGTCTTCTACACCTAAACCGGTCTACCCCCTGACACGCTTGACCCTGCACCATTCAGGGGCGTGGGTTCAGCTAGGGAGTCGTCTCAGACAGTGAGACAACGATATACATAGTTATGGGGATCGTCGCCATAGACGACGACACTCCGCCGGCAACGGAGTTTACAGTTCAACGGAGTTTAAATGGGCAAATATACATGACAAGATGACAAATTATGTCTACAAGTGGCAGCTGGACAAGTGGTTTCTTGATATTGTTGAATGAGTGCAGCCGCATCATAGCTCTTGTGATAGTGAGCGGGCTTCTAGCAGTTCAGACGATCGGGACATCAGTGTGAAATTATAGAAATTAGTAGTGCAATGAGAAAAATATACTTCAGAGGACGTGAGGGCATAATGTGCCTCTCCTTTTTAATCTGTTCACGCCTGTTAACGTTCACCTGATCAGTACTGATCATTTTGATCAAATTTTTTTTCACGATATACCCGAATGAAAGAGCCATATTGTGCGAGTCATTAAAGTCAACTGGCTCATTCAGGTCAATATTGACTACGGATCGAATCGTATTGCTTCGTTTAAGAAAAATCCCTCGTTTGGGTTAATATGGATTTGGGCAGCGGGTATACATTGGGGTCTCATGATCATATTGATGTATCAGTCATATTAGTCATATAGCATATTAAGCGATATTATTTAAAAACTCAAAGGATTGGATATACAGTAAGTGCAAGCAGTTATTTAGAGTGGAGAATGATCAAGTATAGCTTTAGTACCCCGCCGTTTTTTTGAGTATAAATGAATGGAGAACAGCATTACAGCAATCAATCAAAGTGAATCATGCTAGTATCTCGAAGATAACCCACTGCGAGACCGCAGCCCTACAAAGGCGGGTGTGTACACCATCGAACTCAATCTCTTTAATCTAATTACGAACCTAAGGAGCTGGCTCGGGGGTGCCGCAAGAATAACTAGCTGGTATTTTTTGATATTTGGATCGCTTAATAAGAATTGATGTTAACTCCGTGTGACGCCAAAAAGGTGAACGGCAGGTGGTTACGCAGCTGTTGAACATTAGTTGTCCACATAATATTGTAAGTAATTGTCATAATAGGCTTAATTTGATAGATAAACAGCAATAGGTAACGCTGAGCAAATTTTTTGCTTTACTTTTCGGCTGAACAATCATATATACGATTATTATCATTGAGATATGGGTGCACTACGGGTTATGAAGTTGAGAAATCCAAAATCGATTGTTCTGTCGTCAAAATGAACAGAATGACCATTGGGCTTGCTGAATAGATTACTGCAATTAGACGAAAGGTGACAGTAAGGTCGCTGCTTGTGGTGTTCTGAGGTTCCCTTGCAATTACTCAGTGCATGCTTTGGACTTTCGTGATATGATTTGCTGTTGCATGGCTCTTTGGTATACGTTGAGTTTCGTGGAGACGGTTGTATGCGGTGTAAACGAGATCGATGCTCGCATCTAGTTCTTGATGCTCTAGAGCTTATTGATCCTCTTTTCGCAAATTTTCCGCTCATGGAATGTTTCTTGGTTGCTTTGACTACATAACTTTCACTTGATGGACTAAGCCCATTTGCTCCTGTTATGTCGTTACGCTTTGACAGGGAGGAATTACAGACTGTCGTAATTGCCGTCATCTCATAGTATGTTTTAGGTTCGGTGAATTTCTCCCCAATCATCCCCTTACTGTATAAGGTAGGCCCAAATATTGTCTTTGCAATATGAAGACCTGAGGGTGTTTTCGCCAGAGAGTCCTGACCCAATATCAATTCATGGTAGTGGTCTAACCCTATTAAAATGTGAGGGCGTTGTTGTTCCCCTCTGAGCTTTGAGTTTGCCAAGCAAATGTTGTTTTCTTTCAAAAAATTAGTATCTGTTTCGGTCAGTCTGACGCTGGGGAGCCCGTTGGTAAGCATTGGTTTTGTTTGGATCCTTAAGTCGAGTTCTTCTCCAAACGCAGTGCCTACTTTTGCAGTGCACCAGAAATGTGCGGGTGGTTCAGTGGTTATTTATAAGGAGTCCGGTGATAACGAAGTGAATTTAACACAATAATTAGTAAGTGCGGTAGTTGCCGCTAGTAAAGCACAGAATAATGGTAACGAATACTTTATCAGACAGTTAACTTACGTCTTGCCGTGACGCTGATATAGGAAGGAGTGCGGACCCACTTATCTCGGGTCCGCTTGACCCCGCACCATTCAGGGGCGTGGGTTCAGCTAGGGAGTCGTCTCAGACAGTGAGACGACGATATACACAGTTATGGGGATCGTCGCCATAGACGACGATAGCATGTATGTATGGTATGTATGGTATGTATGGTATGCATGGTATGTATGGTATGTATGGTATGTATGGTATGTATGGTATGTATGGTATGCATGTATGTATGTATGTATGTATGTATGTATGTATGTATGTATGTATGTATGTATGTATGTATGTATGTATGTATGTATGTATGTATGTATGTATGTATGTATGTATGTATGTATGTATGTATGTATGTATGTATGTATGCATGTTTGTTTGTTTGTTTGTTTGTTTGTTTGCAGTTTCAACGTGGAATTCAGTATCACTTGAAAACCAACTTAGAGGTCGGGGCCCACAGTGGGCGGGGCGTGCGTTCGAACGAAAGACACTTTTCAAAAATGAAAACAACTTTGCTTGGACACGTTCTAGAATGCGGCAAAAAGGTGTTAAGGTGTAAAAGAAAAAATGTGGCCAAATCCCAGAAGTGGACGGGTTGGCACTAAAGTGGGCGGTGCTTATATCAATTATTCACAACTCTGTTCAGGAACGTTCTGGGATGCGGCAAAACGCTGGCTGTCAAGGTGTGAAAGAACCAAATATGTCCAAATACCAGAAGCGGGCGGGGCCGGCACTAAAGTGGGCGGGGCTTAGATCAGAAGTTAACAACTCTGTTTAACAACGTTCTGGGATGTGGCAAAAGGTGTTAAGCTGTAAAAGAACAAATGTGGTCAGATCCCAGAAGTGGGCGGAGTTGGCACTAAAGTGGGCGGGCTTAGCTCAAAAATTTATAACTCTATTTATTAATGTTCTGGGATGCGGCAAAACGCTGTCAAGGTGTGAAAGAACAAATATGTCCAAATCCCAGAGGTGGGCGGGGTTGGCACTAAAGTGGGCGGGGCTTGGACAAGATTATAACTCTGTTCAGAAACGTTCTGGGATGCGGCAAAAAGGTGTTAGGGTGTGAAAGCACAAATGTAGTCAAATTCCAGAAGTTGGTGGGATTGGCACCAAAGTGGGCGGGCTTAAATTGAAAATTATAAGTCTACTCAGAAACGTTTTGGGATGCGGGAAAAAGTGGTACGATGTAGTAGAACAAATGTGGTCAAATCCCAGAAGTGGGCGGAGTTGGCGCTGAACACGTGTCTGACCAATTTGCGTAGCACCCACAAGTGCCACTCAATTAGCTCATTAAAACTCTCACTATGGCACCCGCTCGGCAGTTCAATCCCTGATTGGATTGATAATGAATAAACCGGTGACACTCAAGACAAAGAAAGCGGTTTTCATGCCCATCTTCTTGAACTCTCGATCCATTCATATCGTGTCGTCTGATCGTCCAATCTCCATGGCAAACTCTGTCACGCCATGGAAGACCTTGACAACGTAGCGCTGCTCAGTGACTCACCCCCGATGACAACCGTGCTTAGTGCTATTAAGCTCCTTCACTCCACACTCGAAAGGATCCTACTTCGTCTACAGTATCTGCAGACGACGAGTGAAGCCTGATGGAGCATACCAACGTGCTCCCCGCCAGCACTGCTCCGAAGTCGAACTGGATATTCTGCACGGTCGAGGAGGATAGCGACTCGCATTCTCCGGCCGTAGCCAGAAATGTGTAGACCCGTATAGAGGATGGTTCTGGTATCTAAGCTCAACCAGTGCTTGAGGTGCTCGAAACCGTACCACGGAGACGACTGCAAAGTGACGTGCGCTGGTTGTGGTCTCGACCACAACCATTTGCTCTGTCACAAAGGGCACACGCCATTCAAAAGGGCTCGCAGCTAATCTTCCTGCTTCATCGATAGCGGTCTCCTCCTGTCTCAAGCCGCGCTACCACTCCAACCTGTCTACACGCACCAACGAGCTGCACCACTCACTCATGCTTTCTACACGTGTCAACGAGCCGCACACCACGCCAAGCTGTCAACATGTCACAACGAGCCATTTCTCCAATTGCAAGCTGCCATGGAGCCGATCAGATTTGGAGATTTGATATACATAATTTCGTTGCTCCGCGGGAGTGTCGTCGAAGACGACCCCCATATAGCAGACCTCTTCCTCTCAAGTTGCCCCCCGAGAGGTCGGAGTGCGGGGTCAGGCTCGTGCCGACTTCGCTATTACTTGTTACATGTAATTTTGTCCCGCTCCTCAATACACTGTCTATTTTTTTTGCAATAACTATTACACCTCGAACCACCGTTGTTCTTCTCGTTTCAAAAGGGTCACCACTCAAGCCTTCAGCACACATCCTGAGTATATCGAGGTGGGTGAGCCAGTTGGATGTTAAATTCTTATCCCATCTCAGTTTTTTCACGAAATAATCACCTTACCCACCCCGGAGCGCCTCTCCTTGCAAAGCTTTGATAGAAACAATAGTGTTTTGTTTAGGAACCATCTCTGAGCACAAGCAAAGGCTACCCATTCTTTGCGCTATAGCCTTCAGTGATTCAAGAGAGCTTTGGCTCCCTCCCCCTAACTACATTTTCTTCCTTTATAAATCGCTTCAATTTCCAATGGCTGCTTTCAGACTTCAACGATTCAACCGAAGTCCGTCCATCCGTCCGTCCAGCGCGTTGCGTGCGTGCAACGGCTTCCTTAGCCACTTGGTGGCACGTGATCCAGTGTTGTCAACAAGTGGTTAGGGCTGCCGTCGCACGCGCGCAACGCGCCAGACGTCGGCTTAATCGTTGAAGTCTGAAAGCAGCCAATCTCATACAACTTAGGATACTGCCAAGACTAGAAGTAAACATTATCCCGAACCATGCGATTGTGCACGAATTGAGTGTTTTTATGGAATTCAAAAATGTGCACATTCGACGTAACTTGTAGAGGCATATGAAACTGATAATTTTCGAATTGATTCAGGTGACCTTTGGGTCGCCACACCTAATCAGAGCTGCCTCGCACTTACGGCGAAGCAATTCTAATAGAGTCAATAGCGGAACGTAAATCGAGAAGTGGGACGGCATGGGCGAGTTATTCGAAACAGGAACTGCGTTGCATGCGCGACGTCTGGGTGGCAATTGAAGCCCATGCGCCACAATGGCAAAGTGGCTGCGCCAAAAGACCGTTTCCCCGTCAGCACTCATACTAGGGTGTGGGACGTTAGTCACGACTGACATTACTTCGCGCCGAGGTGCGAAGTGACCTCATCTTAATTACGCGCGTTCCCTCGATCGTAACTAACCTCATCTTACTTATGACAGTGATGGCGAATATTAGGAATGATGAGACAATGAAGCTTCAAGCAAGTTAGTTTCTCAACGCGAAGTTCTCATGATCTTTAGTTTAAAGAGTTTTTTATGCAAGATGATAGGAATTTCAACAGAAAAATCCCAATAAAATGTGAAGAAGTCTGATTTTTTCATAGGAAGTATCTAAAAAGCTGAAATTGTAGTTGGGGGGTGCCAGCGCCCCTCCGTCTCGTTACTCTGCGCCTCTGACCCAAGTGGCCGAGTACCCAGAGCGCGGATATGTCCTCTTAATAGTGGTAGGGAATGAATTCATCAACAAGGGGAGGAGCTCCGGGTTGGGTGAGAAGTAAACGTTGTGCAAAAAGTTGAAATGGTCTAGAATAGCTTTTCAATAACAACTCAGTCGACGCGTGCAGTGCGTCCACGGTCGCAATCGTTTTATTGCAGTCAACCTATTCCACTCTTGTCTACTTTATCGCAACTTTCTCTGGTGCTAAGTAGAAGAACTTAAACAACATAATCAGACAAACCCTACGGGTGAGCGGTTGCGTCGCGGCTTAGCACTATAGCACGTTACTTAGGGGTGTCTAGGCACTGCGGGAAGGCCTTGTTGACAGGAGTTCCTTTTTTGTAACCCTGCTTATTGATGTGTGCGTAGCGCGTTCAAGCACGCTATCTACTAAGATGACTACTAATTGTAAGAAGTAAATTTCTACGATCAATTGGCTGTTAAACTATAGTTAAGTAATGCATGTCTCTTTTCCTGCATGTTTTCTCGTTCACATCACTTCCAAGACCACTGATGGGTAGTCATCCTCCCCTAGTGACTACTGAACACTGTTTGGTTCGGTGTCCTTCTGAGACAACTGCTGAGTATTCACCATGACTGATCTAGAGTGCTGAACCCTGATTTAGAGGTATGGCAACTTTTGTACAGTTGAGTATATTTCGCATCTCGGTGCGATACAATCCTAATTAAGTGTGAGGGCTGCATTTTCACCGTGCTGTCTGCACATCTTTTTTCGAGCGAGTAAAAAATTAAAAACTGAAGAGAATGGCACAATAAGAAGGTAACGCATCTTGAGAAAAATTGTGAACTGGAGAAGTTCTAATAATGCTGGTTAGAAACTTTGCTTTTTTGCACAGGTGAAATGTGAAATGCGAAACGAAGCGGAAATTCTATAGAGCGATGAACTGCGACTTCACAGTTTTTTTTATTTTGCACAAATTCAACACTCATAGCCAATTATAGGCGAAGTTTTCTGTTGAGAAGCTGCTGAGAAACTCAATTATTGGAGCTTTGGTCTTTCGCTGCTGTTACTCTCTTCAATAACGTTGACTTGCCGCATATCGACATGCGGGCAGCGCAACGATCATGGAGTTTCCACACCTAGTTAAGATCGCCGCGCGCCCTCATGTCTTGCCTTTGTTTCATTCTCCATCTAATCAGCTTCTCTGTTTTTTTGCACAGCCGCTGGCGGTTACATACAACGTATGGATGTTATTGAAAGCTCTCTTTGGCATGAACATCATCATTCGTAGCCTCTTTTGATTTGATGAATCAATCGGCATATAGAAGTTGGCATACCCCTAAATCAGGATTCAGCACTCCATATCAATCAAGGTATTATAACTACTCAGCAGTTGTCTCAGAAGAAACACAAACCAAGAAGCATGCAGCAGAAATAGAAACACATAATCAAACAGCGTTCAGTAGTCATTCACTAGGAGAGGGTAACTACCTACCAGGTTCTCGGAAGAAACATGAACGAGTAAACATGCAGGAAAAGAGACATACATTACTAAACTATAGTTTAAAAGCCAATTAATCGTGGAAAATTACTTCATACAACTGGTAATCAACTTGAAATAACGTGATCGGGCGCGCAACGTAACCCCCAATAAGCAGGGTTACCAAAAAAGGAACTCTCCTGTCATCAAGGTCTTTCCGCAGTGCCTAGACACCGCAAAATAACGTGCTATAGTGCTAAGCCGCGACGCAACCGCTCACATGGAGGGTTTGTCTGATTATGTTGTTTAAGTTCTTCTGTGCTAAGTGAGTTGGGAGGGGCCACGCGGCGGCGTGGCGCCTTTTCATGTCTGCACCCTCCCCGACGAGATAGTAGTACTGAGCCTGAGTCTGGGAAGGGATGGTGAGATTGTACTGAGGTGTTTCGTGATTTAAAACAGATTACCTCTTGGCACATGTTATATGCTTGCATATTATGGATACTCTTCTTCTGAGCCGATAAAACCCATTTTTTAAGAAGGGGAGGGGCTCCGGGGTGGGTGAGATGGTTATGTCGTTCAAAAAGCTGAGATGAGATAAAAGCTGAACATCCAATTGGCTCACCCACCCCGGTGCTCTTCCCCTTACTAGAATTAGGTGAAAAAAAACGTAGTTATAACATAAAAGAGCTATGAAACGTCCTTAAACACCATTACGGGCTCGCCTACCCTTCATTGTCTACTATCTCGCCGCAGAGGGAGCGGAAATGAAAAGCCCCCCCCCCCAACTCCCTTAGCACCCTTTCTCTTGTCCTTGCACTTACTTTTCACCCATCCCGGAGCTCCTCCCCTTGTTGAAGAATTCATTCCCTATCACTATCAAGAGGACATATCCGCGCTCTGGGTACTCCGCCGCCTCGGTCAAAGACGCAGAGCAATGAGACGTAAGGGTTGCGCCAAAGAGGCAATTAACGAGCCCATGCGCCCCAATGGCAAGGTGGATGCGAGGGGCCGCGCCAAACGACCGCCTCCCAGACGTAAGGGAACGCAACAAAATGTACATGCCCGTCCGTGGCAATTTGCCAACTTTTGCAGATATTCGTTGTGGGACCTCTGTTGGCACGGTGCCACGGCCGTGGCCCCGTCTCAGCTTCGATCCGCACATTTTTGGCTTGCGAATGAAAGCTTGATTAGAATAAGATAATGAAAGAAGTTGGGGACGTTGTTTCATTTGAAACTAAAAACAAAAGTCGGATGCGATCGCTCAGCTTCGCCATGTTATCCAATCTTGGTAAACACGACCAAGGTTAATATAGCATCAAATTTGTCATTGAAACTGAACTTGTTGACGGAAGGGCTATCTTGTAAATAACCCGAGTGATTTGATTAATTCTAATGAAGCAACGGTTGGCCCTAATCGTCCTAGAAAAACCTTGCTCCTTTTCCAATCGTTGCGATTTGGTAGCTAGTTAAGGGTACAGGTAATGTCGCCTAAGTATCTGTTTTTTTTTTCTTGCCGGAGCAAATTGAACTGCTTTTGTTTGTAATGGAATGGACTTGGTAACGGATTTGAGATGGTTACCGTCATTTCAAATGTCATGAAAATTTCCCCATTTCAAACCACCTGCGCTCTGGGCATCGATAATGATAGATGTGGGTTACGGAGTTCAATGTTTGAATTGCAAAGTTCTTCAGCAACTTTCCTTCCAACGCCCTGTACTTCCGCCAATGATGCAGAAGAATTTCGGAAGTCGTGTGGTGCTTCAAAGAATACTACTTCGGTTCCGTCTAGCGCATTACATAAACGTTACACTAGAACACAGTGACAATCAAATTATGTTGAAACACAACAAAGATAATCTTTTTAATGAACAAGTACTGGCAGTCATCTGCTACTTTTTCTTGGTAAATACCAAGGATAATCCTGTCATTAAGTCACATATACATGCAAAATACGTGACACCCTCTTAACCAGGGATCCCTCATAACAGCCTATCAGCGATGAGACTCACCTTGTTCTGTTTTTTTTTTTTAATTTGTTACATCTTCATGCCTCCAAGGGAAGAAAGGCATATAAATGACTATTCGAAGAACTATGCTCTAAGGAAAGTTTCTAAATAAAAATAGTACGCAGGTAATTAGCAGGGATCTGAAGATCTGCCGTTTCTAAGTGCAAGGAGCTCGTGAGACCTCCTTACACTCAGAAATGTTTCATTGATATGCCTCAAACTCCTTTAGTCACTGCAATCAGCGCCCCCCACTACTTTCTCATCACTTCATTCAAACCAAAACACCTCGTCGCAATCCGATCGCTTGCGGACTAAAATTTAGCCACGGCCGTGGCACCATGCCAACAGAAGTCCCACAACGAATCTCCGCAAAAGTTGGCAAATTGCCACGGACGGGCATGTACGTTTTGTTGCGTTCGACGTAAGGGCGCTGGCACCCCCCAACTACATTTTCACCTCTAAAAATAATAATTAAACAACTCAGATGGTCTTCTTCGTTACGAATTTGGACATCTTTATGCCAAGCTCCTCAATGTGATTTGCTCCGTACGCTTTATACGGAAGTAGCGTAGTGTAATGGTTGTGGTGCGGGTCAAATTGCATTACTGGAGGTTGCGTCGGTACGCAAGTAGCATAGTAAAAGGGTTGGGGTGCGGATTGGAGCTGCGTTGAAGCTGAAGGGTACCCCGTGAAATCTCGGAAGTAGTAGCAAGTGTTTTCAGAATACATAGTAAAGTTCTAAACAAGATAGTTGTATGTAAATCGCTCACCTACCAGCTTAAATAGTTGCTGATGACCTCTTTTCAATGTGCTGATTTTAGCCTGAAGTATTGTAACATTCCGTGAGAAGTGTGAAAAGCCTAACTGGTCAGCCGGAGGGCGTTCAATGACCTTTCAAGGACGAGACGCCTCAATATCACACAAATAGGTTGCTTCTGTAAATGTTGTTTTATATCAGAAATGAGTGAAAATTCAAAAAAAGAATGACCAAAAGGATGTTTTTACATCTTACACGATTTTTAGTTTTATGACTATCGAATTCTTCTATTCTATATGGTGATAGAACTCTTTAAACTAGAGACCATGAGAACTTTACGTTGAAAAACTGATTTGCTCGAAGTCTCATTTTCTCATCATTCCTACCATTCGCCATCACTCTCATAAGTAAGATGAGGTTAGTTACGATCAAGGGGAGGCGCGTAATTGAGGTGAGGTCACTTCGCACCTCGGCGCGAAGTAATGTCAGTCGTGACTAAAGTCACTATTCTATGACCGTGAAACAATCGATTGATAAATAATATTTTATTACAGAGAACGAAGAGGTGGAATCATAAGGCCTTAGAGACAGTTTGCAATCTATCAGGACTTTCGCCTCAATCGCTTTGTTATCATTCGTCAACTGGATACTCTTTTTTCATATAGTTTTGTCCCACACACGCTTCTCTACGTGTGCGGAAACCAGTGCAAATGTCATATTTGGATCACAAAAATGAGAACACTTTTCAAACACACACAGCTTTCAGCATCCGCCCAGTTAGAAAAGCGTGTGCGGGAGAAAACCATACGAAGAAAGAGTATCCACTTGACGAGTGAGAACAGAACAACTGAGGAGAAAATCTAGATAGAGTTCACCTAACAGTCTATACACAACGTTTAGAATTTTCGAAAATCCCTCTAACAGAATACAGTAAATGGCTCCATCATCCAACAACCACAAGGGCGATGCTTGAGATTAAGGCCTATCAACGATACCATCGAAATACAAACAAAGAAGTCCAGTTGGTCTCACATCAGAAATGAATGGTTGAACGAACACTGATGTAGCCTTGCCGCTACGCAGGCCGCTATCGACTGAACGTTGAACACACACGCGGCCGCAGGCAAGCAGTGTACCGCAGCTAAGTCGTGTTTCCGATCACTCCTGGAGCGCGGCATCGCCCCTCCCATCCTGCCCTGCACCTGTAAACTTGGAATTAATCATTTGTGGACGCGCGTTATTAACGTGGATTTGCTTTGATTGGTTGCTCGCTTCTTGCGAAAATGAAGCTGGAGGATTTATTCAGCTGTGCTGTGCTCCTGTAACGTAAGTGGCCAGAGCGCAGAGAAGGAATAAGGACTGTCGCCTAAACCTACATCCTGAAGAAACGCCGGCCGAGTTTTTTTGGCAAGTTGCCCACTGTTCGAATCTAGTTCGTTGCGGGACCCACGCCATCGTGCCTTTACTGTAGCTTCACTTTGATGTTCCGAGTGTCCGCAAACATGAAAAATCCGAATGCAAAGGAAAAGGTGGCATAATACGTTGTTCGAAAGAGGTTATATGACATCTTGGGAGGAAAATTTCGAAAATAAGAGGTGAACCATGGGAAGAGGAGAGCATTACGAAGTCTTTCCCGATGGATGTAGAAACGGGGATTTGGGACGGCAAGTATTTCCATTTCAGTTCAAATTTCACTCAGCTGCTCGTTTCTTTGGACAACAGGCATACACTTTCTGTAGGGCGGAACTTTTTTCGTAAACTTTTGTGCCTCCTCCTTCCGATACGTCATATAACCTGTAACCTGAAACGGTTTCTCAACGGTTCACTGTGTAGAGAGCCAGAATAAAATGATTTCGATTACATTACATTAACATTAATAACCCATCCGGTAAGAGTGCCACTATAAAACGTTTGACTGAAATGAAGTGATGTTCAAAACAAAGACTGCGTCACGGGAAAAGGCTCATCAGTGAAAAGAAACTAAAAGACAGAATATCAATTACAACCTTACTCATTTTAAACAGCCTCTTCTCAAATAATGGAAACGACGTGCATGCTTTCTTTTGATCTAATGGTATAACTTCGTTTACATGGGGTTTGAAGCGAAATGACACTTTTTTGGAAGTCTTCTCAATGCAATTTGATGCCATTTTCTAAAAGCCTCGTATATTTATTAGGCTGAAAAGGGAAGTGGAGCGCAGTACACCGGGTAGCAACGTGCCAGGTAATGACCTTTCATTCATGACAGCAGTGTATTTGAAGGCCAATTTGATCCAGTGCAATGTATTGTGAGGCAGAGCGGTGTGCTCCTGCACCTAGGACTACATTAACTTCAATTATACTATGCTGATCCTAAAGCCACGCCATTCGCTTCAAGGTCGCCGTATTATGATAATCTTTGAGAAGGAAGCAGTAAGAATGCAGATCTTGCTTCTCCCTACTTCCCCATGTTGTCAGGCGCCAGTGATCCAGAGGAGATTTCTACTCGGTGGAAAAGCTAATATTCTTTGGCAAAACGACAGCTTACCTTTCAAACAACGTATATTGTCATCTCTTCCCTTAATTCCGGATCTTTCATGGGCGCGAACACTCTTAACATCATCTCTTCCAACAACAAGTCATAAGTAGCATCAAAATGAAACGAAAGTAGAGTCGATAGCGTGGGTCCCGCAACGAATTGCTTGATTCACAAGCTATATACTTGACAAATGTCCAGAAACTTGACAAATGTCTCGCGACAACTCGCCCGGCGTTTTTTCAGGGTGTAGGTTTAGGCGACAGTATGATTGAGGTGTTTTTTGTTAATACACTTTCAATTCAGGGTACTATTCCACTATTACAACCCCAAAACCTCAAAATTTTAATTTTCGATGGAACTTCGCCTATAGGGGTAATCCGATGCCCTGATAACGTATATGGCCTTCATTTTTGGCGCTGGCGCCAAGGGTGTTTTAACCAAATTTGCTGAAAACAGGTCCTGATAACGAATCTAACATCCGTTTCTGTGTCCTCAGACAACGAATAAAACTTTTATCGAGCCACATCGTCTCCCCCACAACCTGTATGCCTTGTCGTCGCGCCAAATAGCCTCAGCGCGTGAAATGGATGTTATATTCCTTATTAGGACCTCAAATAACCCTTAAACGCAAGTTTTCAGCAAATTTGGTGAAAACACCCTTGGCGCCAATTTGCGCCAAGTGGCGCCAGCGCCAAGAGTGAAGGTCATATTTGTTCTCAGGGCATCGAATTACCCCTATAGACGAAGTTTCATCGAAAATTAAAATTTTGAGGTTTTGGGGTTGTAATTGTGGAATAGTACCCAATTCAGTTATCACCTTTACATTTATATAACTATACAACACTTCTTAACTTAATTGCCTATTATGTGAAGTTCTCATATGTTTCTGTTCTCCCTCACCCTACTGAAGAGCACGGAGTATTTCAAAATTCGACTTCCGTCTAGGGCACGTGCGAAACGGAAGTTGAACTACTTCTTTGATTGCCCCCCCCCCTTATGTTTCGATACTTTTTCATGATATTACGGTGTACTTGAACTTTCTCTGCGTCCCTGACGGCAAGAGGCTAGAGCGCAGAGAAGAACACCCCGGGTGAAGGCTACGGCGGTGGTGGTTGGAGTCCCATTGGACAGGCGAGTACAACACTCAAAGACCACATCGAACTGCAGTGCGCCAGACTAGGGCAGAAAAATGACGCATCTGGCAAATTTAAAGGAACCGAGTTCAAGTAATCCGTAGGCCGTGTATTTGAATCGGGCTATGCCGTGCAGAAATGTCCTCTTTGTGTAATTCTGCTTTCAGTGCATTTTATTTAACGGTAAATTTTTGTAACACTGACGTGCCGTCCTAAGTTTTCGTTTCTCTGTTTACTGATACATTCGAAAATGCATTCGACTCGCACAAACAATTATCAAAACCCTAAGACTAGCAGATATGAACGCGATCCGGAAACACTTAAGATTTGTCGATCCTATAACGTGCACCGAATAAGCCGTTTCTTCCCACAACTGGTGGTATCATAGTGTTGTTCTATTCCATAATACGTAGAGGTGACAAGGACGAAACAAATCGATGGGAACGCCGAATGTCACGCTAGCGAGTGATACTATCGCATTTTGCAACATTGCCTGCATAAATGCATCTCGAATCGCATCTTACCATGAGTCGCTGCACATTGATTTGACGGCCTTTTTAAATGTTTCTGATCTGATTAGATTTTCCATTGGATAACCTAACCAAATCTTCTTCCAGCCATCAAGGGCTCTGTTGCGAGGGCATTTCTGATTGCAAATTAAATTGGCTGGCCAGAGTGTCTAATACATCGCATTTTCTCCGTGAAGATATGGAAAGTGAGTGGTTTCGAGTGCAAAATGAATCCTTCAGTATTTTAGCCATTCCATTCTTGCTTGCTTTAATTTTTATTTAGGTATCGGTGTTTTTGGAAGTCATGCTATGGAAAGTGTTTTGAATGACTTACTACGAATTTCAGCAAAAATGTGGGGAAGGGAGGGGGAGGTGGGTGGGTGGGACAGCGCCCATACGAACCATGGCCATGGAAGGCGGCAGAGAAAGAGGTAGCCAACCTTACTTGTGCTTAGAAATGGTTTTCACCCAGATTAGAGTTGTTTTACCTTAATTATAGAAGAGGAGCTCCGCGGTGGGTGAGATTATTATGCAGAAAGCTGGGATGGGGTAAGAATTGATCATCCTATTGGCTCACCCATCCCGGAGCTCCTTCTCTATCAGATTTAGGTAAAAAACATTTATAACTTTGAAGAAGCTATGAAACGCTCCACTATAGACATTAGAAGCTGAGTGTTGCTGCGCTCTAAAGCGATCACTCAGAGCACAGGAAGGTGCTGCCCCCTTCCCCCCCCCCCCCCCCCACCCCTCCCCTCCCCAACTAAATTTTCACCCAAAATTCTCGAGAACTAAGGATGTAGTCATCTGGAGTTTTCAAAGCGAGTATCTAATTCATTGGCTACATTTGTGGCAGTTCATTAGTTTGCTTAGTGTAGTCAACCAGCGATCAAGATAAAAGGAATGTATCATACAGACCATGCGAGCCCATCCTATCGTAAATTCGCCGGAACCTGTCTTTCGTGGGCCCTCTCGTGGTGTTGATCTTTGTCATAGACAAAGACAGACAACCGAAGGCAATATCTACTGAAGAGGAGGTAAACAAGAATTAGTGAGTATTAACGAAAAAGTTGCCCTTGTGTTGAGCTAGTAGTGCTGACCACTGGAGGAGACTTAATCGTCCTGCCTGATGGCAGTGATGACAATTTAAGTAAACGATTATGGACAAATGTGAAAAGTTCCTATGCTCGAATTCTTAACAAGTAGTTGTGGTGTTAAATCAGGTCAAGGGTAACGATCCCATCGTGCCAAATCGAACTTTGTTAGTCGCAGCTGACATACTGGAGATGAGTCCTAGTTTATCAGGGATGAAGTATGTTTAGTAGTGTAGGCCACTTCTCTGAGTGGATAGGTGCATACGTGCTGTCCGACAAAAGCACCGTTACTGCCACAGCTACACTATTTTATCGATGGATTTGCGAAGAGCACGGTTGATCCAAACAGATTCATTCTGATCATGCACTGAATTCGTGAGCTCCTCAGTGGAAGAGTTAACAACGTTTGCTGGAATGAAGCCACTCTATTACGAATGATCGCAATTCCAGAGAAAACGGTATAAGGACGTGATATCCCCTCATGCGATATCGCAAACTTATCACGCCACATGAAGCCCCAAGCCAAACCCTTTCCTAAAGCCCAAAGGTACTATAGTAACAATCGTACAAAGAGTCGTTACTATAGTAGCTCAAGGTACAATTCCAAATGGTAATGCTCCCACTTAGGGAGTTCTAATTGATGATCATAAGAGTTGCATAGGGGGGCTCAGCTGACAAGAGGACATGCAAAGGCCAAAAATAGCCGAGAATCTTACTATGCTTAACACGCGGAGCGGTTTGCCGTGGGTGTGTATTTGTGTTCATGTTTGACCGGAAATCCATAATTCCTGTTCCCGTGGACTTAAAGGGTCACAGCTTGGTAGGAGTACAGGCGGCATTATGTGACGAAAGGTTGCGGGACTGAACTCCGTTCGCAGCGAGCGGGGCTTGCGGGGAAGATTCCAATTCGGGGCCGTAGCATCCATATTAGGGGGGAGTACGTCGTTTGGCGCGATGGGCGGGGTTGCGCCGCCCATTTGAGGCGGTTCGCGGGGTGAACAACTCGTTCACATCGGGCAACCCTCTGTCTGTTCTCTTCAGCTGACAGAAGCGCGATCCATGGCGCCACTACTATTAGACGCCAAATTGCGGACCCGCTTGTATTCTGCCTACATACATCATCCATTTGGCGCTTTTGGACAGTATCCATGGAGAAAGGGGACAAGAAGCTGTAAAAAACCACACAAAAGCGTCAAATGGATTACGTATGTAGGCAGAATACAAGCAGGTCGGAGCATAATTGTAGCGGCGCCACGAACACAAACAAACACACCCACGGCAAACTAACGAAAACGCTCCGCGTGTTGAGCATAGTAAGATTCTTGATCATCAATTAGAACTCCATAAGTGGGAGCATTAACATTTGGAATTGTACCTTGAGGTACTACGGTAACGACTCTTTGTACCTTTGGGCTTTAGAAGGGAGTTTGGCTTGGGGCTATGTGGCGTGATAAGTATGTGGATATCGCATGAGGGGATATCATGGTGATACCCAAAAATCTGGCGCGTCTGCGAAATTCGCTTTGGGACCGCAGTACCGTAACCCGCGCTCATGTGCTTAGTTGCAGCTGGCCTAAATTTTGGCCTAATGGTGGAGACAAGGTAAGTATCAGAGCGGTAGAACAATTACATTCCTATTGAGGTGTACTACAAATTCAAGGAAATGTAGTTTACATTGTAGCGTAAATGTAAAGTACAGGCCTTACAACAAGCCAATGTTAGTCTGTTTATTTTTATCACCCTTCAATATCTGAGCAGTGAGGAAGATTGAAACTTCTTGTTTCATGCTTTTTGACTAATTTTGTTGTAACATTTCACATCTATAGAAATTTGCATAATTTTAGTTTGGGATCATTTTTGAGAATTTGAGAATTTCCCGTTTCACCTGACATATTCCCACCCCCTCCCCGTTCAATGGCTCTAAATCTAGAAAAACCCATGACACCCGTTGGGGGAGAAAGTGGCAGAATCTTGCGAGCCTCACCCTTGACCCTACTGCCTCGCAAAATCATGCTCTACCAATTAAGGACTTGGCCCGCCCTACCGCCCTACTTGGATGGTTTCAAAGCAAAATCACACACATCTAGCCGACAATCGTTTATTTTAGGAGAGCGGACATATAAACAAACTCTGGTTTATTAGTAGTTATCGTAAAAGTCGATACAGTGCTCGTGAATAATCGGCGCGCTCCAGTGACGCAGCCGCGGTCTCGCAGACGCGCCCGATTTTTAGGTGCGACCCGTCCTTATGCCGTTTCCTTTGGAAACTCTTCACGATGATGATTTGCGCAGCGCTTTGATCTCAAAGCCGAACATAACCACTCGGGAAGTAGCAACGACACTCGGGTGTAGCAAATCAACCGTCAGCAATCGTCTTGCCTCTCTTGGCTTCCGCAAGATTCTTTCGACATGGGTGCCTCATGAGCTTCGCGAATCGGACCGGGCCTGTCGTGTTAGCATTGCCGGGTCATTGCTTCCTCGTCCGCACAGGAAGGATTTGTTGGATGGGATAGTGACAGGAGACGAAAGCTGGGTGCTGTATGTAAATGACACCCGCAAGAGAGTGTGGTTGCCAAAGGGCGAACTGCCACCGAAGCAATCGAAACGTGGTTTGCAACAGAAGAAGATCTCCTATGTTGTTGGTGGAATTGCGATGGGATGCTCTACTACGAATTCCTGGAAAGTGGCACTACTGTGACGGCGACGACGTACTCTAACCAGCTACAGAAGGTAGCTGATGCAATCCTTCACAATTATCCAAAACGACTGGAAACCTATCTCCTGCACGACAACGCTCGCCCCCACGTGGCAACGATGACGCGTCAGAAAATTCGGGAGCTAGGTTGGGAAGTACTACCTCATCCACAGTCCTCTCGTGACCTAGCCCCTTCCGACTATCACTTGTTCCGAGCATTGAAGCGGCACCTACGAGATAAGAATTTCGATAACTAGGAGCAACTCAAAATGGAGATGGGCAACTTCTTCAGCACGCAATCCGCTGATTTCTGGAGAAGTGGGATCGACAAACTGCTAGTGAAATGGATGAAGGACATCGATAATATCGGCGACTATGTCATTGATTGAACTTGTCTTTTATTGTATAAAAAACGATGTATTGGGTTGTCCGAAAAGTTCCCGCCGATTTTTGATTCATCTTTGAATAAAAATTCCTAGAAGAAGAAATCCTTTGATTGAACAATATATCCTCCATTCTGTTCAGTAAGGCTTCGTCATCTTCCTGTAGGTTCCAGTTCCCCTCTTCCATAGAAAGTTTTAGAGTTAAAATTGAAAAACCCTCTCAGGTGCTTTTTGCAGTCCTTCAGCGGATTGAACGGTTTCCATTCGAGGAATTTTGCAGAAACCTAAACAAGTGGTATTCTGATGGTGCTATATCTGGACTATATGGGGGGTGTGGTGAGACATCCCACCCAAGCTTTAGCAACTTGTGACGAGTGGCCAAAAATACGTGTGGTCCGGAGGTACCCTGTTAGAACATTACGCCCTCACAATTGCCACTTCGGGTCGCTTTTGGTTTATCGCTGCCTCCATATTTTCTAGCTAACTATATTACCCTTCCCAAGTCATCTTTTGATTGTGCGACAACAGCTCATGGTAAGTGATTTCCCTGAAATCCCATCAGCGCCTTGGCATAGTCACCCGCACCTGGATTTTGACTTTTGCAGCGATTTGTGACGGCTCACTAGGGGGCTACACGATCGTTTCCGCTCCTCATTGCTGTACACAATCCGATTTTCGTCCCTCGTGCTCATGCGTTTCAGAAACGGCTCATTTTTATTTCGTTCGAGCAACGAGTCGCGCATGGAGGCGCGGTCCATCGCATTGCGCTCGCTCCTTTCGCGAGATATCTAAACATCAAGGCGCTTTACAAAACCAAGTGTCTGCAGATGACCATGGATGGTTAATTTCGAAACAATAAGCCCTTCTCCTACTCCACGAGCAGTCATGTGCCGATTTGCTTCGGTTAACAGTTTGAGTTGATCGTTCAAACTGATGATAGTCTTCCAAAGGGTTGCCGGTCTTCGAAGGCAAATTCACTCCGTTTGGGTTCCGCAAACTAGTCATGCACTGTACGTTCCTATAGGGCATGGTCTACTCAAACGTCATATATCTTTCATGCGGCTTGAGCCGCATTCTAGGCCTTGCGGTAGAAGAAATACTTCAGATGCCGAAAATGCGCGTAGTGGCTCTCCATTTTCATAAGAGTCCTGTACAGACATACTTCGACATATGTTGACAGAATCTCAATAGGAATATAGAGGAGGATCTACCTTTTCAGAATACATATAAATTTATCAGGTTGGGTCCTTGATCTTTTGCACAACGGTTGATAAATCCGGGGTATCAAAAATCGGCGGGAACTTTTCGGACAACCCAATAAAATTTGTGTCGTTAGTGTCGCATTATTTTCTGGACAACCCAATAGATCAAGGTAACGAATAGGTCATCAAATCAGATGAAGCTACACCTCCTGTGGTCTGACCGTGTGGAAGGTACTTTCCATAGGAATTCACAAGTTGGCCCAAACAAAGCATGATCGCCAAAAAAGATAGGAGTAAGCAAGACCTTATCTGTTCTGAACATGCCTAAACTTAGCGAACCTCGATGCGCAGGGCGTACATTCAAATAGCGGGAGGTTTTTGAAAAAATGTATAACTTTGTTTGAGTACGTTCTAGAACGCGGAAAAAGGTGATCAGTTGCCAATGAAGAATTGTGGCCAAATCTCCAAAGTGTGAGGGGTTGCGCCTGGATAAGCGATGCTAAGGTCGATTATTCAAGACTATTCTAAATTCTTTTAGAACGAGATCATAAAGGGCTCGAGTTTATAGAAAAAGTCCTGAACGCTACCCAGAGATGTAGTTGGGGAGGGTGCCTCATTGCAACGTAAATAATGTCAAGGGACGAATTCAATGAAACGTGTAATCCTGTGTAGAGACGTACAAATTTTTAACTTAGAGCTAGATTAGGGAACGAGCACCGCGGTGAGCAGATTTTCTTTCTTTTTTCTTTAGGTAATCATCCCACCCGCCCAGGTGCTCCTACCCTTCTTGGACTCAATTTTCAATGGAAAACTTCGTTCCTCTGGCTAAAGCCGCATGAAACCGCCCAGATGGCCCCGGTTGTCCGTTCGTCTGTTTGTTTGTCTTTTGATGTGTTTATCACCACCTTATACGGTGTCTACGCTTTTGTTGAACTGAAATAGATTATCCGAATTGAAAAAGTTGGGGAATGAATAGCTGCTCAGGAAAGTCGGGAACGCATTATTTGAGCTAGGCTCCGCCCGCGGAGGGTGTGGCTTGCGATAATAATGGCTTCAACGGGAGTACATAATTCCTTCTCCCGTGTGCCTAAAGCGATCAAATTTGGTGGAAGTACAGGCGGCAGGAAGGGAACAATGAAGGTATGTGGCAAAGTAAACTCTCCCTGAAGGGGGAGAGTCGTGCTCGAAAATTGCCGAGTTGGACCTAGATTGCACAGATTTGATAGGTGCACAGGTGTAGACGGAAATTGCTTTAGAGTTAAATTTTGGAAGGGATACAGACTGCATGATGTGATAACTAATGTAGGTTCCGGGGTCACGGAACCTCTCCCCGATTTCCCAATTCGCTTTGTGGCATGGGGCATATCTTTTTTAGTTGTCCAGCGATTCAAACTGCAATCACCGTACTCGGCCCACCTCCCCGCCAATCGATAGGACGCAATATTTTTCGTTGTCTACCTTTCTTTTTTAATTAGTTTTTTCTTTCTTCTTCGTTATTTTTTTTATTTCTAGACTTGACTGTCTGGAATGACTCCTCTTTTATTATCGACGATCAAGACCGCATTATAACTGGAGGGAGCGGCCAGCAAATGCACATAATTAAAGGGCTCCCTTATTTACGAATTGCGTGCTCCTATCTTCCATTTCAGCGATACGCGGCGGGTGCGGCGAGCGCGACGCAGTCTTCGGGTAGAAGATGCCGGATCCGTAGATTCCGCCTACTAGGGCTCCACATGCGCGAAACTGTTCCTTCGGGGTAAAGGCGTTCAAGTTTAGAAGGGCGGCAGAAGCGGACTATGTGGGGAGTGTAGTGTCCGAAGCCTTCAATCCTATTCGAAGCTTTCCACATTATGCTTCGCCAATCTTTACTTCCTTCAGGGTATCCGTGCGGTAGGATTTACGTTGTGGGGATGTTGGCCGATATAATGAGTTGCTATACCTGTCTGTTGTTTAAATGACCGATCAGTGGCCACTTTGTTCCCTTGACTGTGCAATGTTCCAACTTCGAGGACGTTGAAGAACACTGAGGGAATGTAGTTTTAAACGCATTGATCGCTAATGGCAACCGATATTGACCAGTCTCGATTTGTACTACTCGATATGGAGCTACTATTCACCACTTTTTTCCGAGAAGCAAAGGGAAGTAGTGATGATAAACCTGTGGGTGAAATGGTGTGTGTCGGTGTATCTTTGAGTGGAAACTAATGACACATCTTCCGTGGACCTTGAGCGTTCAAAGTACAAGTGCAGAGTGGAAACACTGGTGGCAAATGGCAAACTAGACTCTCTCTAAGGGTGGAGAGCGTACGCGAAAATTGTCAGGTTGGACCTAGATCGCACAGGTTCGGTAGATGTACAGGCGGTAGTACGGGAATGCTGATGGACACTATTGAAGATTCAACAAGAGGGAATGATTAAAATTACTTAAACACACATGAGTTGAGCAGGATTCCGCTCACGAGGTTAAGACGATCGCGAAGTGTGTGTGTGTGTTGTGTATATATATTATATATATATATATATATATATATATATATATCACTCCTTCCCGTGTGAAGTTGGCCTGTTACTCACACCCTACCAAATTTGGACGCTTCGGTGCAGGAGAACAGGAATTCAACAGCAACCATGTTCGACTATCGTTTAATCTTGGCATAGTTTAGATGTAACTTCGGAGGTCTCTTTGAAGCCACGACCAAGATGATACAATGATTTTATTCGGCTAACGTTTCGGCCAATCGCCTTCGTCAGAGCCTGGAAGCCAAAAAATATTTGAGACTCATCCTGACCAAACGACGTTCAGACCTCAGCTTAGTTCAGGTGTGGCCTATAGATAACTAGGAAAGTACTGTAAATCGCAATAGGTAACCACCTTAGATGTCACAAGAAGACCGTTGACCCTCCTTTTTTGAATTGCGTATTTATACTATTCACAGTGGGTGGGCCCGAGTGTCCTGACCCCTACCTCGGACGCCGGTGGCAATTGAAAACCACACACGTCGAGGAACGGGGCAAGCTCGTTAGTTACAACCAGACATTCATCCTTCCGATTCATTTTTGGATTTCTAGCGCTGATCGAGAAAGCTTCAAGAGTCTTTCGCACTGAGGTCGTGGGTTCCCGCGTCAAGACCCTGGATACCCCAATCTCTACATCCTCGTGGTGGTGCCTCCTATGGTCCCCCAGGCCTCGATTTCTTCAAGCCATCCAGGTTTCCCTTAACCCTGCATATTAGAGGTCTTCCGGTCTCGCCTATGTACTCATCTCCACAGAGGTTGCATGTGATCACGTAGATCACACCTGACGTCATGCAGTCACCCCCTCGCCCGTTGGGACAGATGATACAGTGGGGGGTCGTGCAGAAACGATCATAGAGACAGTTTTGTACCAGCCTCTGCGATTTCTGGGGGGGAACTTCAACCACCCGGACCGTGTCAGCGAGCCCACACTTTCGCAAGGCCATTCTCACGTCTAGACTGACGGAGTCCGAAGCGAAAGGAAGGCAAAAGGGCACCTTCTCCGAATTCTCAGTTCTTGGCTCGCGTGGTTTTCGTTGGGGTGGTCTGCCATAGTGCCAGTCCCTCAGGGGATACCCATGGACAAAGCCACCTTTTTAGCGATTTCCACGGATTCTACTTGTTCTTGACCCCCCGATAAGACCATTTTCGCAGTTCTTATCATATTCGCCGTGATAGCCCGCTTGATTTTGCGTGGATGCGCCGACCGAAATGGGCTAAAATATTCTTGCTGGTGGACTTCCTGTACCATTTTGTCCGCAGGAACCCTCGCTCAAGCTGGGCCTGCATGTTGAGAAACGGCAACCACTTGTCATTTAGCTTATCCCGTGTAAACCGTATGTTGTCACCCTGGCTGTTCAGCAATTCGAAGCACTTGTCCATTCCTTTCTGGGTTGAGCAGGCGACGAAGCAGTCGTCTACGTAGCGACAGTAGAGGACAGGCCGGTGATCCAAAACGGGTTTTTCAATTTTTGACATGTAGGCAATGGCCAGTACGGGTGCTAGCCGTTGACCCATAGCTAAACCCCTGATCTGCTTGAAGTATCGCCTTGGCCACATAAATTCAGAGCAGTCCAGGCACTCCTTGAAAAACCCGTTTTGGATCGCCGGCCTGTCCTCTACCGTCGCTACGTAAAACTTATGCCTGCTTCTTTGACTATCTAAAACGAAGAGAATAGAGGCATGATCACTGGAGCCTAAAGGTGAAGCAATGAGAACTTTGCTAATAATCCATTCTCCATTACAAAACAGTAAATCAAGTGCATGATTCCCTCTAGTAGACATTAACATATTGGGAGAACCCATGATTACTGAGCATTTGTAAGAAATCATTAGACAGCGGTGAAGGCGGTGATAGAGCATCATGCCAATTTATGTCCGAGTAGTTGAAATCACCCATTAGAAGGCATGGATTTTTACAGGATGAAAGATACACTGATGCGGAGCTTTTAGGCGTTCTTTAAACCAAAATGAATCGATAACTGCAACCATGCGACGAGACATCGCGTGAAACTATCTCATACCCATTAGAGACGGATTCGGCCGAAACGGTAACGGGAAATAAGGATCTCTTCAGTAGGAAAATAACACCGCCTCCTTTTTTTCTTGGCCTATCGCACCTAATCTCCTCATAGAACGAAAAAAAGCCGAGCAGGGACTGCAAATTGTGCTTCCTTTTCAACCAAGTCTCAGTCAACGCAACCCATCACATTCTTGACGTGACATCTCAAAGCTTAAAGAAAGAACATTTTTCGGTAAAGACCTAATATTAGCCAAGATGCAGCATACCTTATTATTATCAGCACACCGAGGAAACCTTAATTGTTTAACGAAGTTTGATTACCATCTGAAGCAATATCATCACTCGGAATTACAACATCTTTGGATGGAGTGGAAACATTGCCGGAATGATCATCAATAGGAGCGGCATACGATTTTTGACTAATCGGAGGATTGGGAGTAACAGCATTAATCCCAATCCTCCAATTAAGCTCTCCTAGTAGCTCTTAAGGCCCGTAAACGATCACGTTCAGCCTTGGTTAACGACGGCCTAATATAAATACCCTTAATGGAGAAGTGTTTCAACATGGATGCACGAGAAAGTAGTTGCCGCTGAAATGATGAAGTGGGGAGAACCACTTTGAGTAAACGCGGCCGAGTATGGTTCGGCCTACCCATGCGAAAGAAAGAGATAGGTATACATTCAATTGAGAGGAACAATACCATAAAATCTTCTTAATAACAGCATCAGAGGATAAGCGAACAGCAGTACTAGGATCAGCATTTTCGGCAACACCAGAAATAACTACTGACCTAATTCTATCATATCCCTCACAACAATTTACATGATTATCAGAAAAAGCACTATTAGACGATAAGGGGAGGGGAGGGGGGCAGACCCAGTTTCCTTATCCAAGGCCTTCTTCAGCAAATAGACTTCTTTTTCGAGACGCTCGTTGTCAGCGTTTTGAACACGAAGTTCATCCTCCAAATCGTGATTGCGTTGGAGTAAGTCCTCAGTTACGGCACTCTTCTCCAACGGATGAGCCGGTATAACTTTGGCGTGTGGAGAGAGGGTGTCGTCTGAAGAGAGGCTATTGATTGCCGCAGTAAGTGATCCACACAAGTCAGCCGGAGAACCGCAAGGTTGCTGCCTTTTATGGGTCCGGTCCTGAATATGAGAGGCTAAAGGAGTGAAAGAGTTGTTTACGCTCATAATATGAACAACCTAATAAGGTGGCAAAGAGGCGTTGTAAAGAAAAATGTTTTTACTGCCACAAGGAAATGAGCAACACCGCAGTACAAATAACGCACGACGATCAATCGAAACAACCTTCGATTATTGATAGAAACAAAAATCCTTAACGAAAATGACCTGATCAGGTTGCTTTTACAGTAGTTCTTGATTTGACCCCAGCCAAAAGGGTGCGCGCAGTGTTCCGAAGTCGGAAATATAGAAGACAGAATAGAAAACAGAATATTAAACTTGCTCCTCAGCGAGACAGAAATAGACAGGAGCAGAGCAGGGCGTACACCGACCGCACGCGAAAAAAAAAACGCGCAGATCGAGACATCTAATCGTCATTTTGAGTACCCTTTGCATACCCTGTCATTCCTATGTCAAATTTTGCATTCGAAATAGTATAATTCGTTACGAAAAAGAAGCGAGCTAGTTAGTCGGTTATCACAACTCTGTCATGAGAAGGAGGAAAGCCTACCGTTAGACGCACGACCCGACTGGTATGCAATAAGATTTCAGCAATTCTAGACATCTGTAACCCCTCCATCTCAAGCAAAAACGTCGCTACAGAACGTGAGCGCTACGTGTGCTGAGTTCTGCAAAGTTCATCATGTAATAAGCAATGTTAGCAAAACACAAACAACAACAAATTCTGTGAGAAAAGACCGTAAAACTCTAAGGCGTCGACGCGAAACAAAAATCGGTACAGATCTCGTTCACGCTACCTAAAACCGTCTTCACTTACACCAGTCAAAATATATCAGTGGGCTGTCCTAGAGCGAATTAGATCACCATCGTCGAATACATGCACAGCGTATTGACAATTTCTCCTCAACTGGTATTTCTAGTACGAGTCTGTATTTGGACATACTGGTAATCAGAAAAACTTCATTTTTTCAAAGTTGAGTCATTTATTTTCGCTGAAATAGGCCTCCACAACAAAAGAATGAGAGGCAGCCTAGGACAGGGAGTACAGCAACCTCGATGCAGCGTCGTGGAGGGCATCACCGTTCGAGTGCTGAAAAATTCCGACTTGCAGCTGCGGGCAGCTGCCCGTGGGTGTGTGATCTTCTCTCCAAACGGCGTGTCGCGCTCACTGCACCCGCCGCCTATCACAGAGATTCGATGATTGATTGGCTGCTTTCATAATCCGCGGGCCGGGGACGGCGTTTGCCCCTTGCTTACAACTGCATCTTGGGCGATATCGCCGGCAATGTAGTCCCCCGACTGGCACGCTCGCGGGGCGGTCGGCGGACTTTGAAAGCAGCCATTAGATCGCGCAATGTGCGCATCGCGCATCGCGCAATTTCCTTCTAAAACCTCTATTACACACAACGGAAAAGCGGAGAAACTAATGAAGAAAAATTACAACAAATCAAAAACCGAAACAGACAACAAAGAAAGGGCACTGTCGTCTAGCGGAGTGGGAGGCCGAATACTTTTTTGTAATTTAAAACCGCGACATAACTTTAAGAAAAGATAGGAAGCATGCGGCTCCGGCAAAATGGGAAGTTGAGTGGAAGTTTCGCCACCCAGTCAGTCTAGTAAAGTGTAGTTTCTTGATTCCCTGTACAGATCTTGCCGGCTTGATGATCAGCTTTCATTTCAATTTACTCAGAGGAAGCAATCGCGACTCCTTGGCTCGTCGTTCACACAGGAGCTTACCAAAACGCAAAATTCATATTTTTCCGATGTGGCATGGGACAAACCACGCAATTACTACTAGTACAAGAGTGAAGACAGTAAGGGCTGATGATATCGTGTTTCGGCCTTGAGCCATCGGATTGCTATGGCTTACCCTTGAGATATCATTGTAGTGTCATATGCGATCCGTGTACATACGACAGTTTCCTTACCATATATAAAGCGCCCGCGTCTGTCTAACTGTCTGTCTGTCTGTCTGTCTTGAAATGCAATACTACGTGAAGAAACACCTGGAGAGGTCGGGTCAAGATTGGAAAGGGTTGCGCATACGGTAAGACCAACAGAGCGCATGAGAGACAGCTCTGCTCACAGGGGCGGAACATGCACAGGAGTGGGCGGTGTTTTGGGCAAATCTTTCTCATCCGGCCTCCTAATAGTCCAAACGCCGGGAAAAGATGAGCAAATGTGAGGGATGGTTCAACAAATGAAGTGAAGGAGACTCACCGGCGGTAAGCAGAGCGTTCTCACAGTGGGCGGTATTCCCAAATAAAGTCGTAACTCTATTCAATGAACATTCGATCAATACCTTTGGGGGTTTGCTGGTCTACTTGAGGTTTTGTTGTTTTGTTGAGGCTTTTGGGCGAGCATGTCACAAACTGCTTTGCACTACTTCAGGCCCTGACGAAGCCGAAACGTTGGCCTAGTAAATTGTTCAATCTTGAAAGGCTGAAAGAGGATTATCTTTACTACATATCATGCCAAGATTGGAAGAACGTCGATCCTGGACTAACTCTCACAAGAGTTGGAACATTCACCGGAATGAGCGGTGCGATGAGGAAAACTTGAAACTCCTGAAACTTATACTTGAACTATATTTTGCTGAGAAGACGCCCACACACCGAGAAAAAATGGGCAAAGCTCAGGAATGGACCAAGAAATCGAACAAAGTGGACTCATCCGCGGTAAGCGGAGAGTTCTCGAGTTTATTGCAAAAACACATAGCCCATCATAGCCCACTGCTATATCTAGAAAGTGGATCTCAGACAAAAAATCATCTCTGTTCGACGCGTTATTTGTTGTGATGCACGCGTTAGTGTGCGCAGCCCAACTGGTATAACCCTAGAACATAAGACCATATTTCTGGGAGACATGGAGTCCAGACGAATCACATAACATTAACACGAGTCGGTGAGAGGGTGTCGCTCACATGGAGAAGGGAAGAAGAGGAAGACTATCGCCGTGAGGTCGAGTCAATCCCCCGTTTTGTCGTTGTCAGGCAAATCTGCCATGAATAAGGTCGTGCTGAGAGCATGTCTAACGGTCAATCTGTTTCTATTTCAGGCACACCGTGCATTGTCCTGCCTTGGTTGGTGTGCAGTGGCAGGACAATGAATGCTCAAAATAAGAAATTGACCTTAAGCGTCGAACATTATCATTCTTGAGGTGTTTGGGTGTTAAATGTGGATGCGCTCAGCAATCTCAAGGATGCATGCATGTGCAAAGCACAAGGAAGATAATAGTCACAACATCGGTAGGCGTACCGATCTATTCTTTGGTTAAGAAAGTTCTACTCAAATGGACCCTGTTAAAAAGGATACCCCTTCTCATGTTTCCGGAGAGAGGAGTTATCGCAGAGTAGTTTCCTCTCCCATGTTAGGAGCATTTCAAAGCACTTGTGAGCGCTTAGCTGGTATTATTAGATTTGAGAATTAAGAAGGTCGGATTGCACATTTGTTGAAACTCGCAATTCTTCTATTTGGGAGCTAAATATTCCTTCAAACCACATTACATTTTTCAGTAGAGGTACAAATGATATTGCTGTTTGAACGTTCTCATATGAGATATTCCGAACGGGACTGGCTGCTTTCATAGCCCGCCGGCCGGCCAGCGAGCGCGCGCACCGGCCAGGGAACTACTCGACCTCCGGTATCGTCCAAGGTCCAGTTTGTTAACAAAGGACAAGCGCCGCCCCCGGCCGGCGGACCAGGAAAGCAGCCACTGAACTACTCGAAAGGTTAAGCTCGTCGTAACTTGTGATATTTGATTATAGCTTCACTAGCCTTCAAATGCCCCATTAAATGTGGTTGGCTGTAACGTTTAACATTGTGTTATATTTTCATTCCAGTCAGAGATATGAGTTTGGAATTTGGAGATATGCGGAACGAGATCAATCTGGCTGCATTGGATGTGAATGACTCACTTTACCAGGAACTAATGGGTTCTTCAGGACTACTCACCATCGGAGGTACTGAGTCGTTGCTGTTTAAGGCTAAATCTCATGTCAAGTTGGTGATGAATCATTCCAATGAAAGTACTTTTTTTAGAAAAGTTGACCGAATTACCACTATGGAATCTTTTGATCCGGATTTTTTCCTGGGTTCTCTTTGTCTATTCTTGTTTTTAAATTTAGTCTAACAGTCTTCTTATCGCTTATCCAACTACACAAACCAAGTGCCGTTGAGCTTTCTGTTCGAATTTACTCTTTTAGGGCTTGTGTTTTTGTGCCAATAGGCAGCCCGCTGTGTTTACTAAATTATTCTCGATGGGGCTGGAGGACTTGTTACTTGCTTACTGGGTAAGCTAGTTCCCGATAAGTTAGTTTTCCGCAATATTCAAATGAGTTGCTAGAACGTGCAAATAGCATGCTGGAAAAGATGGTTAAATACGCTTAAGACACAGAATCCACATTATGGGTACCACCTACCCTTAATTACTCATTTGGTCCGGGGCTGCTTGAAAGGGCGTTAGTAGCGACGATTTGTTTTCACTCTTGCAGGTTTAATGCCACTAATCTCAGGTGTTTCTTTTTTATATACGTTCCTTGGACTAGTTTGGTCTCATTCAGATCCTGGAGTGGTAGTGCTCATAGCTAGCCGTGTTATCTTATGTTACAGTATCTATTGAACATGACCAGTTAATAGAAGCTTAGGTCTTCCTACAGTCACGCAGATGCTGTCAGTGCAACTAGCCGTCATAGCATTTCTACTACCTTCTTATATCAGGTTTGTTCAGATGGGATATAAAATGTGTCCATCTTGGCCAGGTTCGCAGTCTGTCAACTGGCAAGGATAGACTGCGAACCTAGCCCATTGGACTTAAATAGATGAAGGGAGTTTCGTGATACTCAAAACTATAGTCTTCGGCTTCTACCACGCGGTTTCGAATTTTATGATTCGAGTAACCATGTCATTTCAAGCCTTCCCATTGACTATAGAGATGTTCCAAGTTCTGTAAATCTTCAAACTTGTGGTGAAAACTTTATAGAGACAAGCCTCTTCTACACGTTAGGGATTAGATGAGTTGGTTGGTTCATTTTAGACAACTAAATAGTACCATGAAAGCAGTTCAGCTACAGTCGCAATCGCGTGCCTCGTTATTCCCGATCGCTGAGCTCTTTTCTCTTTCACTGTCACTTTCACTTCTCTTCTTTGCTGCACACACCCTTCGTCTTGCATCACATGTTAAGGTCAATTGATGAAGAAAATTTGGAGGAATGTGGAAAAATGAAGGCTCAGCGGCGTACGAATTCTCCGACAAAACTTACTCTAAAAGTGGTTCGTGCCACGCGTTGATGATGATAGGTTCGCCGGCCGGTACCCAAAAGCAAGTATTCACACTTCAAATACTCCACAGTTTATTGACACATGGCGCAATCATCTCGATCTTGGGTAATTAAACTGTGATACATAATGAATTAAATGAAATCATCCCGTGAACCTATGAAAATAATCTTCGAAGATGAACTCCAAAATCTTAGGGGATAAGGTACAAAACGTGATGAAAGTGGGAATTTTGGGAGGACCCAGGCTTGTAATCGAACACTCAGAAATTAAACTGTGTCCGCGCACATGGCGCAGAGCAAAGGGTAACGGCGTATGTCAGGTCTCACTCATCTGGTCTTTCAAGAGGAATAGAGGCACACGTGAGGCAGAGCGCTGAGGTCGCTTGAAATATCTGTGTGTATTGTTTATGATCTGAGAGATAAGCTTAGCTTCAACCATTTTCCCATCTCTAGAGGCTTTCTATCTAGTCATCTCTTATAAATCGTTCCGAGCACGGCATATGTAATGAAGCGGCCTCAAAACCCAGGGGCACCATATGCATTACATGTCCAAGGAAGCTTTGGATTTAGCTTCGAATTCAAGGGCTTATTCCTAGAACAGTTAATCTTCGTCGAAGAGGACAGCTAATGTTGGACTCAGCGATGCTTCTTCTTCGACCTTCGTCGGCTCTGTTCTGACGCGCACGAATTGGATCGCGATACTTTTGGTTTTCGCACAGTGCACTATGATGGCCGCGATCACGACAATAGGGGGTGGTCGTGAGATGTTTCCTGCGAACGGACCCCTTCGGGCAAATTGGCTCGAGACCTCTCCTAATTTTGATGTCGGGCAAAGCAGTGCAGGAATCGGAATGATTGGCTTGAATGCTCGTAAGCCTTATTGTTATGCCCGCCCATAATCAAATCTCCTAGGTCGAATGTATTCATCTATGCGACGCTAAATATCTTCAGGGGTACGTAGTGCTAGCGAGACGCTTCTAGTCTTTTGCACTGTTCTTAGCACCATTTGCCCTTCTGTGCCCTCAGAAAGATCATTGAGATGCGACTTTTTGATCGCTCTCTCTGATCAATATGTCGTCGTCAACATTCTCATTTTCTGCCTCAACATTTCCATCCTCATCTCACTCTCCAACATCTGCTTTAACAATCCCTTCTTCAGCGAGCATTTCTTCACTGAGCACTTTCCCAATTCTTCGACATCTGCTTTAACGACTTTTTGGCAAGTCTTGACCATCAGCTTCAACATATTTCGCTTCAGCGGACTCTTCAACTTCTTCCACGAAAGTTACGTTACCGGTAACATCGTTTTCATCGTGAATCTCCCTGGACGTTGCTTAATTAGTTCTCAACGTTAACTGGTAGACCTCCGTGGTTTGAGGAGATACTCCCAGCTTTTATGCGCCAAACGTTAGACCATCTCAGTCTTTCGAAGTTTGTTCTTCCACGCGCGTGTTGTCAGGAGTGGAACGAAGAGAGCTAAGCGTTTGCAGATGGTGAAAAATGGCCTTTTCTATAACGTATAAATCCACCAGAGACGTTATATCTTCGTTTATCTCCTGTGGTCAGCACGCGCATCAGGGGTTACAAGATTTTTCCTTACTTTATAAAAAGCGCTCCGTCTGTCTTTCTGTCTGTCTGTTTGCTCGTACGAAAAGTCGATATTACGTGAAGAAGCACCTGCAGAAGTGCGGTCAAGTTGGGATGGGTTGGGCTTAGGACAAGACCAACAGAGCACATACATATGAGCTCAGCTCAGCTTATAGAGGGCAGGGCATGCACGACAGTGGACGGTGTCTTGAGCAAAACGTCTGAAATGGGTTTCAAAATAGTGCAGATGTCGGGAACAAAAGGGCAAAGGTGAGGGATGGGTCAACAAGTGAAATCGAGGAGACTTACCGGCGGTGAGCGGAGCGTTCTCGTAGTGGGCGGTACTTGCCACATAAGATCACAACTCGATTAAACGGGAGCGCGACGCCAGATAATATAGAAAAAATAGAAATGTACGAGTCCTTACGCGTGCCGGACATACGTAAACTTGTCGAAGCTTCTCCCACAGCCGGCAGGACGTGCATTGAGATATTTGAAAAAGTCCTGTTTGAAAAAGCTCGTAACTTTGCTCAAAAACGTTCTACAACGTGGAAAGTAACTAGTCAGGGGCTATAGAAGAAATGTAGTCAAATCTGAAGTGGGCGGGGCTTGGACGAGAAATTCAGAATTCCGTTCGAAAACGTTCCAAAACCCGGAAAAGGGTGGTCGGAGGCTTCAGGAGGGCTGCGGTCAAAATTCTAGAGTTGGCGTGGTTTGCTTCAAGTTGGGCGGGGCTAGATCTTCTCAAAAACGTTTTGGAATGCGGTAAAAGCGTGGTTGGAGGTAATGGAAGAAATGTGGCGAAATCCCTGAGATGGGCGGGGCTAATTTGAAGAATTTACAACGCCGTTCAAAAATGTCTAGAACATTAGTAGTTGGAGGTAAAGGAAGAAATGTGGTCAAATACTTGACTTGACTCGAGTTTGCACAGGGGTAGACAGGGCCAAGGTCAAAAATTCATAACTATGATTGAAAACTTTATAGAGAGCGAAGAATATGGTTAGTGGTAGCTAAAAGAGGGTTGTTCGAATTCACATAGTGGAATATACACTGAGGTGGACGTTGTCATGTTTAACCCACAAATAATTCTGCACAAAAGAAATATATCGGGCGGGATGCTCTCAAAGCAGTTCATCGTTCAAATCTAGAGAGAACTATTTCATTCTGATAATCCAACACTGTGCTGAATGACCCTATCGTAGATTATCTGTCGTGGGCATGTAATGCACGCGATAGCGTGCATAGCCCAACTTGTCAAATTATAGGGTTGTCGGTCCTATAACCGGTGACGTAGCGGAATGTGAGCTCATGTGTGGGGTGATAACATGTGCCTATATATGCGATGGACGCTCCACACAGAGCTAGACCAACGAGATGAGTGAGGCCCAGTTGTTGGGAGCCAGCTCGTTTTGTAGTGGCCCCGTTTAACATCCTTATTTTGATTGACGGGTGGACTCGTCCAGGTGGCCGTCGGGTAGCGAGGATACGAAATCTCCATTCCTTACAATAAGGTTGTCCTCGAGCTTCGAATATGCTCTCAAGTTACTGTACGTCATCGAGGAGGTAGAGAGTTGGTGAAAAACGGATGGAAGGGCTCCGTAACCAGCGCATGTTGCTAGTTGATCGTGTAGCAATGTGGACGAGACAGGAGACAAATGGCGTTATACGGGAACAGCTAGAAAGAACAAAAAATGGCTGTCGTCCATCAAGGCTCTCGCCACACCTTCGAAAAAAAGCCGAAAGATGGAGGTGGGGATTGGTGATATGGTTAAACGTCAAAATAGTGTCGTTCGATGTAAGCGTCATATTTCAACATTTAACACGTATGGAATTTTAACGAATTGGTTGCTGTGGTGATCGGTTAACCTACGCGTTATCCTTTTACACTGTGATAATTGGTATCAGTCATAATGACATAGTGAGGCTAATTCTAGGAGTTAGACAATTTTTTGCTCTTTTGTATGTGATAGAAATTACAGCCAAATAAGACAATATAATAAGACTTATGACAACTTGACTCAACTTAATGTGCTGTAGTTAGACTCTACAACAATAACAATACCAGGCCAAGATATCTGAATATTTTCAAACTGATATATAAATTGTGATACGAATATCATTCTGTGCACACTGAGGTCCGACCGATATATGGACATGATCAAAATACTACTCTGTGTAGCGAATACTACTCTTGTTTGGAGCAACTAGTATAGGGGCATATTTCTTTTGTTTTTAAGATTAGAAAATAGATGGGGTATACGTGTATGTGTTCTCTTTGTTTCTCTTCATTCAAAGACTTTTTTGAAAGCGTCGCTACGAGCCGTGTATCCTGTTATAATGGGAATGAGGTTAGCCGCTTCTCAGGTAATCTGCGGTTATGTTGCTTCATTTTGAAAAGCGTGTAAGCCAGTTCCGGTAGGGATGGAAAGGTGATATCAGAACTCTTTTCAACTGACGCGTAATGGCCACCGAGTCCTTATCTGATTATTTATATGGGCATGGATACGTGAATATTGGATTACTATCAGCAATAATTCGTACAATCTCCCTGCCTTCTGGATTGAATAGTAGACCAGAGATTCAAATATAGGGTCGTGGTCATACAAAGTATTGATTAGCAGTCATTTTCTCCCTTCTATAGGAAATTTAAAACAAAGTATGTCTTAGATATACACTGCGCTGCATAATAATACAGCCACCTCATATTTTCCCGTCGTTATCCATTTTCACCTCAAACAATTGCTTAATTTGTGTCAAGCTTGTCAATTTCACCTAAAGGGTGAAGAAAAGTTGCTACCAGATTTTAAGGAAAGATTTTAAGGAAGGTCAAATTCCTGCAAAAGAGGAACAGAGACTGTCAAACCGCAAAATCGTTTGGGATATGGGATGATGCCAGTCATTTGTCGACGACAGGGAATCCTTTAGAGTGTGGAACCAAAAGAGGTTCGGAACGTCTTTCGTAACTTTTGGAAGGATATACGCGGAGTGTGAGAGAAGCGTCGAATACGGTGAAGTCATGTACGGAAATCAAGTCCTCTTCGAGACTCATTGTCCCAATGATTACTGTTTGGAACTGGTGGAGAAGGTCTGTGTTTATCGCAGGCTGAAAATGAAGAAGGCATTCTTTATGACATGAAAGCATCGCGATAACCGAGTCGCTTTTGCCAGGAATCGCATCCGAACCGACAGAAGTGAAGTGCCCTTCATGGCTTGTCGTCTACTCTTCTTTCGCTTGATGTTCCGTTCGCCAAGTTTTTTCTTTCGATGGAAAGAATTGAACTGTTATGCCCGAGGTGGAAACCTGTCCTGGCACGGAGGCACGACCTGTGAAGGACAAGCTTCAGTTTTCCAGACGAAATTTCAAGGGAGGAGTTATGATATGGGCGACAACTTCTTCTCGATAACGTCTTTGTTTATGATCTGTGCGGAGAAGCTTAGCTCTTGCTATTATTGAGTCTTAATCAACCGTGCACATCTTCCTTTCGGTGTCAGAAGCGGCAACAAAACCTCGTATTCATACAGGACAATGCCCCGATCCACGTCAGTCGGAGCACCCAGGCCTGGATAGTCGGCACCAAATCGACCTTTTGCCCTGGCTGACTAACAGCCTTGACTTGAATCCAATGGAAGACATGTGAAGATTCATGATAAGGAAGATTTATGACGGAAACAAGCAGTTGGAGGTAATAGTGAACTGAAGAAAGCAACCGTTGGCACACCAAATTGACCAGTAACTCATTGATAGCTTCTACTTTAGCTTAGACAATCGTATTTTTGAGTTAACTCGAAGGGATGGGGGTTCAATTAATCGCTAGTAATGGAACGTCCTCTCTATGTCGTCATTCAGCTGCTGAATAAATTGATTTGATCAGTGGACGTATCATTTTGCAACACAGGCAACAACCTGTTCCGAAAAAATTAATGGAAATTTGTCCATATTATCGAGATGGGAATCGTTGTTGGTCTACAATTTACGGTCTGAATAGGGCAAAATTTCCATATAAGCCTTATCCCCTGCAGTACCCCGTGGTGCGTGAGTTTTGGTGAAATTCATGAGTGGCTGGTGGCTGTATATATATATATATATATATATATATATATATATATATACATATATATATATATATATATATACAGGGTGGCTACAAAGTATGGTCCGGCAAATCACACGTCGCTTGCTAACCTGTAAATCCCCGTTTAAGCTGTGCCATATATGCTCTGGTTAAAGCGTATCAGTCATGCCCTATACCCGAATTATTGCGAGTGTCGGTCAAAGTACCTCGGAGAAATGCGACCATCTCCTCACCGTGCCACAATCGCACATCTCGTGGACGAAGGATGTTCCGCTGCGGAGATCGCAAGAAGGCTGCACATTAACGACAGAACGGTCAGAAGAATTGTGGCCCAGTACAGGGAGCGTGGACACTATCTACCACTTCCAAAATCAGGCCGTCCAAGAACTGTCAATGTTCCTCGTATTCGGAAGGTGATCAAGAAGAGGATCTCACGCAACGATGAAGTCAGCATGAACAAAATTGCTTCGGATTTGCATATCTCGCGAAGAAGTGTCCAAAACATTGTGAAATGTGGCTAGATTTTCACAGTTACCGTTCCTTTCGAGGCCAGATGCTCAGCGAAGCAGCAAAGAAGAACAGACTGGAAAAATGTCAGAAGCTTCTGGCAGCAGTTCGTGCGGGCCGCCTCTCGGACATCGTGTGGACAGACGAGAAAATTTTCACGGTCGAGGTCGCGCACAACAGCCAAATCCAGCGGCAGTTGCTACCTCGGGCAGAGAAAAACTCCAGAAAACGACGAGTGAAAACCAGGAGCCTGTTCCCGAAGTCGGTGATGGTATGGGCCGGAATAACATCAGAAGGCAAAACACCTCTCGTTTTTGTTGATAAAAACATCAAAATCAACTCCGAAACCTACCAGAATGTTATTTTAAGTGACACACTGTTGCCATGGGCCCGAAATCACTTCGGAGAAAGGAACTTCATTTTGCAACAGGACTGGGCACCAGCACATGGGTCGAAATCCACGATTTCCTTCTACCGACATCATTTTCCTGGATTCTGGGACAAAGACATGTGGCCATCTAACTCCCCAGACCTCAATCCAATGGACTACTCCGTTTGGAGCTATCTGCAGCAGAAAGTGTTTTCTTCACCCCACCGCAGTTTGGACAGTCTAAAAGCAGCTCTTCAGATGGAATGGCAGAAAATTGATGTCGACTACTTGCGGCCCACCGTGGAAGCCTTTACGAAAAGATTGGAAGCTTGTATTCTGGCCAAAGGCGATCATTTCGAACAATACCTCGGATAAATGTTCCTTTATCTTAGTTGTATCATTTAATGAAAATTCTTGAAGAAATGTGTGATATTTATTTTTTTACATGCGAATAAATACCGGACCATACTTTGTAGCCACCCTGTATATATATATATATATATATATATATATATATATATATATATATATATATATATATATATATATATATATATATATATATATATATATATATATATATATATATATATATATATATATATATATATATATACAGTAGCGCTCAAAAGTCTTCGGTGAAATGGTTCTTCAGCCGTACTTTTCAGTCGTAACTCCTTTTCTACTGGATAGAATCATGCGAAATTTCGATATGTGTTGCATGGGTGTATTGTGAATATTTACCACTATTAACCTGCAGTCTGATCATGTTCCAGATATTCCAAAGAGCATGAACTCAAAATCGACTGAAAATACAGATGATGGCCCTTCTAGAATCTCTTTCCTTTTTATCATGTCAAAAGTGTACGAGCGGTAACGCCGATCACAATAGATGAGAAAAACGCACATAAGGTACGAATAAGTGCAGACGCCAACAACTTTAGTTTTAGCAAAATGTGCTACCGCAACAAACACCTCGCTCTATCTGTGGATATTGCAGCTTCCCAGTCAAATAGTGTTGTGTTGGGTGAAATATGCTCTAGTTAAACATATCCAAATTTCGCGCGGTTTGGTCTACTAAGAAAAAAGTTATGAGCGAAAAAGCGTCGAAGCATTTCACCGAAGACTTTTGAGCGCTACTGTATATATATGCGGAGAGTGAGCCGAACTCCTTGGGTACACGCGACTCAAGCTAGGCTCCGCCCACTGAGGCGGGGCTTCCGCATAAATAGTTAATTTGGACCTGGGCGTTCAAGTTTGGCTGAGGTGTTGGCGGTAAGATGGGAAATTTAATGGCAGGTGGGAGGTGTAGACTTCCTCCCTGGGGGCGGGTCTTCCGCATAAATAATTAATTTGGATCTGCCTATCATAATTTTCGCGTAAAACTTCATCAAGCTATATATTGGTCAATAGGCGGCCCTGATTTTCATTATAGACCTTTATCGGATTTATGAGTTTCTGCTCAAATCCCGCCCCTTGCGGGCGGAGTCTTTTCCTATCGCCCACCATAAGTGTCCCCATCCCGCCGCCTATACTTCTTCCAACTTTGAACTTTCTAGGTAAACGGAGACAGGAGTTATGATTTTCCAAAATGTTTTCATAAAGCATTGCACTTTTGGAGAACGCACAGCCCATCGGGGGTGGGTCTACCCAGTTCGCTCCAACTTACCAATACAGACCTCTAGCCAACTTTAAACCCCAGTTTGAAGCCGTCTTGTGACTGAATTCGAAATCATGGCCCTCAATACAACTCATTTCGCCCTCACGCCACGCTCACTGTGGGCAGGGCTCCGCAAGCTGATGTGTGTTTTATACTTCTCGGGACATGGCCCACCCATCCCCCACTTGACCCGGTCTTTCAAGGTAGATTTAAAGGAGCTAAGGGATTTCGTGACAGTCATACAGACAGAACGACAGACGAAGCGATGTGTAGTAAGTAGGATATACAGTAGCGCTCAAAAGTCTTCAATGGAGTGCTTTGACGCTTTTTCATCCATAACTTTTTTGTTAGTAGACCAAATCGCGCAAAATTTGGAAAGGTTTGACTAGAGCATATTTCACCCTACCCTACACTATTTGACTGCGAAGCTGCAATAGATCCACAGATAGAGCAAGGTGTTTGTTGCGGTAGCAGACTTTGCTAAAACTACATAAAGTTGTTGACGTCTGCACTTATTCGCACCTTATGTGCGTTTTTCTCATCTATTGTGTTCGGCATTACCGCTCGTACACTTAGGACATGACAAAAAGGAAGGAGATTCTAGAAGGACCATCATCTGTATTTTCAGTCGATTTTGAGTTCGTGCTCTTTGAATATCTGGAACAAGATCGGATTGACGGTTAGTAGTGATAAATATTCACAATACACCCACGCTCCAAATATAGAAATTTCGCATGATTAGATCCAGTAGGAAATGAGTTACGACTGGAAAGTACGGCTGAAAAACCATTTCACCGAAGACTTTTGAGCGCTACTGTACATATACTATATATTATATATACTACCAGTGAGCTACGCACGCTCATGCGTGTCCACAACCGCTCATCTACGATCTTACTCGAGAAGAGCAGTAAAACACTTTCATGTTCCGTATAAACGACACTGCTTCACCAAAATGCCCGTTGAGTTTCGTTCCTGGAAATCGCGCATTAGAGTTAAGCACTCAGAAGCAAAATATCCTATTAAGAGCGTAGCTGCCATTACATTTATATTGAAAATGTCATCCTAGTTTGATTATAGGTAATTGCTTATTGGGGCGGAGGTGCAGAAAATCACTGACTTGTACATCGGCCGGCCACCGCAAGTCATTGCATAGGCCACATACGCATTCAATACGCCGCTACGATTCTGAATGGAAGTCGAATGCGTGGAATCCTGACGGGATTGATTAACGACCCAAAACATTATTTAATTGCACATCAGAGATGTAATGGAAAACAGTCAGCAGAATGTTCGATGATGCCTGATAGCAATAGATGCCAATGTAAAACGTTCCCTACCCTACATTCTCTCCTCTCTGATAAAATTGGTTAGCGTGTGATCTACTTCCCCACCACGCTCACGTGATCTCCATGCTCTTGATCGCGCCTACGTGACTTTTGCGAGGACACACAAACGGGCATGCTAAGAGACACGCAAACTTAGCGCTTTATATTTATAGAAGATACCTTGAATACCTTGATGTCCGCTCTTCAATGGTGATTTCGTCAACCTTGCAGGACGCATCTATGCCATTCAATTCGGTTTCTTGCCACTTGTTGCCATCTCTGTCCGAATAGTTTTCTAAAAGGATCACTCCACCTGGCCGGGGGTCTTCCTCGCGGTCTTTTTACTTCGCGGGGATACCAATTGGTCACACGGGATGTCCAACGGTTGTCATTTAAACGAGCTACATGTCCTGCCCATCGTTTTTTCGAGTCATAGATATTTTCAATCACATCTTTGATGCCAGTTTCGAATTTCATGAGCAGGAATTTTATGCATCAACGTGACACCACACATCGCTCGTTCCATTGCTCTTTGAGTGGATGCCAGTCTTCTTTCTTCATTCATAATTGTACTCCATGTTTCACTTCCATACACCAGTGCCGGCAGGACATGGGTGTTAAACACACGGGCTCTAACTTGGGCATCAATTCTTTTATCAGTGAGGACATCACGATACTTGTTGAATGTCACCCAGCCTGCCCTACGACGACGACTTATTTCGACTGTCAAATCGTTATCCATTGTAACTGCTTGGCCTACGTATACGTATGACGAAACTTCTTCAATGACTGAGTCTTCCATGCGTAAACAGTAGTCGCTTGCGTAACTGTTTTTCATCCACTCGGTTTTTCCTGGATGGATCTCTAGACCGATAGAGCTAGCAGCGTTTCTTAGGATCCTTAATGAGTTTTCGAGTACGCACTCGGTACGCTTCCGATGAGTGCAATGTCGTCAGCAAACATTAGGTATTGAAGCCTTTCTCCGTCTATGTTGATTCCGCAGGGCATCTGGGCGTTTTGCATCACTATTTCTAGAGCAGCAGAAGCATCGGGAGAAGAGCGGGAGATGACCTCTCCTTGTCGGACTCCGCGTCGTATTTGGATACGGATAGGGTTTCCATAAAGGTTTGCGTCGGTGAAGCAGCTGGTATTGCACTTTCGTATCATTTCCACGTACCTTCGGGGAACTCCGAAAGGTGTGAGAGCGTTTAGCTCTGCTTGATGTTCAACTGTATCGAAAGCCATCTTGATGTCGATGAAGAGATAACACAAAGGAATTCGGTATTCTCGACATCTTTCCGTCAACTGAGAAATCACGTGGATTTGGTCGATAGTGGAAAAACCTTCGCGGAAGCCGGCCTGCTCTTTACCCATATTATTCAGGGTGTGACGAATTCGATTCAGGATTACGCGTGAGAAGACCTTGAGCATTGTTGAGAGAAGCGCTATCGGGCGGTAATTAGCCAGGATGTCACGCGCCCCTTTCTTGTGTATCAGGATAGTGTAGGAGCTGAGCCAATCTTTCGGAACGATTCTTGGGTCGAGCATTTCTGTGAATAGGTCAGCTAAAGGCCTCGCGAGAACTTCAGGCACTTCAAATGTTCTGGCCGTATTTGGTCTGGTCCGGGTGCTTTTTCGCTTTTCATTTGACGAATGGCTTGCATCACTTCTGATTCGAGGACTCTCCATTCTTCTTTGTCGGATTTATCGTTCTCACTTTCTGATGGTTCCGAGTACGCTTCTACGTGTATTTTGGAAGAAAACAAGTCCTGGAAAAAGGTCCGGATTTCTTCTTCTATATCCTTGCGGTTCCGCAAGACAGTGCCATCTGCTTTCGTCAGGCATTCCGGAGTGGTGGTCTTCAAGCGAGTACTTATAAATGTTCTTTTGATGCTCGTCGCTTTCTCAGCCGCTTCTCTTGCTCTACGTGCAGCGTATTCCCGATAGTCATTTTTGACTCTAACTCGCATAGCTTTGTTGAGCACTGTATGAGCCACAGGGGTCATAGTTTTGCCTAATTCCTTCCGTGTGGCTAACATCTGCAAAGTGACCTTACTCAACCGCTCGCGTGGTTTACTCCTTACACGTTGTGGCGCATCTTTGACGGCAGTTCGGATAGCGGAAGTTACTTTTTCGTATCTAGTATGAACATTTCCTGAACCTCCAGTAAAACCTACACTTGCCGCTTGCGTTTTCAGTGTTTCTTCAGAAAGCTCATATCGTATTCGTTTCGAGTGATATGCAGTTAGTCTCTTCCGCTCTTCTTTCGGCTTTATTGCTATCGTTGACCTGATCCGATGTTGAAGCGTGATTCTCCGATGACGCCAACGTTGCGAAAAAGTCGTAAACAGTTCGTCAGGATGAAATCAATTTCGTGGAACATCTGCCTGTTTGGAGTATGATAAGTCCATCGACGACCCAGGCGTTTTTGGAAGTATGTGTTAGCTACCGACAGCCGAGTTCTTTCACAGAACTGAACCAGTGTTTCTCCTCGACTGTTGCGTCCTGGAATTCTGTGTGGCCCGACAAAATTCTCTCCAGATTCTCCTCGACCAAGGTGGGCATTGTAATCGCCAGCGCAAACAACATATGTTCCTTTCGGGGAGCCGTTTATTGCATTCTCGAGCTCATCATGAAATTTCTCTACAGCATCATCATATAAGCTCCGGTGGGTGCATATACTGACAGCAACTTTATCGTGCTCCCTTCATCCAGTTCAAGCACTAGCATCGCGATCCGTTCAGAAAAGATTTCACAGTGAGTGATCTTCGCTGCCAAATGCGGCGCGATGATGAATCCTACTCCTCCGACTTTACCGTTCATTGATCCAGCTCCCAGCATGACTTCGTGACCCGTGTGCCATTTCCATGTTCCTGCTTCGAATCTCAACGTTTCTTGCATACATGCCACGTCCACCGCACATTTGTCCAATTCGGAAATCAACTGATCAACCGCGGAATCACTAATAAGACTTCGTACGTTGATGGTAGCAATGTTCAGAAAACAGCTTGGCAGATCGCTCGCCGTGAGATTTCTCCCCCTCTGCCGTTGTCCTCTCTGCCTGGAAGGACGGTGGCCGCACGGGACTGAGGGTACTTTTTGAACAACTTCACTCATAGATGCTGATGGCCTGGACTTACCCCTCACCGCCTAGCCATAACTAGCGGTAGATCCACTGCCGGAGGTGGACTTGCCCAAGAGGGGGCCCGTTTCTAGCCTCGCTCGACACGTCGGTGTCCCGGCAACAACGAGTGTTCTTAACGTCGAGTGAGTTTACACCATCCCACCGCTTTGAGGTAACGGGGCTCGGGATGGATATATAGAAGATATATACTGGTATATATATATATATATATATATATCCTACCTGTATCTACCTGTATCACATATCGTCCCGTTGATCATCGATTTCCTCGATCGGGCACCAGTAACGTCTCATTCGTCCCTGTCACGAGCCAGAGTGGTCCAGTGAATCGCCCTCGCTTCGGGCACACAAGATCCAACATTCCTTTCGTTGAGAGCTTTCTTGAAAAAGTCTAGCCATCTCATTGAGTTTACTGCTTACTTAAACTCTTCACGAGGTTTTTTTAAAATATTCTTTATTAGGCTGACGTTTCGGCGGAATCGCCTTCTTCAGAGCCTGAAAGGATCATAACAGTTCGTGACTATCCGGTCAAACGTCTCCACCAACCCCACCAAAGCTCGAGACCCCCAGGGCACGCAAGTGATTGAAAGGAGAACCACTCACCGTAGCTTTGTGGATTCTTCGAAACCACCCAGCGAGTGATGGTACCAACCGACCAGTGTCAGCTGGGGTATGTTCTCATTAAAGTCTCTGCGGGAAGGCCAGCCTTATATAAGGTCGTAGCTCACGCGTGATTGCGAGACATTCTTCCCTACGATTCATTTTGGGACTGGTGACCTGTATCCAAAATGCCTCGAGGGTTTTACGTGCGCACAATTGCGATTCCTGTGCTACGACCTCCACGGTGACCTCAAAAACGCCTCCGTTATGCTTTTGGATTCCGTTCCTGAACGTTCAAGTGAGGTTACATGGCGATATGATTGTTACGAAGTGGTATAGAAAGCCGAGCAATAAGAATATCATTGTCCATTATCACTCAGCTCATCCTTTTCATGTAAAACGAGCGGTCGTTAGGAATATGTTCCGCACTGCTAAGAAGGTCTGCACTGGAGAGGATGAGCGAAAAGAGTCGCTTAAAATGGCACGCGATATAGCTCGGTCTAATGGCTACTACAATTTTCCAAATTCACGTAGAACTTCTTCTGGCGGTGTGATTCTCAGACATGGTAGTACCTCGATTGAAGGAAAAATCCCTTTTGTACTACCATTTATTTCTGATGAAGTCAGTGCCTCCATTAGAAAGTATCTAAAAAGATCGGGTTTGGAAAATTTAGTTACCATTATAAACGTACCACCTCTCAATCTAAAGAAGCGCCTGGTTCGCAACAGGCTATACGATCGCCTATGTACCACCTCAAACTGTGTGGTTTGTCCAGCTGGAAGGGAAGGTGATTGTAATATGTCTGGGGTGGTCTACAAAATTACTTGCCGTGATTGTGGTGAAGAGTATATTGGAGAAACGGCAAGACCACTCCACGTGAGGGTCAAGGAGCACATAGATGGTATGAGGCGATTGAGAGAGTCTACTGCCTTGGGGAGTCACCGAATCCAAAAGCATAACGGAGGCGTTTTTGAGGTCACCGTGGAGGTCGTAGCACAGGAATCGCAATTGTGCGCACGTAAAACCCTCGAGGCATTTTGGATACAGGTCACCAGTCCCAAAATGAATCGTAGGGAAGAATGTCTCGCAATCACGCGTGAGCTACGACCTTATATAAGGCTGGCCTTCCCGCAGAGACTTTAATGAGAACATACCCCAGCTGACACTGGTCGGTTGGTACCATCACTCGCTGGGTGGTTTCGAAGAATCCACAAAGCTACGGTGAGTGGTTCTCCTTTCAATCACTTGCGTGCCCTGGGGGTCTCGAGCTTTGGTGGGGTTGGTGTAGACGTTTGACCGGATAGTCACGAACTGTTATGATCCTTTCAGGCTCTGAAGAAGGCGATTCCGCCGAAACGTCAGCCTAATAAAGAATATTTAAAAAACCTCGTGAAGAGTTCAAGTAAGCAGTAAACTCAATGATACAATTATGCCGAGGTTCATAGAAAGCCGTACATGGAATCTAGCCATCTCGTTGGCGCTCGGCCGTCGTGGAGTTCTTTGATGTTCCGAGGGATCCAGTCAGTAACCGTCCTGGTCCAACGGTCATCACTATATCGCATAACGTGTCCGGCCCATCCGATCTTCGATTTCTTGGCGTAATCGACGGTATCCCTGATCTTCGTTCGATGGCGGAGCTCGGAACCCTGGATTCTTCTGCGTTCGTCAAAGCAAGAAGGACAGCAATGTAGAAAAGGTAAGCGCGGAGCTTTGTCTTCTTCGCTACTCCCTCGATATTCTTGAATGCTCCCCACGCGGTGCGTTTCCTTCTGCACAGCTCCGGAGCTAGGTCGTTCACCATGTTGACTTTCCGACCTAGATACACATAGCTAAAGCAACCAGAGATATTCTTTCAGTCTAGCGTGAACATGAACATCGTCTCCGTTAAGTTCAGTCTCAAGTCGATCCTTCCACAAGTACTGTCATACTCGGCCAGCATTCGTTCCGCCTGCACGATGTTCGGTGCTATAAGCACGATGTCGTCTGCAAAACGGATGTAGGTAGCGGCCGTCGACCTTCACTCCCATGCTTTCCCATTCCATATGACGCATGATATTCTGGAGAGCGGCACTGTAAAGTTCAGGCGAAATGGTATCGCTGCCGGACACCTCTCTTCACGCTGATAATGACTTCCTTGTAGAATGGTGAGATTCTGGTCGTGAAGTTGTCGTAGAGCTCACAAAGCATCTTCATATATTGAGTAGGAACACCCTAGTGGCCCAAGGCTTCGATTACCGCTTCTGTTTCGACGGTGTCGAAAGCTTTCTCCAAATCGATGAACGTAATTCATAACGTGATACCCTCGTGATACCCCAATGAGTCTTATGAGAGTGTGAATATGATCGATTGTACGGAACCCTCTCCGAAACCCTGCTTACTCGCATGGCTGCCCTTCAGCTAATATTCTGCCAATCCTGTTCAGGATGACACGGGTGAAAAGCTTGTAGATTACAGACAGCAGGCAGATTGGGCGAAAATTGCCAATATCGTCTGGATCTCCCTTTTTCTACAGCAACACAGTCTTACTAGTTTTCCACGACTTGGGCACTTTGCATTCCGACAAGTACCGCGTGAAGAGCCTAGCCAGAGTTCTGACGATGAGTGGTGGAGGACTCTTCAGATGTTCTGGTTTGATCCTATCGGGACCGGGCGCTGTACAGTTCTTCATCGACGTGATGGCATGTCGTATTTCGGAAGGGAGAACCGAAGGAGCGATATATTCGTCTTGCCTAAGATGGTGGGTAGGCAGGTAGACGTCGCTTTCGAAGAGATCTGGGTAGAAGTCGTAGGTGACCTTTTCCATTGCCCTTCGGGATGCAGTAACTGTTCCGTCAGGACGACGAAGAGAAGTCATCTTGGTCTTGCAATTGGTGAAGCTCCGTCGGGCTTTGCGAATGCTCTTTCCGGCCTCGGCGGCTTCGTCCATAACTGCAGCCCTTCACTCTTTCAGATCTTCCTTTATCGCTCCTCTGCATAGCTTCGCAAGTTCGGACGTTTGTTGATGATTGCCTGTAGGCTCGCGCGATACCACGCTGGCGTATCAGCTCGCGAATCTTCGAAGAGAGCCGTCTCTTGGTTTCTTGTAGACTCTCTGCTTTCCTAGCGCTATCGTGAAGATATTTGACGATCGATTGTATTCTTCGTCGATGTTGTCGATAACGGAATCCTCCCATTTACTCGCAAGGGGAGCGAAGTGGTCCCAGTTGATGGAGGTCTTGGGGCTTCGTTCCCTAACTTTCACAGATCTTTCACGCAATGAGAAGCAGAATCTAGCGCGGAGACGATGGTCCGATCCCGTGTAGAACTTCGGAACAACAGCGACGTCAGTCAGGCAAAACTTCCGATTGACGATGATGTGGTCTATTTCATTATGGAAATGTCCACCAGGTGACTCCCATGTCCATCTTAAATGAGAGGGCTTCTGGAACTGCGAGTTACCATGAATGGTATGGGTCGTCATGATAAACTCGGACAGCCTTTCACCCTGCTCATTCCATTCCACTCCGTGAGTCCCGATGTGAAGCTCTTCAGCCGTTCTTCTGGGGCCAATCTTGGCGTTAAAATCACCGACGATGACCTTGAAGAAAGTGTGGCCTTCTCTGTAGAGCTTCTCCAGATCCATATAGAACGCCTCCAGCTCTTCTTCATCGTAGCTCGATGTTGGTACGTAAGCAACGAAGACTGTTAGAGCTGGGATTGAGCCACGTCTTTTTAATCGCAAACGTCCTATTCTGGTTGTCAAGCTTTCGTGCGAATCGATGTTCATGGCCAAGTGCGCATTGACGAGGACACCTACGCCGTCGACGCCCCTGCTGTCGCATGTTCCAAGGAACAGTTCCTCTCCAATCTCAAATGCAGCGTGCAGCGGGCGATGCTTTCTAGTCTTGGTCAGTCTGATGACGTCGTACTTGACCTTCCTAGCTTGCATCATCAGGTCTTCTATACACGCTTCCGATGCAAGCGTCCGTGCGTTGAAAGTGCATATCGCCATCTTAGTCCTTCTCCTTTTGGGCAGCCTGTTTTGGCCCTGAGATTTTAGCAGCCCCCTCCCGAGCGATCCTACCCAACGCTGCCGTATTGGGGGCTCCCCCAGGTTCAGGGGAATGAGGCCCATTTCTATCAATGTTTTGGTGTGTAGATATCCAACGTGCAGCTTGCCAGGCTCTGACGTGGTTACTGTTGACTCCGGGGGCTTGCCAGGCTATCTCAAAGTGGACGAGGGGCTTTATTTTTGGAGGCGGCCCCGAATTGCCTCCCAGACACTTTCCATTCACTCGAATGCAAGCTTTTGGCCGAGTCGATGGGCAGGATACCTACTGCACCCACAGACTCTCCACACACGTATGCATGGATCGCCAGCGAAAAACAGAAGATATATCAACCCAGCACAGCAGAATCAAGTAGTCCATCTCCTGAATCCACCTGCGTCTCTGGGTGAGTACCGGTTACTTTTGGTCGGCGAATAATTCCCCCTATCCGCCACCTGGGGACGCCCTACTTAGCCTCGTCACTATCCGGCTGGGGATCCTTCAGTGAGAGAGAACTCACAGTGAAGGAGATCCGTAGACTACCTACTATGGGTGTCTTAAATCTGCCACCTGCACTCGTTCCAAATTCGAATGCCCGGGTCCAATTTAGCAACTTTCGCGTAATCGCGCCTTCTGTGGCCGGAGTCAAGTCATTCCACCTCCCATCAGGATTCCCATATGTCATCTTTATTCCTAGCGAATTTGAGTGCCTCTGGTCTAAACTGCAAAATTTCACGCACACCATGGCAGGAATCCAGTCCTGCCACCTACCAATGAGATTCTCACCCTGCAAATCTTCTCATCTGCCCCCTACCAAATTTGAACGCTCTAGGTCCATGAGAACAGGAGTCATGATTTTCCTTTGAAACCCCGCACCCTGTGGGTGGAGTTCGGTTCTGCTTCTCACTCTAAGTGCTCCTACCCTGCCGCCTGTACTCCTACCCAATTTGGACGCTCCACGTACACGGAAACAGGGGTCAAGAATTTTTGCTCTGACTCCGCCACTGTGGGCGGAGTTCGGTCCTGAAACCCCCTAGGTGTTGCCATCCTGCCACTAGTATTTCTACTAAATTCAAACGCTCTAGGCCCACGGGAACAGGTGTTACTCTTAAACCCCGCCCACTAGCTCACTGCGGGCAGAGTTTGGTCCTGCCACCCATCATAAGTATTCCCTCTTGCTCCAGTATTCCTACCAAATTCAAACGCTTTAGGCCCTCGGGAACAGGAGTTGTGATTTCCCGCTCGAACCCCGCCTATTGTTGGCGGAATCCGGTCCTGCAACCCACCGTTCCCATCCTGTCGTCAGTGCTTCAAATTTGAGCTCTTGGTCCGGAGGACAAGAGTTATGAATTTCCAGTCAAACACGCACAAAAACACACATTATATTAGGATTCCTTTGAAAAAATGGTTGAAGCGGTATTTTAAGCTAAATAAGAAGAATATCTAAGAGCAGTGAGTCTGTTATGGGAACTTTGGAAGATTAGAACCAAAAACCCTGAGCTCGAGATGGGCTATGGCAAACAGGTTCATGGTGATCTTTTTCTGAACAGCACGACAACAGTATCCTAGACTTACCCCGACACATTTTAGCGAATTACCTCAGAAACCATTTTCATGTGAACTGTTCCTTCAGAATAATCACCCATAAAAGATTCGATTCGGCTGTTAGGCAACCAAAACCTTGAATATCCTAGATGTTGCCGAGTGATAATATCTTATGAGTGTCGTTTTCAACGAAACTTTTCTTCTTTAGGGATATAGTACCGTTCGAAAAGAAATCACCTTGAACGTTTCTTACCATATCTCATATTGAACTCAACGTTTCTGACTGATTTTTTGACAGCACCCTTTTCAAACATTACCGACTCTCCTGATCGGTAGCTCACCTCTGATGAAGTGGGTGAATTTTTTCCAAGAAACTTGTGAAAGGGGCGTGTTGTTCAGGTAAGTTTCATTATGTTTTTTAGTCTAGAAATGTCGGTGAAACTTTTGTTTCGTTAGCCGATCGCTCTCAGTAAAGAGACGAAACTCTGGCTCTTGCTTTCTGACCGTGAATCATTGCCACGGGCAGTAAGCAGGACTTGACCCGTACTAAACACCTTTGTCCCAATGTCTACCATTACGAAGGCTATCAGAAGTCTTGAGTCTCACACAGGCCCAAGAAAACAAGCCGGCACGTGAAGGCCACGGATTGCCGCTCCTAAGGACCAAGGAAGATCATTTGTGCATCGGATTGCCGCTCCTAAGGACCAAGGAAGATCATTAATGCATCGATCTAAGATTCCAGACGAGCATCTTCCGATATAATGGCCGAAATATCGACGACGGCGACGTCGCTACAATCTAGAGGTACCATCAACAGACACCTGTGAGATGCTGGATCATATGGAAGAAGAATTGTGAAAAAGTATCTGAATCTCTACAAAACAGACGAGCTCGACTTCAGTGGGCGCGTAAGCACCTTCACTGAACCTTTGACCAATGACGCAAAGTCATGTAGAGCGACTATTCAAAAATTGTTTGCTTGGTACAGATGGGATTTCGTTCGTAGATCTTTTAACCCATAGGCGATCGTGCCTGTCATACTGACCTTACATTAACTTTTAACTTCTCTTATAACAGTAGTTGGAAATGAATGATTCTGGAACACGATGCGTCAGGATTCTCTAGAAGGTTGTGAGCTAAGCTGATACCTGAAAACACGAAAAAATTACGAGAACACTTGATAAATAATATAAATGCTACATGAGCACGATATGGTGTGGCTCACGGCGGGCCACGCGGTCGTCAATGGGTTAAAATACAAGTTTCAGTTTCAACCGAAGTACCAATTGATAACTCTCAGGCATGGTGTCGGATTAGTATTTCGGCTTTGGGGATGTTTTCCGAGTTTAGTCATGGGGTCCATGAACCATATTCCCACCACTGTGGGCCACTGTAGAAGATATACTTCGACGTTGTGCAGAAATGCATGCTTCCCTTCGCCCGTCCTATGCACGGCAGAAAATTTACTTTCCAGCAAGGTAACGATCGCTGATCTAGAAGGGAGCGCGAATGGCTGACTCATCGGAAAATTCGATGCCCTTGCTGACCCACCCAGTCCCCTGACCTTAACCCCATTGAACCCTCGTGACTGGAACTCAAGAAAAGGATAGCCGGTTAAACAGTCGCAAGTGTTGCTCAGGGGTTTGGTCAATTTGAAGAAGCATGGAAGAAAACTGATCGACAAGTTGGTCGAGTCAATGTTGCACAAATAACTGGTTGCAATATGAAAAAGAACGTTTCATACATCTGATCAACAAAATTGGAACAATAGAATGAACTAAGCCATTCCACTGAGTCCAAACAAGAATAAGAATAGGAGATCTATCCACAGACCTTTTTCGGGAGAACCAAACTGAAGGAAAATTTGTACGGCGGATTGGTCGTGGACCCAAAAGGATGGAGTAATTTGACTTGTTTTATGATATCTACTACACTAATGTAACCTGGAAGCCGTAGCGCCACGCGACAAGCCGTGCGCACGTGGTCGCTTCGCCACTTTCAGATTGTTATAACGTCATCGAGAAAGAACATCTGAAACATTATCAATCGCATCCGAGCGGAAGGACAAGGAACGAATTAAGATGATGTGGATGAGGCACTGCGAAGAACGGGATCAAAGGAATCAGATGAGGAGGACTTTGATGGTGAAAGTATTTCGTCGTGGTGCAGTGATGTCTCACCTCATGATCCTTGGGATTCTCAAGGTCGCTGCGGCCTAAATGGCGGAGTTTTCAGTTACCAAGAACCGATACTTTTTTCGAACTGTTCCTGAACGCAGAGATTTCAGACCTGATCGTCGGAAGACCAACCATTATGAAACTCAGCGCAGTGAAGATTTACAAGGAACCGAAACTCTGGTGAAATAAGATCTGTTGAACTATGGCTGCATATGGGATTGGGTCTAATGCCACGCTTACGAGATTATTGGCCACGTTACGAGATTATTGGCATTTGCGATCAGGCTTTGGTGTTCATCCTGCTGCTTACAAAACTATGGCGAGGAGCAGATTCGAGGAACTGTTGGAGTATTTCCATTTGGTGGACAGTGGGATTTTCGACCGGGCAACCGGTTGACCAAAATCAAGCGATTCGTGCGACTGTTCAAGAGACAGCGGCCAAACTTCATTTACTCTTGGAAAAAAGGTGTACTGATGAATTCCTTGTTCCTTTCCCAGAGAGAATCGTGTTCAGGCAGTACATGCCTGCTAAGCGGCACAAATACGGAATCAAGTGATTTATGTTTAGCGCTAAAGGTGGGTATAATAAAGGGTAGAGGATAAGGTTTTTGGCGTTAATCAATCCCGTCTGAGGGATGCGCCCTCGCACTCGACTTCCATTCAGAATTGTAGTGGCGTAATGAGTGCGTGGGTGGCCTATACAATGACTTGCGGTGGCTAGCGATGTACAAATCGGCGCTTTTATGCTGCCAAACGAATCTGGCATCAATTAACCGACCTGGAGGGATGGAAGACTTGGTTGGCCTGGGCGTGTTTGATCCGGGATCCGAACCCGTGACCATGCGTGTGATATAGTGCGCCACTTGCCACTACACGCCCTTAAATGCGGGTTACAGTCGGGATAAAAATTTGTGCAAGCAAAAATCCATCAAGACACGAACCACTGATACGGTGATAAAGTTGTGCTGGAACCACGCTGACAAAGTTGTACTGGAACTAATGGAAGGCTACCCGGTGAAGGGCGCATCGTCTGCACAGACAGTTTTTATTCTAGCGTTAGACTAGCTGAGGAACTGATATCAAGAAAGAGTCATCTCGTTAGAACATCGGGAGGAATAGAAAAGGTATTCCAAAAGAGATCGAGGAAATGAAGTTGAAGAGGGGTCAGCTTTGTTGCAAACAGAAGCGGAATGGAATTCTTGTGCTCAAAAGAGAGTTAGTAGGGACCTGTATATGATCTCTACAAAACATGACGCAGCGGTCAGAGCGTCTCAGAAACTGGAAGTTATGGATAACTACAACGAAATGAAGGTTTTCGTTGAACTGTCTGATCAGATGGCATCATTTACGCCATTTGTGCGCGGAACCATGGAGCGGTACAAGAGAATTTTTTCACTTGATTGCGCAAGCAGCTGTTGTTACCGCTTGAAAGTCGCACAAAGATGTGGTGAGGATAGGAATGATAAATGACTTCAAATTGGAAGTGGTTGAATCTCTGCTGAAGGTTGGTTATGACTGCTCTTCATGTCATCAGCGACACTCCATGCGACATATGTCGCAGGTACCTAGAGGTAGGAGGTACGAGAAGAGACCTAAAGGTCAAAAAGGAATTCACAGGAGAAGGTGTGTGGAGTGCTACGCAGTCGTTTCTCAAGAGCAAGGATCTGCTATGGCAGAAAGGAAAAAGGGGCAGCAAATCTTGTCACATAGAAACGTGATTTCTTGAATATGTAGTACCTTGTTATTGCTTACTTATGAATATTCCAATGATTTGTTTGTTTGTTCAGAACTAGAAGTCAAAGTTTAACTTCAAATTTTTCGTGCAAGCTTTAGAAAACCTTTTCTGAACCAAAAAGTAATTGCCCTGTTACTGATGTTTGTAAAAGTCTTAATGTTTTATCCATTGAATAGGCCAGAGGAAAATTCAAAAAGTTGCGCCCTCCCAAAAGAAGTGGTGATAAAACGTAGACTCGCATGCGCGCCACTTGGTTCACTCGGTCTGTAAGGCTTGCGGCTTGCGCATCGAGTTGTCGTCAACGGGGATCAGTCAATGAGTCAATCTCCAGCTGCTCAATTTGGATCCTACGCAACCTTCTCAAGTGGTAGGCATTTTTGAGCGAAAGTCAGCGAAACTTCGCGATCACGGTCGATAATGAGCCATATGCCTTCGATGATTTTCTGTAGCGTTTCATAGCCTGTGTAACTTGATTGTTAAAGGCATCGTTCATGGTAGACCTTAAGGCTTGAGTGAAGTAATGGAAGTTATGTTGCAGAATAGTGCAAAGTTTGAAAAGAAAGCGTGGCGTAGTAATCGAGAGGTTTCTAGAAAGAATGCTCCGAAAAGTAATGACATGGTAATCGAGAGGTTCTCACAACGAATGCTCCGGTAAGTAGTAAAAAGCAGTGGTCACATATGACAAAAATTGCATTACACCGGGAGCATGCATAGTATTGGAAATGTTGTTCATAACATGGATACTGTTTCCTTGGAAAAGCGAAAGAAGACGTGCTGGTTCCGCACGAATACGTGGCCGTCTCTCACCATGTGGGGTCTCCCACATGAACGAACAATTCATCGCTTCCTAACGCTTCATGTGAACCAAACGGATTGCCCGGCTAACGCAGGGCTCTGCTCTAAGTGTTGAACGTTAACCACCGATTGGCTGCTTTCATAGTCTGCAGGCCGGCCGGCCGGCCGGTGTGCCGGCGGAGGCAGTGCTAGGGGGAGGAGGGAGGCAGAAAGATAGGCATACAGTCCACGCCTCTTCGAGGGGTTGAAAACAAACAACCTTCGAAGGGGCGTGTACTGTTTGCCTTACTCTTTCTGCCTCCCTCCTCCCCCCTAGCACTGCCTCCGCCGGCGCGCCGGCTCGCCGGCCGGCCGGCCGGCGGACTATGAAAGCAGCCATTGTATTCTTCCAAACTCGGATCCTCGGGTCTAAGAGCTACCAGCGACACATATACTAAAGCATGCACCGACAAACACACACCCTCCCTTACCCCTCCCCTCCCCTTAAAGTTGCTGCCTGTACTCGTACCAAAATTGAAATCCAAATTGAAATTGAAATCCAAATTGACGACTAGAATCCGCCAATACTTGTGGTTGGAGTCTAGTCGTGCTACCTCCCGTCAGCATTCCCATACTGCTCCGTAACCCTTCCGAATTGGAACGCCCCAGGTCTACATTAATTATTTTGAGCAGCTCAGTTTCCGTGGTTTTCGGTTCATTTCACTAACTTACCAATAGTGCTCCCATGCCGCCACCTATATACCTACCGCGATAGTTATAGATCTACCCTCAAGCACACATGTGCGCGCTCCTCCCGACCATTATGGACGGGGCGGGGTTCTGTCACATTCCATGTACCCATACTGCCGCCTGTAATCCTACCCATTTTGAAAGCTTTACTTCTTAGGAAACAAATCCTGATTCCCCGTCGGACGCACACACGCAATACATACACATGCACACACACCTCCATACACAAACACATACACAGACAGATGCCTACGCAACCACCCACACACATTTACACACACAGAAAAATGTCAGAAGCCATTTTTATCGTGAATCAGTTCTTCGAGCAGAATGAATATTATGAATATGGTGAACATCAGAAATATACTCGCAAGTAAGTGTCGTATCACCAATGTCGATATCGCCAACCTTGTTATTGGTGATAGAACTGACGTGACCATCTCCATCGCAACATCCCACTTACTATAAAGCGCTCAGTCTGTCTGTCTGTCTGTCTGTCTATCTGTCTGTCTGTCCGTCTGTCCGTCTGTCTGTCTGTCCGTCTGTCCGTCTGTCCGTCTGTCTGTCTGTCTGTCTGTCTGTCTGTCTGTCTGTCTGTCTGTCTGTCTGTCTGTCTGTCTGTCACAAAATCCTTTAGCTCTTTTAGATCTGTCTGGAGAGACCGGGTCAAGCGTGGGATGGGTGGGCCATGTCCCGAGAAGTATAAAGCACACATCAGCTTGGCGGAGCCCCGCCCACAGTGGGCGTGGCGTGCATCGGAATGAGCTGTACTGAGGACCATGATTTTAAATTCAGTCACATTCAGTCACAAGACGTCCTCAAAACTGGGGTGTGAGGGTGGCTAGGGGTGTGCATTGGTAGGTTAGATCGAAATGGGAGACCCACCCCCGATGGGAGGGGCGTTCTCCATAAATGCAATGCTCTATGAAAACATTCATAACTCGGTTTGGAGAAAACCAACAGAGCAGGAAAAAGTTGATGTGGAACGAGCATTGTCGAAGTTAACTGTCAGCTTGTGTTGGAGGATGAACTCTATGTCCTCTGCACAGGTAGGAGTAGTCTCAAGTAGCTTGGTCAAAATCTCGTGAGTGTACAAAGAGAGTGTGAACGGGCGTCCTTCTGCGTCCCATGCTTGTAGAGAGACTTCACGTGATGTTTTCTCATGTACATGGTACGAACTAAAGGTGTGTTCCGCAGCCAATGCTGTATATATGGAGGAGATTTCTGCTCCTGTGTCTAGAAGGACTGAGATTTTCCTCAAGCTCTTCGTGGTCGGGACTAATGCTCTGATTTCGCCCGTGGGCAAATAGGTGGGCTGTACTTTTAGCTGGTACTTAGCCGGTAGAACTTCCAAGACTGTGTGCCCCTCTGGAGATACAGAGTTCAAGTGGTGACTGAGGTAGTTCACTTTCTTCCTCGAATTGCCTGTATTAGTTTCTTTGCTTCTGCTCGGGCTTCCTTTGAGCTTGCTGTTCTCTTTGCAGTCGGGTGCTCTTTCTTTGAATGATGATGCCGTAGCACCTTCCTCCTCTCCTTGGAAGCAGCACGAAGTGTGGTGCTGTTTGTGACATTTGAAACATGGGCGTTTCTTGCATTCTGCTGTGATATTTCGTGGTGATGCACATATCAAGCATAACATGTGTTCTCGTAAATACTGTGAATGTTCTCGTGGTGTTGCATACTTGTCACAGTCAAAAGGCTTGTGGCTTTCCTCGCAGTACATGCAGGATTGCCGTGAGCCGAATTTTGGCGGTTTTGGTTTGTCGCTGTTCCCAGCTGCACGAGAAAAGGTTTCGTTCTTCGTGTAATGAGACACCATTTCTTCACTTGTTATGATGTCTTTAAGAATTTGCAGAAGGTGATCCATAGTGAAAGCGGCGTCTTTCAAAGTAGCCTCCTTCAAGGGGACTTGTCGCTGAATGTGGCTGGGGAACTTGGACAGTAGTCGCCCGATTAGCCATTGACTATTCACATTTTCTTCCTTCTGTTTGAGTTAAACAGTTATAACTTGCACTTGTTCAAACAGTCGTCGCTGATCATGTATGTGTGTTGTTCGAAGAGAGCAGTTATCCATTTGGTCCATAAGATGAATTCACATCTTTTTTAGGAAGTCGATTGCTTTCTCATAGTTTCCACTTGTGTCTTGGAACTTCTTCACCGACCTCAGAGCTTCGCCTTTTAACGCGTTTAAAAGGTAGTTGAACTTGTGGAATTCCGAAAGCTTCTGTGAGTGAACGTAGGTGTTGAATAACTCCCAGAAGTTATCCCATTCCCATATGTTCCCGTTGAAGGTTGGAACAGGAAGTGCGGGAAGTTCTAGTGATTTTGCTACAGGATTCGGAGGTAGTGACTCGATTGAGACGCGTTCTGTGTCAGTCCTTGTAGGTTTGTTCTGTAAGGCTTGCATACGACGACTGAAGGCCCATATTCGCGCTTGAAGTTGTAGCGTGTAGTCAAAGACCATGCTCATTGCGTTTTCTGCTCATGATGGGTACATTTCAAGAGCCTCGACATCCTTCGGGCTAGGTTCGGCCACGCTGTCCATTGCTTCGGCATAATCTTTCAGCTTCTGCTCAATTTTCGATGTTGTTCTTTCGGTGGCTCCAACACCCTCGAGTCGCTGGAGTTTGCCTCTCGCGGTGACGTGTGAAATTTCTTCTTCTGCATCAGGGAGCTTGACCGTTTCTAACCCTTCAGCCTTGAAGCGGGTTATGAGTGTTTCCAATTTGCCGGAATTATCCTGCTTACTATTATATAAAGCACTTCGTCTGTCGTTCTGTCTGTCTGTCTGTATGTCTGTCACAAAATTCCTTAGCTCCTTTAGATCTGCCTGGAGAGACCGGGTCAAGTGTGGGATGGGTGGGCCAGGTCCCGAGAAGTATAAAGCACACTTGAGCTTGGCGGAGTCCCGCCCACAGTAGGCGTGACGTGCATCGAAATGGGCTGTACTGAGGACCATGATTTCGAATTCAGAAACAAGACGGCTTCAAAACTGGGGTTTGAAGGTGGCTAAAGGTGTGCATTGGTAAGTTAGATCCAACTGGAGAGACCCACCCCCGGTGGGCGGGGCGTTCTCCAAAAATTTTATAACTCGGTTTGGAGGAATCCAACAGAGCAGGAAAAAATTGATGTGGAACGAGTATTGTCGAAGTTGTCTCCAGCATGAATGACGTCAGCGAAGGCCCGCACACAAGGGGCGGGGCATGCCTCGAGGCTCACATCCCTTCTTACTTTTATATACGAAATCCATAACTCCAGTTCCCATGAACTAGAAAGTTCAAACTTGGTAGGAGTACAGGCGCCATGGTGGGAACATCTATGGTGGGGGGCATAACCAGACTCCGCCCACAGGGGGCGGGGTTTGGGCGGAAATTTATGATTCCTGTCCCCATGGACCTAGAAAGTTCAAACCTGATAGGAGTACAGGCGACAAGATGGGAAGACTTATGGTGGGTGGCAGAACCAGGCTCCGCCCACAGGGGGCGGGGTTTGGGCAGAAATTTATGATTCCTGCCCCCATGGACCTAGAAAGTTCAAACTTGATAGGAGTACAGGCGAAAGATGGAAAGACTCATGGTGGGTGGCAGGACCAGACTCCGCCCACAGGAGGCGGGGTTTGAGCGAAACTCATAAATCCGATTAAGGTATATAATGAAAATCAGCTCACATGGCTCCGTTTCTCATGGCTAGAGCCCCTGGCGCACGCGACAGCGTGCATAGCCGCCTGGTTCTCAATTAATGTCCTCCGAAACATCTTCCTTCAAGCGTTAATCCGTTGACTTGAAATGCATGTGCGACTCTGTGGGCAAAGTATAGCGACTAATCATGCGACTCAATTTCTTTCCTCGCGAACTGCCGGACCACTGTTTTCAGATGTTCCAAATCCAGCAAGTAATAACGAAACAACCTTCGCGAGAGAAAAGGTGTAGATGAAGACTATTCATTCGTGCCAAAATTTCTATTGCTCTTTCGGGATCAACTCTGTTGCACCCATTCTGTTTTGAGACAATTGACTTTGTGTCTCCTGTTGTGGAAAAGCGGCATGAATAAGGTATGTAGATTGTGAACAACATGTTTGCTTCAAAAGTGTTTGGTTGTTCCATCAATGTTAACTTCCTGACAGTCATCTTATACATCCTTCGCATACTCCTGTTGAATGTGCCTCCAAGTTCAAAGGCACAGTCTACGATGATTTTGGCTTACCCAGGGTATGACAAAAAATGAAAGGGAATGTGGAAAATAGTGTGACGAAGGCGGGGAAAACGCGCGATTCGTTGTTTCCAAAGTGATTAAAGGTCTCGAAAGGATCGTTAAAAAGGGGGATAGACGAGAGTGGCACCAGGGCAATAATGTAGAAGGGACGATCTACTTAATGTGTGTCATTGCGTACACCACGCGACTACGCACGCTATCGCGTACGCTGGGGGCTGTAGCAATAAGGGAGGGAGCCACTTGAGCTTCTGATTTTCATTATAGACCTTTATCATTTGAGCCTCTTTCCTGACACTTCTGTAGCAACCATCATTTTTTTTGTCTCATGGGAAACATGGAATTTTTTCGCTGATCACGAAAATTCGGACTGACCGACGAGTAGTTCAAGAGGGGTGTTTGATGTGTAACAGAAAAAAATGTCTAGCTTGGCTGGAGTATTAGCATAGTATACATAACACTTGATTTTGGAACATGTAATATATCAAAGCAACACTCCTGTATACACAGTATTCTACAACAGGAGCGACAGTTGTTGTTCAAGCAATAACTTTAACCTTTTCTGATCTTAATTAATGAGTATTTTGGTTTGGGCTGCGTGTGGACATGAAGAGTACTCCGATGTATCTAAATCAAATAACTCTGCAGTCCATGTAGTCGAAGAAACTATGAGTTCGGGGTGTGTATGGCCATGAACACTAACTTTGAAAGGACAACGCCCTCGGGTAGTTGTAGGGATTTACACATCTCTACAGGGTATGCACCTGTGTGGCCGGGGTCACTGTAGAATTTATTTTATGAGGTCTGAAGTTAAAGTGGTGCACTTTCTCTTGTGTAGAAGGAACTACTGTATGTGGAACCATGGATACTAACTTTTAGAAAGTTTTTAGCCTAATTTTGACAGGGTTTAGTGGTATCCCCTAGTTGTACACCTATGTGGTCAGGGATAGTGTGAAGTACAGATGTCTAAGTTTTTGATCTCAGCCCCGCCCCCCTCTTTGCAAACCCACCCACTTCAGATTCCGAACCACATTACTTTTATTACCTCCAGACACCTTTTGCGCGTTCTAAAACGCATCTGAAGAAACTCAATAATTTTCACTTCAGTGCCGATCCCACCCACTTGTGGAATCTGATCACAATTGTTCTTTTACACCTCAACACCCTTCTGCCGCATCCCAGAACGTTTCTGAATAGACTTATAAATTTTTGATGTAAGCCCCGCCCACTTTGGTGCCAACTCCGTCCACTTATGGGATTTAGCCACACATCTTCCATACCTTCCAACCACTTTTCCCGCGCTGCAAAACGTTTTTGATGAGAACTATGAATTTTTGACCCTATCCCCGCCCACCTCAGTGCAAACTTTGGTGATCACGTATCTCCTGAAACCTTCACTCACTTTTTTCCGACACTGTAAAGCGTTTTGAACCGAGTTCTGGATTCTTGCTTTTAGCCCCCCCCCGCACCTCAGCGCAAACCCCGCCCACTTTGACGATTTGATCACATTTGTTTAATAGCCTCCGGATATAGATTCACAGCAACGAATTTATGTGGAAAGTACCTTTTAGCACGCTCGACCCACAGCAGGTGGGGCTCCTTAATCTGATTTGTTGACCCAGTTCTTACCTTGATCTATTTTGCCGGTGTTTTTGAAAGCAAAATAAGACGCAGGTCCCTTGGCCCCGCCCGTGACAGCCCTTGTCGTGCCCCTTACGGACTGAGTCCTGCAAGCTTGATATGCGCTCTATCTATAGATCTTGGCCTAGGTACGCACCCATCCCGTACTTGGCCCAACATCTTCAGGCGTTTCTTAGCTAAAATCGGATTTTGCGACGCACAAATATACATAGGTAAGTTCAAAAGACGCATTAAACTTGTGGATCATATATAGTAGGGATAGCCTCTGACCAGTTTCACTCCGTTTCTAGAAAGCCTTTGAGCAGAGATAAGTTTTTGATCTTAGCCCCACCCAGCCCAGTGCAAAGTCCGCCCACTTTGAATCTTTGACCACATATCCTCTTTAAACTGCGACGACTTTTTCCCGCATTCTAGGACGTTTTTGAACAAAGATATCATTTTTGGTTTTAGCCCCGCCCACCCCAGTGCAAGCCCCACCCGCTTTGAAGTTTGGACCAACTATCTCCTACAACCTCCAACCGCCTTTTTTCCGCCTTCTAGAACGTATTTTAACGAAGTTATGTTTGGTTTTAAAAAGTGTCTTTTATTTGAGTGCACCCTCCGCCCATAGTAGGCAGGGCTTCGCTAAGGTTACGCATGCTCAGCACGTATGAGGTCTTTGTCACTCCCTTTATTTTTTTGGCCTCCACGCCTTTGTTGAATCGAGTTATTTATTCATCTGAAAAGTACTGCCCATTTTAAGGATGCTCCGCCCACAATAGGTGGGTCTCTTTCGTCTAGGTTGTTGACCCTACACCTCTTACTAAATATTTTGTCCCGGTGCCTGAACCTTTTAGATGGGATGGGCAGAGCCCTTGATAAGATCGACAGGGCACAAAAATAAGACGTTTGGCCATTCGCACCACCCATTCCGGCACTTGCAACGCCCCCTGTGGGCGGTGCTCCGCAGAGCTCATTTGTGCCCTGTCAATCTTATCAAGGGCTCCGCCGCCCATACCGAAGTTGTCCCGAACTCTTAAGGTGTTTTTTAGGTAATATTGAAGTTCCCGTCAAAACATACATACATACATACATACATACATACATACATACATACATACATACATACATACATACATACTACATACATACATACATACATACATACATACATACATACATACATACATACATACATACATACATACATACATACATACATACATACATACATACATACATACATACATACATACATACATACATACATACATACATACATACATACATACATACATACATACATACATACATACATACATACATACATACATACATACATACATACATACATACATACATACATACATACATACATACATACATACATACATACATACATACATACATACATACATACATACATTAACATACATACATACATACATACATACATACATACATACATACATACATAACATACATACATACATACATACATACATACATACATACATACATACATACATACATACATAACATACATACATACATACATACATACATACATACATACATACATACATACATACATACATACATACATACATACATACATACATACATACATACATACATACATACATACATACATACATACATACATACATACATACATACATACATACATACATACCATACATACCATACATACCATACATACCATACATACCATACATACCATACATACCATACATACCATACATACCATACATACCATACATACCATACATACCATACATACCATACATACCATACATACCATACATACCATACATACCATACATACCATACATACCATACATACCATACATACCATACATACATACATACCATACATACCATACATACCATACATACCATACATACCATACATACCATACATACCATACATACCATACATACCATACATACCATACATACCATACATACCATACATACCATACATACCATACATACCATACATACCATACATACCATACATACCATACATACCATACATACCATACATACCATACATACCATACATACCATACATACCATACATACCATACATACCATACATACCATACATACATACCATACATACCATACATACCATACATACCATACATACCATACATACCATACATACCATACATACCATACATACCATACATACCATACATACCATACATACCATACATACCATACATACCATACATACCATACATACCATACATACCATACATACCATACATACCATACATACCATACATACCATACATACCATACATACCATACATACCATACATACCATACATACCATACATACCATACATACCATACATACCATACATACCATACATACCATACATACCATACATACCATACATACCATACATACCATACATACCATACATACCATACATACCATACATACCATACATACCATACATACCATACATACCATACATACCATACATACCATACATACCATACATACCATACATACCATAAATACCATACATACCATACATACCATACATACCATACATACCATACATACCATACATACCATACATACCATACATACCATACATACCATACATACCATACATACCATACATACCATACATACCATACATACCATACATACCATACATACCATACATACATACATACCATACATACCATACATACCATACATACCATACATACCATACATACCATACATACCATACATACCATACATACCATACATACCATACATACCATACATACCATACATACCATACATACCATACATACCATACATACCATACATACCATACATACCATACATACCATACATACCATACATACCATACATACCATACATACCATACATACCATACATACCATACATACCATACATACCATACATACCATACATACCATACATACCATACATACCATACATACCATACATACCATACATACCATACATACCATACATACCATACATACCATACATACCATACATACCATACATACCATACATACCATACATACCATACATACCATACATACCATACATACCATACATACCATACATACCATACATTACCATACATACCATACATACCATACATACCATACATACCATACATACCATACATACCATACATACCATACATACCCAATACATAACCATACATACCATACATACCATACATACCATACATACCATACATACCATACATACCATACATACCATACATACCATACAATACCATACATACCATACATACCATACATACCATACATACCATACATACCATACATACCATACATACCATACCATACCATACATACCATACATACCATACATACCATACATACCATACATACCATACATACCATACATACCATACATACCATACATACCATACATACCATACATACCATACATACCATACATACCATACATACCATACATACCATACATACCATACATACCATACATACCATACATACCATACATACCATACATACCATACATACCATACATACCATACATACCATACATACCATACATACCATACATACCATACATACCATACATACCATACATACCATACATACCATACATACCATACATACCATACATACCATACATACCATACATACCATACATACCATACATACCATACATACCATACATACCATACATACCATACATACCATACATACCATACATACCATACATACCATACATACCATACATACCATACATACCATACATACCATACATACCATACATACCATACATACCATACATACCATACATACCATACATACCATACATACCATACATACCATACATACCATACATACCATACATACCATACATACCATACATACCATACATACCATACATACCAATACATACCATACATACCATACATACCATACATACCATACATACCATACATACCATACATACCATACATACCATACATACCATACATACCATACATACCATACATACCATACATACCATTACATACCATACATACCATACATTACCATACATACCATACATACCATACATACCATACATACCCATACATTACCATACATACCCATACCATCACCATACATACCATACATACCATACATACCATACTACCATACATACCATACATACCATACATACCATACATACCATACATACATACATACATACCATACATACCATACATACCATACATTACCATACATACCATACATACCATACATACCATACATACCATACATACCATACATACCATACATACCATACATACCCATACATACCATACATACCATACAATACCATACATACCATACATACCATACATACCATACATACCATACATACCATACATACACATACATACCATACATACCATACATACGCATACATACCATACATACCATACATACCATACATACCATACATACCATACATACATACCATACATACCATACATTAACCATACATACCATACATACCATACATACCATACATACCATACATACCATACCATACATACCATCCTACTTACTATAAAGCGCTTCGTCTGTCTGTCTGTCTGTCTGTCTGTCTGTCTGTCTGTCTGTCTGTCTGTCTGTCTGTCGTTCTGTCTGTATGTCTGTCACGAAATTCCCTAGCTCCTTTAGATCTGCCTGGAGAGACCGGGTCAAGTGTGGGATGGGTGGGCCAGGTCTCGAGAAGTATAAAACACACATCATCTTGGCGAAGCCCCGCCCACAGTGGGCGTGGCGTGCATCGAAATGAGCTGGGCTGAGGACCATGATTTCAAATTCAGCCACAAGACGGCCTCAAAATTGGGGTTTAAAGGTGGCTTGAGGTGCGCATTGGTAAGTTAGATCGAACTTGGGAGACCCACCCCCGATGGGCGGGGCGTTCTCCAAAAATGCAATGTTTTATGAATACATTTATAACTTGGTTTGGAGAAAGCCAACAGAGCAGGAAAAAGTTGATTTGGGAGGAGCATTGTCGGAGGTGTCTCCAGCATAAATGACGTCAGCGGAGACCCGCCCACAATGGGCGGAGCGTGCCTCGAAGCTCACATGCCTTCTTACATTTATATACGAAAATCCATAATTCCGGTTCCCATGGACGTACAGAGTTTAAATTTGGTAGGAGTACAGGCGACAGGATAGGAACACCTATGGTGGGTGGCAGAACCAGACTCCGCCCACAAGGGGCGGGGTTTGTGCGGAAATTCATAACTCCCGTCCCCATGGACCTAGAAAGTTCAAACTTGGTAGGAGTGCGGGCGACAGGATGGGAATACCTATGGTAGGTGGCAAGACCGGACTCCGCCCACAATTGGCGGGGTTTGGGTAAAAATTCATAATTCTGTCCCAATGGACCTAGAAAGTTCAAACTTGGTAGAAGTACATAAACCGCGATGGGGAAACTTATGGTGGGTGGTAGAACCAGACTCCGCCCACAAGGGGCGGGGTTTGTGCGAAAACTCATAATTCTGTCCCAGTGGACCTAGAACGTTCAAACTTGGTAGGAGTACAGGCGACAGGATGGGAATACCTATGGTAGGTGGCAAGACCGGACTCCGCCCACAATGGGCGGGGTTTGGGCGAAAATTCATAACTCATGTCTTCATGGAATTAGAAAGTTCATACTTGGTAGTGGTACAGGCGCCATGGTGGCAAAACTTATGGTGGGTGGCAGAACCAGTTTCCGCCTACAAGGGGCGGGGTTTGTGCGGAAATTCATAACTTCCGTCCCCATGGACCTAGAAAGTTCAAACTTGGTAGGAGCACAGGCGACAGGATGGGAACACTTATGGTGGGTGGCAGGACAAGACTCCGTCCACAGGAGGCGAGGTTTGAGCGGAAACTCATAAATCCGATAAAGGTCTATAATGAAAATCAGCTCATGCGGCTCCGTCTCTCATGGCTAGAGACCCTAGCGCGCGAGAGCGTGCGTAGCTGCCTGGTACATACCATACATACCATACATACCATACATACCATACATACCATACATACCATACATACCATACATACCATACATACCATACATACCATACATACCATACATACCATACATACCATACATACCATACATACCATACATACCATACATACCATACATACCATACATACCATACATACCATACATACCATACATACCATACATACCATACATACCATACATACCATACATACCATACATACCATACATACCATACATACCATACATACCATACATACCATACATACCATACATACCATACATACCATACATACCATACATACCATACATTCCATACATACCATACATACCGTACATACCATACATACCACACATATCATACATACATACATATTAGGTTGTAAGGAAAGTTCTGACCGTTTCGTCAGCTATTTTTCAAAAAGTTATAACTCATCTCAAAGCGAACATTTTTATTTGTAGTAAGCCCTATTCGATTCTACACATGTTTGCCAACGTGATGAAAGTCTGTCTATTCCATTCTAATAAAAGTCCGGAGATCTGGATTCCAAAAACTTGAAAAAGGCAGCTTCCGTATCGCCTTGATTTTTGAACAATCGCCCCTTTACGAAGCTGTCCAGATGTTTGAGTAAATAGTAGTCAGTTGGTGACAGGTCTGGTGAAAAGGGTGGATGAGGGAGAGCTTCGATTCGCAGCTCGTTCAACTTCTGGAAGACAATTCGTGACACATGCGGTTGCGCATTTTCGTGTAAGAGCAGTAGACCGTGGCGACTGACTAGTGCTGGCTGCATTTGCCCCAGTTTCGTGTACTTCTTGTTAATTTGATCACAATATGACTGGCGGTGATAGTTAGACCTGGAGGAAGAAACGCGGATTGAATTAATCCATGGTTGTACCACTAAACTGTGATCATTGTCTTCGTGTCGTGTAAACTTGGTTTGGGAAATTTTTTGGAGGCTCATCCACACCCACCCACTGAGCAGAACGCTTCCTGTTATCATACAGGATCCATTTCTCATCACACGTTACAATACGATGGAGAAAAGTCTCAACGTCATTTCTTCTCAACAGCGGACTTGAAACCTCTAAGCGATTCAGTTGTTGCTGCCCCGTGAAATCGTGTGGCACCCACTTGTCAAGCTTCTTCACCATTTCAAGCAGCTTGAGGTGGGCAGCGACGACTGTGTGGGAACACCCATTTTCTTCTCAATCTCTCTCAAAGGTTGACGTCAATCTTCTTCGACTGCTTTTGGCAAAACATCGTGATCAACTAACGATGGTCGACCAACTCGTTCTTCGTCTTCAAGTGACCCGTCTCCACTTCCAAACTTCTGAAAGCAGCGACGAACCGATCGCTGCGATGCAGTGCCTTCTCCCCATACAACGTTGATGTTTGTGGCTGCATCCTTCGCAGTTCGACCAAGTTTTAACTCATGAAGTAAAACCGTTCAAAAAGCAGTCTTATCCATTGTGCCAAAAAAACTTCTTAATTATTCCAAAACCTTACAGACTTTGGGGAACGCGCTGTGACAGAAAGAGCAACTAATGGCTTATCTAAGGAACACAATATGTCGATTAGTCTGAATGGACAACCGCTAAAATTTGAATTCATATGGCGCGTGCGTGGGAACGGTCAGAACTTTCCTTACAACCTAATACATTTATTCATTCATTTATACACAGACACACAGACACACCAAACTGGAGACAGACAGACAGACAGACAGACAGACAGACAGACACACCAAACTGGAGAGAGACAGACAGACAGACACACATACATACAGACACACCAAACTGGTGGATTATATACAGAAGGGATGTGGGTCCTGGCGCGAGTAGCTGGACTTTAGTAAGCAAAAACGTCCTTTGAAATTTACTCTAATTTAATTTATTTTACTCAAAAGTATAAATCAAAATTATTGACAGCAAAAGTAGCCCCTCCTCCACCTTTCTTGACTCCTCGAGGTAGGAAACTGGATAAAGGACTGCAACACCAAACAGAATAACAGAAAATAATAGAATAGCAGAAAAATATCGTCTCATCATTCGGCGACCAGGTGATTGCGTTCTGAACGTTTGGGTTCTGGTCCCAATATTGCAACCTCTATCGCCTTGACACTCGTCTGACATGACATCGGACGATGGGCGTGGTATCTGGGCGATCCGGTAATGGGGCTCCTACTATGCCCAAGCTGTTGAGTTTTTTGACCCGACAGCGTCCTCCCTGTTACCTTTGGGGCCGCTAGGTTTTCGTAGAGAGAGAACCTAGAAACCATTTTTGTCGTGAACTGGCCCTTTAAAATAAAGCAGTTATACCGTTTACGTGCAGAGCCGTCTTGAATAAGTCTGATAGCGTAAATGATGGCCAAAATAAGGCGCACACTTGGACTTATTCCAGGAACGGTTTCGAAGGCCTTTGATGGTACGTGATGACACTGTGCATAATGTTGTGTTATGTTATGTTTATTACGCTGCCAAGGCACACGTAGTATAAAAGGATATCAATCTTCTGGAAAAACTTCAATAACGGAATAAATACAAGGAACATATGTAATCGTATCTAGAGAAACACGTAAAATAAGGTAATAGTACAACTTCAGGGTTAGATAAAAACAATGGCGTAGAAGAAGAATTGGTCAACCGCAAGAAACTATGAAAGCTCATACTTAGATAAAATTGCTGCCACTGAGTGTTTTAACTTTGACAAGGAATCCGGAGTGTTCATGTTTTTGTTATCTTTTTGTGGAGGCTAGCCGCTCTGAATGTGAAACTTCTAGCTTTTATACTGGTTCTAGGCCTGGGGAGATTTATTTGGGTCTGACCGCCTCTGGTTCGGGAGTGAGCCATACTATAAAAATCAAAAGAGTCAAATGTATTACTTTGGTACAGTAGCTTGTAAACCATACATACGTCGAATACCTTGCGTCGTAATTCCAATAGAGAGTATATTAACTATACCGATATTATAGCCGTTATATCTAGCATAGTCGTTTAAGTTCTTCGTCACTGACGTCGTTGCCACAACTACAGCTAGATGACGAATACCAGAACTTTATTGCGTCAAGCAGAGAAAACCACAAACTTGGGTAATTAAACCATATAATGAGATCATAACGAATACATGCAAGAAGGTGCCAATTATTATACATGTAAAAGGCAAAGATCATCTAGGATATAGCTTAATGATGCGAGATGTGAACATAAAGCAAAGAGATTAAATGAAGGCGTAGTGATAACTGGTATGATACACAAGGTAATAAATGAACACTTCTTGAGCGTAATATGAAGCGTAATATGAAACGAGAGATAAAAAGCGTAGTAGAATTGTGAAAAGCACCAAATGCAACTGCCCTCTCTACTCGTTCTGTCGAGCTTATGTAGGCGAGACTTATATAGGGACCCGCACGACGGGATGTGGCCTTTTGTAGGAAGTGTGAGAAAGGTGAGATAAGGCATGAGAAAGTTGAAATGAAAGGATGCGAAAGTTAAGATAAGGAAATGTTTATAGAAGCGCGGCTCGATGCGCCGAGATTGTAATGGGAGCCGTGTTGCAGTGTGTAGAAGCTGAGGTCGTGGGATACATGACTGATGACTGACCAATTGACTGGACCATGGCAGCTCCTTTGTTTGACTCGTAGTTGCACTTGTGTGGTCCTTAGCCAGACGCCATTGTACCATGTTTTCACCCTGGCAACTGAAATCAAGTCACTTTTCATGTGTTATGAGTCATGGTCAAGATTGTTTGATTTAATGAGAAAATTATCGAAAATCGCGTGTTACCGCGATAGAGAGTTCAAAGTATTTGTTGCGAATAGATGCTTCAGGAATCCTAGCATAGAAGAAACTTCTGCATCGGCAAAGAATTTTACACGTAGAGTTGTTTTGTACCTTCTCAAGTTCTTCAACATCCCTTCTCCTAGAAGGGTTGAATACAGCAGCACCACTTTCAACCAAAGGCTGAACATACGTTTTATAAGCTTTAAGAAGGATGGACTTATTAGTGGAGGACAACCCCTTGAAGATGTGCAATGTACGCAATAAGGCCAGGGTACACCGGGTTCTGATATGTTTGGAAAAGTCAACTTTGTCAGTATAATGAAAACCGAGGTCTCTCACAAAAGTGACAGGAGTGATTGTAACTCCTTCGACTGTAGAAGGACTCGAGAAAATCTCGTATTTTTTGCCAGTCGTCATACACTTGGTTTTATGTGGAGCGAATGGGAGCTGCCACCGCTTAGCCCAATCATTTAATATGTTTATCGCCATCTGCAGTCGCTCCTGGTCCTCCGCTTCGGTTATGACTTTGTAGATTTTTACATCGTCAGCATACATTTTCTTTGAAGCATCTAAACCATCAAACAAACTAGGTATTGACAACAATGTACCTGTTACAGTGGCAAAGTTTCTTCAGTACAAGTACCTACTCAGTTGCCACTCTGGGCAAGGCAATAAGCAGGTCTTGATAAAAACTCCACCAAATCGTCCCACTTCGAAACGAGGTTGTCGTCAAACCACAAGGCAGCCAACGTTAACCGTAAAAAATCAATCAAGACGAGTTAAGAGGTCGACCAAGGCGCACTCTTGAAGACTGATTTTACAACAAAGTACTAGATATACCTGTACTGATGGCAGAGTTCTTCGAACAAATTTTGCCCAGCTGCCACCCTGAACAGCACTGCGACAAGTAGACAAGCAAACAGCAAACAATACCAGCAAAATCGTATATAGCAAGAAGTGTAGTACGGATACCAGTAGAGAGCCGCCGCTCAGGCCACGTGAGCTTAATGAGTTACACTGCAGGTGGACAAAACCCATCATCCGCCTATGAAGCGAGAGCACAATCGCTGCGTCAGGTCGATGCTTGATATCGAGACTGCGAGTGCGCATTTTCAACTGAAACTACCTTCAAACAAAGTTTGGGTGCTCATAACTCTTTTACTTGTCTCAGACGCCACATTTACTGCGAGACAACCTTGTCATTTGTGTGTCAGTTGAGCGAACTCATTTTGAGCTGCACCACAGACTCCTTGATTGAGATCGTCTTGGTAAACGAGTGCCTACGTAACCAACAAAATGCCATCTCGTTCTTTCTCTTTGCTTCATATCAAATAGCAAGATCAGTCACTTGATTTTAGAGATTTACCATCGACGACAATACAGCCCACATGTGGACTGCACTTTTTTAGCCGTGTGAGACGGTGCAGTCCACATGTGGTCTGCAGTTGTATCTGATTTATTCATTCATACTTCCACTTCTTAGCGATCTTTCTCTTGAAACATTAAATCAGGAATGAATGAAACTACATACTGCGTGTGCAGTTCTAAAAGGTTTTTCGAAGGAGTGCATTACCTGTGGAGAGTTTTTGTTCGTTGAATAACTTCCAACAATGAGATATTCCGAAAAGACTATCGTTATAAGCATTTTCGCTATTATCGTCTAGACGCAAAGCTCGTAAAAGCTCCCAGAAAAGATTTCTGGTAATGATTCAACCCATAATTGAATTACCACTAGGCCGACTGCCGGTTCTAAAGACCTATAATCTCACAATGTGGGTATTGTGAGGGTGTGGTGTGGGTTTCTTTATGGTCGTCGATTTATATTGCTAACGGACCATCAGCCGTTAGTGAGGATATTCGGTCCTAAACAAGGATTACCGGTGATAGCAGCCAAGAGGCTGCATAGATGGGCACTGAGGCTCATGCTATATTCGTTTGAGATTGAGTATAGAAGGACGTCCGAGTTTGGCAACGCGGACGGGTTATCGAGGTTACCCGATCCGAAAGAGTTGCCTAGTGCTGAAATGGTGATAAATGAACTGTATGTCCAGCAAATGGCAGAAGAAGCAGTGGAAAATCTCCCTGTAACAGAGGCCCAGATAGCGAAGGCCACAAAAGAAGACCCTTTATTACAGATGGTGGTTTATTACATGCAGAAAGGTTGGCCGGTTAAGGTCAAGGATGATAGGCTGAAGCCATATGCGATGAAGAGGGCAGCCTTATCAATCCACAATGGGTGTATATTGTGGGGATATAGGGTGGTTATCCCCAAGAATTTTCAGCAAGTAGTGCTGAAAATGCTGCATAATAGCCACTATGGTAGGAATAGGATGATTAGCTTGGCGAGAACTAAGATATGGTTCCCAGGCATGGACAAAGCGGTAGAGGAGGTGGCAAAGAATTGCAGCACATGCGCAGTAATGGGAAGGGATCCAGTGAGGATACCCTTACACCCATGGGAAGAGCCGGAGAAAGTATGGCAAAGGCTGCACATAGATTTTTGTGAGACAAGCGGGGGAGTAAAATGGCTGGTGAGGGTAGACGCCAAGTCCAAATGGCCAGAAGTGATTAAAATGGGAATCACCACAGCCGGGAAAACAATAATAAAGCTGAAGGAAGTTTTCAGCAGACATGGGTTGCCCAAACAGTTGGTTTCGGACAATGGTCCCCCCTTCACGTCAGCGGAGTTTCGTACCTATTGTGAGAGAAGAGGCATTGAACAGATATTCACACCGCCATACCACCCCAACTCGAATGGCGAAGCAGAACGTTTTGTGCAAACGTTCAAAAATGCGCTGAATGAAGGGTTACGTTCCAATAAGACGGTGGAGGATGCCCTACTGGACTTGTTATTCGAGTATAGAGTAACGCCCCATGTAGCGACTGGGAAAGCACCAGCGGAAATGCTGATGGGAAGAACCCTAAGGACCACACTAGATATAATAAGATCGAAAAATAACGCGTTGCCCCCGAACAGATATCGCGCAGGGATGAAAAAGAATTATGATGTTGGAAAAAGTTTTTATAAGGAATTACACCGGGTCGGGAGATCGGTGGATACCCGGTATTGTAGTTAAAATCTTGGGAACAAGCACGTACGAGGTCCACCACGGCATGGGGTGAGAAAAACCCATGCCGATCAGATGAAGGAAAGGGTTATCCCATGGGAATTGGCGGATGAGGAGCTGTTGAGGAGAATGGAAAAGAGCACTTGCAAAAAGAACAGTGAGCTTACTGAAGAGCCGCTGCCGCGACGGTCGAAGAGGAGGCGGCAAGAGACCGCTAGGATGACGGAGTTTCGCGAAAGTGGAAAGCGCAGGAAGATCAGTTGGATAGGGTTATCAGAAATGGAAAATGTAAACAAAAACAGTAGATATGGCGTGAGGCCTATAAAAGAGGCTGGAAGGGGTAGGCAACTCAGTTATGTTCTCGTGGCCTCCACAGCAGCAGCACCAGCAGCAGCAGCAGCAGCAACCTCAGGCGGTACTCATCGGGGGGCGGGCCAATGGGGCCCGCAGCCGAGCCCCCCAGTCGCACTAGTCCCGGTAGGGACTGGAGCTCCAGTGGCGGGGCCGTCGCCACCGACACCAGCAATGGTGCCGGTGGTATGGGCCCCGCCAGGAAGGCGGGGAAGACCGCGCCGCCGACCACAGAGGCGCGATCGCGCTCTGTGGTCGGCGTTGGAAGAGATCCGGAAGGACCTCCACAAAAGGGAGGGCGAAGAGCGCGGAAGGAGCCGTTCGGCATCTGGGGGCGCCCCAGCCGACGGCGAAGCTCAAGAAGCCGCAGTGGCCCGGCAAGACGAAGCCGCAGCCGATCTGTGCGGCGAAGGAGCCCGAATGAGCCTTGAAAACCCCCAGTAAGGGGGATGTTGATAATAAATGTTTGTAATAATGTTGGTATTATGGTGTTCAGAAGTATTGAGGGGTGAGAAGGAGGTAGAAATACGGTTGAACCTCCTCACCCCGAGGAATAACACTTAGTACCCTGAGTGACCGTAGGGTCACTAGGGGGAGGTGTGAGGGTGTGAATGGATGTCTGAGAGAAAAGAATGAAGAGGGAACAGTGGATAAGCATGATAGAGAGAGTGTGTATGTATAAAAGGGTGCTACCCTCTCCAATAAAGCATTCCATCCTCTTGTGTTTGTCCGACATCGTCACTGGTATTCGTACCAGACCCATTTGGACGCACATTCCAAAAAACTTATGTTTTTTTTCTGTTTTCTCCGTTGCCGATTCCCGTAAATGTGTTTCCTACTGTGGCAGCTTTTGCATTGCCATACCCGTTGGCTTCTGCTGTATTCAAATCCATAAGATTCCTGTCCAAGAATAATTTGAAGCTACTTATTGGTTCTTAACAACTCAAGACATAATCATATACGCCGTAGTCCTCATCGACAGTGAACGTATCGTATTCTGCAACTTCGCTTAACCCATTGACGATCGCGTGGCCCGCCGGCGGGCCACACCACCATATCGTGCCCCTGTAGTATTTATATTGTTTATCAAGTATTCTTATAATTTTTTTCATGTTTTCAAGTATCAGTTTAGCTCACAACCTTCTAGAGAATCTTGAGGCATCGTGGTCCAGGAATCATTCACTTCCAACTGCAGTTATAAGAGAAATTAAAAGTTAATGTAAAGACAATGTAAAAGGCGCGGTCGCCAATGGATGGACCGGACCGTCGGTTAATCATCACCAGAAATCGTTTCGGGGAATTTTTACAAGCTTTGCATTTGGAAATGGTAATGACGACGGTATTTTCAAAACATCTCATTTTTTGAAGTGTTAAACGAATGAAAAATTCACTAAGGTAATGTAATTCTTCGAAAAAAAACCTTTACAATTGCAAGTTTAGAGGATTTCCCAGGAGCACGCTGTATGTAGTTTCATTTAGGCCTGATGTAATGTTTTGAGAAGAAGAATTGAAGGAAAGTAGAAGTTCAGATGAATGAAACAAAAAATACATTTGTAGTCCACATGTGGACTGCATGGTTAATCAAAAATCATGGGTTAATCAAAAATCGACACTGTTTGAGAGAAGCGCATAAACTGCGTCATCCTCATTTTCTGCCTGCTCCTCATCAGAATCGATCAGTAGCTGACCAGAATTCGAAGCTGCATACCATTATCGTAGCCGTAACCTCAATTTGTGAAATCAGATAGAACCGAAAATTCGAAATTTAAAAATGGTCATGCTGGACCATGCAGTCCATATGTGGACTGCAGTCGCGAGTGGACGATAACGCGCCGGTCCCTCACGGCACTTTCCCGACCAAACGTGATTGTCGTCAGTGGGTTAATACTTGATCAGGCTGGGAATATCTATAGTCCCAAAATTATCTGCGCCACCATTTAGGAACCTATAAGGTGAAAGTAATTCATCAAATTCACTTCAGCCTCTGTTAATTATTATAGTTGTACAAGTAAATTTCCCTGAAATACATTGGTTACCGAAGTGTAACTCACAGTATCTTTTTGATGGCCACTCAATACTATTTGCCAATCATTTCACGCGAGGGGCGGAGGGGCACTATGAAATTTCTTGTGTTTCCGATAATATCAGTACAGAAGGCTTTTGAACGATATAGAGAAGAAGATTCAATGAAAGGCAAACCAGGAAGGGGAAGGAAGGCCAGCGTTTTTAAAAATGGTACTATTAATAAGGTCCGCTTGCGAGTTGATCGTGATTCTGTGTGACCCATCAAAAAGACGGCAAAGGAGCGGAACTTATCGAATATATCGTTTGGTAGTATTGTCAAGCGAAACTTTTATTGCCGTGCCTATCGTATGCAGCAATGTCTCTCCAATTTTGATGTCAACAGACAGTGCAGGGCCAAAAAATGCAGAAAGTTGCTACCTCAATGGATGGGACACACCCTTCATCGTTCTCCCTAGCCCTCGCACACTCGACTTCCATTCAGAATCGAAGTGGCGTAATGAATGTGTATGTGGCCTACACATGACTTGCGGTGACTAGCCGATGTACGAGCCAGTGATTTTACCCTCCCAGACGAGTCAGGTACCATTTAGCCGACCCCGGAGGGATGGAAGGCTTGGTTGGCATGGGCGGATATCGATTCGGGATTCGAACCCCTTACCATGCGTGTGAGGTAGTGCATCACTTGCCACTACACCACCTGCCCAAAAGAAAAAAAAGAAAAGTTATAGCTATAAGAACAGTAAAATATCGTCGGTATCGGTGAAAATTGACAAAGACCTGTACATAAAGGGCGTCCTGGTGGAAGTAATAAAGCACTGATCCCACTCCTCTTCCTGTAACATCTCGTAGTCTTTCAGCAGGGCGGTACCCCGATCCACAGTGAAAAACTCGCCTGCCAGTGGTGCCAACGCTAGCTGCCCCAGCCTCATTAACAAAGAGAATTGCCGTCCCGCTTTTCAGATTTTAACACACTTGACTCCTCTGTATGGTCCACGATTAGAAGAGAAATTGTCGAGTTTGCATTTCCAGTTTGGAGTCCTGGAAAGCACGACTTAGGGACAGCTGGGAAGAATTGGTGAGAGATTCCTGCGTTCAACATGCGAGGAGTTCGATAGCAAACTTTGAGCCTCTATCTGCGCTTATGGGAGATGTTTTGAAATGTGATCTTTGCATGTTGTAGCACATAATGTTAGCAAACGTGCATATAAATTCCGTTGTCATTCTCAGCAGAAAATGACAATAGAATCCATGTGCACGGTTTGGTGCCCATAACTTTGGGACACCCGCTAGTTTGTGAATTATTGCTTGTGACTTCGGCCACTACACTACTTTAAATCTACTACAGTAGCGCTCAAAAGTCTTCGGTGAAATGCTTTGACGCTTTTTCGTTCAGAACTTTTTTCTTAGTAGACCGAATGACGCGAAATTTGGATATGTCTGACTAGAGCATATTTCACCCTACCCAACCCTATTTCACTGCAGAGCTGCAATACCCACAGGTAAAGTAAGGTGTTTGTTGCGGTAGCACATTTTGCTAAAACTAAAGTTGTTGGCGTCTGCACTTATTTGCACCTTGTGTGCGTTTTTCTCATCTATTGTGATCGGCGTTACCGCTCGTACACTTTTGACATGATAAAAAGGAAAGAGATTCTAGAAGGACCATCATCTGTATTTTCAGTCGATTTTGAGTTCATGCTCTTTGGAATATCTGGAACGTGATCAGACTGCAGGTTAATAGTGGTAAATATTCATAATACATCCACGCTCCGAATATAGAAGTTTTGCTTGATTAGATCTAGTAGGAAAGAAGTTACGACTGAAAAGTGCGGCTGAAGAACCATTTCACCGAAGACTTTTGAGCGCTACTGTATATAACTCTGAAACATTGAAGGGTCGGAGTAAGGTATCCCAGTCTTGATCGATCCAATTTGGGGACACTCACACGTTCCATTTACAATCAACATCTTAGAGTAATATGTATGTTTATGTGGTCTGTGCGATGAGTTGTGGGGGCCAGCGACGCGCAAGGCAGCGAATTTGTTATCTCACACGGGTCTGGTACCATTTACCGCTCTCCGTAGGGACGGAAGGCTGGATCAACATGCGCGGGTATCAAGCCGGGGTTCGGTCATCGTGCTTGATGAAGAGCGCCTTTTATAATCCTTCTCCATCCCGGAAAGCTTGAGTTTGAGTACATCGACCAACTAGCATCCTTAGCTTTGAAACAACTTAAAACATTTAATTAGAGCAGAATCGAAGGAAGAAAGTCAGGTTGTGTTTTATGAAAGATTACAATCCTGTTAATCAGCACACAACTACAGTATTGATATCAGGCGAGCGCTATGAATAAGCTCATTTTTTACTCTTGCATAGTTTTTTGAGGTCGAGTTCGGCGGGTATCAGTTGCTGATTTGGAGCTGTTAGCGGAATTGGGTCATGGAAGTTGTGGGCATGTGTCCAAGATGCGATATGACGGCAACATCATGGCTGTGAAGGTTTGTTTTCATTTCATTATTTTCGTGTAATCTACTTGGTAAATGTTCTCTTACTAGCTGCGACGTCGGTAAGTTCATTGTCTTTAATCTTCTACAACACACAGCTTGCCTCGAGATTAATTAGTCACGGCACGTGAAGGTGCTTTAACTTGCAAGAGCTTGTTAAATGTTACATGTTCCTTTTCAGTGTGATTACTTATGTTTTCCTTTCTATTTCAGTAGTTCTATCAGAGGGTAGCTTGAGTACGATGTACCATTCCGCAGCTCTGTTTTGATTTCCCATTTCATTTTGGAACCGAGCTTAATTGGCTATGAAATACCTTTTTCACCTCAAAAATAGCGACTACACTTCGAAAAGACGAGAAGGAAGGCTGTTCGCATTGTCTGCTCGCGATACCCATGATTAACTTGCAAGAGCTTGTTAAATTTTACATGTTCCTTTTCAGTGTGATTACTGATGTTTTCCTTTCTATTTTAGTAGTTCTATCAGAGGGTAGCTTGAGTGCGGTGTCTCCATACGTTGGTAGCTTGTGAAGGGCCGCAAACCGTGATCACATAAGACCATGGGATTGCCCGCTAAGCGTGGAAGTGCAAAGATTAGGGTGGTGGAACAGGTGTATATTCGCACTTAATCAATCTCTCCTCACACCTAGGAGCGATGTGACCTTGAAGAGGTGCAAAGCCTTCATGGTAATTGTACTGCCTGCACATCGTTACTAATCGAGTTGAAACCTGTTGAAACTAATAAGAATAATGAGGGTAAATATATGGGGTTTCTATAGAATGTGAATATCAGAATAGCACCTAAAATTTATGCGTAAAAAACTCATGTTTTTCCTTTTACGAATCTAGACAACTTTACGAAAAACTCTTGGTTTTCAGGCTGTTGAAGTTGATTCGAAGGCACAGCTCACAATAGTTTTGGGTAATTCAGATTGTGATGAAAAGTGGAAGACAAGATCGAAAATAGAGAGTGAAGTGATGAAAGTGAAGAAACTGCGTGAATCGATGTTTCCAAAGTGAAAAAGGCTTCGAAAAAAGTTAACGCGAATAACAGACTACGGTAGGCAAAAATTCATTCACTTATAAGCATAAGTAAACAAAAAACTCTAACAGTAAACAGCAAAAGTATGTAGCCCACCTTTTTCAGCCTCTAGGAGTAGGAGATTAAATAAGGGATCGCGGCAGCAAAAAGAATAACAGAGGAAAAAAGAATGGGAGAAAAACATCTCCCCATCACTCGGCGATCAGCTGATTGTGTGTGGGTCCTAGAACGAATAATAGCATTCTGTATTCCCTCGACACTCTTCTGATGTGACATCGTTCAAGAGGCGGAAAAGCGAATCAAGGCAGCAACAGGGCTTCCACTATGCCCTGACCGTAGAGATTCAGAGAGCGAGAGGGACCTTCTACCATCCATGGGCCACTGAGTATTCTTGGGGGAAGAACTCAGTTATCATTTTTATCGTGAACCGTGCCTTTAACAGAGAGCAATGTAAATAGTTGCTTGCGGTCTAAATAAAAGAAGACTTCTCACAGTGTATTACATCTTTCCACTTCTTTGTATATCTCTTCTTTCCTTTGCTGGTGATTCCTCTGCAAAGTTCTGGCTATTTCTGGATTCTAGAAAGGAACTTACATGATGTTCCCATTCTGTCAATTGAATGGCGATCCCTTTCCGGTTTCCGAGATCCTTACATCTTTTAGGCGAATGAGGACAGCTCGCACAAAATTCCGACGAGAACAGACACAATGACCCTCCCATGGACTGAAATTAAGACAAGACCGATTATCTCGTCTTGTGGTGGACCAACAGACGGATTAAGCTGGCTCTTAGTTCGCTTGCTCTCGCCACTTTTGCGTTACGTGGGAGCACACATTGTTGGAGAACTATAATAATTTTGGTGCTTCACCAATGTCCAGTACCGACGGGAGCCTTCTACGCGAGCTTTGATGTAGTATCCTTATACACGAACGTGAGTAACGCGGGAGCGGTGCAAGCTGTCTTATCTCTCATCGAGGATAACAAAGACCATATCGCGATGATAGGATTTTCCCGCAGCGAAGTTAAGGATCTCATCGAAGCAGCACTGGAAGACAAAATTTTTTTCTTCTACAATAAGTTTCTCAAGCAGAAATGAGGTCTTGCCATGGGTAATCGCATGTACTTTGTTCTACAAACGTTATATTGATGACGTATTCATTATCGGAAGGACGGAAGAAGACCTTGTGAAAACATTGAAGAGACTCAACTCTCACGATGCTAACATTACCTTCACCAGGGAAGATCCGGGGAGAGATGGATTCCTTCCATTCCTCAATGCGAAGACACTAATTAGTGAAGGTCATAAGGAACACCTATGGTATAGAAAAAGTGCCTCGTCGAACATCTTGTTGCATTCTAGGAGCGCATATCCTATTTATATGAAGGCAAACGTTGCACGGAATCTTTTGAAAACAAGGAGAAGCTTGGGACGCGAAGGCAATCAGTTGTTGAAGCTTAAATTGAAAGTAATCTCGAAAGCAACGGATACTTTGAAAGCAATACAAGGACCTGGGTCCCGCACAGGACGGCTGATTGTGTATGCCTCATTGTGCCTTTTGTCAACGACAAAATGGCACGTAAGGTAAACCGCGTCGTCAGAAACTCCCAGCTTCCTATTCTACTTGTTTTCCAACCTCCCCTACACTGAAGGATCTCCTAACATCATCCCGAATCTACGAAAGACGGTGCCGCGAACAGTCTTGTCGATACTGCACTTCTGAGAAGATCTGTGAACTCCAGGGCACTGTCTATTTGATTCAATGTGGAGGATGTGGAGAAAAGTACGTGAGGGAGACCGCGAGACCACTCAAGATCCGTCTGGATGAACATAGAAGGGCGTTGGCCAATCCCGCTGCCTATCCACACAGCAGTTTTTCCAGGCACCGTACACTTAGGCATGAGAAAGAAAACGCTCCATCCTTCGATGTGGTGGTTTTGCGTAGATACATATTCTGTACGGCCACTGGAAATGAAAATCATGGAGGCACGGGAAATATATCGCATCAAGCCGGAAATAAATGCAAACGAGGAGATGCGTGACCTACTGAGACTGAGTGTGTGATAACACTTAGTCGCCTCAAGACAAGAGCGGCGTCCATTTTCCCTTCATCATCCCCGCCGACAGGTCCATTCCCCCTTTCCACCCCCTCCCCCCAATATTTCCGGTTGACTTGGTATGATTCGATGGGTTTTGTATTGTAACTGATAGTAATTGATTGTATGCAGCAAATATATTATAAATAATTAAAGGCAGTGTTAACAAAAAAATTGTTTCGGACATTTGCACATAGTTTGAATTCGACGCCCCCTCTGATACCATTTGTGCAGGAATGAGGTCGGAAAACGGCTGGATAGGGCACAATCAGGGGCCGGACAGATATCCACGGTCGCCCTCCGCCCCTTCATCGGTGTCACGTTAGACGAGTGTCGAGACGGCACAATGTCATGTAATCGCGTCAGGATCCACCTTGAATTGCATATTGGCAAATTGCCAGAGACGCAATGTGTTGCCTGCTATTGCATTGCGTCTCTGGCAAATTGCCAATTTGCCGTCACTGGCAACTTGCCAATTTGGCTGAACACTCTCTAACCGACGTTCTTTCAATGTGAAACTCGTCCAACCCCCCTTTCCACCTCTTTTTTGACCCTTTGTAATTCTTTCTGTTCATCGTTTTTCGCGCTTTTTTCGTTGTTATCGCTTTATTCTAGAGTAGTTCTGTCAATTCCCGTCAAAAAAAGGTACCCTAACTTTTTTGTTAACACTGCCTTTAAGGTCCGACGAAGGCATTATGCCGAAAGCTCACCAATAAAAGTGAAGAGCAAAGAGCCGAATGCCGCGGCAGCATCATGTTGGGGTTTGAAGCATTTCTCCTTGAAAAAGCCGGCTGCAGACCACCGAACAGCATCATGACCTTCTTTCCATGCTGCTTCGGAAATGTCATGGAGCTTGATCATTGTTCAGATACTTGTCTGATCGTCGCCGGTTGTCGTACAGAATCCATTTCTCATCACACGTAACAATAAGGACGGCATAAGAATGGATCGTTCCTGTTGTGCAGAAGCAAGGCGAAGGCGAGCTCGAAGCGGCGGTCTTTCTGGCGCTTGGTCAACTCATGCGGCACCCACTTATTAGGCTTCTTCGACTTCCCGATCTCCTGCATGTGGGTGCCAACCGCCCTGCTGGATACATTCAATCTCGAGCCAATATCCTTCAGCGATATACGTGGATTCTCTTCCACTAACGTTCTCAATTGTTCGTTGTCAATGGCCGATGACCACCCACTACGCTCATCATCTTCCAGGCTCTCGTTCCCGGTACGAAATTCTTTAAAACATCACTGTGCTCTACACTGATTCGTCGTACCTAGACCAAGGGCATCGTTGATATCCCGGGCCGTTCCCCTCGCACTCCTGCCTAATTTGAATTGAAAAATATAAATCGTGCGAATCTGTCGTTTGTCCATGCTGATTTCGACCTTCTAAAAACCCCAGGAACCACTCCAGGACGAAACCAATTCTATATTTAGATAGAGCAAGGAATGCGCTTTAGAATGGTAAGGAGCTTGCAAACAATCTTATAGCGAATAACACCCCGGCGAGCATTTGAAAATTGGGCGTCAAAAAACGCAAGAACTTTCTTCACAACCTAATATGTTTACGGCTCGTTGAGATATCACGTTTTCTCTTTGCAACAAAGCTAATCCGACCGCTGAAGTATGGGAAAGGCAGGAAGGGCCTGGACATCTGACCATGCGTTATCTAAAGTTTAGGACACTAATAAGTACCATTCAAGATGTAGGTTGACTAATCAGGTTGTTCGGTCATAGAGAAGACGCCCTGTTAGGAAGGCTACAAGGAAAAGAATTCAGTTATCAACGGCGTCAAGATCCTTAAATCCTTGGCAAATGGCATTTCCCAACACAGAATGTTGACGAGGGTGGGACACAATTAATGAAGGGCATAAACAGAACAAATAGAGTTCGATATACATATGGTGACACTCACGCTTATGGCACTAAACAAATTTTAAGAGAATGGCGGGTTAGCCGGTCGCTTCCACTTCCTTCCCTTAGGAAAGAAAGCAGCTTGCTTATTGGAGGGTGTTCGACTTGGAGAAGGGAAGAGAATGAAGAAAGAGCAAAGTTGACGTAGCTAAATAAAAATTCGCTCAGGCATAGTACGATGCCAGTATAGATCGAAATTACTGGTCTTCCAGCAGAACAATGCAAGTGTTCATGCTAGCAGGTCTACATCTGCATGGTTTCAGCAACAGAAAGTTGATGTTATGGAATGGCCTGCGTGCAGTCCTGATCTGAACCCAATGGAGAACCTTTGGGGAATAATTGTGCGACGGGTGTACGCCAACAGCAGGAAGTTTTCCACCATCGGCGAGCTGCGAATTGCGGTCACGGAGGCGTGGAGAGACATCGGCCTTCAGTCCTCAGGAACTTAACAATGAGCATGCCGCATCGACTCATGGAGATCTCATTCAAGAGACAGACTGGACTTGAATTTGGAGTATATCACGAAAATTGCCCAAAGGCTACAAGCGCTGACTTGAGAAGAAGACCATCGCTCACAAATCAACGCGGACGAGGGTTCTGAGCAAGGTCCAAGCAGCCCAACAGGACTCCCTCAGTAGATAACGCACAAGAATTGCAGTCTATAGAGCGTATAAACCCGGCAGGAGGTCATCGCTCAGTCGGACACCTCAAGCGTCTTTACCCAAGTTCTATGGGAACGCCGAAGACTTACTGGAGTTCTGGTCAGTCTTTGAAACTCTGGTTCATAAAAGTGACGAGCTTAATATAATGTAAAAAATTCTATTGAAGAAAGATTTGATAGAAAAGCACAAAACTCTAAAAAGGGAATAAGACTAGCGCCAGAAAATTACAACTGGCTAGTTCAAACTCGCTAAAGAAATTGTAGTATGCTCTCTGTAAATAGGGCACGAATAGCCCAAAAGTTAGTAAATATGAGGTCAGCTCTGAACTCGGCAGAAAGTTGCTTAACAACTTTCGATCAAATACAAGCCCTAGTCCAGGCATCTGCAAGCTAAACTGACAATATGTCGCACCATATTGTCAACATTTCTACAGGATGTCGTGAAGCCTGTTCAGATCCAGGGCAAACCTCAAGATAGCCTTGCAACAGAAGACTTGGTGTATCAGTTAGAGAGTACTGAGCAATACGTAGAGAGTAGTGTGGGTCAAGCCATAGGCAATAGCTCCATCGAAGGGCATGATATGACAATGAACTCGCGCCCCCAACTTACGATAAGTGCATTTTTTGCCATAGGAGTAATCACTTGTCGCTCTCATGTAGAACTATTACGGATCAAATCCGTTCCCGAAAAATAATAGTAGATGAGAATAGATGTTGGAAGTGCTGCTCACTCAACCGTAATAGTTTTGAATGTCAAAAAGCAACCATCACGTATTGTTGTGCGTCAAAAAAGGTCATGTGGTAAAGGGACAAGTCCATTCCTGGATTGCAAACCTAGACAAAGCCAAAGAGAACTGCATTGGCCGCAACCATAATCAGGGAAGTGTTTTAGATGTACCTTTCTCTAAGGCTCACGGCAATCAACACAGGGACAATTATGGGCCCAAAGGAACCAAATTGATTCCAAGAATTTTTCGAACTTTAACACCCATATGAAACGAGGTGACACTGTTTCACCAGGCAGTGAGCGAAATCTGGCAAGTCTCGAGCTAGTTTTTATGATTGCTGAAGGGAACCTGGGGAACTACAGAAAGGAGAAGTACGAAATGTGCCTTCCCTCCCAAATCTTGGGCCTGGGGCCCAAACGAGAGTCATAGAAGAAGTTGCTGAACGCTTTAATCTCCCTAAGTATACGAATGAGATATACAGTATCGGATATTAGTGGTCATATTGACAGTTTTGAAAGCCACCTAGTGACTCCAAATATCTGTGACTTAAGGATCCAAACAAAACCAATGCACATAACTGAGTTTCCCAGCGTCAAACTCACTATCAGAAATATCAATTTTCTGAAAGAAAACAACTATCTGCTTGGCAATCAAAGCTTCGAAGGGAACACCAACGTCCTCTTATTTAGGTAGGGTTAGACCTCCATCATATATTAATGTTGAGTCAAGGCTCCATGGCGAGAACACCTTCAGGTCTTTGAATTGCAAAGACAATATTTGGGCCTACCTTAACGGTGAACGGCTACTTTGAGGAGAATTCATAAGCCCAACGTGTGCTATGAGATGACGGCCATTGCGAACATCTGTAATACCTCCCTGTTGGGCAATAATGGCATAACAGAAGAAAATGGCAAAGTTCACCAAGTGAAAGTAATGTACGTAAAATTTTTACTGAATCTTGTGGAAATTTTGTGAAAAAGAAGCAAAGAACTATAGTGCTTCAACGCAAAACAAAAATCAAAAAGCCGTTGTTCGCTTCCCGCGGCCTTTTTCGCTGGGCTCTCGATCTGTCATATTCCACTGCTTTTGTTACTGCTACTGTTCAACTTTACCACTTGTGTTCTTTTCCTACCGATCAACACTCTCAACGTAATCTCTTGTGCGAGGGAAATCTGTTTGTTATTCGTAGCCACCACACCAGGTTACTTATATCCTATTGTTGGTGCATGTGACAGGGCAGGGAGTCGATTGCAATATTGATTGCGGTCTCCAATAGTTCATTTCCTGGTGCCAGGGAATTCTCCTGCTTATTTGCTTGATTGTCACCTTTTTCGATGCTGTCTTGTACCTTGTATCCTATGGGCCCCGTGACTCCTCGTGCTACCCAAATTCTTCAGGAGCCACCGGTAAAACGGAAGCCTCTTGCCTTTCGCCGTTGGATACAAGTGGTTCTCTGCTCGCGGCTGTCAAATGTCTAACCTCGGATAATTGTCTTCCACTGCACGTCAAGAATATGTTAATACATTTTCTCGATAAAAGCTCAGCCATGGAAGACCTCCTTCAACGTTATAGAAGGTTGGAAGAAAGCTTAGATCTGCAAACTCTTGAGAGTAAGAGGCTTCGCAAAGAAAGTGAGGTTTAAGGCAGTCACTAGGCATTCGTCTACTCAATCTTTCTCACTTGTACATAATTTCTCATCCAATGTTCAGTGCAATTGTAACATGATATGCTGTTCTGATTCTGGGCGTTTGAGACCGGTGGTGGTCTTTGGATCAGTTGATTGCACTGGTCCAATTTCATTTCTTCTGGATCGAATGTTTACGTGTCACTTGTCATGAATGGGTAAGCCAAGTGCTCATCGTTCTAGACTTTTAAAAGTGGTACCACCGAATTCATTCTTTCGGAAACAAAGTCTCGCTAGAGCTTCTTTGTTTAAGCATTTTCATCTTTCGGGGCTTCTTGTAAGGCCCTCTTTAACTAAGTCCGAGAGTCCGTTTGCGATCCTTAAATGCACGGTTCACGATAATTTGAGAGGCGGGAGAGCCCTTCATTTCCGCCCCTCGATCAATGTCACGTCAGACGAGTGTCGAGACAATCATTCTAGGACCCACACACACAATCATGCCTTGAGGTCGGGATCTGTCACTCATGGTCTGTCACTTCACGGATTGAAACAAAAGCTGCCCATGCGGCCCGTCTTCTCCGGTTTAGTTCCGGAGTGATATTGTTCATCTTATCAGCTCTCTTCCCAGATAGACGTATTCAACTCTTTGCAGAGCTTGTCCATCTAATCTTACTGTTCCCGTATCGCACCACTGGTTGACCATTAATTGCGTCTTGGACATATTCATCTCCAAGCCTAACCGCCGGCTTACCGCATTGAGTTCGTGTGCTGCTAGATATCAAAACGATATCATCGGCGAAGTGAGGTTATTGACGTTTTTGCCATTGACGGAATATCCCCTTTCTTCCCAGTTCGAGGTTCAACATCGCGTAGTGTAACGCAGCTGTGAAAAGCTTTGGAGATATCGTATCTCCTCGTCGCACTCCCTTTCCAACTGGAATCTTCAGCTTTCGCTCGAACAGCTGGATGGATGTTGATCTGATTGAAATGCACTGTTCGAGCAGATGGACGTAGGCGGGATCAACTCCAGTATGCGCAAGAGCGTTTAAAACGGCGTTGATCTCCACAGAGTCGAAAGCTTTCTTGTAATCCACGAACAGAAGAGCCAGTGGAAGACGATACTCTCGGCTTCTTTCAATAAGCTGAGTGACTGCTTGGATGTTGTCCATGCACGAGAAGTTTTTCCTGTATCCGGTCTGCTCTATTGGTTGACATTCGTCCAAGATGCGTTCCATGCAAGCAGAATTTTCGTGAACGATTTGTATACCACCAACAATAGGCTGATGGGACGGTAGTTGGAGATGTCCTCCAGCTGACGTTTCTTGAAAAGGAGGATGGTCTTCGATTCTTTCCACTGCTCCGGAATCCTTTTCAGTTTGATGTAGTGGTTAAAGTGTTCTGCAAGAAGGGTGTGAAGAGCGGAGCAAATCCGCAGGGATATTGTCAAAACCTGGAGCTGTTCCTTTCTTCATGCTTCTTATCGCGTTTGCCAATTCCGATTTTGGGATAGCGGGAGGCTCTTCGTGAGGCGGCATCGAGCATTTAGGCACAAAGGTGGAGGAGCGAAAGAGTTCTGTGTAGAAAACTTGAGCGATGTTCTCCATAAAACTTCAAGACGTTTTTACCCTTCCATCTTTATCCAAGAGAGCCGACATCACAGCGGTCTGATCGTTGAGGTCTCGTTTGCAGCGCTTGATGCTCAATCTCGCTTCGGCTGCTTTGAGTAGCTTGGTTCTCCTGTTCTCCCGTAGAGGTTCCTTGACAGGTTCACGATTACCTTTTCCAGATGGTTGGCGTTAAGATCCTGTTTGAGTACTCTCCTTTTTTCCAAGAGTGAGACGGCAAGAGCCTTCAACCTCGGAATTCGGGCTGGCTGCGAACGACGGGAAATGTCTGCACACTTAAAGGCACAGTTCACGATAAAAATGGTTTCTAAGATTCCCCGCAGGACGAATTTGAAGCTCCCGCGTGTACCATGTATAGCACTATTAGTTTGGAAAACGGCCTAGTTAGGGAGTTGGCTCAAAGATTGGCCCGTGTGTATCTTCGGACGAATTTCAGGGGCATTGTAGAGGCTGCACCGATCGCAAGGGAACCCATGTAGGAAGTTCAAACAACTTGTCATGACCCATAGCGACAGTGAAGCTCTGCACAGTTGTGGCTTGATGTAATCAGCTCTTTGTGCAATTGCCATAACTGGAATCTCGTTCGAATACTCCTTCCATGTTATTCCCGTCATGGCAATCTCGTCCAAACTCTCTTTTTCCTACTTCTAGAGGGCAATATTCTTCTTGGAATCGGCGAATTCTTTCGCTTCCTTCACTACCGATGAACTATCCCCAATCTATACTTCCACTTTACGAACAACACCGGGTACCTCAAAATTATCGTGAACTGTGCCTTTAAGCAACCCTCTTGTTAAGTATTAGTAATCTTCTGTGGGATCCTTTGAAAGACGCCAATTGTAAGCTCCAATGGCAGATTCGAGTAGCTCTGTATCAAAGGAGGGAGTATTGAAGTATGCGGGCCTGTGCGTGTCGCGCTTGAATATTCGCTTGTTGAGTCGTATTTTTGCGCGCACTAGGCGATGATCCGAGCCGGTATCAAAACAGAGCAACACGGATACGTCAAGTAGACTCCAGCGTCGATTAGTGAGGACATGATCTATTTCCGTATGCGTTCGGCCGTTCGGACTTTCCCAAGTCCATCGTCGCTTAGCTGGCTTTAGAACATAGAATTTCCATGGAAAAGGCGGCACACATATAGTAGGTTTAGAAGAATTTCTCCGTTTTCAGTCCCGTCGCCAAAGCCATGAGGTCCGAGCCTCCAATCTCCAGTGCAGTTCGTGCCCGCGACGGCGTTGAAGTCGCCTACGACATATTTATAGTAGCTCTTCTCTTCTCGAATCGTCTTCTCCAAAAGTCTATAAAAGTCCTCTCGCTCTTTCTCTGCTGCCGCGGCGGTAGGTGCATATACGTCGATGGTAGAAATTGCAACCCGGTCTTTTGTGCGCAGGCGGAGGACAGCAAGACGTGGACTGACGATGTTATGCGAGTCTACTAGGTAGGCGATTGTCGAATTGACCTGAAATCCAACTCCACCAACATTGCCGTCCGCCTTGGGTCCGATGATGAGCAGCTCGTTGTGGTCCGTTTTTCGAATGGTTTCCGTTCTGCCTTTCGTCTCCTGTAGTGCGATAACATCATATTAGTAACATCTTAGTAACAATCTAACATCTTAGTAAGAGCATCTTTAGGCTGGCTTCCGATGCTATAGTGCGGCAGTTATACGAGCAGACGAAAAGGCAGTCCATGTGTCGCGATTTGGGGAGATTCCCAGGTTTCCGGTTCCGATGACGTCCTGATTCCCATGGGAAATTAGATGGCCCCTCATCAGTCGAGGCTTCACCCGACGTCGTAGGGGAGCATACCCGATGTGCGCAGGACTGGGGTGCAATTATAGCTGATTGAGCAGTTTGTTTGGCCTCGGTTACTTTCTTGTTCCTTGCCAGGGATACAAAGAAGCCACCCATACTACGTACTACGCGTACTGCGTGACCATGTCTACCGTTTGCCACCATTTGTTATGGTTCACCCTGTCACTGCGGTGAGGTGGCACATGATAGGGATCTCTCAGGTTATCCAACAGTATTTGCGCGTACTCCAACGACCTTTCTGTTATACCGCAATTAGGATTAGCTTTGCGAGTCAGTCTCTCCAACACTACACAGAATTCCGAAGTTGACTAATCTGGCCTCAAATTCAAGCTCCGCAACTCAGTTAACGCTACCTCATTCTAGCGGCTGTTGATTCATTTGAAAGCAACCTATCCAGCTTTCTCACTACCGCTTCAAACCCTTTTTCTACCTGCTCTTGGTATATTGTCGAGAATACATTTTTAGCCTTTTCATCCAGGTGGTCATCTGCCCATATTTCCAATAATGTCTTATCATTGTATCCCAACGGCCCATATTTCCTTCAGAATCTTCGTAAAAATTACTTGAAATTTTCCACTGGTTTTCCTCGAATACGTCGGGGCCGACACAACTACCCGCTTGTGAAAGTTTGAGAAAGCTATCCGTGTAATTCGCACCTGTTGCGGTTTGCTTCGCCACTGTTTTCCATTGATCCAAATGCGGTTTCAAGTGTTCAGATCACCTTTGGTCTTTTGACCTAGGCTCCTTATTGATTCATTGGTTCTCTCAATCTCTCCCCTTAGTACGGTCACTGATTCCTTCCCTGTGCAACTCACCTCAGAGCCTTGGAGGTTTTCCTTCTCCTGATCCATCTGTCTGCCTCTTTCCTGACCTCGCACAGCAGCTTCGGCTGCATTTCTGCAATCATCCATTTTTCCTTCTTATTGACTGGACTATTTCCGCAAACGACACGCTTTTCTCACTATTCGGCGATTACACGATTGGCACGCCTTTCTCACTATTCGGCGCTTTCACGATCAGAAGAGGGTGAGCACGGCGTTCACTTCAGACGTTTGTGTGGAATAACTTGGCCCCCATGTAGTGTATGGAACCCGTTTCTTTCCACTTATGTCCAGAGTCAACACCGCGAATAAGAGACTTGATTGCGAGAGAACAATAGAACAATAAAACACGAACACAATAGAAAATAATTGTCGAATGGGCGAGGCGACCGGCGACGGAGGTCTGGGGGTCTGGCGAAGACGAGAGGGCGACCTCCCAAGAGGCAACGCCTGCCTTTTATAGTGTACTCCTGGCCCTCCTGACCCCGGCGGGAAACCCTCGCGGTCCATCGCGTGTGATCTTGTGATCCACAAACCTGCTTTTAATGCTACTGTTAAAGCTGCCGCTGCGATGAAGAATTCCTTTTGCCAATTACTAAGAATTTCGAAAATGTGTTTGTATTCTGTAAGAGTAAGTTCATTGCACAAGCTGCTTTCTCCATTGAGGATTTTCATCGCTGGACCTAGATTGTGCTCACTGCGGTACTCCTGTTATTTCGAAACTTCCTCATGGTACCACATGAAACTTTGCATATTCTTTTGAACTTTGCATTCATATGATAAGATCTGAGAAAAGACCCGATTCCATCTTTGCGGCGCAGAATTGTGAAAAAATCCGCATTCCACTGTGACCATTGTTCCATCTCCTGTTGTGATACAACTAACTTTTGCTGCTGCTCCGCCGAAGCATTCGTAACAGTCGTAGCGGTAGTGTTCGGCATTTTTAATTGGCGTTCGAAATTATTGTTTCACCTTCGTCAATTTGGTCGTTCAGTTGAACGATCAGTTCTGCAGTGACGAATGATGGCATGGAAGTAAAGAGAGGAACCGTTTGAATTGCTCCCCTTTAATATGTTCCAGGGTCGCACTAAGGGTGCAAGATTTCTTCACTGAATATACTTGCAATATTAGGGTCGCAGCAATGCAATTGATTTTGCTCTTGGCCCACTGGCGAACGAAGTTTTCTTGCTGCTTCCAGGGATCCACATATTGGACTGGGCTTAATGTCTCGGGTCCACATGGCTACCTCCTTTCCATCGTAGACGAATGTGGACGACAGTACTGGATGTGGTGGATTTAGGTCGACATAAATCTGACCCGCATTTTTCCGAAACTAGGAGGTATCGTTGGTATCAGTGGGGTAACGGAACTCTTCCCCGATTGCGGCATTCCCCCTTGCGACATGCGGCAAATGTCACTGCAATTACCGTACTCACCCCGCCCCCCCCCCCCCGCCAATCGATATGACGCAATATTTTTCGTTGGTTGCCTTTCTTCTTTATTGGTTTTGATCGTTTTTTCGCATTCTTTTTCTTGTTTTGTATGTATATTAGACTTGTCTAATTAGAATGACTCCTCCTATATTAGCGACGATCAATACCGCAATGGAATTGAAGGGAGCGGTCAGCCAATTCAAATAATTAAAGGACTCCCTAAGCACGAATTGCGCGCTCCAATCTTCCATCGCGATCCTGCGATACGCGGCCGGTGCGGCGTGCGCGTCGCCGTCTTCGGAGAAATGTTCCCGGACCCGTATCAGTGAGACGGACGTTTTTTTCATGCTTCGTAGGGTGGTGACGAAATTTGGAACTTATCATTTTGTTCTTAATGGGTACCGTCGAACAATTCGAGTATTAGCTTGTCGAGAGGTACATCGAATACGCAATGAAATAAACACTGCTTAAAGGCACGGTTCACGATAAAAAAGGTTACTGAGTTCTGCTCTAGGAACACTCAATGCCCCCCATGGGTGATAGAGGGTACCCGCTCCCACAATGTCGGCGTTTAGGGCATAGTGGAAGCCTCTGTGCTGCCGTAATTGGGAGACGGGCAGTAGGAACGATTTTGGTAATCGAATCGCCGCACGCGGCTGTCGCGGACCTTTCGTTCGCCGTTATTACAGCACTAGCCTTCTTCATACAGCTCAATCGATATGCGATCATTGTCTGAGGCGTGATTCTACTATTAGTTCATTTGTTTTTGTATTTCTTATCTGCTGCTGCATCCTGCTACATTCCTTCACGCGCGGCGTTCCTCTCGCCGCGACGCGACAACTTCGTTCCTACTGCACCACACTCGCCGTAATTGGCTTTTTCGCCCCTCGATCGATCTCATGTTGGACGAGTGTCGAGACAATACAGATTGCAACTATTCGTTCTATGGCCCACACACAATCAGCTGATCGCCGAGTGATGAGGCGATGTTTTTCTCCCATTCTTTTTTCCTCTGTTATTCTTTTTGCTGCCGCAATCTCTTATTTAATTTCCTACTCCTAGAGGCTGAAAAAGGTGAGCTACTTTTGTTCTTACTAGGGTTTTTTGTTTACTTATGCTTATAAGTGAATGAATTTTTGCTTACCATAGACTGTTATTCGCACCAGGATCCACACGCACGCAGTGAGACGGTTACGTGACTACTTGAACTTTCTCTACGTCCCTGACGGCAAGAAGCTAGAGCACAGAGAAAACACCCCGGGTGAAGCCTACGGCGGTGGTGGTGGGGGTCCCATTGGACAGGCGAGCACAACACTCAAAGACCACATCGAACTGCAGTGCGCCAGACTAGGGCAGAAAAATGACGCATCTGGCAAATTTAAAGGAACCGAGTTCAAGTAGTCCGTAGGCCCAGTGAGACACATTGTATAGCTCGTCCAAACGTCCCACTCTTCTTCATTTTTCTGGACTCATTCTCGCCCAGGCCCCTTTTTAACGGTTTTTCGAAGCTTTTTTTTCACTTTGGAAACACCGATTCACGCAGTTTCTTCGCCTTCATCGCTCTACTTTCAATCTTGTCTTCCATTTTTCATCATAATATGGATTACCCAAATTATGGTGAACTGTGCCTTTAAGTAAAAGCATCAACAATCTGGGTCTCCGTACGGTACTAAACTCAGTACGTCTTACCAGGGACAACGTTTTCTTCACAGAACCCTGAGTTTATCGCTATGTAATGAGTTCATTCGCATTTATCATTTGTTCATGACCCCATATGTGCTTGCCATTCCGAGTCAATGACTTGCTGTTTCTGTATTTTTTATTTCTGTATGTCGCATAAACATAATATTTCCTTGACACACTCCATTTTTGACACTCTTTGACCTTTGAATTTGAGCGTGGTTCCTGTATAACGCTTTTTTCGCTTATAAGGCGAATGCTAGCTTCCTAGTTGAAAGTATCCAGCTTGAGAACTTCACAAATTGCGACCTTACAGATTTGTCCTTCTTTGGATGGTATCGAACAAGATCTCGTGATGAGTGAAGACAATGATATCTTTGCAAGCTTGTATGTGGCAGGGGAGGCCGGAACTCTTCCTCGAATTCCCATGGCAAGTGGCAGTGGTCACGCGGCGGCTATCCTATACTTGCACTGGCAACTCAAACCTTTCTCTTCATAGCGCGCGACTGCTCGCGATCGAGTGCGGCGGAGACGACGTCCCTTTTCGGGATGAAGATATTGGACCCTTATCGCTGTTGTGATAGTAGATTTACTTAAGATTGAACTGACATCATGTCGGGTTCGGTTTTTCAATCACAATCCTTTTCTCTCCTTCAGTAATGGGAATAGGCATCACAAAAGTGAAGAAGAACCATGAAACGGGAGAAGAAAATCCGGGGAATAATCCGGCGTAGTCGTCATCATCGGGAGGCTTTGTTATGCCACGTAGAGCGACATGGTAATTGAGTAGATGGCTGTGGTTGCTGATTTTCTTTGATGGGACACTGGTTTTCGATACATAATTTGTATCTTTTTACATTTGTAGAACTCAGTTCGACCTGCATTTCATGCTGGCGTTGTGCAAATTTTTGAAAGTGTGTCGTCAGGTAGCATATGTTGCAAAGTACTCATGCTTAGTGGGTTAGTTGTGAGTGGCGCCATAGTGCTTGTGAGTTAATCTTGATGATAGTAGTCTACGAGCGTTCTCTTTCTGAGCCGGAGTTTGTAACGTGGAAGTGGTGTAGCAACTCATTTGCTCTCACACTCACCGTTTGTGTTTTTTTTTGTTTTTCTGCTGATTTTTCGGGATCTTCCTTTCGGAGTTGTGAGCACGATCGTTGAGGTCACCTGTTCTCATTGGTGTGAGTAGAATCACTGGGCGTTTATTTTATAGTCGTTCGGAGGTCTAACTTCGGCTGCACGTTGTTGTAGGAAATCTCCAGACCAGCAATTCTCCCGATTTTCGATTGTTTCCCTCGGGAGAATACGGTCAGCTGTAAGGACTACCTTCCTGCAGTTTTTAGGGTTCTCCAACCTTTTTGCTTGAGGGCTTCAATGAGTACGAGTATGCTTCAGGAAAGAATATGGGATAAGACTACGACTACTGGAGTCACCGTAAAAATTTCATTCATAGATACTCAGACGGTGGTCTGTACTTTTGACGGTATTGATTTTGGCCCTTTGCTGCCGTCCATGGTTAATTCGTGACTTTCTCGCCGGTTGCTTAAAGGCGCGGTTCACGATAAAAATACTTACTGAGTTCTTCCCTCAGGAATACTCAGTGGCCCCCAAGGGTATGGAAAGGACCCTCTCACTCCCAAAAACTCGACGGTTAGGGCATAGTGGAAGCCCTGTTCCCGGCTCGCGCGGCCCTCCCGCCCCCTAATCGATCCCATGTCAGACGAGTGCCGAGGCAATACAGATTGCTATTATTCCTTTTAAGACCCACACACAATCAGCTGAAGCCGAGTGATGAGGTGATGTTTTTCTCCCATTCTTTTTTCCTCTTGTATTCTTTTTGCTGCCACGATACCTTATTCGAGTTCCTACTCCAAGAGGCTGAAAAGGGTGAGCTATTTTTGCTGTTACTAGAGTTTTTTTGTTTACTTAGGCTTATAAGTGAATGAATTTTTGCCTATCGTAGTCTGTTATTCGCGCCAGGACTCACACGTACGCCACGTACGCAGTGAGACACATTGTATAGCTCGCCCGGACGCCCCATTCTTCTTCATTTTTCTGATCTCATTCTCGTCAAGCCCCCTTTTTAACGGTTTTTCGAAGCCTTTTTCACTTTCGAAACACCGATGCACGCAGTTTCTTCACATTAATCGCACTATTTTCGATCTTGTCTTCCATTTTTCATCATAATCTGGATTACCGAATGTTATCGTGAACGGTGCCTTTTAGCATTATTCACACCATATTCTACAGAAGCGTTTTTGCGGCCAGATTTGAAAAAAGATTCAGTTTGCCTGCAAGTTGGGAGTAAGAGGAACTCGGCTGTGGGTAACTATGAAGACGTTTTATTCATTTTCCGTTTCGAACAGGTGAGTGCTGATGATGTGGATGAGGACGACTGTTTAAATTCGCTTCTATTTCTATAAGTGTTTCGAGATCGTCTCCAGTCATTTGAGTTTCACTCATTACCTTTCAGGGGGCGTATTTGATGGGTTTGACAAATCGCTAATAAAAGGTTACCTACCACAGAGCAAATCGAGCGATCGTATTCCATGTAATCCGTTTTGTAGCCGTTGTCTTAGCTAGCGTTGGGTCTCGAATTACAGGAAGGACTGCAAAATGACCGCGAAAAATGTGCGTTGTTCAATCGTCCGCTCCACCTTAGGATTTCATTTTTATCAAGTTGAGGGTTCAGCTGTTTGAATTTGGGAAATTCCTATGGTGGTGTCTAATGATACCGAGAGAGTCTTTCATCTTTCGATTGCCTTGATGAATGTTGACCACAGGACATGGCTTTTTTGGATACTTCTTTCAATGCGAGCACATAGTTTTATGTCGAGCATTCTTACTGTCATACTTATGAAATGAAGAATGACTGTTACTACTGTCAGCTACTGTTATCTGACCCGAGGTTGATTCGCAATGCCGTTTCCAGTCTAATAATTCTGACGTTGACTTCCTGTCGATGGCGAGGTGCTTGCGGTGGCTAAACCGTAATCTTTGTTCGTTTTTCCTTCTGATCCATCAGGGAGGCGCATAAGTCGTACTTTGTGGGGCCACTCATCGGTGGGCGTAGTAATGAATGCTGACCTGTCCATCAAATGTGCCTTTCAAAACCCTCTCTTGTCACTCCCTTAAACCGCAATATGTCGTTTATCACAAGTGGGTATATAAATTGAGAGGCTCTGGACGATGTCTCGAATTCCCCTTGCTCTTTTTCGTGCTAAACCTCCTGCTGCTTTGTCGGGCTGTACCTTAGAGTTGCAATTGAGAATGACTTCGGAGTCGGAAGGTGTTATTATACTTTCGATTGACAATTTTGACCTGGTAACGTTATAAATGAATAAAGTTGGCTGATCGTTATTGTCATCGCGTTGAATTCCAGTGTAGAGATGGTGGGGGACTTTCTTAGACGTTTGCTAACTTGGACTTTCCAGCTCTAAAATGAGCCACCTTGTTGTTCATCAGGCATGCACATGCCGCAATAGATATGACATCTGCGAACACAACAACTAAACGTGCAGGTTGGTCAATTTCGGCTATTTTCGTTGGCATTCTGCGCTGCAAATGTGCATTTCTGACAATTTCACCCCATTGCTTTTGGTGTTCGATGGAGAGGTTTGCATCCCATTCGTATCCATCTTTACGTAGTTGTTGTAAAAACTGCTTTCCTTTCAGAGTTAACGGTGTCGAACATTCATGTGGGTCATAGATTGCAACGGCTTGCTCTGATACTGATCGTTTCGTGCACGTGTTTTTGCGTGGTTATGTGCAGGTCAGAGTAAGCTCGTCTTTTTCTGCTTCCATGGTATTCATAGGACTTTCCGGAGCAGGATGGAACTGCGATCTTTCTTTCTCTTCGTTACTGTTTGAACAGAATTCGCGGCGATTCATATTTATATCGCAAAACTTTTCTTGGAGCTCATAAAGAGGTAGAGATCATATTTATATCGCAAAACTTTTCTTGGAGCTCATAAAGAGGTAGAGAGCTTTTGCTTCTGATGAGGATGTGACTATAACATTGTTAACAGATGTATTTTCCAGCATATATTTTACGAGATCTGACAAGGGTATGATACTTGTTCGCAGTGGCCTTCCAGGATGAGATGTGTACTGCCATAGGTGGTTTTGAACTCTGAGCTCGAATCTGTGTCCCAAATCTGCTAAGCGATTTCGGGAACGGAAGTTCCGGGACCAATTTTCCCCTCTATTATCCGAACACATAACCGAACCGAGCAAAACCTCGGCTGTGAACCGGTGGCGCAGCTGGTAGGGTGGTGGGCTGGAAGGCACGGCACTGGGGTTTGGATCCTTGAAGCATGCGCTCATTTTGCTTTTCCATAAAATGCGCCCTGAACGGTTGCACAATGTTCTTGGGCTCAATGTTGGGCATCTACTGAGCTCCTTCACATTTTAGGATTACTGAAAAGACATTAACTCCCTTGTTCGGTCATCTTGAAAACTGGGCTTGTAGTATAACCAGGCGGCTACGCACGCTATTGTGTGCACTGGGGGCTCTAGCCATATGGGCTCCTTCACATTTTACGATTACTGAAAAGACATTAACTCCCTTGTTCGGTCATCTTGAAAACTGGGCTTGTAGTATAACCAGGCGGCTACGCACGCTATTGTGTGCGCTGGGGGCTCTAGCCATATGGGGCGGAGCCACATGAGCTTCTGATTTTCATTATAGACCTTTATCATCTGATCCTATTACCTGACACTTCTGTAGCGGGCATCATTTTTTTGTCTCATGGGAAGTATGGAATTTTTTCGCTTGATAGCCGAAATTCGGACTGACTGGCAAGCAGTTCAAGAAGGGTGTTTGATGTGTAATAGGAAAGTTTGTCCAGCTCGGCTGGAGTATTAACATGGCATACATAACACTTGATATTGGAACATGTAATTTATCAAAGCAACACTTCTGTATAAACAATATTCAAGGGCCACGGAGATTGATCAAGCAACGATTCTACCTTTTCTGACCTTAATTAACTATTAGGTTAGCAAATAAGTCCTGCGACAAAAAATCTGAAGCGCTGAAAATTTGTATCAACAGTGTGAATACGATAGCAAGGGTAATAAACTTGTAGGACATTCCTCGGGCAATCAACACATGAGCAAATAATGGCACGCGTGGGGGCTTTGGCAGCATTACGAGCAGCAATGAATGGACAACATCCGATTCGTGCCATCACCTTTTACTAAGCATGCCAAGGAAAAAACGCGGGTGTAGCAGCTCAAATTATCAGCAATTATTCAGTGCTGGCACTGCTCACCGATCAACGGTCAACAATTTGTTGGATCGCTTCACTGGAGGAGATACTAGCCTTCGAAGTCGCGCAAGCATCGTCCCTTAATTTAATGCAGGTTGAAGGGATCCAACCGCTATGAGTTGCTAAGCTCAGACCAGATGGACACTGCTATCGGTTACCCCCATGAACCCCGGAATTTGGCTCGCGGGGTTACAGAAGGACGATCAAAACCGTAATTCAGGACCTTACAGAGGGTCCACGCACGTCCGAAGTTCGCTTCAAACGCGTCAAAAGTCTACGATTCCAATTGGTTCCAGGTTGTTCATCAGTCGTACTCCCCATATGTTGCCACTTTTACCTACCATGCGCTCCGCCTTCTTGAGCATCCCGTTGTGGAAAAGAAATTCGTAACTTAGTGTGATCCAAAAACGGCAGTAAATTACTTCTTCAAGTCACAGCTCCCTCATTCCTGAACAGATGGCATCAGTGGTTGTCTCAAAAAATAAAAGAACGTTGTTGACTTCTTCGGTAAATATTTTTCCGAAACTTGATTGATATGAAAAAATTCAGGAATGATTTAAAAAAGGCCTCCATTTTGTCGCAGGACTTATTTGCCAACCTAATAATATTTTGGTTTGGGTTGTCTGTGGTCATGAAGAGTACTGTGAAATGGGGCTGTGTGTGGTTATGAAGTGCACTCCGATGTATTCAAATCAAATGCCTCTGCAGCCCATGTAGCCGAAGAAACTGTGTAGTATGAGCTGTGTGTGGCCATGAACACTAACTTTGAAAGGAAAGCCCCTTTGGCAGTTGTAGGGGTTTACTCGTCTCTATAGGTATGCACCTGCGTGGCCGGGGGTTACTGTAGAATTTATTTCATGAGGTCTGAATTTAATGTAGTGCATTCGCTCTTGTGTAGAAGGGGCTTCTGTGTGTGGAACCATGGATAATAACTTCTAGAAAATTTTTAGCCTAATCTTCGAAAGAGTTTAGTGGTATCCCCTAGTTGTACACGTATGTGGTCAGGGTTAGTGTGATGGACAGATGTCTAAATTTTTGTTCTCAGTCCCGCCCCCCTCTTCGCAAACCCCATCCACTTCAGACTTCAAACCCCACCACTTTTATCACGTCCAGACACCCTTTTCCCGCGTTCTAAAACGCATCTGAAGAGACTTGATACTTTTGATCTGAGCCCGCCCTTGTTTTGTGACTTGACCACCACGTTTCTTTTACACCTTACCACTTTTCCCCACCCCAAAATGTTTCTTAGTAAATTTATAAGTTTTTGATCTAAGCCCCGCCCACTTTAGTGCCAACTCCGCCCACTTTTGGGATTTGACCACATCTGTTCTACTACATCTAACCACTTTTTTCCCGCATCCCAAAACGGTTTTGAATAGAGTTATAAGTTTTCGATCCAAGCTCCGCCCACTTCGGGGACTTGACCACATTTGTTCTTTTACACCTTACCACTTTTCCCCCATCCCAGAACGTTTCTGAATAGAGTTATAAACTTTTGATCTAAGCCCCGTCCACTTTGTTGCCAACCCCGCCCACTTCGGAGACTTGACCACATTTATCTCATTGCCTCTAACCACTTTTTACCCGCATTCTAGAACTTTCCCGGTCTCTGTATAAAGTACCGCTCACTGCGAGGACGCTCCGCCCACCGCCGATAAATTTCCTTCATCGTAATTGTTAGCCCATCCCTCACCTTTGCACATTTTTCCGGCGTCTGGACTATTATTAGACCGAATGAGAAGAATTTGCGCACGACCGCCCAATTCCGGCGCATGCCCCGCCACTCGGGGGCGGAGCTCCGCTGGGCTCACATGTGCTCTGTTGCACTTACCCCATGCTCAACCCAATCCAAGCTTGATCCGACTTCTCCAGGTGTTTCTTCAGGTTATATCGAATTTCCGTACAAACAAACAAACAGACAGACAGAAAGATAAAGCGCTTTATATATAGTAATGATGTTTTACACTCCAAACAATCGCTCAGAATGGGCTTCAGAGGCTTTAAAGAGTAAGGTGCTAGTGATTTATCGGATCAAAACTCTCTTCGATGTCTTTCTGTAATTGGCAGGAATAGATTTCTCATTATTGACTTAAATGACTGGGCTGATTGTCTGACTGGCAGGAATTGCCTCGAATATAGAAATATGACTGTGTGACTGTGACTTCTATCCTTATCATTTTTAATCAATATAAAAGCCTGTAGCAAACAAGCACTTCGCTCTGGTGAAATTAACCATCCAAGTATTCGTCCGCGTGAAACTAGAACCCCAATACCTTTGTATCCTTTGCTGCTTGTTCTTGGCTCTGAGGTCCGAGAAATTCCTGCTTTCCTCTGGCTTCGGAAATAAGAACTTGTTAGCAGTCGTCTAGAGCGTTTACTTCATACTCTTCCTCTAGCAGAAATACATTGGAAGTTTGTCTTTTTGTTTCAGAAACCTTTCCTTTTCTTCTTCCTTATATTCTTGCCGTCTACTTTTCACCAGGTGGCCTAGTTTGGAGGGGACCATTTGCACACCTGATGGTAGTGTTTGCTGAATCTTTCTTCTGGGAGGCTGAAAAGGTCAGCACAGCCGAGTAGCACCTGCGGTTCGATGTCAGTTAGCGACGAGTCAATTGAAAGCCTGACGCTATCCAAGGAGATGTTTTATGTTGGCCTTAGTAAGTTCAGTGTTGCCAAATTTCCATGATTTGTAAGATGCGAGTGACTTTGCATATATGAGAGGGTTCCATTTTATCCCACATGCAACCGAATATCGTTATCGTTAGCCCTACAGCGCTTATGTCTTTGAGCAGAAGTCAGTTGGCCAAAGAGTGATCCGCCGGTATGATTTCAGTAATTGCGTCACATGGTTTAGGACCTGTGCTCGATCTATTAAGATCATTGGGTAGTGAAACCGAGGTTGGTCGAAGTGGTTCTCCTTGTCTTCTTCAACGGAAGGAGCAATATTTATTCTTGTTTGCGGGCTTTCTTTGCAGTAGACTGAGGCTTTAGTGGAGAAGTGCTTAACGAGCGCTCGGAAGACTGGAGGGGGGGGGGGGCTCTGTTGCGGAGCTTTTGAATTGGCAGCCCTAATGCAGATTGGTGCACGGTTGTCATGTTTGCTGCAAATTCTGTAGTTTCCTCTAGTGCTTTGTGGAGTGGCATGGCTTTTACTTCCGCATTATAATCTCCAAACGTTCTTCTCTTGAAGGAAACACGTTGCAGTTTTTTGTGGGAAGCACACTCCGGTTACACTGAGAACATCTGGCTGTCGCTATTGTCGACTGCCCTCTTATTGAACAGTTTGACTTGTAGCCTTTTTTGAAGTGCGAGCTGACGTACTCGTTGAAATTGCCGTAATGCTTTTCGACTTGCTTTGAAATTCTTAGTTCGGCTTCAGTGTGGTCTTTCGCATTCGCCAATCCTGTGATCGCCACTGATCATGCATTCCAAATTGCTGTAGGCAGTTGCTTCTTTTTGTGTGATATGTGTCTCTGCATTGGTTCAGAGAATATTTTCCTTAACGGAATTTTGAAAATGTCGGCGTGTTCACTTTCCAGTTGTAGCAAGATTTTTAACAAGAAAAGTTGTTCGCACAGCTTCTCCAGGTTCAGAGTCGATTGAGCGTTCCGGTACTTTTTCATCAGATGGGCAACTGCTGAAGGGTAAGTTGACGAGAGATTCGAATTATTTGATCCTCTCCTTGGCTTCTCCTTGAAAAGCGTCTAGAAGTTGATTCGTTGTATTGAGTGCATCAATTTTTTTGGAATGTACGGAGTGTTCAGAAGCTCCCCGGAATGTTTCTCATTAATATATTTTTCTTCTGGACTTTGGGATAGAGACGGGCGTGAGCTTGGTTTTTGCTACCTTCGTGCTCTGTAAGTCAACGGGATCTTCCGCTTTCTTGTAGTTCCCTGTAGAGGTTGTAGAGGGTAGTGATGGCTGTGCGTGCTCTTCGAAAAAGTTCGTGCGCAGCTTCTTAATTGCATTTCGCCTTTTGAAGGACCTTGTCCAATCCGGTTGCGTGAGAGCAGAGATCATCTGCAGGCTAGACATAATTATCTAGGGCGCTGTTGACGTTATCTCTTTCGCATTGAGTCATCGTTTTTGCTTTACGGAATTCCTGCTGAAAGTCTTTACTGTATTCTCGTCGTTGGGATTCGCTGCAGCCAGTTCGATTTTGAATTTCAGAACTTTCTTCAACAAATTCTTGCAAAATTAAGTTTTAGTCGCTATTCCTTAACGAGAAGACAGTGAAGAAGTCATCGTTGCTCTCAGAAGTGTCGGCTATTCGGATGACTTTATAAGAGGTGCAGATGATTCAAAGTGATTTGACAGTCGTTGCAGCATAACGGTCAAGCGAGAGATGAGAGCGTGCAAAAAGCGAAGAGGTGCGTGTGGCGAGAACCCATGTCGTTTGGGGTGGTGCTTCGTGAGCGTCTTCATTAGATTGCAAGGCTGGTATCGAATTATGTGGCTTGAGGGAGACAGACAACAGACAAGGGCCACAGACTCGTCCACTACGCCACTACGATTCTGAATGGAGTCGAATGCGTGGGCGACCCTAAAGCGACGTAAATCTATTCCCAATTGTTTTTATGATTCCCTGATGGAAAGGGTCATGTTTCTGCAGTGAAATTCTAGATCCTAGAGCCAAAGTTGCTCAAATTGAAGGCAGTCACGATACTCCCAAGGTATATATTCAAAGTGAAACAATGGAAGCAATGGTGCAGAACAAGGAAGGCAAAGAGAGCATAAAAATCGGCGAATTTTAGAAATATAATTTTTTGAATAAGGTGCAAAGAAGGGTGTTGTACGAGATTGCCGTCTGCTTGCGTCTGCGTGTCTCTCACACATACATACTATTCGCTGCACTCTAACGCTTCATAGTGAATAGTGCAGTAATAACAGGCCGGCATAACACGGCCACTTTTCGTGTCTATATCGGCCAAACTGGTTTAGGACTCCTTATTGTACCCTCTCAAGACGGTTTTTCGGCCCGACAATTTCGGCTATTCCTAGGGACTACAAATTCATCCTAGCAGGAAATCTCAGAAACCATTTTCATCGTGAAGTGTGCCTTTGAATGAAAATAGGACACATCCCCAAGCAACTTGTGCGAGCAAAATCAAAATGTCACGTTAAGATGATGATGGTCTTTTCGGAAGCTACAGGAGAGAGCCGATAACACGACGTAGGTAGCTTGTTGAGAGATATTGCGAAATGTTGTTTGTAATTGGCTATCTTGTGCCGTGCGAAGTTTTTAGGCGGAACAATTTATCAAATCGACTTCTTAACGTGTGAAGTTATCGTCTTCTTCAGGGGTCCTAGGCAACTCGAGATGATTAGCACAGTATCTTAAAAGCGCATTACCCATGGTGGCGAATGTGACGACCAATTCTAAATCCACTATTAGAAACAACTCACCAAGGTTCCACCGCTCGGCGCATTAAAAATCCCCTGGCGCCCAGGCGAATGTCAGTAGCGAGTGAGACTTCTCGCTTTCTCAAGTACCCAGAGAGCTCAGGCTTCACTATTCATGCCGGTTGCGTTTGTTACAGGACCTCGACCTTGGAGGTGATCCCTTAGCAGGGCGGGATTCCAGTGCGAGAGTACACTCTTTTGCCGTTCGTTCAGGATACTGACTGATGGGTGTGCGTCGTTAGTTACGACTGAAATTACTTTGCACCAAGGTGCGAAGTGACCTTAATCGTAACTAACCTCATCTTACTTATGAGAGTGATGGCGAATGATGAGAATGATGAGAAAAGGAAGCTTCAAGAAAATTAGTTTTTCAACGTAAAATCTTCATGGTCCTTGGTTTAAAGAGTTTTATTTCCATATAAAATATAAAAATTCGATGGTCATAAAAATGAAGTTCGTGTAAGATGTAAAAAACATTTTAGAATATAGAACTTTTTTAGAATTTCCATTCAATTGTGATACCAAACAACATTTACAGAAGCGACATGGTTGTTCGATATTGGGGCATTTCGTGTTTGAAAGGTCATTGAACGCCCGCCGGCTGATCAGTTAGGCCGTTTCACGCTTTTCACGGAACATTACAGTACTCCGGGCTGAATTCAGCATTCACTTGCTCAGAACCTTCGCCTCCGCTCTATAATACTTCTGCACCTACCCAACCGCTTCGACGAGGTTCATCCGAGAAGAGCAAATGGCATCCAAATTGAGGAGTTTCGCATAGAATTCAAATTTGTTACGAACAAGGCCATCTTAGTTGTTTAATTATTATTTTCAAATACTTCATATTAAAAAAATTAGGCCCCTTCACATTTTATTGGGGTTTTTTCTTTGGAATTTCTAACATCTTGCATGGTAATAAACCTCTTCAAACCAAAGACCTATGTTGGCTTAAAGTTTTACGTTGAAAAACTACTATTCTCATCATTCTCATCATTCGCCATCACTCTCATAAGTATGATTAGGTTAGTTACGATCAAGTGGAGGCGTGTAATTAAGATGAGGTTAGTTACGATTGACCTCACTTCGCACCTCGGCGCGAAGTAACCTCAGTCGTGATTGACAACCCACACCCCTGATTGACCATTTACTGTTCTCATTACATGCTTATACCGTAGAAGTTATGCACTGTTGCAGTTTATATTTGCTTGTTGAAATTCAAACTGATGCCGTGTTTCATCATGGTACTTCTACATGTTGTAGACTGGATTTCCTCCACTTAAAGAAAGAGCAGCTAAAAGGAATAGATCGCTCGCACTCTTATGCAAACAGAACGCCTATGTGACAGCTATGCTTACTGTGTCACGAATTCTGGCGCGAAATCTGTTGTATTGCTCCGCACACTTTCCACAGTAGTCTCCAACTTCTCTCGTACTTTAGATTTGACATAGTTGTTTCTAATTGAATTTTTTTCTTGTGCCGTGCGAGGTTGTTGGGGTAGAACAATCAGGCTATCGCGGCTCATACTAGCCAAGCGCCCTTCACGGTGAGCGGTGGAGTGTTGGCGAGTTACACTTCGATTTATGACTTCTAAAACTTTTCGTTGCACCCACCAGAGTGGTAATGCGCTTTTAGGATACTGTGCGAATGATCTCGAGTTGCTTAGATCCTCGGAAGAGAACCATAACTTCAGCACGCTAAAAGTCGATTTGATAAATTGTTCCGCCTAAAAACTTCGCACATCACAAGATATCCAATTACAAACAACATTTCGCAATATCTCTCAGTAAGCTACCTACGTCGTGTTATCGACTCTCTCCTGTAGCTTCCGAAAAGACCATCATCATCTTAGTGTGACATTTTGATTTTGCTCACACAAGTTGCTTGGGGCTGTGTCCTATTTCCATTTAAAGGCACACTTCACGATGAGAATGGTTTCTGAGATTTCCTGCTAGGATGAATTTGTAGCCCCTAGGAATAGCCGAAATTTTCGCGCCGAAAAGCCGTCTTGAGAGGGTACAATAAGGAGTCCTAAACCAGTTTGGCCGATATAGACGCGAAAAGTGGCCGTGTTATGCCGGCCTGTTATTACTGCACTATTTACAATGAAGCGTTAGAGTGCGGCGAATAGTATGTATGTGTGAGAGACACGCAGACGGAAGCAGACGGCAATCTCGTCTTCTTCTTTGCACCTTATTCAAAAAATTATATTTTTAAAATTCGCCGATTTTCATGCTCTCTTTGCCTTCCTTGTTCTGCACCATTGCTTCCATTGTTTCACTTTGAATAAATACCTTGGAAGTATTGTGAACTGTGCCTTCAATTTGAGCAACTTTTGCTCAAGGATCCGGGATTTCACTTCCAAAACATGACCCTTCTCATCAGGGGATCATAAAAACAATTGGGAATAAATTTACTACATCCCTTCATGAGGGTCGCCCACGCGTTCGGCTCCCATTCAGAGTCGTAGTGGCGTAGTGGACGAGTCTGTGGCCTTTTATGCTTTTATGCCAGTGCTTTTATCCTCCCAGACAGTCTGGCACCAATTAACCGACCCCGGAAGTATGGAAGGCTTGGTTGGCTGAGGCAGATAGCAATCCAGGATTCAAACCCGTAATCATGCGTGTGTGTGAAGTGCGCCACATGCCACTGCACCACCTCTGCCTTGTGCATTTAATATCGAAATCATTGCCTTGATATACTTCTAGTCGATGGTTCCCAAATTGCATGAAGGGGCTTCCACGCCTCTTACCTGATAGATGTTCTATGACACGTAAGCCTAACATCCTTCCCGTCTAACCAACATATTTTTCGTCACAGGCGGAGCAGTGAAGCTGGTAGACTGCCCCTCGCTGTCAGCAACCCCGTCTTTTCAAACGGACAAATTGCGCAGTTATTCGTAGAACATGCGCGACCATAAAGTCTATCGCGGTAAGATGACGTTTGATGTTGCCGTTGGCAGGTTAACCAAGTCAACATCATTAGCCAGATCCGCTCGAGTAATGCATTGTCGGATTTCTGCACTGACTTTATCTAATATAAGCGGAAGCCGGAGATGCATCATATTCTCATGGTTTCTCAGCGAATGAGCTTCTGAGCCTAAGCTTCTAAGTCTGTCCTGTGTTGGGTCCCTTAACCAGTCAAGTTTGCAATCTCACATGCTAGCTTACGCGATTCCTCTCGTTCCACCTCACCTGTACACAACCCTGCAGCAGCTCTGTGTATGTTACGAACTATTGCATGTTTCACAGCTTCAGGGTGAGCAAACTTTGCGTGGAGTAAGATGTTCTTCAAGCTGTTCTCCCGATACCACTTCACATGATACCTTCCACCTGAGATCTTTGTCTGCGTGTTCAGAAAAGGAAGCCAGTCTTCGTGCGAAACTTCTCTCGCGAACAATTTCACGCCTGATAAACGCTCACGCTTTATCCTTTGGACTTCATAGAAGGCAAAATCCTAGCCTTCGAAGCGAGATAGGTGTAGAAACATCTTGGAATCGTTGCACATCCGCGAGAGAAGTCCTGAGCTGAACAACCGAAATGGGTGCATTGTCATAACAGGCGAATTTCTACCATTCATTCCTTTTTGTGGGCTTTGAGGACACCGCGCAGCTCTTATCCAACGACCGTTAATGGTGTCTCATTGGTCTATTGTTTTTCACAAAATTGAGTAGACGGCAACGTTGGTGGAACCGCAGGAGCTTGGTTTGCCGATCAAGTTTCTGAATGCTGTTGCAACTGGGCCAGCGCTTTTGGGCGCTTGGTCGGGCAGGTCACAGATTCAGCCACAGAGCTCCGAACTGCTTTCAAGTGTTGAAGACGACAACTTGTTCGAACCGTCGACCTAATAAAGCTGTATCTACCATAACAAACCTGTGCGGCCTTAGTGTAGAACATTATATTATTTTCTACCTTTATGAAATACTTGCACATGTATGGAATAGGGCATGATGATGAAGCGCGGTAGTACTTTGGTTTGTGGCAAAAGAAAAGAGTAGAACCAGTCGGGGAATCAGAGGGCTCAACAGCGGTCCACAAAAAAGGCGAGTACCGCTTGAAAGTAATGAAATCGTTGTTGTTAGAAAAACGAACACGGCTCCTGCGACATTTCGCTAGCAGTAAACGGACCGAGCTGAGTAATATAGAGGAACGCATTCCGACTAATGTTATTGAACATTACCAATCATAACAACGATGCTGCATTGGAAGGTCTTGACGCCCGAAAAGGGCAATACGCGTCTTTTGTGAAATATGGTTTTTAATTTTCCTTAGGGAAAGAGTGCGCTGCAGTTAATCAATGGGAGATGTGGGGCTGTTTTACAGGCGTTTGGCGTACATTTTCTGCAAATACACATACACGGGATGCAACCATCGTGCTACACCTGCGAGTTGCCACACCTATTGCGCCATCGCTTCTCTTTGGAAAGTGGATTTACATAGCGTCCAAGAACGCGTGATGTATGTGAGTATTCATCTCATTTGTATGGTCAGTGCGACCCACCGGCCACGGTATCCTTTCCTTTTAGGTGCACTGTAGTGTTTGTCTCTATAATGTTATGAATGGAATGCTGCTAAACGGATCCTATCATTCTTCGTCAGACTTTTCAAATAACAAGAAGTGTTCCTTTTTATGGGTGTTTAAATATAACTTTGATGGACTCAAAGAAAGGTTCATATTTACTGAATTCTCTTGATACTTACAGTATTAAGCAAGACAATCGACCTTGAACGGATTTGCTAAATTATTTAATCGCAATCGGCCGGCTTACAGTGATTTCCCGAGAGAGCATTGCGCGCTGTTCCCTGTTGTGGTCGTTGTCATCGGTTGGCTCAGCTGCGCAATCTTTCTTGAAGTGTAAACTCCGAATTTCACCTTTTTTCGATATATTGCTGTTGATTTTAAGCAGGAGTTATCTAAATCTGTCCGACTTAGAAGTTGTTTAAATGAGCGAAACTCTGTTAGAGTGCCTTTTTATAAACAATCTCTTGAATGAAACAATTGCGAAAAAACGGTTGAGCCTTAGGTTATTTATGGTCCACTAGCATCTTTTTTTCTCGTTCTCGGCGCCAAACTATACGTTTAGGCTAGCAAGTGCTTACAGTTCAATTTTTATAGTTTACGACTTGGATACGCTCGTTAACACGTGCACTGAAGGCTCTGGCCATAAGGAACAGGGCCACATGAGCTACTGGTTTTCCCTTTGTACATCTATTATCTGAGCCCCTGTCTTAACATTTGTGTAGTGGTCCAGTTTTTTGGTCTCATGGGAAGCATGAAATTTCTGCTAGGATCTCCCATAGGCGGACTGACTGGCTAGGCTGTTCAAGAAGGGTATTTGATGTGTAGTAGAACGTTTCCCAGCTCGTCTGGCATATTAACATGGTCTCCATAACTCTCGATTTTGAAACGTGTAATTATCAAAACAAACTTCTGTATGCACAATATTTTTCAGCAAGAGCGGAGAGAACTCAATTTTGATGCCTTCAGGTGTCCTTGGGAGGGCGACGTAAAGCTGTCCGTGAGAAACACGTCTTCCGAAAGGTAGAAACTATTTTTGCTAAAAGATTGGCCGTGGGTTTTATTAATAGTCATCACAAAAGCTACACGAATTGGAAACTGCCTTTAAGGGTAACACTGTCCTAATAACTGTCGATTCTAGGTATAATGGCTAGTTAACCGTTGTGTTCTCCTTTGAAAAATAGACATCCCGAAGTAAAATGGCCCGACGTTTCAATTTTGTGCCGTGTTCTATTGTAACTACAATGGCAACGTCTAGAGTTCTCAAAAGCGTGAGGATTGTACCACTCTTTAATGGCAAATTGTATGGTGGCATTCCCGTTGGTGTTGATGTGTTCAAGTACCTTTCGGGTATCCAAATTTAAATACCGCTGCATCCGTGTAATTGATGTACTTCTATGTAGATTGGGCTGTATGTGGCTACGAACACAAATTTTGAAAGGATGGCTTACTTGAGTACTTATAAGACATTCAAATTTAATTTTGAGAAAGTATACATTCAAAACTTGTAGGCGCCTTATGGATTATAAACTTCAAGGTATAAAACCAACTCTAGACGGGTATCTCGTACCTAGAGAAAATTGTAAATGTGGTAAACCTCTCTGGTTAAGATGACGGACGTACATGGGATACGCAAAGATAGGTTGTAAAACCGCGGACATATACCTACAGGATTCCAGTGTTTGGCTAAGATTTCTATATGAACAGTACCGATTTCCGTAGACTGCCCTTTTGTGAATCTCCGAATTTTATACAGGTATCGTCGGGATGCAGACCAATGTGGTTAGGATTAGTGTATAGGACTTCCAAAAATTATACTCCCTGAGCTGATATCTTCAAATTTGAATGACTCTGCATTCATGTGGTCGATGTACTCTTAAGAGGATGGGTCTGTTTGCGGTCATGAACACCGATTTTGAGAGAATGGCACGTTCGGGTATTCATATGAATTTGCAGATCTCCTTAGGGTATGCACTTATCTGGTCTTGGTTACTGTAAAGGTCTTTCAAGATTTATTTCATGAAGGTCTGAAGTTAAATAATGTAACACGTTCATTGCACGTTCTCTTGTATAGAAGGGACTGCTATTGGTGAGACCATGAATGCCAATTTTTACGGGATTTTACAGCCTAATTTTTGGAGGAGCTCAATAATATCTGAAGTGGTTACACCTATATGGTCAGGGTTAGTGTAAAGGTCTTGTGGAATTGGTTTCCAGAGGCTGATACATCGAGTGAGTATACATTTCATGTAGGTGCTGTAGGCGTAGCATATGAGGTTTATGGAAAGGACTTTGAAATCTGATCTTTGGAGGAGTCTAGGTAGGCCTTCCTAACGACTTCGGTCGTATCTAAAGTGTTTACGCCTTTGTGCTCGGTGTTACTGCATAGGTCTTGCAAAATTTATTCTCAAAGGCTGATGCGTTTAAATTCTGAGTGTCTATAGATGCTTTCGCCGACGATCGGGTAAAGAGACAACTCCAATCTCCCAGAAGCTGGCCGGCCGCGTCTCGGCCCAGCCCTCGATCACGTCTTCGAGGTCGCGCTCGTTCTTCAGCTGTTTTCCGTCCAAGAACTTTTGCGTGGACCGGAAGATGTAGTAGTCGCATAAACTGGTGTCCGGGCTACACGGTGGAGGCGTTACCGTCTTGATGCCCAGCCTGTCCAGGCTTGAGTATCTCTCGCTGTGTGGGGGCACGCGTTATCCCAGAGCAACCACAGATTTGCAAGTTTCTGGGACAAGGCGGCAGCTTTCACCTTGACCTCCTGCATTTCTTTAGAGAGGGTCTCTGCCGTCGCTGTGGCATTGTTAGGTAGGATGCTGTAGTTGACAAGTCCGTGGCGAGAGAACCAGAATGACAGAAGGCGTATTCTTTCCATGCATATTTCTCTTTGCACGGCTTGGCGGGGGCGCATCGAAATCCACCCAGACTGGTTTGTTGGCAGGATTAGAGTGGTAGACCCACTTCTCATCTCGGCAAATGAGGGAGTCCAGAACCTTCCTCAGGCCTCTGAGTCTGAGGTTGTCGTGGCACACCTCAACCCGCTTCCTTGCCTGTGCCGGCGTGAGGTCGTGAGGGACAACTCGACGCTTCTTCGACACCACGCCAGATTCAATAAGGACTTTGTGGATGGTGGGATGGGGGACCGTGTGACCTTGCTTTAAGTTGCGCACAGACGACGTCGGTTCATTGTCCAGGGCATCCGGAATGCCTTGTCGATCGACGGTGGCTGGGCGACCGGACCTCGGCGTATCTTCAATGCTATAGTTCCCATTGGTGAAGCGAGTCCACCATTTTGACATCCAGTTTATAGAAGGGGTGTTATCACCAAACTGCTGTCGCATCCTGGTTGTGGCCTGGAGATGCCCACGTTGTAGTAGTCCAGCAAACTTCGGCGGTGGTGGTGACTATCACTCATCTTCACTGCTTTATTGTGGGAAGAGCAGGAAACGACATTTAGAGCTAGCTAGCTCAGAAGATAGCCCATCGCGAGTACTTTCAGTACTGCGAAATCATTATGCAGAATCACAGTGCGTTGCGTAACGCGACGCTGTTTACAAATGGTCAACGAACTTTATGGACACCCTAATATTAGTTTGATGCATAAATTCTTTCCCCTGATTTTTTGTAAATATCTCATCAGCGAACTAGCCTGAAGATTAGAGATATGCACCATCACCACCCACTGCTTGACGCCAACGCTCAGGCAGCTTGCCGATTCCGTCCTCCCAGAAGGACGGGGATGTGACTGGAAGAAGTCGTCGAGTGCCTCTCTGACCACATTCTTTATGTCGATCTACGAACTTTCGAACAGCATTTTGACCTGCATATGCAGGGTTGCAGTGTGGGCAAGTAATAGCTAGTGTGAGGAAAGAGTGTCATGCACGCTTCACGTTCACGTTATGGCGAAATACCACATTCCATGCAAACGAAATACGGAAGGATCAAATACTGTGAAAAAAACTTATGCATCAGCCTAATATATGTATACAGTAGTGGCCAAGAGTCTTCGGTGAAAAGCTTTTCCAATTGTAATTTTTTCCTACCTCGTAAAATCGTGCGAAATTTGGTGCATTAATCAAAGGTATATCATGAATACTTGCGGCTATTGATCTGCAATTTGCTATTGTTCAAGGCACGTTAGGGAGGTTGAACATAAACTCAGTGGGAAATACAGATAGCATCGACCTAGTAGAAGCCGCTTTAGTTCGGAACAGCAACATGTAAGGCATCAAAAACATCGATATTTGGCAGGAAAGCCTCGGCTTTTGATGACAGCACCGCAATGGAAGACATCGAGTCGATTAGTTCTGAATGGTAGACACTGGCCTTACAATCGCTCGCTTTCCCTCCTTCGCTCATTAAGCAATTTTTTTTGCTTTTTCCACAAAGTTCGCTGGAAAAACGCCTTTTGAGCTCTCCCCACAGGTGTGCTCTTTAGGTTTCAGATCCGATGACTGGCTGACCTCTCCAGAAATATGGTTCGCTGTTCGCCGAAGGCTGCTTTCACAACTATTGAGAAGTGTTTCGGATCGTTACACTGCTGCAGGATCTGTCCTGCTGGCATGTGCTGCTGTGCCCACGGCAAGACTATGTCGACTGCCATGTTCTCGTACTACCCCCTCTCATCGTGCCATCACTTTTCGATATAGGGCCCATTCCGTTCGAGGAGAATTCACCGGATACCACCATACTCCCTCCACCATGCTTAGTTGTGGGTAGGGTGTATTTGCATTGAACCTTTCTTTTGATGGACGTCGTCCGCACCGTATACCATCGCTTTCCAACTGATTGAAAGTGCTCCGTTCTGTGGAAGGATCTCCACTACGGTCAGTCGACGTCCAGTTGAGGTGACAAACTCCACTCTAGCTCTCCTACTTTTCGGACTGATGAGCGACTTTTTGGTCGGACGCCTCCCATAAATACCAGCACTGTTTAGGGGTCTTCCTACGGTCTACCGACAAGCAATGGGGCCATCGCTAGCGCTGAACTCAGCGGCAATGTCAGCCGCAGTGACAGACGGATGAGGCGAGGATGAGCCCTCGACCGGAGTGTGATCCGTCTGTCCTGCGCTGGTAAAGCGCATCGGAGTCTTCCCGTTCTCTAAGCATTCCAAACAGTTTCTGACCTGCTAGCATGGAATGATCGAGGAAATCGTCTGCCGTGGGTCCTTCAGAATTCTCGAAGGGACCGTGACTTTCATGCCCGATTTCTTCATGTCTGCTGCTGCCAGCGTGCATGACACCCTCTGAGTGACTACTGTCCTTCTGTGCATGCCTTGAGTGTACAAGTACTAACGTCGAGCACTAATGGGATGCAAAAATGCATTTATCGCTAAACTTGCAATCGGAAAAATTCGGTTCTGTATTAGCACCCCTGCGCGTAGTCACCTGATCCCCTCATTTTGAAGTCAAAAAGTATTAACTGGTTTGGTTTAACCTCAGGTTTAGCATAGCAAAATATTTCTTGAATCCCTTCTGGGAAAAAATTACGATTGGAAAAGCGTTTCACCGAATCTTGGCCGCTACTGTAGTAAGGTTACACTGAGATGGATGGATTAGGCCCCGCAACGCTGACTAACCTGCTATGGCTTCACCAGTTGGGCTACGCACGCCAATGCGTGCAACATATGCCCACGCTAACGCTTACGATTAAAAGTGTCAATCGATTGCTCTTCATTTTGAAAATCCTCCTTCCTGTTAGAAGTTTGCTATGCATAAATAACTCTTCGGATTCTCATTTTCCTTGAAAGCTCTACGCACTCAGCATCAGCTCCGAACTGGGAGCGATTTTTTCTGTAAGCCATCTTCGCTGTGTCCGGTAAGGACATCGCATAATACCACAAAAGCGATTATTCAATCGGCGTATAATATCACGATGGAGAAAAAAAGGGGACAGCTCGGCTAAGGAAACGTACCTCCGTGAAATCTTCGTGCAATTGGAATTTGAACGCTCTTGGGCCGAATTGACAATTTTATCGGGTATTGCGCCCATTGTGAGCGGAATCTGGTCCTGCCATCCACTATTAGTGTTCCTACCCTGCCGCCTGTACTCCTACCAAATTTGAACGCTCTAGGATCACGGGGAAAGGAGTTGTGAATTTTCGCACAAACCCCGCCCATTGTGGGAGGAGTCTGTTCTTGCATCAATAGTGAGTGTTCTTATCCTGTTCCCACAACTCCTACCAAATTTGAACGCTCTAGGATCACGGGAACAGGTGTTGTGAATTTTTGCACAAACCCCGCCCATTGTGGGCGGAGTCCGGTCCTGCCATCCACCATTAGTGTTCCTATTCTACCGCCCGTATTCCTACCGAGTTTGAGTGCTCTAGGATCACGGGGACATGAGTTATGAATTTTTGCTCGAACATCTATTTCTCACAAACCCCGCCTCCTTTGGGCGGAGTCCGGTCCTGCCACCCACTAAAAGTGTTCCCATCCTGCCGCCTGTACTCCTACCAAGTTTGAACGCTTTCGGTCCACGGGGACAGGAGTTATGAATTTCCGGTCAGACACACACACATACACACACACACACCAACAGACACACTTAGCCGATTATATAAGTAGGATGAATTCGGGATTCGAACTCGTGACCATGCACGCATGAGGGGCGCCACTTGCCATTACACTACCTCCGATAATAGAGTGGTGTAATTTGCAGAGTGCTGGTCCATGGATGGTGAAGTGGTCAGCAGAAATCGTCTTTTTCATTTCTTGAAAATTTTGAGGAGGATTACTCTGACGGGAGGCTAGAACAGTGTAGGTGTCCGAAGAGAGCGGACGTCCATTCCAAAGAGCTTCGCCAAAGTAAATCTTCTTCAGGGGCAGTTGAAAAGGTGATGGAAAAGAAGTGGTACGTCTGAGTTTGAGGCGAAGCGGATCACTAACATTTAGTTAATAAACATTAAATCACAGATAAAATTACTTGTTTCTTCCTTTTATTTCCCCAGAGGGAGCGATCGTGCCATTTATAGTGGGTGACAAGAGTGGGTGCACTGCTGCCTATGAATCGTCATAACTCTTTCCAAGCCTGGTGTCGAAGTGATCATTATCGTAGAAGTGAACACGAAGGCATCGCACTAATTCAATCGATGATTACTTATTTCCAACGATAACGTCAGATACCGAACGGATATCGAATCTATATTCCTGGTTGAGCGCTAAGGAGCAACATGCTTTCATTATTTTTATGCATAATTCCGGACGCTCTAGAAATGAGCGAGCTGTGTTACGGAATTTGCCTCAGCTGCCTTACCGGATATCTCCCCTACTGATTCCCACTTCTTCGAGTATTTAGGTAGTTTCTTAAGTGGGGTATGCTTCAAAAACTAAAGTGTGATGGAAACGACCTTCACCGACTTCATCGAATCTAGATATCCACAAGTTCATGTAAATGGAATAATGGAGCTCGCAGCTTGTTGGTGAAAATGTTTGGATTCTCATATTAAAGGCACCGTTAACATGATTTTGGGTAATCCAGATTATGATGAAAAACGAAAGACAAGATCGAAACTAGTGCGACTGAGGTGAAGAAGCTGCGTGCATCGGTGTTTTCATAGTGAAAAAAAGGCCGCGAAAAAAACGTTAAAAAGGGGGCTGGACGTGAATGAAACCAGAAAAATGAAGAAGGTGGGGCGCCCGGACGAGCTAAACAGTGCGTTTCACTGCGCGCGTGTGGGTCCTGGTGCGAAGAACAGACAATGGTAATTCACAATTCATTCACTTATAAGCATAAATAAACAAGAAAAAACCTTAGTAACAGCAAAAGTAGCTCACCTTTTTCAGCCTCTAGGAGTAGGAAATCAAATAAGGGATCGCGGCAGCAAAAAGAAAAACAGAGGAAAGAAGAATGGGAGAAAAACATCGCCTCATCAGTCGGCGGTTAGCTTTTTGTGCGTGGGTCCTGGAACGAATAATAGCAATCCGTATTGTCTCGACACTCGTCTGACGTGACACCGATGGAGGGGCGGAGGGCGACCGTGGATACCTCTCCGGCCCCTTATTGTGCCCTATCCAAGCGTTTTCCGACCTCATTTCTGCACGAATGGTACTAGAGGGGGCTTCGAATTCAAACCATGTGCAAATCTCCGAAACCACTTTTTCGTTAACAGTGCCTTTAAATCTTAAGGTTCTGTTTGAGCTGAGACGTATTATTTTCAAAGTTTTGTAGACAGCCTAATAAGATGTGAGAAATGTCATGGTGTCAGTGTCACTAAATGGGTGATTACTAAAAGAAAGGGGGGGGGGGTTCCTCCTTTTTTGTCGTCGTCAAGGAACTTCCTTTCTTTGCTCTCGGCGGTTGACAGAATGCTTCACGACCAGATATGAATCGTGCCACGCGGGAATTTACAACCAACACCACACGACGGTTGCCAAACGGCTTTATCCACAAAAAACCTCAAACTCCTTTTTAGGTCAACGTTTTCTCTTCCCGCGTTAGGCAACCAATTTCCGCGCGGGACCAGGTTCGTCCCCCTTTAATTTGGATCGTCATTCAAACGTGTATTTTTTTCGATGTGTTGATCGCGAAACCGCGATACTCCCCAGCCGCCTTGTTGAGACGAGACCTTAGCGTAAGTACCTGAGAGGTTGGTTAGAGTTTAGCTTCACCTGAAAAAACGGAAAGAACTTTTTGGCGCATGGTGTCCCTTGAAAATGGTATACGATCAAAATAACACGGCACAGACGCTAGACGGAGTGTGGACAGATGAAATGATTTCCTGAAAAGGATATGGCGCTCACACTTCGTGATAAAAAGTGTTTTCTACCTAGCGCTGTCAAAGGATTAAATACGAAAACACTACTTTTCATGATTACACGAGTTTTTTTTCGCATTTTGCCCCTACATGTGGTGGAGGAGAGTTTTCCAGGCATGGTGTAGGGCTCTCAAGCTTGTGGCATATTGCCACCGGTCCTCTCGTGCTCGTTGCTCTGCGGAGCCCTCCCCCGCCTCCGCGACGGATTTCTCCTGCGCGTTTTCTGCTAACGTCATATCCTTAAGTTCCCGGAGCGTTTTGCGGACCTGCGTCATGGAGTCGCGAATTTCCTTTTGAAATGCATTCTCTGCCATCTCCTTGTCCTTTTGTAGCGCTCTACGGAGATCCCTCAGTGCGGTTTCGATTCCGGTCAACGTGTGTAGCTGATCAGTTGAAATTCGTTCAATATCCTCTTGTTTGGTTATGAGCTCCTCGTCTCCCTGCGATGATGCCGAGAGATGCTCCCACTGTGCCTCTTTCATGCCTTCAGTAGCGGACAAAAGTGGGGGGACTAGGAAGAGAGAGCGCAACTCACTTCTGATGAATAGTATTCTTACGCGCATGTTATCACACTGGGGTTCCAGTATTTCCGTTTCGTGCAGGTCATTAAAAGGTGATAAACCCTCAGACGTCCTCAGTTTACGTACGCGGTTCTCTATCGCTGCCACTGAGTTAATACAATCACGAAATTCCCAGCAATAATCAATAATTCGATCACAGAGCTTCTTTGGCGTGGGTAGTGCTGGAAGCGCATGTTGTATTGCCCTCAGTTGTTGTTCAGTCTCTTGCAGTTTTCGCTTGTATTCCATGTTCTGAAACATGTGGTTTCGTAAACTTGGCTTTTCTGAGTATTGCGAGATGGTCCTATCTTCCATTGTGTTATTTTCATGCGCTAATTTTACCGAGTGTAACTCCCTACTTCTTAAATGGGGATTGCCTAAATATTGCGCAGTAATCCATTTCGGCGCGTCTATATCAAAAGTTTGCTTTTTCGCCATATTTGAATTGCAATCCTTGCCAAAACCTTTCATTGAGGTTGTTGTGTTACTAAAGATGCCCTGGACTAATGACAGGATCATAACATGAAAAAGGAACCATTTTTTAGGTAGATTTCTTGGTTTCGATGTTGTTGCTGTTGCAACCAACTTGCGGAAGTAATTTTTCGGTTTGGGTGGTCTTAGATTGTAGCGGGACGCTACTTCGTTTTCTGAGGACTGTGTGATGGGGGGGTCCCTTTGTCGAGGGGCGCAGTTTTGCGATACTTTCCGCGCTTCTTCGATTTCTAAAGGGATTAGCAAATTGATAGGGCGCCTAATTGCCCTCTTCGTGCTCGTGACTAGCTCGGCTTCGCGTATTCCCTCATCAGCGCTTTGTCGTAGATTTGTTGTTCTGCCCATCTTCCATTCGATTCTTGGTAGTATGGGATCGCTAACCAGGACTACGTCTCCTACTTCTGGCGCTTCTTTCCCCAGTCTTCTATCTGTCGGAAATTTCTTGTGTGTTTCGCGTAGAGCCAGGAGGTATTGTTGTTGCCATATGTTCCAGAAGCGTTCTTCCACTTCGATCGATGATTGAAGAGTCTCTATTACTTGGTGCCTGTGTTGTAGAGCACGCGCTTCTTCTGGTGGCCGATAGTCCAGATCGTTTTCTGCCTTCTGGAGATTTTCTGATATTGGCAGTATGACGTTCATGTCTCGCTGTATAAAATCTATTGGGCGTATAGAACTCCATTCTTCCTGCGCCTCCCCTTGGTATGTGAGGGGTCTGGAGTTGAGACATGCTTCAACTTCGGTTACGAAGGTACGTATGTCATCCATTGATCTTCGTTTTGCGCCTCTCAAAGCCTTGTAGAGTGCCTGTTTTGTTGACCTGATAAGGCGCTCATAAAATCCTCCTTGCCACGGTGCGTAAGGGGTGATGTGTTTCCATTCTATTTCGCTGTCGACTATTTTTCGAAGAATATCTGTGGAGAAGCACCTTGATGTTTCTTCGAGTATATTCTCACTAAGCAGAAATGTTGGGGCATTATCGCATGTGATTGAGTTTGGAAGCCCCCTTCGCGCTATGAATCGTCGAAGTGCATTCAGGAATTCTTCAGTTCCCATGCTTTCTACTAGTTCCAGGTGGATTAGTCGGGTTACTGTGCACGTGAATATGCATCCATAGAGTTTGATAAATTTCTCGCCGTCCCTACATGGAGGAAGGTCGAAGAAATCAAGGCCGATGTGTTGGAATGGTTTGCAACGTAGGACCCGACGCTTTGGTAAGTCCGTCGTCTCGGGGTAACGATACGGTAGTGCGTTAAATCTTCTGCACTTTACGCAGCTGCTGACTAGTCTACGAACTTGTTGGCGTAGCTTGGGGATCCAATATTGTTCGCGAACTGTAGCCATAGTATGCTCAATACCTTGGTGATAAATTCCGTGAGCCTCTCCTATTAAGAACTTGGCTAGTTGTGTGTTAGGTGCGATAGATATAGTGACCTTTGCGTCTTTTTCTAGTAGAGAATTCCCTAGTCTTCCTTTCGAACGCCAAAGCCCTATTAAGAACTTGGCTAGCTGTGTGTTAGGTGCGATAGATATAGTGACCTTTGCGTCTTTTTCTAGTAGAGAATTCCCTAGTCTTCCTTTCGAACGCCAAAGTTGTTGTTCGTCCTTAAATAGTCGCAAAGTGTTTTCCATTGATTTTTTATACGTATTTGTCATGTGTACTAGTTGATGGTTGCGTATGATTGCCATTCTTGCAGCATGGATTTCTTGTCCTGTCAGTGCTTGGTGGTGCTCTCCAATGTTTTTTAGTTCCGGAATACCTTCGTGAATCCTCTGTTTTGTCGCACTCGTAAGACTACGTAGTGTCTTTTTTATAAAGCGTAGAACGAGGGCTATAATTCTCTTGCAAGAGGCGAAAGAATTCATCCTCTTCCAATCCAAAACTTCGTGTACTTCCACATCACTTCTCAGGATTGCATTGACTTTGATCAATGTCCCATCCATGTTTCCTTTTTCTGTAGACTCTTCGTCTAATACCCATGGGTAGTGCTCTATATTCCAGTCTTTTACTGATGATAACAGAAAGGGTGGACCTGTCCACCACATGTGGTGCGCCATCTCGCCTTTTGATAGTCCTCGTGTCGCGGCGTCTGCCGGGTTCTCAGATGTATTGACATGCGAAGTGAACGGTTGTTCCTATTTCGTTCATGTGTCGCACTATCTTTTTAATTTCCTGTATTCGGTTTTCTACTAACACCCCTGCTCCTGTCCTTTGGGACGATGTCAGCCAGCTAAGTGCTATTTGGGAATCAGAAAACAAGTACACCGTTTTGGGATGTTCGGTGGATTGTACTCTCAGAGCTTGCACGACCGTGTGTGCTAGACGAGTGGCTAATGTGATGGCGTTCATTTCTAACTTTGGTATTGTTGTTTTTGTTTTTATTGATGGCAGTTTCCCTCTTGCCATGATGAGTGACGACTTATCCTCACTGAAGATGTAGGCGCATGCTGCTATACCAATTTTACTAGCGTCTGCAAATACTGCTATCTTAGAATTTTGCCATGTGTTGCTAACTCGCCTTGGGAGTGATTTCCGAAATCCTTCGATGTTTATGACTATGTTGTTCGATCTTGTGCGTAGGGTGATAGGGAGAGGGGTGTCCCACTGATATCTCTCCTTCCATAGGTCTTGCTGAAATTTCTTTGCCGATAGCAGCAACGGGACAAGCCATCCAAGTGGATCAAATATCGAGGCTATTTGTCGGGCTACATAACGTTTTGTAAGTTCTTCTGGGGATGTCATTGTGCATGATATTAGTAGGGTATCCTCCTCGGAGTTCCACGTTTTACCCAAAACCTTTTGAGTAATTGTTTTTGCACTTGCTGATTCCGGTAATGCCTGTTTGAGCGCGTTCTAATTGGACAGAAATTCTCTCAGGTTCATTCCCATTACCGCAAAGATTCTTCGTGCTTCTTGTGACTTGAAAACGGTTTGTTCCTTTTTTTCCGCGGAGAGTATAAGGTTGTCTACATATAAATTGTCTTGAATTTCCTTTGCAAGCGCTTTATTCTCGACTTCATGTGTTAAATGATGTCTGATAGTGCCTGCTAATAAGAAAGGTGACACGTTAAGCCCAAATGTCACTCTGGTGAAACGGAAAACCTTAACGTTACTCTCTGAGGCAGGCTTATCGAGTTCTTTAACCCATAGGAATCTTATGGCATCTCTGTCTTCTTCGTGGAGACGTACTTGAAGGAAGGCCTTCTCTACATCCGCGATTACCACGTATTTTGGTATTCTAAAGCGTATTAGGACCGCATACAGGTCTGGTAGTATTAGTGGTCCTTGATGAAGCACATCATTCGATGATGGGTTATCCTTGAAGTGTGCGGATGCATCAAAGACAATGCGCAGTTCTGTGGTTTCTTTGTGGGGAGTAATTACTGCCTGGTGAGGTATGTAATGCAGAACGGTGCCTTTTGTGTGGGGTGAGACTTGCACTGCTTCGATGATGCCTTTCTCCTCTTGCTCCTTGAACGTTCTATCATTCTCTTGAAGCAAGGAAGGAGCTTTTTTGAGTGACTCTATAGTAGAGTTGAGGCGTTTCAAGGCAATGGCTTTGTTTGTCGGTAATGGTGGGTGATTCTCCTTATACGGAAGGCGAACATAATATCCATCGCTGCGTTTTTGTATTGTAGCTTCGAAAAATTCATCGACCTGTTTATTGGTTGCTTCTTTTTCTGCGTTTTTGCTTCCTGTGAATTCGCAAACTCCCGCTGAATCCATTATCCAGTATTTATCCCACCTTTCTAGTTCCTCATCGAAGTTTGTAAGAGTATTTACTGAGACATCTTCGAGGTAAGTAGTATCGCTCTGGTTGAGATCTGAGCTGTTGCCTTGGCGTCCGGTTAACAAGTATCCCAGTTTGGATGGGATAAGTTGTAAGCCTGATGGCAGTTGGAAGCGTGGTTGGGGTGTGTCCAAGAATGCCCACAACTGGTCGCATCCCACAAGTATTTGAGGTTTGGATGGACTTTCCCAGTTTAGTTTAGATAAACTTATTTGATGGTGGTCAATGAATGCTAGATCTTCACCACTAAGTTGCGCAGTCCTGCTTCCCATCGTAACGACCGGTGTCGTGTATAGCTTTAGTTCATGACTATTTCCTTGGGCGTCCTCGATATCTAATTTTATAAGTCCGCATCTTGCCCTTTTTGGAGCCGAATGTATGTATAGAGAACTCTCTATTCGCGGTGTAAATGAATCCGAGTTCGTTTGCTAATTCCTCACTGATGAATGATTGATTTGCTCCTGTATCCAATAACACCTCCACTCTTCTCCAGCGATTCTGTGGTGTATCCCTCACCCGTGCTACACCTGTCAGTAACCAGACGTTACGGTCTTTTGCGGGGCTTTCGTGCACCCTGACACCACGATCGTCGTTGCCTTTCTCCTGCTGAAAGGCACTCCTTGAATTGTGATCAATGTCGCGTTCCCTTGCGCCATTGGTCGCTGCTGTGCATAGACCAGTATCCAACTCCTGTCTATGCGTTATTGCCGACGTCGTGCATACCGCCGTATCCGTGGCGTTCACCTGCATCCTTGTCGGCTTCTTAATCCGTGCGTTGTCTTCGTTCCTCGAGTTCTCTCGATTTTCTATACTTCGCTTGGAGGGATGACTTCTCTGATGAGCTGTCTCTGCTGTGAGGTAATTTGTTCTCGTGCGTTGCGGACATAAGGTGTGATGGTGTTTTCTGCCCTCGCAAATCCTACACCCAGCTTTTGTACAATTTCTTGTGAAGTGACCCGGTGTTCCACAGTTTAGGCATTTATTATTCTCCCGGAAGAAATGCCTTCACTCTTCTAACGTTGCACATTTCGGACAGTTCACCGATTTATGCTCGTTAGAGTGGCAAAACATACAAGGTGCGTTCCCTTGATGGCTTCTGTGAATTGCCTTATTGTGACGAGTGGGCTCTGCGTGGGTCCATTCGTCTCTGTCTAGATTATGTACCATGTGATTATTCCTTTCTTCCATATCAATGATTTTGTCAATATCGGCCAAAATTTCCTTTACTTTCCACATCTCTTCTCTCATAGGTGAGGTCATGTGGCCAGAATCTTTTATGCTAGTAAGGACCCGTTTAGTGAAACTCCTTTCGCTTCTAGTTGCGTCACTATTGGCATCAGTTGCTCGTTGTCCTGCTAGTGACGTGCTATGTGCTTCCGCATCCTCAAGGCGTGACTGCAAGCAGCATATGAGGCGCGATTCATCGCCGTACTTGGCGTGCAAGAACTCAATGGTGCTCTCATAGTTAGCTTCTGTAATCGCAAACCTTCGTATAGTTTCGCGTGCCTCTCCACGAAGTGCATTAATGAGATAGATAAACTTTTGCAGGGGACTTAAGGGTTGGTTGTGCACATTTGCCGCGAAAAGTGCCCAGAAATTTTCAAATTCCCACACTTTCCCTGTGAAAGTCGGGATAGGGATTGGTGCAAGTTTTAATTTTGCAGCTACTACCGTTCCGGTATCGTCCGTTTCCTGGTTCGTCACGGCGTGTTCCCGAACGCTTACGCGATGAGCTTCAAGCTCGATTGCTAGTTTCTGTGCCCTATGCAAAGCTCGGTGTGCCTTTTCGACCTGAGTCTGTACCTTTTCATTTTCTTCTTCTGGTAATGGGTCCATTAGTGAGTCCGCTATGGATGTGAAGTTCGCTAGTGCTTCGCTCACCAGCTTGGCCGTTGCGGTCAATTCCCAGACCATCGACTGAATTCTTTGTGACCGCACTGCATCCCAGGATTCCCATTGATCCACTGTGGTTGACCCCGTGGTCCTATCAAGAAGGGTTTCCAGGATATCGCAATACTGGCTCAGTAACGTCCCCTGGGAATTGAGGGATATTGATTTTGACATGTTATTGTGTGAAGTTGTCGTGTGGTGTTTCATGTTGAAATTTAAAAAGGGTCAAGGTGTTGTGTTTGAAAGCTTGTCAAAAATATGTGCACACAAAATCAATCAAAGTAAAATTGGCCTTTAAAAAACGGGCGTTCCTTTTACCGAAAAGAAAAGGAAAAAAGGAATAAGGCTTGTTGCCACGTAACCTTCGAAATCAAGCTTAAAAATAGTAAACCTCTTTTTTGCGCACCCTATAAGCTCGATTGGATTGGCGCAATTGAGCCTTTTGAAGGACTGTACTTTTCCTCTCACCAATACTGTGCGCCTTAAACCAAGTTGCATACAATGTGTCCCCGAGTTCAGATAAAGGACTTTCTTCCCAGGGTTCTCCTCTTTTGATTCCTGAACTCGGCGCAAAGTCAACCAATGGGGCGGACTGTGTTTTATGAGCTCCAATTTCCGTCTTTTTTCAAAGGTGGGTTTTCCTGTGCCCCCGTGGTTGTAAAGGGTTCCTTCAAAACAATGACGGCACTTGCGCAAAAATCTCTCGTCAAAAATACCCCTAGTTTGGGCTTTCCGCGCACAATCAATCCTTTTACACAATAAAATATGATGGCGCAAGATAAACTCGAACTCGTAGTTCGTACCTGCTTCAAAAGCGGCTCGCGTCGAATGTCCGATGCACCATAAAAGACGGCCGATGCACCATAAAAGAAAGGGGGGGGGGGTTCCTCCTTTTTGTCGTCGTCAAGGAACTTCCTTTCTTTGCTCTCGGCGGTTGACAGAATGCTTCACGACCAGATATGAATCGTGCCACGCGGGAATTTACAACCAACACCACACGACTGTTGCCGAACGGTTTTATCCACAAAAAACCTCAAACTTGGGTAATTAAACCCTCAAACGAAATTCTAACACGATCATCACAATAGAGGCGGCGACGATTTACGACACATGTGATGAGACATGAATAATTACTCGTAACGAAAAATGCGAAAATAATGAACAATTAACAACAACCAAAAGTGTCCCTCCACCCTACTAGCGTTGGCGTCCGTGTCGAGTCTATGGGCCTGCTCCATTTTAGGTCAACGTTTTCTCTTCCCGCGTTAGGCAACCACTTTCCGCGCGGGACCAGGTTCGTCCCCCTTTAATTTGGATCGTCATTCAAACGTGTATTTTCTTCGATATGTTGATCGCGAAACCGCGATAATTACGACTCATTGCGAGAGCTTAGCTTTAATCACCTAGTGCGGCTGACTTTAAATCTGGCGCCCGAGTAGTCGTAATACCTGATAGAGAATGTAAATGAGTACAAAGCACTCAGGGTGAGGGCGGGAATAGAGATGATGCTCGCCCAGGAATCTACACGTTGGGAGAGTACTCAGCTGACGACGGCCTCTTTCTGTGGCCATTTCTGTCACATGAAGTATTTCGGTCTCCCTGAATTCTGGGTTCTCCGGTCCTAGAGGATTATCTAATCTTCAAAGCACTGTTTACACATGGCTGAATACAATCTCTCCAAGGGGATCAAACAATTGGCAACCACATGGAACAGAGTGGCTCCACGATTCAGAGCTGAGAAACAATAGCATTCGAGACTTCGTGGGAGCGTGCCTTCTCATTGAGGGAATGGTTGTATCGGCCAACGTCAGCGACGTAGCTACACTCCAGATCTTCCAACTGGCCCATTACAGCTATTTCGTTTGAAAGGCTGAACGGAGCAGCTGAACGCTGAGTGTGTGATCCTCGGTGTTATCACCCAAGATGATGTGTAAGGGACAGATACATACATGTTTAGGAGTAGTTAAGCAACTTTACTATGGAAATAATCTGTATACTCTTAGCAAATAAAAAGAATTTATATGATAAACAAGGACCAGTGCTTCTACCACGGCTATTTTTCAAAGTAGCTCTAAAGGTGCCTTACCATCTGCTTAACATGCAAACTTTGACTACGACTACCGCCGAGAAGGCTAGTTTCGGGCTATCCAGGTACATTACGCCCGTTCTAATCGAATACCCGGTCAGTTTCCTGTTACCGGCACTACTTTGTGATAGTCTTGGGCATTGCAAGCTTCTTAAATGCCATAAAGTCTAGCTATTCACATTTTTCTTTTGTGGAAAGCTAACTGCTGTGAGAGTGTTTAACCCTGTAGCATCTCTTCGAATGGGTGTAAAAGGTTACCATCGCTGAGAACCTGCCTCGAATCTTTGCTTTTGTCTTTTCGGATCTTTAGTCCTCTATTAGGGTTAGTATAGAAGCTTGATCAATGTGTAAGAGCTAGATTAAATGGAACATATTTTGGAGGATTTGACCGGGTTCATATTCTGTGCTCCTAGGCTGCTTTCACAGCCCGCCGGCGGGCGTGCGAGCCGAGGCAGTGCTAAGGGGGAGGAGGGAGGCAGACAGCCCCTTCGAAGGGCTGTAAACAACGAGAGACAAGATCAAAGACCATTTGTTCGAGCCCTTGGTTGTTTTGTCTTTGATCTTGTTTTTCTTTGTTTTCAACCCCTCGACTGACCGTCTGCCTCCCTCCTCCTCCCTAGCACTGCCTCGGCTCGCACGCCGGCCGGCCGGCGGACTATGAAAGCAGCCATAGGAAGAATACCCTGAGTTCAAATCTACCTTTCCAAAAAGCAGAAAAATATTGCTTGGTGTTGCATAATACCCGAACAGTCGCCACATTGGTCCATGATTGTATTTTTCTACTCTACAGGCTCGAAATGTTTGTATTCCAGTCGATGCCCAGAAGCAGCAATCCGGTTGAAAGCAAACGGATCATCATGGATCTTCGAATATTATCACGAGCGTATGATTGTCCTCACATCGTCCACTCATACGGGTACCTAGTGACCGAGGTATAGAGTGTCATGACAATTTCTTAGTAGTTCTTCATTTTTGTTGTTAAAGTGAGCAATGCTCCTGTGAATGTCATGATTCGTTTTCGAAGCTACCAAAGCAAAGATTTTAAGTCTTTGAAATGAAAGGTTTGTAGACATCCAAGGGGTTTGCGGGAAAATGGAAGACGCTGCCGTCTGAAAAAATGGACAACGTCTTGATCAGAAATTGAAGAGTTAGCTACGTTGCGTTCCGATATCGCCGTCATGGCTGTATTCAGGGGAGAAGATTTTCCTCTCGAGGATGCTTCGAAGTCGGACCGGCCGATGGAGTTGGATTTGGAAGTTCTACGTTCCACTGTGGAGCAGGACCCGTACCTATCCATCAGGGAATGGCGGTAATGCTCGGCTATAATTAATCGTTGATTGTACGTGTACTGGACAACTGGGCGAGGTAGCAATGCGTAGTCGATGGGTCCCCCATGAACTGTCCGCTTATAACCTCTCAATCTCCTCACTTTCCAACAGAAGCTCCATTTTCTCAATACGATGACCGTTATAGATGAGAAGAGGGTCCTCTACAATAATCTTATGAGGAAGCGGCAGTGGGGCGTTAAAGGAAAACAGCTAGAAATCACCCTAAAGGCCGACCTTAACCCCAAGAAGATTCTCCTGTCATGTTGGTGGTCCAGAAGAGGCATTGAGCCCTGGGAGCTGTCGGAGAAGGGACAGACGATTGAGGCTTTCACATACGTTACCCAGCTGCGGAATTTGAAAGATCACATCGACCGTACTCGTGGATCGAATGCGAAATCGATTTCCATCATGACAACGCCCGACCTCACACCCCAAAGGCGACCCAGGCCGAGCTAAAGAAGTGCGGATGGCTGATTGTCGCCCAACTCTCTACAACCCTGATCTCGCACCCTCCAACTAGTGGCTGTTCAGCCACCTGCAGCGTCTGGACTGAAAAAAGTAGTGGAAGGTGATGGTGCAAAGCTTTGATCTTCAGGTTGATTCGCTACTGAGATATCCGCAAAAAAGTCGGTGGAGAAAACTTACGCATCAACCTACATTCATCTTCGTTGAATTCGTCATTCACCGCTCATTGGCTAGAATGGGTGAGTTTGGCTCTCAGCTCGAAAGTCACGAGTTTTTCATTGAGGCGTGATGTTTTGGGAACCCTCCTCTGATAAGGAACCGACCCCGCCCAATAGTATCGCCAGTTTCTCTATGATAATATCATCAAATGGTGGCAACACGCATTTGCAAGAAAGCCGTCACAGCTCATGGCTACTCCAAGCCCCGGATCTAGGCTGAAGAGGCAGTTTCTCAACGAAAGTGTTATCGAGACTGTTTCAATCACCTATTCGCCGGACGTGCAACTGTGTGACCTCTACTATTTGGTCGTCCGAGTAAAAATGCCACTCGCAAGGCATCTGAATACTTGTCGATCCTCGAAATAGAGGTGAACAGCATCTCTCTGTAGTGGTCTGAGAAAAGAAGCTGCTTGGTGTACACATGGGAATGGGTCGCTGGCAGCGATGGATACTGTCTCAGAGGACACGACACTAGAAAATAAGATTTTTATCTTCCTTGCCGCCCATTGTGTTCAAAAAAAGTGCTCAAACTTCTGAAATGAGTGACCGTGTTTCGCAAGACATGTACCAGTGAATAGACTGAAAAGGAGAACCACACACAAAATCTGTCATATTGAACGCTTGCGGGTGAAGTATAATACACTGTAGTGGCTTAGAAAGAGAGATATATGTTTTTAAACGCTGACCTTAAATCCGTGCTCCAGAAGGATCCTGGAAACAAAGTTACAAAACCGTTTTCCCCTGTCTCATCACTATGTTGCGCGCATGAGCGAAGCAAATAGTCAGCGCATCCTGCAGCGATGGCGCAGTTAGTAGGATGGCAGTATCATGAAAGGGACTTAGAAGTTAGAATCTTCGAACGTATACGCTCAATTTGCTGTTTTTTTCACAAAGCACTAGAACATCAGCAAAATGCTTCGCTTTATATCCCCCGAATCGAACACACTCGAATAATAGTCCAGACGAATTTCCCTCTGCATTCACTCACCGAATAACGGTACAGCTCAATTCAAGCAATAAGAAAATGCGGAACTTTCAGCGAAATCAGTTCGCAAAATCTCGAGTATTTTCGGAAGCTTCCGGGGGAAGGTGTTATAACATCACTGATCAGATAAAAGCCCTGGTTGACATGTTACCAGCGATATGCTCTACTGAAGTTAGTATTGTCGTGTTTATTATAGAACTGCTTCCTGCGACATAACGTGAACACCATCTTGGGAAGAAAGAAGAATAATAAAGAGGTCACTGCTTGTAATGTCGAGTACCAAGAAGACATGCCCATAAAAGGCAAGCGCAATCTTCCCCTCCGATTACCTGGTGCAACGGTACGGACTTAGTTCATCGAGAGAGAGAATCTCACACCTCGTTGGGATAAAGATGTTCCGAAAAAAATTGCTTCCAACTTTGTAATTCCGCCGAGGAGCAGCTTCAGTTTTGTGGTGCAGGTAGGATAGTCCATAGTCTCCTATTGTTTGCATGTCTGAAAGAGCCGCACTCTGTAGTGTATGAACCGAATATCACCAACGATAGCTGATGGAAATCAAAAGGGATCATCAAGTTGGTCTATTTTTGACCAGCCATAATGTCTCATGTGGTTGTAACCATTAGGTGCAAGATCAATATGTCGGCCTTCGGAGATCAGCGGAGAAATTAAAAGTAGTGACTGAAACGAATATAGGAATCCCGTTGCCCGAGGGCGTTTTCCTCTGGATGAAAACCTACAAAGAGTGCCTCATTGAGGACAACATCAGAGCAACCTACAGATGGATTCAGAGCTCTGAGTGATGTCCACCGCCTCATCACCGTCTAAAGAAGAAGCTCCTAAACACAGTTATTGGATTATCATATGCGTGCATAAATTGATATTCAATGTGTTAATGCCCGTGTACCATTTCTGGCTTAGAAAATGGGGCAGCATCCTTCAGTAGTATTTCTAACAATGGCGCTTAGGGCATAGTGGAAGCCCTGTTGCTGCCGTAATTGGCTTTAACGCCCCTCGGTCGTTTTCACGTTAGACGAGTGTCGAGACAACACAGATTGTAACTGCAACGATTTGCTTTCTGTCTTTTGTTTTACACAAGTGAAGTTGAACTTTTCTAAATATTGAAACCAAACATCCTAGCCGATGCCGCCCACTCAGTTCGGTCCACAACAAACGCCTAGGGGTGATGGTACCATTCAGAGACGGCGCGTTAGATTAAGCCAGTTTGTCTATACATAGCTGCGCTGGCGCTATAGAGATACTGGCGGTGTGCAATTAGCCGTACCGCGTTTTGTAATGCATTCGTTGTGTATATTAGTGATGAAGCAGTTTTGAACGAGATTCATTATTCGATCAGTACCAAGATGTAGATTATGTCAAGACAGCATTTCTGCTAAATCTCTTTCTGCGAGTTCGAGATGGGCAAGTATGCAGCGGAGACACTCAAGAAGTCAACACGCTCTGGGAGCGCGAAGTGTCATTGAATCTATGGTATTGGTTGTCAAGATTAGTTGTGGCGATATACCCCCTAGAGAAGTGTAATATCGTGGTCACCTCTCCGGAATTGACGGGTGGATGCAGCATAAATCGAGCGAGCCTCAGAGAGACTGTCGTTCTGTAATCTCGCTGCTTCTGTTAACTTTGCCAGCATTGTTAACGCACTTAAGAAGAACAATCATCTCTCGATTGTATTATTGCATGGCATAAGAGTTACGAAAACAGTAGGTGTCGCGCGTGCTGATATGCCAAGAGTAAAGCTTCCAGATACTCTCCCAAGCCGAGAACACCACCGCAAGAGAACATGGTAACTGGTGGTAGTGTTTTACAGGGGCAACCCACTACATGAGCGGAGATGGTGTAGTGGCAAGTGGCATACTTCAGAGACGCATGGTCACGGGTTCTAATCCCGAATCGATATCGATCTGTGCCAACCAAGCCTTCCCCCCGAGGTAGGTTAATTGATACCAGACTCGTCTGGGAGGTGAAAGCTTTGACTTGTACATCGTCTCCCTCAAGTCACTGTATTGGCCAAATACGCATTCAATACGCCACCACGATTCTGAATGGAAGTCGAATGCGTAGGTGCATCCAACAGACCGGATTGATAAATGCCCCAAGGTTTTATCCTTTATCCTTTCAACCCACTACATCTTCATACCTCGTTGAGCTAGTTAAACGGCTGAGCTCTAGCAACTGTATTCGCCTAAACTTTCTCCGTGCGAAGAACACGTTTCCACGTGTTATATCATATACGTAAACGATGAGATTATCCAAAATCGTGGCGATGTCGAGCTGAATATGTGCTTTCACCAGCTTGGACATCTTTGCAGCAATGTTAAGGAGACTCGTCCCATTACTATCACCTATTTTTGCACCAACTCAGAATCCGATAGGAAGCGCAATGCAGCCATGTTTTGAAAACGTCGATGCTCTAGGACAGAGTAAAGCGTTCAAAGTAACAGAGCAAAATAAAAGTCGAGATCGCTTCGATGACAACGCTTTCAATACGTTTCATCTCATTTGCAGGCATCCAAGCGTCAGACTGGGAAACTAGTAACTTTCCCGCCTCATCATAGGGATCCTTACTTAACGGTCATCGTCTGGTGAGCAGTATTTCCTTCCCCTCTTGCAAGAATCATGCACGATAGTTCTTCATCACCTTGCTACTTGAACTGTTACTCATCCATTTAACTGAAAAATTGCTACACCGCCTAGAAGTTTTTAGCAGTTTCCCGCTTGAATATGAGTATGTATTAGATTCGGCAATGCTATAATCGAGTATATATATAAATATATAATTATATATTTTTATATATATATAACTATATATATTTATATATATATTTATATATATATATAAATATATATATATATAAATATATATATAGTATATTCACGCGCTTTATATATATATAATATATGTATATATATATAAAGCGCTAACTTTGTGTCTTTTTGTACGCGCGTTTGCGTGTCTTTCCAAAAGTCACGTAGGCACGATCAAGGGCGTGAAGATCACAAGGGTGAGAAAACAGTTATGAAATGGGAAGTCGACCGATACTCTTTATATTGGTCCGCTGTTTGATATGCAGTCTATTTATGACGTCACAGACTAAAAATCACAACTCGCATCCCTCGACGCAGGGCAGTCAAGCCCCTAGGAACTAGAGGAGGTTAGAATGGAAACAATTCAACGATCACCTATTGTGAATTTCTCGCTCACAGATGCGCACTCCGACGAATTATCCACAGTAAGTGCTGAGCCCATGCGATGTAACTAGCGACAGAATATTGAAGGTTTATTGGGATAGAACTACACAGAGTATGAAGCGAAGATATCGACTATGAGAGTATAAGATGGGGGAATACAGTCTCCGGGGCACTCGGGCAATGGGTGCAGCTGCGGCTTCTCGGCGATCCTGCGCGTTCCTCAATGACCATGCGCTGTTGCCCTTTCCGCCGTCCGTGTTATCATCGCCTCCCATCTCGAGTCGGCAAGCCTGGAAATCACAACATATTGCTGCCAGCCTACCGTACCCTTTTGCTCCCTTTACACCTCCCCTAACCACAAAAGTCCGTCCCGGACTTGTAAGAAGAAAAAACTTAGCTGAAGAGGCAGCAGGAAACGGTGAACGTCGGTGTCTAGACGACTATGTCGAGAGACGGTGCCGCTTCTTCGCGTCGAGACACCCATAAGCCCTTTGCGGAGTGGTTGAGTATCGTTGAGTATCGGAGATAGCAGAAAATAATGTCTTATAAGCAAAATGGAAGCTGCGTTCGTGGAAAAAGAAGAAAAAATAAAAGTGTTACCTAAGTGAAAAAATTGGGAGGAAAAGTGATAATTTGGTCGGGGGAACTGAAAATCCTTCTCCTAGCAACTCGGGAATAAGCGCTCCAACTGTGTAGACTGCACTACTGCATTAATACTCTCGGCCCATCGGACGACCGTACCCCAGTGGGGAAGAGATCGGAGCGACGCCACCTGACCTAGAATAAATTGCCCGTGGCGGCATCTCGTGATGGCTACGTTCAGCCGAAGGCGGTTGTCGACAAAAGTCGACGCTGTTCCCTCCATTCCAGTGCGTGTTGTTAGAAGTATTACTACGTCCATTTCAAGCCCTTGGATGGAGTCTACAGTGGCGATTTCAATATGGCGGGAAGCAGCGAAATCTTGTAGCAGTCGGTATTGCTCGCGATAGAAAGTTATAACACAAATTTGCTGCGGATCCAGCTTGGCTACGTCTAAGAGATAGTCGATTAAAGAGCTGCACGCTTGGGCTTCGTACTCGTTTGAATGTGAGCGTGTAGGTGCTCTGACGGAGTAGCCCCTCACGTTCACGAGGGCGAAGGGTATATGTGGGTTAGGGAAGTGGATCCCGCGGGAGTCGTTTCTGGAAGGTTCTGGCGCCAATCAGACCACTCATCGCGAGGTGGAGATTTGGTTTCGCGTCGAGCGGGTCCACCTCTACTGAATGGTTGTCGGCGGGAAATCCCTCTTCGGGAACCGCGAGAGCTGGAAGGGGGATCGGAGGGAGCGAGTGGCGACCGTCTGGTGGGCTGACGAGCGGCGTACGCATGGCCGATGTTGAAAGAGCGAGGTCGGTACGCCCGACGCCTGGATGTCCTCCACCTCGGTGGAGAACAGGGGCGATACATCGTAGCCCGTGCAGGTGGCAGGGGGTCAAACGGCAATGCCGAGGGCCTAGGGCTAGCCACCGGCGTATACTCGGTAACCTCCATTGGTGAAGGCGTCGCGACTGAACCGATGTCAGCGTCCAGCGATTCCTCTAGTAAAGAGGAGCCTCGCTCTGATGCTTCACGATCCGATGTTAAAGGATCATTGTCGCTACGGCATGAGACCGCAGCGGTCGGATTATCAACGGAGTCACGATCTGACTGATCGCTGTGCGAATACACTGAATGATCAGCCAAGATATGGCTCGGAGAAAGTGAGAGGGGACTTGCCCCTATACCTGACTGCTTGTCGTCGGGATCGGGTTGAGGCCTTGATTCCATGGTGGCGTTGGCAAGTCAGTCAATCGGTTGACTTCGAATAACGATCACGAACAAATCTGAAACTTTCAAAGAATAATCTAAAGAAGATTTCGTAGAAGAACAAATTTGGCCATGAGGATATTATTATAATTTTTGCGTTTCAAAAGACTTGTGTGACCGAAGTATGCTACAATTTAAGGAGAAGTGAAGTGCGAGTGGAAGCTGGAACCAAGGTATGGTCAAGGTACGACTCGAAATGGCGCCAAACTCAAAGAGAATTCAAACGCTTCCGCAATCTGGTGTTGTATGGGTGGTTTGGAGCCAAGCTTTTCGGCTCCTTGCTAGCCACGTAGGAACGCGAATATCCGGGTACTACGAGATCTTCTGCTTGGCAATTAACCAGGGCAGTCTGCTCTTCCTCGGGGAGCCAGGGTGTGGTGAAAACTGGCCCAGATAGGAGATGGCACTTCTTAACTTGATTCATATGAACCTTTTTGGGTGAAGAGCCTGGAGCGGAGATGCTAACGATGACGACGTGGGGGTGTTGTACCGAGATTACGCGAAACTGACCGAGCCAAGGCATACAAAGCTTGGATGATAGTCCGGAAGGGGGTGTAAAGTTCCTGAGGTAAACCTTATCACCTACTGCGATTTTAAGCGGGGCTAAGTGGGATTTGTCATATTGCGCCTTGTATTTTTCGCGTTGCTTAGCGTTGAACTGATACGCGTACTGCCATGCCGAGTGAAGTACGGGTAGGAGGCGTTCGATATATGCGTGCGTCTCGGAATCTGAAGAGACGTGACGCTCCTCATGATGACGGATAATAAGGTCAACATTGAAGGTAGGATCTCTTCCGAACATTAGGAAAAATGGTGTGTTTTGGATACTGCTGTGAGTCGACGTGTTGTACATGAACGTACAGGCGGAAATGAACTGGTCCCAGTCGCACTGAGCCGCACTCATGTAGGAGCGGAGCATAAGTTGGAACGTGGCGAACACACGCTCACATGCTCCATTTCCCTCGTGGTGGTAAGGAGTGCAGAAGTAACGGTGAACACGGAGAAGCTTACCTAATTCGGCCAGAGTTTCAGATTTTAGATAGGATGCGTTATCTGAAATGAGTTCGGACATTACTCCGTACTTGAGAATGCACTCGTTCATCAGGGCTTGTGCGACCGTTGCTGACGTGCAGTCCGGTAGTGCGACAGCAATTACGTACTTTGAAAAGTGGTCGATCATCGCCATGATGTAGCGATTGCCACGTTCTGTAACATGCATGGGACCTGTGAGGTCTACATAGACCTTATCAAAGATTGCCACTGGGACGGGGAGTAACAATTGTTCGCGGTTACGGGCTGCGGCCTTCTTTCTCTGGCAAACGTCGCATGCCCGGCAGAGTGCAAATACATCTTCTGCCATATGGGGCCAGAAGTACTTGCGCGAAATTTTTGCCAAAGTCTTCCTCCAAAAGAAGTGGCCCCCGGCCGAGGGACTTTCGTGGAACGCTAGGAAAAGGGGTTCCTTGAGTCGCTCGGGCACTACTATCAAGTCGTGTCGGTTGCCAGCAGGTGCTAGGGTGGGCCTACGGTAGTAAAGGCATCCATTAGCTCTAACTTGACACTTATCTGCTAATTGGAGCAGAGCTGGTTTACGTTCGTCCTCGACCTCTTTGTCGAAGACGCCGTTATGCAGGAAGCTCAGTATGTTTCTGCACAGGGGATCCTGCTGCTGCTCGACTAACAGATCATGCGGGCGGATAGCTACTGGCGAATATTGTAATAGGGAAGGTTGCCCAGGGAATTCCACCAGACATCGAGGGGCTTCCACGATGTCGTCAGATTCTGGGGTATTATCCTCGAACCTTGACGAGGGGCTGTAAATCCGTGACAAACAATCAGCCACTATGTTGGATGAGCCCTTCAGGTAATCTATGGTGATGTTATAACTTTGCAACTCTACTATCCACCTAGCCAGATTGTCGTGTATTTTATTGTGTTTCAGCAAGAAGGTTAAAGGTTTGTGGTCGGAGAAAATGCGGGTAAGGTTACCGTAAATAGTGGCGCGGAAAAAACGTAAGGCGCTAATCATCGCGAAGAGTTCTATATGAGTCGGGCTCCAACGTCGTTGGGAATCAGACAACGCCTTACTAAAATATCCAATAGCGACTAGCTTTCTAGGGTCATCGGGTGCCTGCTGAAAGAGACCTGCTCCAACTGCTATAGTACTGCCGTCTGTACACAGGATAAAATCCTGGTCACGGGGATATGCCAGACAAGGTTTGCGCGTAAGACAGTCTCGCAATGCGATGAAAGCATCTTCTTGTCGGGAACCCCAGACAAATACGGCGCTGTCCTTCATCAGTTCATAGAGAGGGGCTGCTACGGAAGCAAAGTCGCGAATGAATCGCCGAAAAAAGTTTGCCATACCTATGAATCGCTTGACTTCCTTAACCGAGGTGGGTGTAGGGAACTCCTTCACTGCGCGGATATTGCGGTCCGCTGGGCTGTATGAGGATAGGGATATCTCGTGGCCGAGAAAGGTGATCTTGGAGCGGGCGATTTCAGTTAATTTCTTGCCCGATGTTTTAATGTTGAAAATCCGAAAGCGGTCGAATACTGCCCGAAGGGTTTGTAGATGTTCTTCGAAGGTCTTGTTGAATATTATAATGTCGTCAATATATGCAAGGCAGTGATCATCCAGTCCCGAGAGTATGCGAGCCATTGCCCTACAAAAATACGCTCCTGCATTTCGCAGGCCAAACGGCAGATATACGAACTGGTATATACCTCGGTGGGTTGCCCAGCCGCACTTCTCCTGGCTTTGAGGGGACATGCGCAACTGCATGTAACCCGATGCCAAATCCAATGTAGTATAGTACCGGTTCCCTGCTACCTTAACTAATAAATCCTCAATGCGGGGTAGCGGGTAGTGGTCGGGTATGGTGACCTCATTCAATGGGCGGAAGTCAAGACAGACCCGTAGGGAGCCATCCCGTTTCTTAACCAAAACCGTGTTGTGTACCCACGGTGTGTCGCTCTCAGCTATGCGGCCGGCCTTAAGGAGCTTGTTAATGTGCTCGTCGAGTTCTTTCTGAAACTTGACCGGGATTCGAGGTGGGCGAAAACGCGTGGGTGGAGAAGAGGTGGTAGTCTTTATATTAACCAAGGTATGGGTGTACGACCCAAGGTCGTAGCTAGAATGTGAAATGCGATCCTGGTACTCCAAAAATAGACTTCGCAGTTGGTCCCTCTCTTTGTCACTGACCTCACACTTGGAGAGGTCAACGTTGGGGGGATCATCATGAACTGAGGTATCATGGTCAGTGACCGCGATTAAGGGGTTTGTCTCCTTTTCGGAACCGTTCGCACTAAGTGAGTCCTCGACTAGGCATCCAGATTCATCTGTAGTTAGATGGATCGCCGCTCCCACCTGCTGTTGGCGGTAGAGAACTTCAGGTCTCGAAGTGGGGTTAGCGGCCAAAATTAGCGCGTGCCCGGATCGAAAAACAGCGGGTGTAACGAAGAGGTGTTTATCATATAGTGCTGGCGACTGCGTAATCATCATCAAAGGGTCCTTCCTGGGAGTAGAAACGTAGCAGTGCACAAAGGTCTCCGACCGCGGGGGGAGAATTGAAGTCTGTGCGGCGCGGACTACAGTTACGTCGTGTGGCATGTCGATCTGGCAGGGATGTGGGCTGCAAGTGAGTATTGGAATAGTGTCCTGCCCTACTGTGAAGCGCCTTTGGCGATAGTTGATATGCCAAGACGGAATGCGAGAAAGGAGGTCGTTCCCCATTACGATGTTATACTTGTCGACCTGACGAGGGATGCATGAGCCTTCAGTGAAGTAGACCACGTGCGTCAAGGCTGTGGACCCTATTATGAAATGTAGTTAAGCTGTGCCTACCAGCGGAACGGGCACCCCCGCCATGCCTACGGCCGTACGAATCGGAGAGGGGCGTAATGTGAATACGCCAAGAAGATCCATGATGCTGCGGCTGCATACAGTGATCGCCGCCCCGGTATCCACTAATGCTAGCATCTCAATCCCGTTGACCTTAATGGGGATTTGTGTCACAAAGAAGGCGCTGGCGGTGTTGAACGTCAACACGTGGAGCGGTGCTAACAAGGCCCGCGGGGGCCAAACCGACTGCGAATCAATGACGATTTTGCTCAACCGAGAGCTGGACTGATCCGACTGGGAGTCCCGTTTTGGAGTGAGTGAACGTGATTTTGGTTGCGGGTACTCTCTTAACGGGAGAGTAGTAGAGGGAATAGACGCGGTACATGGCTGATTGCGGGTGGGCTGGCTTGCGCCGAGATAGAGGAGTAGCAGATACTTGAAGACCCGTAGGGAGACTATAATCCCACAGACGGCTATCCATATGTCAAATGGAGACCAACTGCCTAAGAACGACCAGGGAAGCGGAGGGGCCGCATGGTCGATACTAGAAAGAGACGCTCGGTTACGGACTTCAGCGATGTGCTCTGCGAGTCGATGTTGTTCCAGTGCCGTACCGAATTCCTGCGGACGAGGGCCATCCATGAGCTCACTAAGGTTTGTAATGACCAAGTTATGAAAGATAGTTAAGGGGAAGGACGTGTTAAAAGCGGTAGAATCCGTCATTGAGTTGAGACGAAACGTTTCGTACGATGCCGGGGAACACGTACCGGAAAACGCATCCAGCCGAACCGCTTGAGTCCCGTCGAAGATGTAGAAGTACGGAACGGAATAACATGGCACTTCATTAGCCGTTTCTTCCAAGACGGCCGTGTCGACGTCCATGTATGACCGATGACTGATACCGGACGGAAGACGTATGTCGACTAGAGGGCGAGCGAAGCAAGTGTCGTTGAATCCGAGAAAACTCCAACTAGAAGATGGAACCGCCATGCACTTGTGTATCTGTATGAGGCCACTGCCCAAGTAAGACGCTGCGATATCGGTGCGGCCGAATAGGCGACGTGCTACAACAGTAGGTTGAGCCGCGAGTGCTGTCTGGATCGAAAGGCCCAAAAGGTTGACTCGGTCACACAGGGCTGAGATGGTATGTCGGAATAGTGAGAACACAGATGCCTTTGCGGAACCTTCCACTGCGAGCAATTGGGCGGCTAGCTGGTTGGATGTCACGATACCTACCGATGGGGCGAGGGATCGAGGAGAACGCCTGGGTGTAGTTATGGCGTAGCCCTGGTCAGTGAGCAACAGTGACTTCCCGCAGTCAAAGAGATGTTCCGAGGATTGAGTCCATGACAGGGCGAATTCCCGGGAGTCGCTGAGCCAAACGTGGCCGACTCGTTGACCTCGCATTTTGCCTACAGGGATAAATTGATTGCTTAGCTCTTCAGCTTGAGGAGTCCAAATGATGGCTGACCCGTCAGGAAGGGTACAGGAACCGGCGTGGTATACGCATGCGCTCATGTCACCTGCCAGGGAATCCGGGTGGTCCTCTCCATGTTGCGCAAATACCGTGGTAGGGAAAAGGAGACAATTTGTGACGGTTACCTTGTGCTGAGTACAGCAGCCGAAGGGAGCGGAAGGCCACTCTATTACTAACTCATTAAGCGTGCGCCACGAACCCTCGCGATTGATCATGTTTCCGTGGTCGCAGCGGTAATGAGTGGACATTACACGGCACTGCTCGATAGTTACTGTTTGGACTGTTTCAGAATGGACGATAGAGCGAGCGCCGAAGAAATTAACTGAGAAAGATGCTGACGACGTTACTATTTTACACCAGAATGCTGGGGAGGAATATCGTTTTGTATTGGGACGAAAAATGTTAACAGAAAGGCTCTCAAACGTGGCATTGAAAGGTGGTAGGATAGTAGAACAATTGTATGAGAGTGGTATGTGCAAGATCCGATCTCTATGGTTGCGAGGGCACAACCATGCCGTAGATGCTTGCGCAGATCCGGCTGAGAAAGTCACCACACCAAGAAGCATAAGAATTCCAGGAGTCAACATAGACATAGATGGTGAATGAAGAACAGAGGAGGAAGTTTGATGGTGGAACATGGAATGCGACAATTCCTGGTTGCGTTTAAGCAGTGCAGCAATTCGAGCGCGGGCGTTGGAGATTTCTGTTTGAGCGTCGGTGTGGTCACTATCTGGGGGCAATGCGGGGTTCTGATCGGCGTCGGAAGGAGGTGTTGAATTCAGAAAAGTCATCATGTTTGCTCCCGGTTGCCTCGTAGGACGGAAGGGTGTGTTCTGCGACGGATTCATATTGCGTGGAGAAGGGCATTGTCGCGAAAAGTGACCGCGCCCTCCACAGTTGAAACATCGGTTATTAGGGCCGTACTGTTGTGGTGGACGCGGAGTCCCTCTGGGCTTATTAACCCTTTGCTGTCTCGAGGCGAATCGGTTGGTATATTGCCCCTGTGGGGTGCGAAAACGTGGACGCCGGTTAGGTTCCAAATCCATGCGGGCTACCTGTGCGGACAGGGCCTGAACCTGTTGGTTGTCGGTATGAGTGGCGGGGTGCATTAGGCGGTCAACAGCAGCCTCTGCAAGAAGCTGCTCGACCATCTGAGCACGCTCGACCGCCTGCTCGAAGGTGGTAGGATTGTCTAAGCGCACGAAATAGCGGATGTCACCTCGCAGGCGTGCTAGGTACTCCTCCAGTATACGTTCTTTCTGGGCGTTGGGATCCTGCCCCATGGTAGCAGCCCTTACCAGGTTGCGAAGGCGGTCTGCGAAGGCTGTGGTTGACTCGGATAGTCCTTGCTGACACGTGGAGAGAGCTTGGCGAGCCAGGTGCCTTTGCTGTGGACTTTCGAAAAATGACCGCAAGTGGGTTACCAGGGTGTTGTAGTTTTTGCGCTGGATTTCTGGCAGTTCATCTACTTTTTCGCGTGCCGCCCCGTCTAGATATCCTATCAAGAAGTTGGCTTTTTGCTCTTCAGTTAAAGGGGTTCCACGCATGCGTAAGACGTCCTCAAAGCGGCGGAGCCAAAGAGAGAACTGTGGGGAATCACTACTGCCAGTGAAAAGTTGTAGCTTAGGAAAAGCTCCATCGGGGAAACAGGATGCTAGAAGAGGTTGCGCCTGAACGCGTTCCCCAACCGCCGCGAACGAGGTGTTCAGTTCGCGGAGCAAGCTGACATTGTTGGCTGAGATCTGTTGAGCCAACGATTCCGTGGAAAGGTGCGCATCATGCCAAACCTCCGTCACAGCCGTAGCGGTAGCGTCCCGGAGCTCCTTTGCATCCCGCCCCAATACCGGGTCATCGTCCCCCAAATCAATCAGGACGGACTGTAGCTCCTCGGTGAACTTGGGTGCCGCAGGGAGTGACTCTTCGTCGGGATCTTGAGACGCTGTCGGGTCCTCCTTGGCCTGTGTGATGCGGGTTTGGGAACGAGTTACTGGTCCGGAAGCGCGTGGCATGTCCTACAGGCCCTCAATCGTAGTATACAGGGGTGCAGGTACAGAAGAAACAGCCGAGTTACGACGGAAGAACAAGATAGAGTTAACAGTGAACACGATGTGGAATGAAATCCGCAAAGATACGAACTAGGGGGATAGGTCGCTTATATATAAAAGAGCGAAAACAGAAGAATGCGACGCCCCCTCTAAAGAATGCAAATAAATGCTCTTAGATGAAGCGGAGATGGTATTATGTGGAGGGAAAAATGTTAGATGAAACAGGGATAGTACCATGTTTATTTCGGATACAGCGGAGATAAGGTATGTTTAGAGAAATGTTGGAGATGAAGCAAGGATAGTGATATGTTGAAGAAGTTTTAGATACAGCGGAGATAACGAATGTTTAGGGAACTGTCGCAGATGAAGCCAGGATAGCTGATAGCGGCATGTGTAGAAAAGATCTAAGATATGACAGAAAAAACGTGTGTTTAGGGAAAGGAAATGTTCTAGATGAAGCAGAGATATAGTATGTTTAGAGAGTTGAGCATGTAATGTTATTTCATCTTTTATCTATCCCTCACATCAAAATGTCTCGCCTCTCACCGCAAGCATGAGAAAAGATCGTATAATGACCGCCTTGCGGTCAACATAGACACAAAAAAATCTGAGCTGAGACGAGCGAACGACCCAAAAAAAAAATCTGACGATCGGCAATATCGCAAACACCAAAAAAAAAGGTATCATTCAAATCGGAGAACAGCAAACCATGTAATCAAATTCAAACTCAAATACCCCTCTGAGAATTCTCTTACTTACAAAGAAATAGGCTACTTAAATGCTTCGTCATAACATTTTGCGACCGTACACTCCAAATTCATCCGCGCGGGAAAGTTACCATACTGCTCTAGTCCTAGGCGCCAACCGTGTCATATTACTATGTCAGTTTCCTACTGAATTCTTTGTTTTTGCACGTGACAAAGTGAAGAAGGTACTAAGAAAAAGAAAAGAAACGAGGTATTTGCAAGAAGGGACTCACCGCAGTCGTTAACCACAGAGCGCTGTTAGTAGCTTGAAGCTTGGAGATAAACCGCAAGATATGTGCCTTCTATCTGCAAAAACCACTAAATCATCGAAAGAACTATCACTAAGATCGATTAGAGCGCTCGTCGAAAAGATAAAAGAAAAGAAGAAAATAAAGGTCGATGAAGCGAGAATGTGCCCTGGAAGCGCCGAAGAAGGGTTTCGTAATAGTACCGTTACGTATTAGTGGAAAATCAAATGTTGCGAAATAGCATCAGCATAGAGCCGAAATTAGAATATTATGTATGTGAACCTTACACGACAGCGAAGATGATAATTACGCTATAGTTATTATGTTCTCAAGAATGCTAAGAGTTTATCTAGTTTAGTAACGGTACGGCGGTTTTGCGATACGCGGAGAAACGGTTGGCCATTCCGTTCACCGTGGACCCCACAACTATAAAATTACAGTACAGCAGTGACCGCCCAGGTAGGGCCCCGAATGATTCTCAAAAGAGAGAAAAAACGAAACTAATAGAAAAGAATTGAGTCCTAAGCAAGATGGACTCGCACTCGCTGCTACCAGTAAGTGCCGAGCCCATGCGATGTAACTAGAGACAGAATATTGAAGGTTTATTGGGATAGAACTACACAGAGTATGAAGCGAAGCTATCGACTATGAGAGTATGCGAAGGGGTAATACAGTCTCCGGGGCACTCGGGCAGTGGGTGCAGCTGCGGCTTCTCGGCGATCCTGCGCGTTCCTCAATGATCATGCGTTGTTGCCCTTTCCGCCGTCCGTGTTATCATCGTCTCTCATCTCGAGTCGGCAAGCCTGGAAATCACAACATATTGCTGCCAGCCTACCGTACCCTTTTGCTCCCTTTACACCACTTCATAATACTTCAGTAGCTACATGAAGTTTTTCCAAATTTGAAATTTAGGCTAAATCTATACGACAGCTCATCAAGTGAAGGGCTTCCGTCTAATTGCTTATTTGTGCGTTCAGTTGTACAGAAACTCGATATTACTCCAGGAAGCACATGCATAGGTCGGGTCAAGTTTATTGTGGGCTGGGTATAGGGCAAGATCAAAAGAACACATTTGAGCTCAGCGAAGCTCTTCCGTCAAGGGTGGAACATGCACAGGATTGGGCGATGACATGAGCAAAACTTCCTACTATATATAACGCGCCGTCCAAGTGTTTGTGTGTTCGACTTTAAATCCATAAAGTCTGTCACGGTGAACCTAGAGCGTTCAAATTCGGTTCAATACTGTGGGCAAGATAGGAACACATGTCTCAGGTAGCAGGACCGGACTCCGCCCACAAGGAGTGGGGTATGTGCGAAATATATGTCTGAGCGAAAGGTCACAACTTCTGTCCCGTTAGACCTAGAACGCTCAAATTTGGTAGGAGTACTGAGTGAAGGATAGGAACCCTTATTATAGGTGGCAGGACCGGACTCCGTCCATATGGGGCGGGGTTTGCGCGGAAATTGTCAATTTGACCCTGGGGCGTTCAAATTTGGTAGGAGTACAGGCGGCAGGATGGCACGTATGGTGAGTAGCAGGACTGGACCCCGCGAAGAAGGGGCGGGGTTCGAGCGAAAAGCCCTAACTCCTGTCCCCGTGGACCTAGAGCGTTCAAATTTGGAAGGGGCACAGTCGGTGGGATGGGAAGTATGGTGGGTAGCAGGACCAGACTCCCCCCTCCCCCCCACAGGGGATGGAATTCCTCCAAAGGAATCAGAATGGGAACACTGACGATGGAAGAGGCCTTAGAAAACAAAATCCCCTCCCCGGTTGAATCCCACACATTTGTTAATTACGATTGTTTCCCTTCGCTTCGATATCATTCTTCTCAAAACTTATCCCACCGCTAATAATCTTGGATTCTCACTCAATGGTATGTCCGTAGAGAAAGGAAGCTGTATTCATAAAGATATTTGACAATGGTATGGCTCGAGAACACTTGTAAGTGCGTGCCATTCAAGGCTTGGGTTGCCTACCAGTTGAACCTTCAATGGGTCTTTATTTTTGAAATGAACAGCAACAGATTGAGACTTCTAATCATAGGCATGAGCACCGGCTCACTTTGAATACATCTTGCATAACGTCTATTAGTCCTCTGTCGAATTTCATATTCCAAAAAGTCACTTGTTCTAGATGAGGAGAGGTCGATTGCCAATTATTACATCCAGGAAGGCGGGAAGCCCGGTGTTAGCTGAGCGGCCCGACTGGTAGTTGAGTATGCTATTTAAGCGAAATTACAATGTGTTGAAGGACCATGACAATGAAGTTGATTTCTGAGCATCGTGTTCAGTTTTTTTAATACCATGGCTTCATCACGATAGTTCACCAGGTCCGATGTAGACGAATCAAACTACATCTTAACAAAGTCCAAAAGAGCCTGCGACCAAGAAGCAGGCATTTATAGAAAAACCAGCTGGCCTGCGCACGATACCGTGCGCGTCCAATGGCTTGTGATAAACGAATTTCCTTGGAGATAACCTGCAGCCTTAGCAACACAGTAACCACATACTTCCGCAAAAATTAAGAATACCGTTCTCCCACCACAACTATTAATAGCGTCATAAAGCGTCTATCGAGAGCGTAAATTTCCAGTGAACTGCGTTTGGCAACCATTTACATTCGTTTATCTATCTATTAGCAGAGTATCCAAAAAATCAAGATGAAACCTGAAAAGCATTTACTTTCTTGTCGACCCCCTACCATAGTGGAATACCTGTACTTCACTGAAGATGAGATGGCAAGTTCCATGCACTCTGATCATTCATCCGCACCCGTCGAAGTAGGCATTTGGTAACATACCATTCATCGATCTCGCTGGCCAATATATTGTTTGATGAAATTTATGCAAAGTCATCTTAAGCAGGAGCAAATTATCAATTTTCGCGTGAACCCAGGTGCCAGTGGGCGGAGTCTATACCTGTCACCTGCCATTAGTCCCCCATCTTGCCGCCTGCATCTCTGTCAAATTTGAACATCTCAGGTCCAAATTTACCATTTTTGAGGAAACCCCGCCCCCAGTGGGCGGGGCCCACGTCTGCCGTCTGCCATTAAGTTGTTGATCTTGCCGCCTGCATCTCTGCCAAATTTGGTCACCCCAGGTCCAAATTGACCAGTTTTGTGAAAGCCTCGCCCCCAGTGAGCGGAGTCCGCATCTGCCACCTGCCATTAATTTCCCCATCTTGCCGCCTGCATCCCTGCCAAATATGGACACCCCACATCCCAATTTACTGTTTTTGAGGAGGCCCCGCCCCCAGTGAGCGGAGCCTACACCTGCCACCCGCCATTAGTTTCCCCATCTTGCCGTCTGTATCTCTGCCAAATTTGAATACTCATGGTCCAGCAGAACAGGAGTTACAGATTTCCGGTGAGCTACACCTTCCACGCGCGCCCCGCCCCTAGTGGACGGAGCCCAGCCTAGGTCACGTGTATCCAAGGAGTTCGGCTCATTCCCCACTTATCATCCCCAATCCCCACTTGTTCCAAGCTGTCGGAGCTGTTCCAGTTGGTTTCCAAGCGGCGCCATATAAGATGGTATTGAGACGAACAGACAACAAACGGTTTATATATAGTAAGGATTATCGTTACAATCTAATATTACGTTTGGTTATTTATGTTTTTGAAACTAGCACAAGTTCAGATAGAATAATTGCCAAGCTGTCGGCTATAGTTTGCATCTTTCGTGAATTCTGTAATTATTCTATTTGTGAAGCTTACTGTAAGGCTTTGTAAAGCTCACCAAACAATCAAGCTCAGCTTGAGGTAGCTGTGCTGCGTTTCTTTGAAAAATCCGCTCTTGTTATGTGGGGAGACAGGCCGCTTCCTACTTTCTAGCAGCTTCAGCGCTACCGCTTTTGCTAACATGGATAAACGGCGTAACCGTCGTTCCATCTGCGAACAGCTACGTGGGTATCATCCACTCGAACTCGAAAAGATATGCACAAGATGCGATTTGGTTTCGGCGTCTTTGTCGTCTGTTTTTTCGATACCATACCACTGGCGCTCAATGTTGTGGTTAAGCGCTGCACGTAATTGTGATTCCCCCGAAGGGTATTCCAGAGTGCTTACTTTTCATGCAGGGGTCGAGAAGATCTACGTTTGAGTCATTTCGTGGTTACAGCTGGTATGAAGATAAGCCATGAGGGATAGGAAACACCTATTCCTAGTTCTGCTCGAAACGGGCAGAGATTGTGCGGCTCAGACAAACGGCACCGGCACCATTGCTCCGTCAGTACTTTACAAGAATCGACCCCAGCGTAAAAAAATCGATGTCGACCTTGATGAGTCTTTCAGAGCTGTTATTTTTGTCCAGGTGAATGTCGCCAGAACGGTCGCTGGAAACGAAGCGGTCCACAGCGATTTTTTTTGAGGACGAGGCATTGATAACGACGAGGCAGTTTTAGACCACATCATCATGGTATCATTTAAAATGGTCTCGATAACGTTGAAGCACAGATGCTACATACTAGAAAGGCGCAGTCGAAAACTATCTCGAGAAACCATCTCCTTTGCCGCACGCGTAGAAAGTGGAATAATCGAGTTAGATTATCTAACACCTCGATGGTTCTCCGTTTTAGATAGCCATATCAGTGGTAGTTCCTGGAAGCTTCTAAAAAACCTAAAAAAAAACTGTAAAGATATTGAAGTGTCTTTTTTTTCTCATAATTTATCAAAGTATCACATTCTCCGAAGAATTTTGTCGGTTCTTATGGGTTAGAAAACAAGTTTCTTAGAGAACAGTCCCACTCATCTTCTTTGTAATCAACAGTTTGTGATCATTTTTCAAATATTAGCTGGTTCTTTCTGGAACGTTCATAATTCCGCTTTCATACAACCTTGGAGCTGAAGAATCAGGTGCTGTTTGCAGTCCTCCAAGGAGAGTAAAGATGTCCCGTTTATCCATTCCCGAACATGCTTGAGCGTGTGGTAGCGGGGTGTTGCTATCATCGCGTAAGATATCCCAATACTTCATTAATTTCTGACTGGTGGCTAGAGATGCGAGGAGTCCAGAGTTATTTCTGTTTGAAACCATTCTTTCGCGACTGGATACTTCTTTCGATGTCTGCCTCCGATTTATCCTCAGAGTTCATTATTTCTGCCTTTAAAGGTTTGTCATTTGAAAGTACGGAACAAATCATCATATACAATTACATTCCTGACCCACCGGCTAAAACATGACCATCGCGGATGAATACTGGTTTTCAAATTAATTGATGGTGTTTCACGAAAAGAACTATTTATTGTCTTCGTGCTTCGTTGTTCTAGACAGTCCATTTCTCGGAATCGTTTTCACGCACCTCGGAAAGGGCTGATTCTTGTTGCGCCATCAAGCACGAATACCATTCGAGAATACAGTCGATGTGGTTGCTATCCTTTCAATGCGGCGTTTCTGAAATGAAGGCAGCTTTAGAAATCAACCACTGAATGGTCTTATTTCCATACATTGGGTCTTGACCCTACTTTACGGGTAATACTACACGAATCTGTTTCGATTCATTTGAAGTTGAGAAGCTTATTCTACAATATATGTCTGTTGGTTTCTCACTGTTTCTGTATGTGTATGCAAGTGCGTGTATGTGTGTTGCTGTATGCGTAATTGACCGGAAACGCTCGGGTTCAGGTGGACGTGGGTCGTTCGAATTTGGTAGGTAAACAGATGGCAGGATGGTAACGCTGACGGCAGGTTGCATGACGAGACTCGGTCCACGGAAGTAGGGGCCATGCGCGTAATCAAGGTGCGAGATGATTGCCGTTCCACGAGTTACTCACCAGGGAAGGATCCCAAGTCGAAGTGGCCATTTGAAATGAGACCTACACTGCTAGACGTGTTTTTGGCAAATCTGCTTTCCAAATTTGCCGAGCGTTTCTCTGAACGGACTTATGAGGGTGGTTTCATTGAGCATCTCTACTATATATAATCCATCTCTACTATGTATAATCCACAAGTTTGGTGTGTCTGTTTTGTTTGTATGTATGTATGTATGTATGTATGTATGTATGTTATGTATTATGTATGTATGGTATGTAATGTATGTATGTTTGTATGTATGTATGTTATGTATGTATGTATGTATGTATGTATGTATGTATGTATGTATGTATGTATGTATGTATGTATGTATGTATGTATGTATGTATGTATGTATGTATGTATGTATGTATGTATGTATGTATGTATGTATGTATGTATGTATGTATGTATGTATGTATGTATGTATGTATGTATGTATGTATGTATGTATGTATGTATGTATGTATGTATGTATGTATGTATGTATGTATGTATGTATGTATGTATGTATGTATGTATGTATGTATGTATGGTATGTATGGTATGTATGGTATGTATGGTATGTATGGTATGTATGGTATGTATGGTATGTATGGTATGTATGGTATGTATGGTATGTATGGTATGTATGGTATGTATGGTATGTATGGTATGTATGGTATGTATGGTATGTATGGTATGTATGGTATGTATGGTATGTATGGTATGTATGGTATGTATGGTATGTATGGTATGTATGGTATGTATGGTATGTATGGTATGTATGGTATGTATGGTATGTATGGTATGTATGGTATGTATGGTATGTATGGTATGTATGGTATGTATGGTATGTATGGTATGTATGGTATGTATGGTATGTATGGTATGTATGGTATGTATGGTATGTATGGTATGTATGGTATGTATGGTATGTATGGTATGTATGGTATGTATGGTATGTATGGTATGTATGGTATGTATGGTATGTATGGTATGTATGGTATGTATGGTATGTATGGTATGTATGGTATGTATGGTATGTATGGTATGTATGGTATGTATGGTATGTATGGTATGTATGGTATGTATGGTATGTATGGTATGTATGGTATGTATGGTATGTATGGTATGTATGGTATGTATGGTATGTATGGTATGTATGGTATGTATGGTATGTATGGTATGTATGGTATGTATGGTATGTATGGTATGTATGGTATGTATGGTATGTATGGTATGTATGGTATGTATGGTATGTATGGTATGTATGGTATGTATGGTATGTATGGTATGTATGGTATGTATGGTATGTATGGTATGTATGGTATGTATGGTATGTATGGTATGTATGGTATGTATGGTATGTATGGTATGTATGGTATGTATGGTATGTATGGTTGTATGGTAATGTATGGTATGTATGGTATGTATGGTATGTATGGTAATGGTATGGTATGGTATGTATGGTATTTGGTATGTATGGTATGTATGGTATGTATGGTATGTTGGTTCGTATGGTATGTATGGTATGTATGGTATGTATGGTATTATGGTATGTATGGGTATGTAATGGTATGTATGGTATGTATGGTATGTATGGTATCGTATGGTATGTATGGTATGTATGGTATGTATGGGTATGTAGTATGGTATGGTAATGTATGGTATGTATGGTATGTTGGTATGTATGGTATGTATGGTATGTATGGTATGTATGGTCAATGTATGGTTGTATGGTATGTATGGTATGTATGGTATGTATGGTATGTATGGTATGTATGGTATGTTATTGGTATGTATTATGTATGGTATGTATGGTATGTATGGTATGTATGGTATGTATGGTATGTATGGTATGTATGGTATGTATGGTATGTATGGTATGTATGGTATGTTGTATGTATGGTATGTATGGTATGTATGGTATGTATGGTATGTATGGTATGTATGTAATGTATGGTTGTATGGTATGTATGTATGTATGTTTGTTTGTCTGTCTGTCACACAATCCGGTTTAACCTGAAAAAAACACTTCAGAAGGTCGGGACAAGTTCGGAATGGGTGGAGCCCAAGACAAAATTAATAGGCACATACGGGCTCTGCCGAGCTCCGCACACGGGAGGCGAGGCAAGCGCCGGAATGGGCGGTGCCAACAGTGAAACATCTTATTTTTGCTTCGAAAAAGTCCAGACACCGAGGAAAAATGTTCAAAGGTGGGGATTGGGTCAAGAAACCCGACGGTGGAGACCCACGTGCTGTGGGCGGAGCTTTATCAAAATGGGCGGTACTTTTCAGATTTATTCATAACACGGTTCATTTAAGGCGCAGATGCCAGGAAAAAAATAAAAAGAGTGAGCAGGGGCCTTTTGCGTGCTGGGCATGCGTAAGCTTAGGGAAGCCCCGCCCACGGTGGGCGGGGCGTGCGTCAAGGTGAAGACTACCTTTCAAAAATGAGTGTAACTTTGTTCGGAAACGTTCTAGAATGCGGGAAAAAAGTGGTCAGAAGTAATGGAACAAATGTGGTCATATCGCAGAAGTGGGCGGGTTGGCACTAAAGTAGGCGGAGCTTAGATCAAAAATTTATAACTCTGTTTAGAAACGTTCTGGGTTGCGGCAAAAAGGTGTCAATGTGTAAAAGAACAAATGTGGCCGAACCCTTGAAGTGGGCGGGGTTGGAATTATAGTGGGCGGAGCTTAGATCAAAAATCTATAACTCTGTTCAGAAACGTTTTGGGTTGCGGGAAGAAAGATGTAAGATGTAGGTGTACACATAGGTGTACAACTAGGCATACCACTAAACTTTTTCAAAATTAGACTAAAAATTTTCTAGAAGTGTCCATGGTCCCACACACAGTAGTCCCTTCTACACAAGAGCAAATGCTCTACAATAACTTTAGACCTCATAAAATAAATTCTGCCATAACCCCGACCAATAGGTGCATACCCTGTAGAAACGTGTGAATCCTTGCAAAAAGTTAGTGTTCATGGCCACACACAACCCCCTTTCACACCCCAAAAAGAATGATGGCCGCTACAGAAATGTCAGGGAAGAGGCTTAGATGACAAAGGTCTATAATGAAAATCAGAAGCTCATGTGGCTGCGTCCCTTATGGCTAGAGCCCCCAGCGCACGCAATTGCTTGCGTAGCCGCCTGGTAACATGAGAAAACTTAAGTTACATGGGTGCTCCTACTCTCAACGGTGGCTTGGTGTAGTGGTAAGCGTGACTCCTTATGGGCGATAGGCTAGGGTTCGGGTTTTGTGGGGAGCGGGGTTTTTGCAACATAGAATTTTTCCCTTAAATACTAGAAAATACTCTTACTGTGAGATTATCACGTTTTACGACCTTTTAATGCTTTTGCTGATAATTATTCACATAAAATAATACTTCAGTTTTTAATCGCATGCCCATGCCCATGTGATACTCTAGTACGCAATGCTTGAAACAAAGAAGCTTCTCATAATGGGAGCAACGGATGAAAAAGAACTCGTCACAGTTCATTGCTTTAAGCCTACTAACTCCAAATCAGAGGAAAACAGTATTGTGTAGGCGTCCCAAAATCAAATATATGAGAAATTCCTAGATCTAGCCGGGACAGAACTGAAACAGCAGTGAGCGAGGAATGGGGTCTCGTGTGTACACGCAAAAGCTGAGATTATGAGCTATTTCATATGAGGTGAAGCGTTTAACCATATTTTTAAAAGGGAAATGAGAAATGAGCTTTTATCGAGCTGCATTAGCTTCGTGGTAGTCTCGAGCAAGGTGCCAATCCCTTCACCTGCTTTTGTGGATTCAAGGTGCACTGAATAGCTTCCTGGTCTCCGAGTCCACTATCACCAGCGCCGGTGTTGGTGAGTCCGGAGCTGTTATGCACCATCGCACCCAATCTAGCATCAACTCCAACTCTAGCATCATCATTGCTCAACATATGCATTTTCCCTCTGGGACCTCCAAATTTTGCGCACGGAGGAATCTCCCACTCGGTAACAGGTAGATAGGTTGGAGGAGGTATCAGCAAAGGCATTAATAGGTCGTAAAACGTGATAATCTCACCATAAGAGTATTTTTCTAGTGTTTAAGGGAAAAATTCTATGTAATGCAAAAACTCCGTCCCCAAAAAAATCCAATCCCTAGCCTCTCGCCTATAAAGCGTCACGCTTACCATTACACCAAGCCACCGTTGAGAGGTGAGGGGCACCCATGTAATTTAAGTTTCCAAAAACACGTCCAGCAGTGTAGGTCTCATTTCAAATGGCCACTCCGACTTGGGACCCTTCCCTGGTCAGATGCGACGAGTTTTTGAGATCCGTTTTATGAGAAAGCTATATGGGCGCATGCATCGAGAACTCAGCTCCATGTCAAGCTTATGCGTTCAGCGCTCTCCCCAGATGCACCACCTTTGCACACCTAGAATATATATCGGTTCGTTCAACGGTTCGGTGCAGTGATATAGTACATTAGAGAATCGGTTCCATTACTGGGTTTCCCAGCATCGTTCGCGGATAAGAAAGGCAGACTTGAGATCAGCATTATAAAGCACGTTCATGGTATACATCTCTCTTTGAATGGCCACTGCTAGCAAGTATCCTTCCCGTGCCGCTGTGCCGATTCAAATGAGAATCCGCCATTTATGCTACGTTGGCCGCCCACCAGAATGGGTGGAGCGAGGACGAAGTTTCTGCTTCCTTTTTCTGAAAACTTCCAAAGGAGGGCGTAGAAGTGAACAGAAGCCGACATTCGTAGAAAAGAGATGGCATGTTGCAAGGGCATGAAAGTGGGGTGGGCTTGAATCCGAAATCGGCAATCTTTTTCTGAGTCGTTCCAGATTGAGCTCCTTTTTTTTCGTAGCGCCGCTCCGTTGAAAACTTAGGGCATCCAAAGCCTGATACAGTATAGCACCCTTGATGCGAAGTATGTTCGATGATGTCAAATCAATCAATCCAGATATATCCTTGTGCAGTCGGCCTGATATTAACAGTATAGCTTCTCTCAGTGAGGGGCGCTCGAATTTCAAGGGAGTGGCATGAATGAAGGCAATTTAGATGTAGTAGAAAGATAGAAGTTGTTCGGCAATAATGATGAATATCGAATTTTTGTGTGTTCAGCTGGTGATCAGTATCCTCTTCCCCTTCAGTTACAGACCCTTGAAGCATGATTGAAGTTGCGCTGCAGTTCACTGCTCATCGACATCGTTTTACTTGTGTAAATGACTGGGTATTCAGAGCTTCGCTTCCTCAAATCAAGGAACGGAACGCTCGAAAACTGAAGCAAATTTGAATGGAAGTGTTCTACGTGTCGATGTCGATCAATCACTAACTATCGAGTGTGAATGAATTAGTGTGAATTATTTTCTATTTACACCCCTATAAGACATGAAGCGTCCGTTTGGTAGGATTCACACTGCGGGCGTGTTGGTCAATGCGTCAACTTATATCGATCTGCTGTGTTTGAACGGTTATGCATAGCTTCAATCCCTATGTATGGTTATGGGTGGCAGATTTCGATCAGTGTCGATTTTTATTATTCGGCGTGGGACTGCTGACTAATTACTTCGATCTAAAAAACCATATCTAATAACAGGAGGAAGTATAGCATTCCAATCTCTAAACAAGAAGGAGACTGTGGCGTGAGTCGTTTGATTCTTTGTTGATTCATTTGTTTGAAATAAAACAGTAGCTAGACCCAGCGCATTCAAGATCCATGAAGATTTCTTGGGAGACTCATTGCTATGTACAGGTCCTTGGGTGCTCGAAGGTAGGCATGGAAGAATTGCTACAAACTTCCTCATCTTTCGAGTATTGGAGTGATACGAAGTACTGTGAATCGTTGTGCTTCACTTCTATGTAAACACATGTGTATGAGATAAAATGCTTCTTGCGTCTTGCATGAATTTGTAAAATTACATTTAGAATGAGGTTATGGTGTGCATGGAAGCTATGGCTACTTGCCTAGACTTATTGCTAAAGCGAACGGACAACAAACCGATTCCGGAGCCAATAGTTGGGAAAATGTCCGTAAGTGTTGTGAGGGCTCTCGACTATCTCAAAGAGAATCATGTGAGTTTAAATGTCTTTTTGAAAGTATGGAGATCTTGTGAAGCCTTTCGTCATTTTTCCGATTGATTTTCATTGAGTCCTATGTTAAGTGGGGAAGGTTACGCGCTTATGTTTATACTGCTTCGCCGTACAGATTTGTTATGTTTGAACAGCCTCATATAATCGATGTTCCGAGCAAATCATCGTCTTTAAGGGCCTGAATGTAATTTGAAGCTCAACAACTTGAACCAATGAGACGCCGCTGATGGTCGCTAGGTAATTCCGAAAGCCGACAAAAACGAATGAATCCCACGAAATCACTTCACGTAGCCACGCATCACAATGTTAGTATACTGGGAAATGAACTGAAATGAACTCAATGATTCGTGTTGTTCCATGTTTCACCACACAAATGCAAGTTTTTAACTAAGCTCCACGTGGTAAGAAGCAGCGATGTGGGCTAATTTTCTTGCTTTTTGCACGGAGCAATCATACCACTCACTCAGGTGCTCTTCTCCTACTTGGGCTTGGTTAAAGAACAACATTCCCTTGGCCAAAGCCGCATAAAAGCAAACAGATGGTCGGTGTCCATCCTCTTCTCCGTCTCTAATACAGCTCTAGTACAACAAGGACTAACACGAACATTGAGTTCATGTCTTGATATATACAAGGTGCGCCAAAATTATTTGCTCAAGGTTGCAGAGTTTGATCCAGTGATTTAATGCAGCAATGATCGATCGATTAGCCGCGAAGATGTTTGGCACTCCTTCCCTTACCAGAGAGGGGTAGTCTACTTACCGTGGGACTTTGAATGGAGACCCAGATAAATCGATAGAGTTTTGAATGCTGTTTACGAAAATGGAAATTAAAATTGCAAAATGATCCTCCTTAAAAAGTTATGGGGGCCCGAATTTTGCTCGACAGTAGTATCAATTGGAAAGCGAACTCGTCGCTTCCATATCTACCGCCCACGTGATCTAGTGGTAGTGGTCTCGCTTCGTGGGGGTAAAATTAGGGATCCCTCCCCGCCATTGTCCGCACTTTTGCAAAGTGTTTTTTCATTTTATCATAGGCTCTCTAAACGTTTTCTGATATTCCTTTAGACAATTGGTACTACTGTCGATCAAAATTCGGGCCCCCATAGCTTTTTAAGGAGAATCATTTTGCAGTTTTAAGTTCCACTTTCGTAAACAGCATTCAAAACTCTATCGATTTATCTGGGTCTCCACTTAAAGTCCCACGATAAGTAGACTACCCCTCCCTGGTTAGCAAAAACACAAGCCTCGATCCTCAGCTCTTCTTCCCTTAGCAAAACACAAGCCTCGATCATTAGTTCTTACTGCTTTCAAAATGGCTGGACCTCATCCTCTCGGACCCGCGATTATTCCGTTACACCAGATATGTCGTTGTCCCAAAACCATCGCGAAAACTCTATCAATCAGCAGCAGAACTGTGGACTTCGCCATCAAACGATTCAAGGAGCTCGGTACTACAGAAGAATGCCCAGGAAGTGGAAGAAAAACAACTGCAACTTCCACGAGAAATGTTAAAGTTGTACGGGATATGGTGCGGTGCCATCCGAAGAGGTCGACAAAGGAGATTGCTAAAAAGCTGGAAATAAGTCATAGTTCCACTCGCCGTATGGTCAAAGAGAAGCTGAGATTGACACCTCATCGATGCCGATAGGTGCACCTTCTCACTGCACCCATGAAGAGAAACCGGAACCAGAAGGTCAAGATGCTCCTCCAACGGTTTGCGTCGGCGCGCCACCGAGACATTGTCTTCTGATGAGAAGCTATTCTCGTTGGAGTCGACCTTTAACTGTCGAAACGATCGGATGCTCTGCTCGACAGCTGAGGAAGCTCACGAGAGGGGAAGAATTCATGTATGCTCTGGACATGCAGAAAAAAATCGTGGTTCGAGCAGCGATCACCTACGAAGCAAAGTTCCCGCTGACAACGATGTAGAAATCATTACGGAATCCTACTTGGAGAGCGTGCTGAAAAAACATCTTGCTTCCGTGGACAACATATCACTTCGGCTCTAGACCGTTCGTGCTCCAACAAGATTATTATAGCGAGGGTGACCCAGCAGTGGCGCCGAGACATCCTCCCAGGATTTACCAATGCTCAGGAATGGCTATCTAGCCCTGATCTGAATCCAATGGATTATTCCGTAGGGTCGCTACTGGAAAGCAGGGCTTGCTCTAAGCAACATCACTCAATTGGTTCGCTGAAGAGGGACCTGTTCAGAGCATGGGAAGAAATACCTTTGGAGTACGTTCGCGCCACAGTGGACGACTTCGCTTACGTCTAAGGGCCTGTTTCCGAGCCCATGGAAGGGTTTTCGTGTTTTGGATTCATTGTGCGTAATGACCTAATATAAATAAAGTGTTGTAGAAAAATTAGTTCTCAATCTATCGCTTAACCGGTTTTACAGCGATGGATATTCGAGCAAGTAATTTTTCGCACCCTGTAAAACTAGCACTGTGATAGGTGCCCCCCTTCCCCCAACTACATCTTCACCCCTTGACGCGTATACCAAGTATCCTTCTCGTCTCACCGATGTCACAAACTAAGCGCTGATTTTGATACAACATCCCTCGCTGTGTGCAGTCTCCGTCTTTTTCAAACGAACAAATGATTTGCAGTTATCTCTAGAACATGCATGGTGATAAGGCCTACTGTGGATTGGTTGAGGTTTGACATTGTCCCCTGGTAGATTTATCAAGACACCATCATTAGCCAAATACGCTCGTGCAATGCATGAACGAGTTCTGCGCTGACCATATTTTGGTTTTGACCAATTCAAGTTCAGGCTAGAAATAGTGTTGTTGCTATCAAAAATTCATAACTCCGGTCGAGACCATTCTAGAGCGCGGGAGAGAAGTGGTAGAGGTTACGCAAGAAAGGTGATCAAATTACTAGAAGTGGCGGGATTCGCGCCTAGGTGCGATGGTGCGACTAAAATTTGAAAGTGATAACTCTTTCCAAAAACGCTCTGGAGCGCGGAAAACTGTTACCAGCTGCTAAAAGAAGTGTGGTCAGATTGATACGGTGGACGGGACCTGCACTGAGGTGAGGGTGACTAAGATCAGAAACTCTTCATTCTCTCCAAAGACGTTTATAACGTTCCATTTATGAGTTATCATCATTACTCACTACCTATAAATCGCATCATTACCCGCAGAATATGAAGAATTCGCTCTGACTGTCTGTCCACTTGGCCCGGAATTCGGCAATACCAGAAGCACCTGAGGAACTCGGGTAAAGTTTGGGATGGGTCAACGGCATGATCACAAGAGCACATATTGGCTCAGGGAACCCCGCTAGCCAGCGGCAGAAATGCACCGCATTGGCAGGAAAACGTACTTTTGTTTCAGGAAAGCTCAGACGCCAGAAAAGTGGGCAAAGATATTGGGTTGGTCGGCAAATCGGAAGGAGACCCATTCGCGGTGAGCGGAGCATCTTTGACTTTTCCGCATAAATTCATAACTCACCACTGCGTATAGGCGTTCTTTGCTGTGACAGAAGTTAGTGTGCGATGCCGAACAGGTACTCTACGATACTCAGATACTAGCACGTGAAATGAGAGGGCCACTTCGAAGGGGAAGCTAGAAGCAACTCTATCATAGACATCGGCAAAATCAGATGGCCCTGATACTATTGACCTTTCTGTTGTAATGGTTCTGGAACTCCGCCAGCAATATACTAGATTGGAAGGTAAGTCCTGCGACAAAAAATTTGAAGCTTCAACAATTTGTATCAACAGTGCGAGCACGGTAGCAAGAGTGATAAACTTGTAGGACATTCTTCGGGTAATCAACACATGAGTAAATAAGGGCACGCGTGTGGGCTTTAGCAGCATTGCGGTCAATAAATGGACAACACCCTATCCGTACCATCACCTTCTTCTAAGCACGCAAAGGGAAAAACGCGGGTGTAGCAGCTCAAGCCTAAGCAACCTAATCAATGCTGGCACTGCTCACCGATCTACTGTCAACAAGCGGTTGGGTCGCTTCACTGGAGGAGATACTAGCTTTCGAAGTGACGCAAGCATCGTCCCTTAATTTGAAGGAGGTTGAAGGGATCCATTCACTATGAGTTGCTGAACGCAGACTAGATGGACACAGCTATCGCTTGCCCCTATGAACCCCGAAATTTGGCCAGCGAGTTTAGAAAAAGACGATCAAAACCGTAAATCAGGTCTTACAGAGGGTCAACGCACGTCGAAATTTCGCTTTAAACACGCGTCAAAAGTTCTACGATTCCAATTGGCTCCAGGTTGCTCATCAGTCGCACTCCCTAAGTGTTGCCCTTTCTACCTACTATGCGCTTCGCCTTCTTGAGCATTCCGTTGTTGAAAAAAATTCGTAACTTAATGTGATCTGAAAACGGTAGTCAGTTACTTCTTCGAGTCACAGCTTCCTCACTCCTGGATAAAAGGCATCAGTGATTTACTCAAAGGACAATAGAAGCTTGTTGACCTCTTTGGTAAATATATTTCCAAAAATTGATTGGACTTGAAATTTTCAGAAATAATTTGAAGAAGACCTTCATTGTGTCGCAGGACTTTCCTTCCAAACTATTATTTCGAGTGATACCTGCATTCGTTCACTATATACAGGTTTCATGGTCCTCGTAGTTGCCCTTCTTCGATTATGCCGTTGAAAACTTACGAGTATTCCAGCCGACCGTCTATTTTTCCTGCAGAAGAAATCACTGCTTGCTGTTAGTAGAGAGCGATAAAACAAAGCTATATATACATCTACATATATACCTAACCACGAAATCTGTAAAGAAAAGCGTTACAAGGTCATTCTCCTGTAAATGCCTTCAAAAATCCACAGTGAAGACGAGGTTGAACACACGCGATCTGCCACTTCAGTACCTCACGATTACCTTCGACTAATCTCTTGCGTTATACTGCAGATGTTCTAATACAATGGTAGAACAATCACGTAAATCTGACTATAAGCACAAAAAATTTGCTTGAATGTTAATCCACACTACACGCTTTCAATGTCCACATTTCTGGCGAGAGTCGCTGAAGTGTTCTCAAGACAGAAAGTCTCGATCCTGCAACACTAACTACGCCGATCGATTAGGCTCACTTTCCTTTCAGCCAGACATGTTCAAAATAGTCTACATATTCGTTGATCATCGATACTCTGTACAGAATTCAAGTTACCATCGCTCGACATGTCTGCAGTTGTTCCAAGCAGTATACATATATATATATATATATATATATATATATATACTCGTAAGTTTTCAACGGCATAATCGAGGAAGGGCAACCACGAGGACCATGAAACCTGTATATAGTGAACGAATGCAGGTATCACTCGAAATAATAGTTTGGAAGGAAAGTCCTGCGACACAATGAAGGTCTTCTTCAAATTATTTCTGAAAATTTCAAGTCCAATCAATTTTTGGAAATATATTTACCAAAGAGGTCAACAAGCTTCTATTGTCCTTTGAGTAAATCACTGATGCCTTTTATCCAGGAGTGAGGAAGCTGTGACTCGAAGAAGTAACTGACTACCGTTTTCAGATCACATTAAGTTACGAATTTTTTTCAACAACGGAATGCTCAAGAAGGCGGAGCGCATAGTAGGTAGAAAGGGCAACACTTAGGGAGTGCGACTGATGAGCAACCTGGAACCAATTGGAATCGTAGATCTTTTGACGCGTGTTTAAAGCGAAATTTCGACGTGCGTTGTCCCTCTGTAAGACCTGATTTACGGTTTTGATCGTCTTTTTCTAAACTCGCTGGCCAAATTTCGGGGTTCATAGGGGCAAGCGATAGCTGTGTCCATCTAGTCTGCGTTCAGCAACTCATAGTGAATGGATCCCTTCAACCTCCTTCAAATTAAGGGACGATGCTTGCGTCACTTCGAAAGCTAGTATCTCCTCCAGTGAAGCGACCCAACCGCTTGTTGACAGTAGATCGGTGAGCAGTGCCAGCATTGATTAGGTTGCTTAGGCTTGAGCTGCTACACCCGCGTTTTTCCCTTTGCGTGCTTAGAAGAAGGTGATGGTACGGATAGGGTGTTGTCCATTTATTGACCGCAATGCTGCTAAAGCCCACACGCGTGCCCTTATTTACTCATGTGTTGATTACCCGAAGAATGTCCTACAAGTTTATCACTCTTGCTACCGTGCTCGCACTGTTGATACAAATTGTTGAAGCTTCAAATTTTTTGTCGCAGGACTTACCTTCCAATCTAGTATATTGCTGGCGGAGTTCCAGAACCATTACAACAGAAAGGTCAATAGTATCAGGGCCATCTGATTTTGCCGATGTCTATGATAGAGTTGCTTCTAGCTTCCCCTTCGAAGTGGCCCTCTCATTTCACGTGCTAGTATCTGAGTATCGTAGAGTACCTGTTCGGCATCGCACACTAACTTCTGTCACAGCAAAGAACGCCTATACGCAGTGGTGAGTTATGAATTTATGCGGAAAAGTCAAAGATGCTCCGCTCACCGCGAATGGGTCTCCTTCCGATTTGCCGACCAACCCAATATCTTTGCCCACTTTTCTGGCGTCTGAGCTTTCCTGAAACAAAAGTACGTTTTCCTGCCAATGCGGTGCATTTCTGCCGCTGGCTAGCGGGGTTCCCTGAGCCAATATGTGCTCTTGTGATCATGCCGTTGACCCATCCCAAACTTTACCCGAGTTCCTCAGGTGCTTCTGGTATTGCCGAATTCCGGGCCAAGTGGACAGACAGTCAGAGCGAATTCTTCATATTCTGCGGGTAATGATGCGATTTATAGGTAGTGAGTAATGATGATAACTCATAAATGGAACGTTATAAACGTCTTTGGAGAGAATGAAGAGTTTCTGATCTTAGTCACCCTCACCTCAGTGCAGGTCCCGTCCACCGTATCAATCTGACCACACTTCTTTTAGCAGCTGGTAACAGTTTTCCGCGCTCCAGAGCGTTTTTGGAAAGAGTTATCACTTTCAAATTTTAGTCGCACCATCGCACCTAGGCGCGAATCCCGCCACTTCTAGTAATTTGATCACCTTTCTTGCGTAACCTCTACCACTTCTCTCCCGCGCTCTAGAATGGTCTCGACCGGAGTTATGAATTTTCGATAGCCTGTGTAAAGAATCTAACTGGCCTCAGTTTTCCTTCCCTAGGTTTATTCAAGCCCATCAACATCTATTTCATTCCATTTGCTGCCCTATCCCTCACCTTTGCTTATTTCTTCTTGGCGTCTGGACTGTCAAGAGACCAATCAGAAAGTTTTGCCAGTGGCAACTCCGGCGTATGTCCCTCCTACTCTGAGCGGAGCTCCGTATGGTTCACATGTACTGTTGTTCATACCCTATGCTCGATTCATGACGAGCTTGATCAGACCTCCCCAGGTGCTACTAAAGGTAATACTTCCTTCCGTGACAGACAGACGCAAGTGCTCTATATCTAGTAATGATACTTCGACCTAAAGTAGCAAACTGCGTCAAAAGTGAAGTAAGTATAAGTAGCATAAAATTTACGGACAAACTCAGTTCGTACGCAGGGTCCCAGATATCGCATAATATAAACAAATAAGTGTAAATACATAAACAAATGCATAAATGAATAAATAAATATGTATCTACAAGGTGTCCGAAAATTATGAGCGCCAAAGTTCAGAAACTTCCTAATAAGAAGTAAATACTCAATTCCATTTCAATCGCTATCATTTAGATGTACAATTTGGTTTTTTTTCATTTGAGGCTCCCAATATCTTTTAAAAGGGGGGAGGCCAATTCAATGCCGCTTGCAATCGTTTGCATGCAAAATACAGAAGAGCAGAATAAAATTTCTTGCGATTCCACTGATGTCCTCACAGAAAGCTAATAAACGATGCAGAGAAGCAGACTCAATGCTGGGAAGGGGTGGAAAGGCCAGTGTTTCCGAAGATAAAGTTACTGAAACATTCCCTTTGTGAATCAATCTTGATCCTGAATGACTAATCGAAAGAAGTGCAACGGAACAGGGGTTATGAAAGTTGTCGAGGTGATTGTCGTGCAGGAGTTTCACTGCCATTCCTATCGAGATGCCACTACATTTCCGATCTCAACAAACAGAGTTAGCTATATCACTTGTCGTCCCCTTGATAGACGCTTCGCTCGAGAGAGCTCTACTGACGTCTCCATTCTTCCCCGTCGCGAATCAGTGGTCCAGTTGATCGCCATCGCTCGAGGCACGAGGAACAAAGCGTTCGTTCGTCCAGAGCTTTCGTGAAGAAGTGTGACCATGTCGTTGGCGTCCGTCCTGGTTTTCGTTGACGTCCCGAGAGACCCAGTCCCGCCTTGGTCCAGCGGTCATCACGATCATAATTTGTCCGGTCGAGCATTACCCATTCCACAGCACTGACACTGAGTGCGTGCTCATCCTGCTTTCGTAGTGTCCAAATTCCTGAGGCAAAGCAGAAAGGACCGCAGTGTCGAAAAGGTGTGTGCGGAGACGGACGTTCTTTGTCTTCTTCACTACTTCCTCGATGCTTTGAATGCTCCCACGCCGCGCGTTTCCTTTTGCTCAGCTCCAGTGCTAGGTTGTTTATCATATTGAGTTCTCATCCTAGATACGTAGCTAGAGCATACAGATATGTTCAACGTGAGAAAAGCATCAGGTACCAGTCCGTTTGTCATAAAGACCGCTATCGTCAGGTTCGGTTGTAAACCGGTCTTTCCACAAGCGTTGCTGAATTCGGTCAGCATTTGTTCCGCCTGCTCGGTGTTCGGTGTTATGAACACGATATCATCTGCAAAGCGGAGATGATCTAATTAGCGGCCGGCGACCTTTATTCTCATGCCTTCCCATTCCGTATGGCGCACGATGCTCTTGAGAGCAGCTCTGAAAAGTTGGGGCGAGATGGTGTCGCCCAGTCAGACGCTCTCTTCACGTTGATGATGACTTCTTTATACAATGATGAGATCCTAGTTGTGAGTTGTTGTAGAGCTCACAAAGCATCCCACTATATAAAACGCGCTAAGTATGCGTGTTGGTCTGTCTCTCTGTGTGTCTGTGTGTCTGTGTGTCTGTGTCTGTGTGTGTATGTCTGTGTGTCTGTGTGTCTGTGTCTGTGTGTCTGTATGTCTGTGTGTCCGTATGTCTGTGTGTCTGTGTGTCTGTGTCTGTGTGTCTGTGCGTCTGTGTGTCTGTGTCTAGGTGTCTATGTGTCTATGTGTCTATGTGTCTGTGTGTCTGTGCGTCTGTGTGTCTGTGTCTAGGTGTCTGTGTGTCTGTATGTCTGTGTGTCTGTGTGTCTAAATGTCTGTGTGTCTGTATGTATATCTGTGTGTCTGTGTGTCTATGTGTCTATGTGTCTGTGCGTCTGTGTGTCTGTGTCTAGGTGTCTGTGTGTCTGTATGTCTGTGTGTCTGTGTGTCTAAATGTCTGTGTGTCTGTATGTATATCTGTGTGTCTGTGTGTCTATGTGTCTATGTGTCTGTGTGTCTGTGTGTCTGTGTGACCGGAAATTCATAATTCCGGTTCCCATGGACCTATAGAGTTCAAATTTGGTAGGAGTACGGGCGGCAGGATGGGTGGGAACACTTACATTGGGTGGCAGGACTGGAGTCCGCCCCAAGGGGCGGGATTTGTATGACACAAATGTTTGATTGGGAAGCCGTAACTTCTGTGTCCGTGGACCTAAAGCGATCAAACATGGTTGGATTACAGGCGGCATCATGGAACTTTATGGTGAGTGACAGGACCTCACTCCACTCACAGGGGGCGGCGTTTGTGCGAAAAATTTAAACTTGGATCTAGAGCGATCATATTCGATTGAAACACAGACGGGAGGATGGAGCACCTATGTCGGGCGTCAGGACTTGAGTCCACTCACAGGAGGCGAGACGTGGGCAAAAAAATGTTGATTTAGACTTGAAGTTTCGAAACCAAGCCAACTAAATAAATAGTTTTCAAACACACCGAACCTAAGGAAGATTTTTCATGGCGGACGTGGCGCGCACAATTGTGTTGAGTGTTTGCGTTTTCGGCCGAAAATTAGTAACTCCTATTCTCATCTACTGGAGCATCCAAACTTGGAAAGGGTGCAGGCGGGGAGGCCATCTTAACACGGGAAGGATTGGAGCCCGCGTCGGCCGGGCGGTCCGACTGGTTCTTATATTATATATTAGGTAGGAACACCCTATGCCCAGGGCTTGGATTACCGCTTCTATCTCGGCTGAATCGAAGTTTTTTTTGAAATCGATGAACGTAACACATAAGAGTATTTGTACTCTTGCAATACTTCAGTGAGCCTTGTAGGAGTGTGGACATGATCGAATGTGCTTAACTCTCTTAGAAACCCTGCTTGTTTGCGTGGCTGCCCTTCATCAAATATACTGCCAATCCAGTTAAGGATGACTCGTGTGAAAACTTTATAGATTTCAGCACAGGCAAATTGGGCGATGATTGCCAATGTTGTCCGGATCTCCCTTCTTATACAGCAACGCGGTCTTGCTAGTGCTGCCAAACTCTCTTTCAAATCTCCTTTTATTGCTTCTCTGCATAGCTTAACACAAAGAGGGACACTTCTTGGCATCTTCGAGCTCTCTGCTTTCCTAGCTCTATCGTGAAGATGTTCAACCAGCCTGTTGTACTCTTCACCGATGTTGTCGATAAGGGAATCTTCCCACTCACTCGCGAGGGAAGCGAAGTGTTCCCAATGGATAAAAGTCTCGGGGCTTCGTTTAATATACTTCGTAGCTCTCTCTCCACGCACTGAGAAACAGGCAAAATCTCCGATTGAAGATGATGTGGTCTATTTCATTATGGAACTGTCCACCTGGTGACTCCCATGTCCATCGTAAATGCGTGGGCTTCTGGAACGTGAGTTACCATGAATGGTGTTGGTTGACATGATAAACTCGGACAGCCTTCCTCCCTGCTCATTCCATTCCATGCCTTCAGTCCCGATGCGGAGCTCTTCAGCCGGTTTTCTGGAGCCAATCTTAGCGTTGAAACCACCGACGATGACCTTGAAGAAAGTACGTTTTTCTCTGTAGAGCCTCACCAGATCCATACAGAACGCTTCCAACTCCTCTTCGTAGCTGATGTTGGTGCGTAGGCAACGAAGATAGTTAGAGATGGGTTTGAGCCACATCTTCTCAATAATGTTCGATTTGGGTTGTCAAGCTTTCGTACGTGTTGACTAGAGCACCTACAGCGCCGACTCCTCTGCTGTCACAGGAACAGTTCCTCTCCAGTTTTGACAGTAGCGTGCGACAGGCGGTGCCTTCTCGTTTTGATCAGCCTGATGGCGTCGTACTCGGTCTTCCCGGCTTTCATAATCAGATTTTCGATAGACACTTCTGATGCAAGCGTTCATGCACCGTATGGTTAGATCGACATCCTAGTTCTTCTTTTTTCAGGCAGCCTGTTGAGACCTTGAGATTTTAGCAGCCTCTCCCCAGCGGTGCTACCTAAACTGTCGTTTGGGGGCTCCTCCAGTTTCCGGGAAATGAGGTCCATTTTTTTTACTATTTAGGGCAAATGGATACCCATGTGTAGCTTGCCAGGCTCTGACCCGTGGGGGGGGGGCATCTCAGCCGTGTATACATGCAAACCTGCCATTAAAGTTATATATACAGGTTGCGCCATGAATATGGTAAAAACTTTACAACAGTCTGCAATTTCATAATCTGGAGGGTTTTTTCAAATCTGCGCCTTCTCTTATGCTTATCATACCTGAGCTCGCATATCTGCCTTGGCTCGCTGAATTTGTCAGTTTTCATAAAATGATGAATCCCCGCAGTCATCCAGCAGCCGCTCCGTCTTTGCGCGCATTTGGTGAAATTTCTCGCATGACATTCTTCTGTATCCAATGCGTGGGCAGCTAAATGGCTAGCCTCGGGATAGTCGTCTTGTCTCGCTTACGACCCTTTTTTGAGTACCTTTGTTTGAGATTGATTAAACCACCAAACCTGCAGAAACACAAGAAAAATGACTGCGGTTTGAATGTATGTTCTATTTTGTACAATGTGAGTAGCGTTCCCCGAGCAAGTACGATTGTATCCAGATAGGTACTAAAATCCTCATAAATTTTTTGACAGAAAGAATTTTGAGAGAAAAAACGAATGTTGTGCACTTCTTGCACGCGGCAGACGCTTCGACACAAGTTTTTCTGTCGAGAAGATATCCGGCGCGAAAGAGATGGGGTATATTCCGCACTACAAGTGACGAAGTGATGAAATTGAGAAGAGTCAGATCGCTTCTCTCACCAGGGAAGGATCCCAAGTCGAAGTGGCCAGTTCAAATGAGACCTACCCTGCTGGACGTGTTTTTGGATGCTGAGTTCAAATCTGCTTTCCAAATTTGCCGAGCGTTTCTGTGCACAGAGTTATGAGGGTAGTTTCAGGGAGCTTAACATAAGGGAACATAAATTACGTGGATGCGCCTTTCTTCTCAACGGCGGCTTGGTGTGGTGGTAAGCGTGACGCTTCATGTGCGGGAGACTTGGGTGCGGGTTCTGTGAGGGATGGAATTTTTGCATTATATAGAATTTTTCCCTTCAGGACTAGAAAATGCTCTCATTGTGATTTTATCACGTTTTATGACCTTTTAATGCTTTTGCTGATAATTATTCACATAAAATAATACTTCAGTTTTACTCGCATGCCCATTCACTCTAGGATCGCAGTAGGATAACTTTTGCCACTTGAGTGACCAAATGAGATACTCCATTACGAAATGCTTGTAACAAAGGACTTCTCACAATGGGAGCAAGGGATGAAAAAGAACTTGTCACAACCCATTGCTTCACAGTTACTAACCCCAAATCAGAAGGGAAACAGAATTGTGCAGGCGTCCCAAAATCACCCGGGTGAGTATTCGAGTAGCCGGCGCCATACCATGGATAAAAGAGGAACTTCCCCGATCTAACAGCACAGAACTAAAAGTAGACAAGCGATAGTAAGCGGAAATGGGGTTTCTTGTGTACACACAAAAGTTGAGATCATGAGCTATTACATATGAAGTGGTGCGTTTAACCATATTTCTAGAAGGATGGTTTAAAGAGGCTTCTGTTGGCTGTCTTAGCCTCGTGGAACCCTCGAGAAGAGTGCCATTCCCCTAACCTGCTTTTTTGGAGGTAAGACGCACTGAATAGCTTTCCAGTCTGCGAATGATATCCACGAGTCCAAGTCCAACAGTGCCGGTGTTGGTGGGTCCGGAGCGCGTGCACCATCGCACCCAATCTAGCACCAACACCCATTTTAGCATCATCATTGCTCGCCATATGCCTTGTTCTCTCCCGGAGCTCCAAATTTTGCGCACGGAGGAATCTCCTACTCGGTAACAGGTAGGTAGGTAGGAGAAGGCATCAGCAAAGCATCAAAACTTCGTAGAACGTGATAAAATCACATAACAGTAGTTTTTAGTCCCTAAGGAAAAAATTCTATATAATGCAAAATTCCGTCCTCCGCACAACCCGAACCCTAGTCTCCCGCACATGAAGCGTCACGCTTACCACCACACTGAGCCGCGGTTGAGAAGAAAGGCGCATCCGTGTCATTTAAGTTTTCTTATGTTAAGCTCCCTCCAACCACCCCCATAACTCCGTTCACAGAAACGCTCGGCAAATTTGGAAAGCAGATTTGAATTTAGCATCCAAAAACACGCCCAGCAGTGTAGGTCTCATTTCAGATAGCCTCTTCGACTTGGGATCCTTCCCTGGTTAGTCATTTTTTCTTTTTCATGATAGTCTGGTCTGGAATCTGTGCCATTACAACGACATCACCCATTTTTGTTGTGAAAATCAACAAATTAATCAGATCAGTACACGCGGGATGTTTCTGAGAAGGTGCTGCTCAAGATCTAGGATTATTCTAGAGTTACGATTCGAAAACGCTCGCATACTGGAGAGACGTTCGCGATTTCGTCCCGGTCTCCATCTGGCCTTCGAATTTTCCGACCCGTAATTCAGTGGGTCCGTGGTTACAATATATATGTTGGAGAAATAAGCCTTCGTTTCAATACACACCACTGTTGCTGCTTCTACGATTTTTTTTGAAACAAAACCAAGGCTGGAAATGCTCAAGAAACACTCAAACAAAAAGTGCCACCTCCGCTGAGTAGACGAAGCGTCTCCGAGCTATTAATAGTACAGGAGACGCTCATGTAGGATCACTGTGTGTTCGTTTTGTAGATGCGATGAATAGTATATTACTTATATGAATTCACCATGTATTAATAAGAGCTGCGGTTTCTGTGGCTCAAATCTTTTGTTACCATATTGATGGCGCGCCCTATATATCCTTCTCCATTTCTTTCCAGCCGTTCCTCAGTTTTGCTCTCTAGTATTCCAAACTGGAGCTGCAAACTCGACAGCTCCTCTTCTAATCAGGGACCATACGCGGGAGTCAAGTGAATCAAGTTCTGGAAAATAGGATGGTCACTACTTTTTGCCGATGAAGTCGGGCAGCTGTTGTCGGCACCACTCGCGGGCAAGCTTGGCTGGAGTAGCGTCCTGCTAGAAGGGCCACGAGATGTTTCAGGAAACGCAGTCAGATCATTGTTTTATTACGTCCATCAGCACGCTCTTTGAGTACTGGTCGTGGTCAATTTTCACGCCGGCGCCGAGGAAACTGCGAGCGTCTTACTCTTGCCAATGGCTTCTTCGAAAAACACCATTTTACTGTTCTTATAGCAACCTTTTTATGAGGGAGCACGCTAAATGTTTCTTTCCGGAACGCGAACGTTTTGGTTGTTGAGGAATGGTTCTTGCATAAAAATTTTCGAGCTAGAGAAAACGACGCAGGGATGCGTGCCTCAACTCAAGCGAGTCAACAACCTTCTGCATTTTGTCACCCTACACTGTCACCGTGTACACTCCGATAAGCCGTGCCCATAGACTTCCCTTTGATGGATCAACCGCGATCCCGACCGATTGATAGACGGACCATTTTAATAGTCCCCTCTTTGGAATTATTGACCTTTCTACCTTTCCTATCTTCAATCTTCTTTCCTCTATCGTTTATTAGCCTCCGATACGATTATTTAAAAAAAACCAAGGAATTTCATAATGCCATTCCACCTCTAGCGATTGCAAGTGGCATTGAATGAGCCTCCTCCATCCAAAACATATTGGGAGTTCCACATCAGTAACCATGCATATTGCAAGGAAACCTTCTTATGCAACTGGCTGATAGCAGGTAATGGGAATTTAATAGATTATTTCTATGTTAGAAGTTTCTGAATTTTGGCGCCCATATCTTTAGGACACCCTGTATATATATATTGATAATGATCCGCCGCCCGCCGGAATTGAAATCTCTAGTCCAAGAAAACATTAGCTGTTGATTTCCAGCAAAACACACACCGAAACATTTCGTGCGTTGGATTCGTTCCCTCTCATTCCAAACTGACGCGTGTTTTCATTCAAAGTACGGTCATTTCATCACTCCCCATACATCCACCCCTCTATTCCTCGGCAGGTTGGATACAGTTCAGTTACGTTCTACTGCCTACGGTCGGTGTCTCAAATCTGCCGTCAGCGTTCGTTCCAAATATGAACGTCTCAGGTCAAAATTAGCCCTAACCTCCTATGTCCCGCCTCCTTTCAAGTCATTCAACCTCTCATCAGCATTGCCATGCCTCCGCTTTTTCCCTAACTAATTTGAATGCTTCGGTTCCAACAATTTTCAAGCGCGCTCCGCTCGGAGTCGAAAATTGCCACCTACCATTAGTGTTCCCACCCTGCCAGTCCTACCGCCTGCACTCCTTCGAGATTTTAACGCTCTAGTCGCACGGGAACAGTAGTTGTGTATTTTTGCCCGAACCCCGCCCATCGTGGGCGGGGTTTGGTCCTGTTACACACGGTGAGCGTTCCCATCCTGCCACCTGTACTTTTACCGAATTTGAACGCTCAAGATGCACGGGGGCAGGTGTCATGAATTGCCGTTCAAACCCCGTCCACTGTTGGCGGTGTCTGGTCTAGCCACCCACTATAAATGCTCACATACCCGCACACCTACAAAATTTTAACGCTTCAGTTGCAAAGAAACAGTAGTTCTGTAATTTTGGCAAAACATTGATATCGCACTCCGGTTCTACCACCCACCATTAGTGTTCTCATCGGCATGTTTCATAGTCCACGACCGGTCGCTAGCGACTGGTCGCTCGACTGGTCGAGGAGGCCGCGCTAGTTATGGGTGCCGCCGTGGACGGTCCCGCGCGATCAGTCGAGCGACCAGTCGAGCGACCAGTCGCTAGCGACCGGCGACCGGTCGCGCGATTGGTCGTGAGATGGGTCCGCCTGGTCGCCAGTCGCTAGCGACCGGTCGTGGACTATGAAAGATGCCATCCTGCCGCCTGCACTCCTACCTAATTTGTATGCTCCAGGTACAGGACAGGAGACAGGAGGGGGGTAGGGCAACAGGGTGCCTCTCTTTTGGTAGGTAGATATTTCCCTTGCCCTTGGTCTAGAACGCAATAATTTAGACGTGCATTAACGAGGCCTGCTCTACCCTTAACGCGCTAAGAACAAATGCAACCACGATCCCAGGCAGACGGATAGGGGGACTCAAGCAAGAAGCTGCTATCCTTAGCGCATCTCGAAAACCTTAGCTTCGAACGCGAAGCGGTATATAGGTCAATATATACTCCCGCATGACTGGAAATAACGGAACCTTGCCATGCAGCACATGATAAAACACTATGAATTACAAAAAAATACATAAATGAGGGTGGTTGAAGCGGACACTTCCACACGCCGCATGTTCACACCCTCTGTTTACATCGTCCCATCGTGCTGAGGTAGCAGACTATCAGAAGAGAAGGAACAGAGTAGGGCCAAATGCAGAAGGTTGCTAGCTCCCTCGAGTGGAAGCCACATCCCTCCATCGTTCTCGCAGACAAGAAAATTTTGTGACATAGACAACCCCTAACAAATAAAACGATGCGTGTTGGGCAGAAACATCGGAAGTGCGATCCCTCTTGGTTCTTATAAAAACATTAAGATGATGTTTATCAAAGGAGTCACGGTCATTGTTAAGACACTGCTGGTTTTGGGTGAAAATTGGCAAAGACGTGTACTTGAAAAGCACTTCGATCTACTCTGATCCAACTCCGCTATCTTAAGGGCAAGGTTCGCGATAAATTGGCTTCTGAGTTTTCCCTTTAAGGAAACCTAGTGGCCCCCACGGTTAACAGGAAAGACCCTCTGCGCCCAAAAACTCAATAGTTAGGGCGTTGTGGGAGCCCCGTTACCGGATCGATCGCCTCCCTGCCTCTCGACCGATGTCACGTCAGACGGGTGTCGAGGCGATACAGACAGCAATATTCGTTCTAGGACCCACACACAATCAGCTGATCGCCGAGTGATGAGGTGATGTTTTTCTCCTATTCTTTCATTCTCTGTTATTCTTTTTGCTGCTGCGATCCTTATTTTAATTTTCTACATCAAAAGGCTGAAAAAGGTTTTCTGTTTGTTTATGCTCATAAGTGAATGAATTTTTGCTTACCATAGTCAGCTATTCGCATCGGGACCCATCCATGCGCAATGATACACATTGTAAGCTCGTTCAAACACTCACCCTTCATTTTTCTGGCCTTCTTCTCGTCAAGTCCCCTTCCTAACGACTTTTTATAGGCCTTTTATCACTCTGAAAACGCCGAATCGCGCACTTTCGTCCCCTTCATCGCACTATTTTCCACCTTGTCTTCCATTTTTGTCATGATCTGGGTTAAAATTGTCGTAAACTGTGCCTTTAAACAGCCCGTGGTCATTCCAGCAGCATACCAGCTCACACAGCCACGCTTGTCCAAGGGTGATGTCGCCAGGTGCTTCCGACTTTATAAGCACCGAGGAATGGCCATTCGCCTTTACAGGTCTAAACCCATTTCACTTCTTCAAGTGCCTCTAATTAGGCGGAAAACCTTTTGAGTTTCCTATCCCAGTACGGGGCCCTTGGAAATAAAATTCAGAAACAAGGATACCTACGCATCTTATGCGAATAATTCGAGAACATTTCGAATCTGATTCTATATCCGTGTTTATGATGGATACTTCGATATGTGGTTTCAGCATGTTGTTCGCATATGAGTTCATTGTCATCTCTAGCATGGAAGCTTAAAATATATCGCGCCTATAACTCGGTTACAACCTTCATATTTATCAGAAGTGTTTTGTCATTCCAAAACACAGGGTAAGGGAAAGGGATAGGGAAATAAGCATGGTCAATTTAGATCCGACTGATGGTGATTCGATGCTTTTAAGTAAATATGTTGTAAGTGGTGCGGATGATGTGTCGTGGCAAGTGGCGCACTATCTCACACGCCCAGTCAGGGGTTCGAATCCTGGGTCGATGCCCGATTCGGCTAGCCAAGTCTTCCGTCCCTCCAGGGTCGGCTAATTGGTACCAGATTCGTCTGGGAGGATAAAAGCAGTGACTTGTACATCGGCTGGCCACCGCTAGTCATTGTATAGGCCACATACGCACTTATTGCGCCACTACGATTCTGAATGGAGTTCGAATGCGGGGGCGCATCCTTCCGACGGGATTGATCAACGCCAAAAACTATCCTTTCATCCTTTCAATGCCTGAGCTCCTCAAAATTGAAGATGCAAGAAGAGTGGATTGGTTGCTCTAATTCCTGGATACAACTTCCAGTTGATGAAAGCGACAGCCTACTTGCAATTTGGTTCGAGATCAAGCAGCGTGCTGAATCTGAGCTCTCCTTTGAAGAAAACTTACCGAGCATGTTAGAAGATAGTAAATGAACATCAATAAAACATTAGTTACAGATTCTGCTATACTAATAGGTTGTTCGGGAAGGAATGCGCGTTTGAGTTCAAAAAAATTTTCATTGTCACAACGAAACTAAACAAGATCAATTCAAAAGATATTCTCCATTACTATCAATGACTTGTTGCCTATGTTTACGCAAAAAATGGTTTTTTCTTCTGGGAACTCGCCCAGCTGCGACTCAAAGTAGTTGCACACCCCGAGTTGGACTTTTTAACCGTTTTCGAATTTGACCGGAACAAATGGTAATCGGATGGTGCACGACCTGGGCTGTATGGCGGATGAGGCAGTACTTCCCAGCCCAATTCCTCAATTTTTCCAAGGTGGTTTTCGCATCATGTGGATAAGCGTTGTTGAGGAGGAATTTTGTCGACGTCGTTTCGACACCTTGACGACGCAATGCTTGATCCACGCGGTTCAACTGGTCTTCGTGAATGTCGGCCGTAACCGTTTGACCCGAATTCAGGTCTTCAAACTACACTCAACCTTTGCTGTTCCACTAAACACAGAGCACCACCTTTCTGCCGTATACATCCGGTTTCGGAGTGGGTTTGGGAATGGCACCGGCGTCTAACCACTGTCTTTTTCGTGTTGTGTTATAGAAACATCTATTTTTCATCAAAAGTAACAATAGAGTTGAAAGAACCACTGATCTTTGAGCGACGAAGAATGATTCCTGCCATTGCCACTCGTGTTGCCTTGTTGGTGTCGCTCAGCTGGTGCGGCACCTATTTTCCGCACCTGTTCGTCATCCCGATCGCCAGCTAATGCTCATGTATGATAAAATTTGAGCAGCCAAAACGTACTGCCAGTTCTCGGGTGGTTTGGTGTGGATCCAATTTAATGACGGTCTTCAACACTTGGTTATCGACGAAATGAGGCCGACTTCCATTTTCTTCGTCCTAAAAGCTTTCATTACCGTTTTTGAAACGCTGATAACATCGTCGACACTGACGTTCTGACAGGGCTTCTTCACCGTATACTTCAGATATGGCGCGATGAGATTCAGCAGCCGATTTTCCTTGCTTGGATTGTACCACATGGATGCCCGCAAAAGGAATTTTTGGTCAAGCACCTTTAAACTTTTTCCTCTTACCAGGGAAGGATCCCAAGTCGAAGTGGCCATTTAGAATGAGACCTACACTGTTAGACGTGTTTTTGGATGCTGAGTTCAAATCTGCTTTCCAAATTTGCCGAGCGTTTCTCTGAACAGAATTATGAGTGTGGTTTCAGGGAGCTTAACAGGAGAAAACTTAAATTATATGGATGTTCCTCAGCTCTCAACGGCGGCTTGATGTAGTGGTAAGCGTGACGCTTTATAGGCGAGAGGCTAAGGATCGGATCTTTTGGGGGACGGAATTTTTGCATTACATAGAATTTTTCCCTGAAGGACTAGAAAATACTCTTATGGTGAGATTAAATACCCCTTTGGTCGACTGCTGTTTCCTTTCGAGCTCATACGCACAAATCCATGATCCACCACCTGTCTCGATATCGCAGACGTGTTTCGAAGCACCGCGACCGTATTTTGTGAGCATTTCTTTCGACCAATCGACACGAGTCTCTTTTTTGGGGATTGACAAATTTTTCAAAAACAATTTTTTTACAGTCAAATGTTCATGCAATATTGAATGTATGCTGGTCCCACTAATGCCTAAGGTTGTCTCAATCTCACGATAGGTCACATGACGGTCTTGCAATATTTGTTTGTGCACAGTATCAACGGTTTCCGGAACAACAACTGATTTTGGACGGCCTCCATGAAATTCTTCGAGTGAACTACGACCTCGGGTGGACTCACTGTGCACAGTCCACGTCGAACTCACTGTACCATCGATAAACACTTGCCCTGGATTGAGCTTCATAACCAAAAATTGAACTAAGTTCATCCATGCATTGCTGTTGAGTTAGTCCACGTCGAAAGTTGTAGAAAATACTCGCGCGAAAGTGCTCACGATTCAACCCCATAACTTGGCCTAAACAAAATCTTATAATTTAGTGTAAACAATACAAATCGCGCTCAAATTTTGCAACATAACCTCAAAATAGTCAAACTTCACGATAGTGGTGTCAGTTGCTAGGTTGCTACACTAGTGTTGCCAAATCTCAAAATATAAAAGGCAGCCCTCGTATATCTTACCACTTCTTTCCCGTATCTCACAACATTTCTAAATAGAGTTATAAATTTTTGATCTAAGCTCCGCCCACTTCAGTGCCAACTTTGCATACTTCTGGGATTTGACCACACTTGTTCTTTTACAACTTACCATTTTTTCCGCGTCCGAGAACTTTTCTGAACAGAGTCATGAATTTTCAATCTAAGCCCCACCCACTTTGGCGCCGACCCAGCCCACTTTGAGGATTTGATCATATTTGTTCCATTACCTCCAACCACGTTTTTCCCGCGTTCTAGAACGTTTCTGAACGAAGTTACGGTCATTTTTGAAAAGTAGCTTTCACCTCAACGCACGCCCATCGTGAGCGGGGCTTTGCTAAGCTTACGCTTGCCCAACACGCATAAGGCCTAGCTCACTCTTTTTATTATTTTTTCCTGGCCTCGACGTCTTCGCTGAATCGAGTTATGAATCTCTGTGGAAAGTACTACCCACTGCGAGAACGCTCAGTAAGTTTCCTTTATCGTAGTTGTTGACCCATCCCTCACCTTTGCATATTTTTCCGGCGTCTGGACTGTTATTAGACCGAATGAGAAGAATTTGCGCACGACCGCCCAGTTCCGGCGCATGCCCCGCCCCTTGGGGGCGGAGCTCCGCTAAGCTCACATGTGCTCTAATGCACTTACCCTATGCTTAACCCATTCCTAACTTGACCCGACTTCTCTATGTGTTTCTTCAGGTTATATCGAATTTCCGTACAAACAAAGAGAAAGACAGACAGACAGACAGACCGCTTCGCATATATAGTAAGGACAGCCCATGCCGGGCTTTCGTCGGCCGAAATACAACTTTTATATAAATAGACGAACTTTTCTTCTTTTCGACCATTGAGTTTCTCGTACATGTCAACCATTACCGTGTTTTTGTCTTGGTTACAGCAGCCTTCTCGAACCTTCCCCATTTTTCGTAGGAGGCTATGTAGGTCTTCTGGAGCTAGCCTCTTTGCCAGCACTTGTAGGCTTTTTTTTGCTTCACAACTCGCTGCACTTCATCGTTCCGTAGTTACACTCCTTGATTTCGGATTTCACCTCGAGCTTCCCTCAGCGCGTCCCGTGCACACAGTAAAATGATTTTCAGAGTCCTAGTCCTTTACCCCTGTGAATCCTTTCTGACTCCACCGTTCATTGCTGCCGTGGCCATTTAGATCACCCGCTATTGCCAAATATTCCCATCGTGGTACCGATCTGATGGCCTCGTGTAGGCCCAGATATATCTCATCCATTCCTAGTCGGGGCGGCCGGCTTGCGGTACATGTACAGCTGATATTTTCGAGTAGCCCTCTATCGTGTCCGTCCTCACAGGCGTGATCAGATTACTGATCCTATTGACAGCGAAGAAATAGTCTCTGAGGGACTTCGCGAGTGCTGTTGCCTTACCATTTTTTTCGATGCGTCTCCGTTGTAGTAAAGCTTGACAGTTTTCCCGATTTTCATGGCCTTTTCTCCTTGTCAGAGTGTCTTTTGAAGGCACAGGGCATGGATACTCCGCTCTGTAAAGTCAACAATCTTCCGGAACTTCCCAGTAAGTGATCAAACGTTCAGAATCTTAATTTGAACGAAATTCTTTGGCTGAGCTCGCTCACACCTCGGTAGCCCTCGCATGCTGTTCGTAGAACCCGGGCGGAAATTATGCGTGCCTTTTTTGGGTGGCAATCTAGCATTATCAGTCATTCCTCAGAGATTCCGTACATGGTTTTTGTGACAGGGTTTCTTCATCAGCCGGCCTGTCAACCTCGGTCTCATGGTGGTACCAACATCATTTTTGGAATTTTTCAAGAAACGGGTTTCGCCTTTCCAGGAACCATACTGGTGGCCTTCATGAGTGCAGGCAAGACGAATCCTACACTCTTAACCGCTCGGTCATCCCTGTCATTGCATGTATCCGCATGTATCTGGATCTAATATTATAATTTGATGTAATACTTATGACCAGGAATCTTGGCTAAGGTTCATCGATCCTAGGAAGTGGGTGATGATCTAGTATTGTGATCTCGTTCAAATCAAGACAAGTGGGTATGGTGTATCAATCTTGGCTCTTTTTTCCTGCAAGAATTAATCCACTGGTACGCCTCTCCGGAACATTAAAGGTTCACGAAGAGGGGGTAGTGGTGACGAAAACGTTTTCTGGTGTTCTTTGTAACATATTCGAAAAAGCAGTCGCATGCAGTGCAGATTCTGGCCCTTATGTTGTGCCTCTGGTCGAAGGAAAAGGTAGGCGACAAGCAGCATCGCCGATCCAGTGTTTATCGCCGCATGAGTCACTATGAACCATCTATCGCTGGAGAGTTAGTCGCTCTTGTTAGTTAGCATAAACTCTCGGTACTCCGGATTCCCTTCTGCCCTGCGTATATAGGGGAATTACGAGCATCGTACTTTCCGAAGCGAGTTGAATAACGCTGGCAGTGAATTTTCATCCTGCTTCCGTAGAGTCCAAGTCTCTGAGGCTCAGGTCAAAGAAGGAAGCAGTGTCGAAAAGCTGGGCGCGGAGCCGGATGTTCTCTGCCATCTTAACTACTCCCATGATATTTTTAAATGCTCTTCACGCGGCGTGTTTTCTTCTGCACAGTTCCGGAGCTAGGTCATTCGTCATGTTGACTTCCCGACCTAAATATACATCGCTAGAGCATTCGGAGATATTCGTTCGTTTAGCGCGAAGGGAGCATCAGGTACCAATCCGTTTTTTTATAAACATCATTTTTGTCAAAGGCACGGTTCACGATAAAAATGGTTACTGAGTTCTTCCCTTAGGAATACTCAGTGGCCCCCATGGGTGGTAGAAGGCGATCTCTCGCTTCCAAAACCTCGACGGCTAGGGCATAGTGGAAGCCCTGCTGCTGGCTTGAGTGTCTTTCCCGCTTCTCGACCGATGTCACGTCAGACGAGTGTCGAGGCAATACAGATTGCTATTACTCTTTCTAGGACCCACACACAATCAGCTGATCGCCGAGTGATGAGGCGATGTTTTTCTACCATTCTTTTTTCCTCTGGTATTCTTTTTGCTGCCGCGATCCCTTTTTTAATTTCCTACCCCAAGAGACTGAAAAAGGTGAGCCATTATGCTGTATGCTGTAACTAGTTTTTTTGTTTACTTATGCTTATAACCGAATGAATTTTTGCTTACCGTAGTCGGTTATTTACACCAGGACCCACAAGTACGCAATGACGCGCTGTGCGTAGCTCATCCAAACGCCCCACTCTTCTTCATTTTTCTGGTCTCATTCTCGTCCAGCCCCCTTTTTAACGATTATTCAAAACCCTTTTCACTTCGGAATCACCACTCTACGCAGTTCTTTCGCCTCCTTTGTAACTAGTTTCCATCTTATCTTCCATTTTTCGTTATCTAATCTGGGTTACCCAAAATTATCGTTAACTGTGCCTTCAAACTCAGTCTCCAACCGATCTTCCCACAGGCATTGTCAAACTCGGCCAGCATTCGTTCCGTCTTCTCGATGTTCGATGCTCGTCTGCACGATGTCATCTGCAAAACGGAGGTGATCTAGGTAGCGGCCATCGGCCTTCACTCCCAAGTTTTCCCATTCTAAATGACGCATGATATTCTCGAGAGCGACACTGAAAAGTTTGGGCGAAATGGTATCGCCCTGTCGAACACGTTGATAATGACTTCCTTGTAGAATGGTGAAATCCTGGCCGTGAAGTTGTCGTAGAGCTCACGAAAGCATCCTTATATGTTGAGTAGGGACAACCTTGTTGCCCATGGCTTCAGATCTCCTGTCTCAACGGTGTCAAAAGCTTACAAGGCTCATTGCAGTATCGCGAAAGTACAAAATGCCGTTATGTATTACGTTCCTCGATTTGAAGAAAGCCTTCGACACTATAACAGTTCTGCCTAAAAAATCCTGGTGGTGTAGAGCATGAGAAGAAGGGCGACATGTGGACGAAAATCTCGAAGAAATACATCGTTTGGCCCGAATGGCCGGAAAAACGGCAACGTGTGGAGGAAACACTGAAAAAGAAACAACATATGCTAGAATCATCCGAAGGAAAAATAACCGTTAAAAAAAGAAGTAATGCTCCGCTGGGGAGATCGGTGGCTCCGATCGAAGTGCTTTCATCTGTCTCTCATGTAGGAAATGAACGTCAGGATCGACGTCTGATTCCGCTCGTTGAAAAGTGAATCGACCAGCTTCAAGACTCGTCGTTCAAACAAACCTTACACCGAAACCTGAACCTATTTCATCCCATCCTACAACTTAGCAAGGGGTGAACGACTTGTTGCTACCAGTAAGCGCGCAGTGGGAGCTGCTGGAACCATGTTAAGGTTTCTACTCATCAGATCACCAGGTTTTACCCTTGAAACATTGTAATGAGCCATATGCGAGGCAACGATGAGAGGGATTCTCCATCATTAAGAAAGAAACACCCAGCGCAGTACGGTACAGGATAAGTCAAGCACGCAATAGTGATATGGTGAAATGTGAGATCAGCTCTAGGTAATGAGATCACCGCCCTGAGAAAGAAGAGAAAATATAAGTTGAGACGACGCCTTCCCGATGAGCTTCCGTCAGACGTTTTCTCGTTGAGTCGTCGTGAGAAATCAGCCCTGCAAAGCTCGTGAGGAAATTTCGCTGCAATTCTACAGTTAACTTAGTCCTCGTGTAAAACACGCTCATGTGCTTGTCTGCGATACGCGTCTAATGTGCGGGCGCGGCACGCCGTTTCAGCCAAACTCACACTGTCCTAAAAAATACAAAGAGCGACGTGCGTTGCAGCTGCTAAATTTCCTCATCGCTTAAGGATAAACATATTCGAGTCGAACAATTTTCATGTTGTTATTTTGTTTTACTTTTGTGATCGTAAGGGCGGAGGTGGTGTAGTGGCAAGTGGCGCATTACACGCACGGTCAGGGGTTCGAATCCCGGAGCGATGCCCGCCTAGGCCAACCAAGCCTTCCATCCCTCCGGGGTCGGTGAATTGGTACCAGACTCGTCTGGGAGGATAAAAGCACTGACTTGTACATCGGCTGGCCACCGCAAGTCATTGTATAGGCCACATACGCACTCATTACGCCACTACGATTCTGAATGGAAGTCGAGTGCGGGGGCGCATCCCTCAGACGGGATTGATTAACGCCAGAAACTTTATCCTTTATCCTTTTGTGATCGTGTTATTACTTTCTTGTTGTCATTACTCATATTGTTCTTTTATTATTGCATTGTCATTATCTTGTTGACAAACTGTTTGAGTATGCAACATCTTCTTCTTTGTGAGTTATGCAGTTTATACAAAGCCGGTTAAACACAGTCATTCTTGGGTGCGATATATAATACAATGACTAAAATATATGAGTCCTTATTACGCCCCATCTAGATCGTTTTCGTCTCGACAGTGGCCCATGTACCATCTTTGAGGGCCACAAATTTATCCTAGTGAGGAATATCGGGAGCCATTTTTACTGTGAACAGTCCCTTAAACTCAAATGGGTGCCATAGAATCGGAAGGAAAGAGCAATGAGCGGATGCATGTATTCGACATGGCGCCGATTCTTTTAAAAACTTCTGTTAGGATAATGACCACCCCTTCGTTGTTGTGCTTTCCCGGGTGCAATTTCCGGCTGATATCCCTGCACAAATGGAACATGGCTCGAGCCGTTGAATTCAAGTGAAACGGTTCGTCGAGCTTCGTCGCCTATACAACAACTTTACGGTCACAACCTCATCATTTGACATGGAAGTCATCTTGGAGTCAAAAAGGAACTCCGGTGAAGATATGCGATCATGTTCATACCTCACAGAGACGCTCTCGGAGACGTCGTGGGTCATTTGGAATAGAAAGGCAGGGAGTAAAAATCCCACTTCCGACACTTAAATTACTTCCTCTTCGCAGACGGCATCGTGCATTTAGTACCGATTACCGAGCAGCTGAATTGGCTGTGCTTGCGGAAGAATTGTTTCGCAGATGATTGAAACGAAGACAAAGATAAGTTGTGCTGTGCCCGATGCTTTATTTACATACATCATTGTGTACAAACTAGCCGTCAAAATGAGCAAATAAACAAGAGTGACATGGAGTGCTTTGAGAAATAATGGATTAGTCAAAAAGGAATGGAAGGCTACATCGTCAAACTGAAGTGTTCACCGAATGGATCATACAGTACAATAAATGAACTTTACGATGGCTGTTCGCATGGCAGCTATACTTGTTCATGGGGGTTCTGGAGGGCTGTTTGCACGGCATCTATACTTGTTAATGGAGGTTTTGGAGAATAGTATTGTTACCTTCGAATTTCTGCACAAGAAAGGTCCGTCGACCAGTGGATCGCGACATAGGCGAATAGAGACTTTGCTACGCCCTCGACACTACGTGACGGTACGCAAATTGTTCGGTAATTCCATAGAGCAGTGCACAAGCAGGTGCTTACAGGTAGTAGTACGGTAAGTGCGGAGCTGTAATATGCATTTATGTTACGACTGTTGAAGGTCGTTCAGGAAAGGGCGTCAATACTAAATGCGATTCGTTTCCCTTAGAGAAATGCGCAACCGCAACTGTCGAGGTCCACTCGTCAGAAGCTGCTTTTCCTCTATTGGGACATCCTATATTACTTTTTCTCTATCTATTGGGTTGTCCGGGAAGTCTCCTTCGGTTTCTGGGCCATCTTCGAGTAAAACTTTCTAGAAGAAGACATCCATCCACCAAACATATCTTCTTTTCTGTTCAGTAACGGTTCACCATCTCCTTGTAAGTTTTATTATTCCACTTTCATAGAAGCTTTCAGACTCTCTGCAGTCCTCGAGAGAATTTAACCTTTGACGACAGCGCGGCTCAACGGTGAGCTACGGTGTTTTGGTCTCGTGCGACAACGCGGCTCAACGGTGGACCGCACCCTTCTCATCAGTTGTTTTGAAGAGGAAACTTTGTCGAAGCTTTATTGTACCGATGCTGACATACAGATGGGGAGAACGCCACCCTGTTCTTGTACGGTGGGCTTATATACTAGACAAAGAAAAACAAGCTGAAGCGAGTCAAAATATAAAGGCTGAAGCGAGTCAAAATATAACCTTTCGTATAGAATGATGATTGACGCTTTTCGTGTGTCATGGAAGAAGAATTTCGGAATATTAGATTGTGATTCATAATAAGACCATTAAGAATGTGCACAGTTATTCTGTGATACTACAGAACACTCCCACGGCGGAGAAACGTGCTGAAGATACTTTTTTAGGACATTTGAAATGATGCAGCGCCTAAGAAAGCGGTCGATACATCGAAGTACAAACAAAGTCAATAATATAGAGAGTATGGCTTTCATGAAGAAGCTCGGTGGAAACAGGCTCGGAAACTCGCTGACAAATTTATCGAATTTACCAAATAGATGCCCTGAAAATGGGTGTATCTAGGAGCGTCTCTTATATTCGCTTCTGATTGCAAGTTGCTCTTGATGAGGTTGTCGTCAACATATAGAAGTGAGCCTTTCACTGTGAAGGGTATGGTTCCTTCAGGGCAGGAAGCAGTGCATGTCGTGGAGACAGTCGGAGTGTCCAGGTGGAATCTGAGATTGTTGTTGTGACCTGAAGGGGTGCAAACTACTACTTGTGTTTGAGAAGGGCAGTCGATGTTAGCAGTTAGTTCGCTTTCACTGGAAAGGCAGTAGAATTTTAGTTCGGCTCCTGCGAGGCAGTTGTAGCATCCATTGAGATCACTTGCCTAAATGGTACATGTAGCGTTGGATTGGCGAGTAGTTATTTTCATATTTTCGGCCACGAACTGTAATTGGAGAGCTGATCCAATGCTCATTTTGGCATGAACTTCTTGATTTTCCGCGAAGATTATGACGTTTTTTGAAATTAATGGCAGAGGTGATGGTTGCATCAAGTCTGCAACGCTACCGGAGCTGCATGTGCAAGAAGCTTTGTAAAGCCCATGCGTGCACTTGCAGGCGTTGACTGCGAACGTACAGTTGAATATTTGTGCGCGTTCCTTCGTTGAGCATTGAAGTTGTTCCGCACTTTGGGGTTGAAGGTGTCCACGGTGAGCAGGTTTTATCACGGATGTGGAGTAGTCCGTTTGCGCGAAAGTTGGGATAGTATTGGTAGTTGTGGAACAATGGTTCCGACGAGACTGAGTCTGAGGTCGTTCCAAGCAGTTGTTTGCCCTGGGTGAAGTTGGATTCATTAGACGTAGTGGAGTCCTTTTGTCGAATTGTTACTTCTACTGTAACGATAATTTCCCAACTAGGGCAGGTGAAGATTGTGTAAATCGTTGAATAGACTGGAACTGCGTAGACTCTATAGAAGAGGGAACTTGGTTCACATGAAAAACAACCGCATGGTAAGCATCCGCAACTTGGCAAACAAAAGGTGTAGCCAGGGTTGTTGTTTGCCGTGGAGGAGAATTCTTTGCTTTTCTCGATTGGTGACATATTTTCGCATGTACGTCTGTCGCAAGTACCTGCTAGGTAGCATCTGTGTACCTATCGTTTTTTTCGACACTGAAACACGATGCCGTCGATTTTCATTGAAATTATGCCGACAGGTTGATTGTTGTGGTCTTTGAGAGCGATGCAAGTCTCCTGCTTCAAAGGTTGTAACGTGATTACCATTGCCTCGTTGAAAGAGCAGGTCTCAATATCATCCACCACGGAACAGACTTCTTCGTTAGTTCTCATAGAGTCGACTTGAGAGCATTCGTTTGAAAGGTGGAGGATCGATATGATCAAAACAACGCAAGTTAGAAACTTGCGGTTTCTTAAACGTCGACGGCGAGGCATGTGCCTTCGGGGGTACAGTGATTTCCGATGAGGGTTGCAAGCTGCCAATATAAAAGGATAAAGTTTTTGGCGTTAATCAATCCCGTCTGAGGGATGCGCCCCCGCACTCGACTTCCATTCAGAATCGTAGTGGCGTAATGAGTGCGTATGTGGCCTATACAATGACTTGCGGTGGCCAGCCGATGTACAAGTCAGTGCTTTTATCCTCCCAGACGAGTCTGGTACCAATTCACCGACCCCGGAGGGATGGAAGGCTTGGTTGGCCTAGGCGGGCATCGATCCGGGATTCGAACCCCTGACCGTGCGTGTGATATAGTGCGCCACTTGCCACTACACCACCTCCGCCCAGCTGCCAATATACCGCAAGTTAATTTGCGAAGTGGAGTAGAAATCCAACGAGCTTGGTGAGATAGCACAACCATGGCATCAAGATAACAAAAAGTAGTATCGTAGTCATGATAGGCATGGTTTCCCGGATAGTCCAGCATTGCGATTGTAGAGCGGTTCCCAGCAGAGGGTACATCGGAGCAGCTCGCAGATTGGGTGAGCTTTGCAGGATAAATTCCTATCGTGCACAAGATTACCACTCGAATATGCCTTGATCGAAACGATATAGTCGTACATAATGATGGAATTTGGGAAAATTATGGATATTGTCTTCATCCCTTGAGCATATATGCAATAGTTATTAACGCAGACTTCGATTACGTCAAAGGCCTTTTGAGTCGATAAAAAAGACCACCTTTGATGCATTCAAGTGATAACAACATCTCTTGTGCGCTTTCCAGAGGTCCTGGGTTGACCTTTTCTATTGTCTTTGATGACGTTTCGGGATACCCGTAGTATGGTTTTATTACTGTACCCCATGCCTTGATTGGTATGGATCGATCGCTGTTGTCTTGTCCTGACTCATTGATGACTAGAAGGGCGATTGGACTGTCGTAGCTGCAAAAAAAGGCGAGCGTCAGGATGGCATTCGTGCCTCTCGCAAAAACGTGACGTTCCCTTGACGTGTGTGGTTGGAGGTCTTTTCCATCCTTTTTTGTCAACGCATACGAAGTCGTATTTGTCTATGTAGTCTTTGACTCGTATTGTTAGCTCTTTGACTATAAGGAGACTATTGTCGAATAGTTGAATTTGATTGAAAGTTCCTATTCTTTCTCTCGCATCGCAAGTAGAAGTAAGGTTGAATAAGCAGACGTATTCGGGATGGTAATGACGAAGATGTTGTGGGAAATTCTTCAGCTTTGGGAAGGTAGTTTTTGATTCACGTGAGTCACCACATAAGGTTGCAGGTGCTGCCGAAACATCGAACCGTATGTGTCCTATCGGACAGGAAACGGGAAACCAGCACAGAGTATACTTATCCATTTGATCGTATCTCGCGACGGCGATTCCTTTCGACACGCAGTTGATTGCATATAAAATGGTTCTGTTGAAGCTCGTGTCATCTGGACAGCGAGTGTTCATGGAGGAAACCATATGGAAGGTAAGAATACTGAAACAGTAGAACAGTAGAGCCGTATTCGATAAAACTTTTGCCTTTGATCTCGTTATCATTGGATGTCGTTGCAGTTGTCTTGAATCGTCGTCAGGTTGAGATCTCGTCGGGTTAGTCGAAGATGACTGTTGTTTCGAAGCATCGGGAGGGTGAAGTTCCAGCTTGTAAATCAAGTTGTGTGGTCGAATAATGATCTTTCATGAAGGAAGACGAATTTCGACTGACCTTTTAAAGTCGTCTTGCGATCCTACAACTTCTCCCATTTTCCATTGTCCGCGAGGTAGAGTTGAATCATGTATGATGACGCAATCTCCTTTTATTGGAGAATTCTGTTCATATGATCGAGGCTTCCGGTGGTCGAATTTGAAACTTTCGCGGAGAGATGAGAGATGTTCTCGAGTCCATCTTTTCCAGAAAGTGGAGACAAGTTCAGCAGTGCGACTCCATTCTCTCAATAATGTACCTCGTGTTGTTTCTTGAGGTGTCCATTCGGCGTCATATTTCAGAGGTTGCGGACCGTTGAGTTGAGCGTAAGGTCGTAGAAAATCGATTGGCCGTAAGGGGAAGAAGCTGATGTCATCAGTGTAGTATGTTAGAGATCGCGTATTAACAATTGCCTCTGCTTCTTTTGCTATCGTCCGAATATCTTCAATATCGATAAGACGGTTTGAAATCGCTTTTGAACGACTTTTTGAGAATGTCGACCATTTTCTCATAGATTCCGCCTTGCCACGGGCTAAGGCTTGGGATAAATTTCATTCCAATCCGTTCGGCAGCACAGATTATATCCTCATCGGTGGGCGGATCTGGAAGTGATGCGTAGCATTGTTCGATGGTTTTAAATGACTGAGCGTTGTTACAGATGATCCACGTGGGACATCCAAAAGTCGCTATAAACCGGCGTAGGCTATGCAGGACAGTAGAAGCACTCATGTCCAGGACGAGGTCAACTTAAATACAGTACTCGCCGTAAAAACTCAAAAGTTTGCGATAATACCGCGAGTTCGCGTCTTTTTCGTCTTTTATTCATAAATCGCTTCGAAATAAATTAATAGAGGAAAAAAATACCGTTGAACTCAGCTCATCGGGCTCTACAAGATGATACCCTAAAACGTTGAAAATGCTTTATTTTGGATTGCGCCAGGCACTTGAGCTCCATCCGAAAAGTGACTGCATGCGCATGGGGTGCACGCTTAAGTGCTTGTAGGGGCTCATTGGCTCCTGAAGATGATCTGTTCAGAATTTGCTTCGGATTGCGCCACGTACTCGACTTTACTTAGTACAATGTGGAAATGATTGTTGGTTTTGTTCAGTCTCCATCGTTCCTTTTTTGAGTTGGAGGCTGTAGATCGCCGCATCTACGGTCTCTGCACTCAACACTCTACTGGTTCCATTGAGAAAATGACATCAATTTATGGCAAAATAACGAAGTCGATTTTTTTGGCATTTTCCCATTTTTGGAGGAATTTTTCTACAGAATCTGAGGAGATGGTGTTGAGGCACTCCAATGTCGTAGACATCTCTTTATTGTCTGCAATTCTGTAATGGCTCACCCTATCACAATTCAAAATTTCTCCCTTGGTATGGCCCGAACTTCAAACATCGTCTAGCCCAAATCATAAATCAGTGTTTTTTCCCTTCTCGTTGGTCTTTTCGCAGCTGCGTTGCACACTGTTAGATTCCCCGTGAAAAATCCTATCGAATGATATATAGGTCAACCCGTGACGGGAACCTCCCTCCACAACCACTTTCTTCAGTAGGCCCGTCTCGGAGCGGTTTCCTGCAGGGCGTGTTTTGATATACGCATGCGGCCGAGTACTGTAGTGGCGGGAATTTGGAAGCTTTCGAATGATAATTATTTGAATGGGGGATTAGATCTGCTGGTGGCGAGGTACTGAAGTGGCGGGAAGGGGGTTGGATCGATTAATGATTACTTTGTGGGGGGTAAAATCTGCAGGGGACGGGGTACTGTAGTGGTGGGAAAATGAGGCAGTTTGAATGGGAGTTTTGAGACGGTCTTAAGGAGCAGTTTCCATCGTTCTTTTATAATGTGGAGGCTGTAGATAAGTGCATCTACGGTCTCTGCACTCAACACTCCTCCTTACAGGTTCCATTGAGAATATGACATCAATTTACGGCAAAATAGCGAAGTCGATTTTTTTGACATTTTTCAATTTTCGGAGGAGTTTTTCTACGGAACCTGAGGAAGTTGCAGCGAGGCAATCCACTATTGTAGACTAAACTTTGTGTTCTGTGAAGCTATTATGATGCACCTTATCAAAGAGTAACAGTCCTCTCTTGGTACGGCTCCAAACTTCGCTTATCGTCACGCTCAAATTGCAAAATTATGCTTTTCCCCTTGCCGCTTGAATTTTTGCAATTAACTTGTATACTGTTAGATTTTCCGTGGAAATTGCTATCTAAGGATTGCTTCTCCCCCCAGCGGAAAAGAAAAAAAAACGTTGTTTTATGATTTGGGGTTGACGAAGTTCGAAGTTTGGAGCCATGCCTGGAGAGAACTGTTGATCTTTGATAAGGTGTACCATAATAGCTTCGCAGAACACAAGGTTTAGTCTACAATAATGGATTGCCTCACTGCCACCTCCTCAGGTTCCGGAGTAAAACTCCTCCAAATATTGAAAAATGCCAAAAAAAATCGACTTCGTTATTTTGCCGTAAATCGATGTCATATTCTCAATGGAACCTGTTGTAGGCTTATAACTATTACATGTGGTCTACCATAGTCAATCAGAGACCACCTTTTGGGCGCCAAAGTGTAGGTTTTGACCTGGTATTACTGCAATTTGACCAGGGTATTTGACCAGGCCAACTGGTATATAAACCCGGCCTTTTCACTAGTTATCATTGTATCCGGTTCGACTTCTCCAGCAATAAATCTTCTCCGCCTCGACTCCACTTCAACAGGCGATCAGGATCGACTACGCCGAGCAGCCAACTCCATCAACCAACGCCGACTACGATGGATGCTGACACACTACGTGCTATTCTCAGTGCCCAAGCCAGTGCCCAAGCTGCAGCTCAGGAGAAGATGCTACAAGCCGTCATGAAGGAGATGCGAGGCATATTCTCGACGATGATGTCCGCATCAACGACTGCTCACGCCACATCAGCCGAGTTCGACACTAACTCGTTATCTGCATGGCTGCCCAAGTTCACGCACGACTCGGAAAACGGCTGCACCTTCGACGTCTGGTACAGCCGTTACGAGGAGATCATTACGCAACATTCGTATTCAGGCTCTACGCAAGCTGGAGAATAATCCTGAAACTACGCTGAGGGAGCTCAGCGCTGAAATTCAGCAGCTTCTAGATATTCGACAGGACGCCAAACTTATGTGCAGCCCACCGTCACCAGCTGCACTCCCATCCGAAATCAACGCGGTGGAGGCCAAGAAGAGTCAGAACAAAGAGCCGCCTTCGCCATGCTTCCTCTGTGGAGGACTCCACTGGGCGAAAGAATGCGACTTCATCGAAAAACGCTGTCACGCATGCAACCGGCTCGGACACAAGAAGGGATTTTGCAAGAATTTTAACAAGAAGAGGTCGTCTAACCTGAAGAAAAAGCGAAAAAGGGCCAACCAAGTCGTCATCGCCGCTTCCGCCACCGCCGGGATAGCTCCAATCAAACGCATCTACCGGATCGTCAAGGTCAATGGAGTCTCCACACGCATGCTCCTAGATACAGGCGCAGACGTCACACTCCTGAGTCACAAGGACTGGATCGCAGTAGGCCGTCCGAAGTTGCTGCCACCACTATTGAAGCTAAAATCCGCAAACAACAAGGAAATCAATGTTTGCGGCTACTTCAATTGCACATACGCCATTGATGGAAGCCAAGGGAAAGGAACCTTGTCATGCGGCCGACACCACTTCGCTACTGGGACTCGACTGGATCGCACAGGTCGAGCCACTCTTCGATCGCCTCATTGAAAGTATCGGATGCAGTGCCATATCCGACCCTACACTGGCTACTGAACGATCATCTCTTACCACACGACTCCGGAAACAGTTCCCTGCTGTATTCGCCCCAGGAGTGGGGTGCTGCACAAAAACAAAAGCTTCGCTCAAGCTCAAGCCGGAAGCGACTCCTGTCTTCCGGAAAGCTCGTTCAGTGCCATACGCTGTTCAGCCAAGGATCAGCCAAGAAATCGATCGCCTGGTAGCTGGAAAGTTTCTGACGCCGGTCGAACACTCCGACTGGGCCGCGCCGGTGGTCGTCGTTCAGAAGAAGAATGGATCAATCCGTCTTTGCGCAGACTCCTCTACAGGCCTAAACGACGCACTCGAGCAGCACCAGCACCCACTCCCGACTCCAGACGATATCTTCGCTAAGTTCAACGGAGGAAGGTTTTTTTCCCAACTAGACTTAGCCGAGGCATACTTACAGATAGAAATGGACGAGGAATCCCGACAGCTGTTCACAATCAACACACCTCGCGGCCTATATCGTCTCAATCGCTTATCTTTTGGAGTGGAAGCGGCTCCGGCCATTTTCCAACAGCAAATGGGCACTCTGACTGCAGGATAGGAGGATACTGCCGCGTACCTCGACGACATCATTGTCACTGGCAAAACTATAGAGGAGCACAACTCCCGCCTAGAGGCAGTTTTTGGGCGAATTCAGGACTTCGGATTCCGCTTGGAGAAGTGCTCACTTTTACAAACCGAAATTCGCTATCTTGGCTTCATAATCGATGCCGAAGGGCGACGACCAGACCAGAGCAAAATCGAAGCAATCCAGAGGATGCCGATACCCAAAGATGTCAGTCAACTGAGAGCCTTCCTCGGATCGATCAACTTCTTCGGAGCATTTGTCCGTGAACGGCACAATCTACGCGTTCCACTGGACGCACTCACCAAGAAGGACGCCGCATTCACTTGGTCACCGGAATGTCAATCCTGCTTTGATCGGATCAAGAAGACTCTCAATTACGACCTCCTTCTTGCACACTACGATCCTACTCTGCCGCTTATCGTCGCCGCAGACGCTTCCAATTACGGAATCGGAGCTGTGCTCTCACAGAGATTCCCGACGGACACGAAAATCTGTCTACCGCGCTTTGACGCCAGCACAGAAAAAGTATAGCCAGATTGAGAAGGAGGCCCTGGTTATCATTTTTGCAGTCCAAAAATTTCACCGCTTCATACATGTACGTCATTTCACGCTGAGGACGGACCACAAACCGCTCATCTCCATCTTCGGAACGCACAAAGGAGTTCCCGTCTACACCGCCAATCGCCTCCAACGATGGGCAACTACGCTGCTGAACTACAACTTCAACATCCTGTACGTCAAGACGAGCGAATTTGGACAAGCCGACGCCCTTTCAAGACTAATTGGGCTACAGTCGCCGGAACCAGAGGTCCGAGTTATTGCTCCAGTCGACGCTGACCTCTGCGCCGAAGTAATGGACAATTGCCATCGACTACCGGTCTCGTTCAGCTCCGTCCAAGCGGCAACTACTGCGGACCGTACACTGACTCAAGTTATCGGCTACATCCGATCTGGAAAATGGCCAGAAGTGAACCGGGAATCACCCTTCTGGCCATACTACAATCGACGAGAATCACTATCAACCATCGGCTCGTGTCTGCTCACGTCAAATCGTCTCGTAATTCCGAAGTCGCTTCAACGTCGCGTGCTACAAGCGCTCCACAGAGCTCATCCAGGTCAATTAAGGATGAAGATGCTGGCTCGCAGTTATGTGTATTGGCCGTCGATGGAAGCAGATATAGAGAAACTCGTCAGAAACTGCGCTACATGCGCACAACAGGCCAAGAATTCTGTGAAGGCCGAGCTCCAATCCTGGCCGAAGCCACTCACTCCGTGGGCTCGAGTGCATGCCGACTTCGCAGGGCCCCTCGACGGCAACTTCTACCCCGTCATCGTGGATGCATTCTCTAAATGGCCCGAGATCATCCAGATGAATACAATCACTACGTCGGCAACAATCAAGGTTTTATCAAAAGTCTTCGCACAGTTCGGGAACCCGAAGACACTCATCACTGACAACGGTACTCAGTTTACTTCAGCAGCATTTGTGCATTTCTGCCGCCTTCGAGGAATCAAACACGTTCGATCTCCTCCTTTTCACCCGCAGAGCAATGGGCAAGCAGAACGCTTTGTAGACACGTTCAAAAGAGGATTGGCCAAACTGAAGAGGGAGGAACCAACGGCAGAAGCACTTCAGACTTTTCTGATGGCCTGCCGGTCGACACCCTGCCCATCCGGACCGAATCGTCTGTCACCTGCTAAAAACCTTGGCCGTCGTATTCGTACCGAGCTAGACCTGATGATGCCATCTTCAGAAGACAGCATAGGAAGTCGCGACACCAAGATGGAGGATCAGTTTAACAGGCATCATGGAGCCAAACCTCGCCACTTCGACGTAGATGATGCTGTCTACGCCAAGGACTATCGTCAAACGAAAACTACTTGGACACCTGGGATCATCGCTAGACGCCTCGGAAACGTCATGTATCACGTACGCTGCGGAAACTCACTATGGACAAGATACGCCAACCAGTTGAGGTCACGCGACAGTCAGCCTGTAGTCAACCAACTACTCGATGTATTCGATACCATCCCATTCTACAAAGAAGCTAATGGAATCAGAGATCAACCTACGCCGCTGAACGGTACGACGTCAACTCCACGCCATCTGACGACGCCGGATCACGAAGCCGCTCACCGTTCAGCTCCCCCGTCGACACCGCGACTGCGACGTTCACTACGGACTCGCCACTCACCACGCCGACTCATGGTAGATCCGAAGAAGAAATCATACTCCTCATAACATGTTCTAATTTGTTGTTTTGCTGGCTCTACATATCTTCTTTGTAATTAAAAGGGAGGTGTTGTAGGCTTATAACTATTGCATGTGGTCTACCATAGTCAATTAAAGACCACCTTTTAGGCGCCAAATTGTAAGTTTTGATCTGGTATTACTGCAATTTGACCAGGGTATTTGACCAGGCCAACTGGTATATAAACCCGTCCTTTTCACTAGTTATCATTGAATCCAGTTCGACTTCTCCAGCAATAAATCTTCTCCGCCTCGACTCCACTTCAGAACCTGTAAGGAGGCCTCCATATTATAAATGAACGATGGAAACCGCTTCTTCAGACCGTCTCGAAACTCCCATTCAAACTGCCCCACTTTCCCGCGACTACAGTACCCCGTCCCCTGCAGATCTTACCCCCCCCCCCACTAAAGTAATCATTAATCGATCCAACCCCCCTTCCCGCCACTTCAGTACCCCGCCACCAGCAGATCTAATCCCCATTCAAATATTATCATTCGAAAGCTTCCAAATTCCCGCCACTACAGTACTCGGCCGCATGCGTATATCAAAACACGCCCTGCAGGAAACCGCTCCGAGACGGGCCTACTGAAGAAAGTGGTTGTGGAGGGAGGTTTCCGTCACGGGTCGACCTATATATCATTCGATAGGAGTTTTCACGGGGAATATAACAGTATGCAACGCAGCTGCAAAAAGACCAACAGGAAGGGAAAAAACTGTTTTATGATTTGGGCTTGACGAAGTTTGAAGTTTGGGGCCATACCAAGGGAGAAATTTTGATTTGTGATAGGTTGTGATAGGGTGAGCCATTACAGACTTGCAGACAATAAAGAGATGCCTACGACAGTGGACTGCCTCAACACCATCTCCTCAGATTCTGTAGAAAAATTCCTCCAAAAATGGGAAAATGCCAAAAAAATCGACTCCGTTATTTTGCCATAAATTGATGTCATTTTCACAATGGAACCTGTAAAGTAGAGTGTTGAGTGCAGAGACCGTAGATGCGGCCATCTACAGCCTCCAACTCAAAAAAGGAACGATGGAGACTGAACAAAACCAATCATTTCCACATTGTACTAAGTAAAGTCGAGTACGTGGCGCAATCCGAAGCGAATTCTGAACAGATCATCTTCAGGAGCCAACGAGCCCCTACAAGCACTTAAGCGTGCACCCCATGCGCATGCAGTCACTTTTCGGATGGAGCTCAAGTGCCTGGCGCAATCCAAATAAGGCATTTTCAACATTTCAGGGTGTCGTCTTGTAGAGCTCGATGAACTGAGTTCAACGGTATTTTTTTCTCCTCGATTAGTTCATTTTGAAGCGATTTATAAAGAATAGACGAAAAAGACGCGAACTCGCGGTATTAACGCAAACTTTTGAGTTCTTACGGTGAGTACTGTAGCTCGACTAGTCAGGCAAGTGAGTAGTAACATCCAATATTTATCGGTAGAATTGTCCTTTGTGCGATGTTGCAGAGGACCGAAAAAGTCCATGCCGACGTTCTCAGATGGATGTTGAGGGGGATTCACTCGTCGTTGAGGGTGGCTGGGGAAGGGCGGTAGCGACTAAGGTTTCGCGAGGTTCCCTTTGCACCGGGAGCAGTTATTATAGAGTATCCTCTTCACTGCGGCTCTTCCCTTCGGTATCCATACGCTTTGTCGTAGGATAGTAAGAGTGTGATTAATGCCACAGTGGTTGTTTTCTTGGTGAACGTGGAGTACAAAGAGGTCGGTGATGTAGCATCGACGAGGCAGAAAGATTGGTGTAATTGCGTCGGGTAGTAGCGTGGCATGGTCGATTCTTCCCTTACTTTTCCAAAGAGACGTTGCAGGACATGAAGTAGTTCGCTGGGAGTCACGTTGTGACTATTCGAAGTTCTATCGTAGATCTGACTTCGAACACGAACGGGGAGTTTTTTGAGAAGCAGAGCACCAAGAGCAGTTTCCTTGGAGTCATCACCGCCGTTACAGAACTGTCGAACGAGGGAGAACATACGATTGTAGAGAGTAGATAGCTGACGACCTTCGGGATCGCATGCTGGAAGCTGAGCCAGCTTGGTGAAGAGTATATGTTTCATAGTGACTTTGTCGTCATAGTGGGTTTTGAGGATGTCAACGGCGATTCTATAGTTTGCAGCTGTCAGAGATAGTCCTTGGATGGATTGAAGTGCACGACCTCGCAAGCAGGATTTTAGTAGAGAAAATTACGTGGTATCATCCATCTGGGGCTTGTTGTCCACCAGCGTAGTGAAAAGTGCCCAGAACTCTGGGTAGTCGAGAAGATTTCCATCGATAGTTGGCAGGTCCTGCATAGAGAGAATAGAGGCGTCAACAAAGTTCAGAAGCGTCGGATCAGGAGGAACTGCCGGTGAAGATGGTAGTAGTCCAGATTGATGAGCGAAGATTTGTGCAGAATTCCATTTTCCGACATTGTCATCGTGGGAGGCAGAGTCTGAGGAATCGGATGGAATGTGGAGCTTTCTTTTAGTTTACTCCTGATCAAGTGCGTTCATTAGGTAGTCGAGTTGTTCAAATTGATTGACTGCGGCCGTTATCGAAGCGCGGTAGTCGCCATACTTAGCAATATAGTCGTCGAAAATGGTAGACTCGTTAGCGTCCGAATGTTGAAGAGTTGACCATGCGTCATGTAGTTTAGTGATTTTTTCGTAGGTGTTCAGAAGACGCTTCCTGACTGAGTTGATTTCTTGTCGAAATGCTTCGAGTTCGTCGTTGTCGAGATGATCGACTTGGTGAGCTTCGGGAGAGACTTGATAGTCTTTAAGAATTGAAGTGGAAGTGGAAGTATAGCGTTGGAGCAATTTTTCGAAGAGTCCGATCTGACGGCGTAGTTGAGTGCTGTCTTCTGGAGGTGGCATTGCCGTGGTCGCCAGATGTTTTGAAGAGGAAACTTTGTCGAAGCTTTATTGTACCGATGCTGACATACAGATGGGGAGAACACCACCCTGTTCTTGTACGGTGGGCTTGTATACTAGACAAAGAAAAACAAGCTGAAGCGAGTCAAAATATAAAGGCTGAAGCGAGTCAAAATATAACCTTTCGTATAGAATGATGATTGACGCTTTTCGTGTGTCATGGAAGAAGAATTTCGGAATATTAGATTGTGATTCATAACAAGACCATTAAGAATGTGCACAGTTATTCTGTGATACTACAGAACATCAGTTGTTTTTCTCGATTTTTAGTTTTACTTGGAGTTTTTTGTATTCAAAAGGTTTCCAATCACCAAATAACGCTACACACAAAGTAGGCTTGGAAAAGCATTGCTAATTTCTGAAAACTACTAATAAGTTCGATCCTCTCCCTGGAAATCACACTTTTTGAGCATTTTCTTAAAACAGTCAATGTAAAAATGACCACATCTACTTCCCCTAGAATTGACTCGTTTTGTAGGGGCATGAACACTTCCAGAGGCTCGAGATAGTTGTTTCTAACGAATTTTTTGAGAACATGCCCTCCTTTTAACTGCCTCGACTTTTATTGGTACTCCTGTATTCCTTTTCGCCTTTTCGAGTTTCGGACAAGTGGGAGCCGTGTTCCAATAAGTCATTCAGTTATCGGTATAGAGATGCACTCCTTGATTCAAGGGTCCGTCCATTAGTCATGACCGCAGCAAACACAGCTTCTTAGTCCTTGCTTGTGGGCTGCTTACCGAAGTAAATCTTAAATCTATGTAAATCTTAAGTAAATCTTAGTCCACCATGTGTAACATCTTCAAAGCATGGCTTCAAAAGTTTTAGTCTTCAGTTCTACATTCGTCGGGTTCCACCAATAAACTTTCAAAACAACCCTCCAAATCGTCCACTGCAGGCTGATCCATTTCGACTCCCAAAGCTAATACTGCATAAAAGACCTAGACCTAACTCAAGCTGAGAACTCATAATTACCTTATTTACACCTGTTTCGGACTGAATCATAAAAACCTTCGAAAGAAGCAAAAAATGCCCTCATTAAAAAAATGTATGAACCGTTGGACAGCGCGGCTCAACGGTGAGCCGCGGAAGCGGAAAGCTTCGAAACGCGTCTGTCCCGCCCGCCAGACACACAAAAAGGCGCGTTGTCGTCAAAGGGTTAGAAGATTTCCCACACAAAGTATCCTGCGGAAACCTACACAAGTAGTAGTCTGATGGTAGCCGTTCTCCAGCTTTTGCATTTTAGGACTCCAAACTGGGACTGCAAACTCGACAGGTCCTCTTCTAATCAGGGACCATTCGTGGGAGTCAAGTGAGTCAAGTTCTGGAAAATACCATTCCTCTTCACCAATGAAGTCGGACAGCTGTCGTCGGCACAACTCGCCGGCAAGCTTGGCTCTGTGGAGCGTCCTGCTGGAAGGGCTACGAGATGTTTCAGAAAACGTAGCCTGATCAGTGCTTCAGTACTTCCATCAGCACGCTGTTTGAGTACTGGCCTTGGTCAATTATCACGCCTGCACCGAAGAAACCACGAGAGGCTTACCCTTGCCAGTGATTTCCTCGAAAAACATCATACTACTTTTCTGATAGCAACCTTTTTGTGAGATATTACACGCTGGATGTTTCTTTCTGGAACGCGAACGTTTTGCTTGGTGAGGGAAGGCTTTATCGTAAAAAAGGTTGCGTGTCATCACTCAAGTGGGTCTGTGACTTTCTGCATTTTTTGGCCCTGCAGAGTCTGTTGAGATCGGGATTGGAGCATACGATAGGAATGGTAGTGAGGCTTCTGCATGACATTCTTCCATCGCGATAACTCCTGTAAGCCGTGCCCGTTGACTTCCTTTTGATGGGTCACCCAGGCTCGCGACCGATTGGTAGACGGACCATTTCAATAGTCCTATCTTTAGAAACATTCTACCTTTCTATCTTTCCTGGTTTGTCTCTGATTCAATTTGTCTCTTCTTTTCTTTATCGCTTAATAGCCTCCTATACAGTTTTTATAAAAATTCCAAAGAATCTCATAATGCCTTTCCACCTCTCGCATGTCAATGATTGCAAGTGGCATTGAATGAGCCTCCTTCATCTGAAAGTTATTGGGAGTTCCACATCAGTAACCATGCATATTGCAAGGAAACCTTCTTATGCAAATAATTAATAGCAGGTTATGTGAACTTGATAGATTATTTCTACCTTAAAAATTACTGAACTTTGGCGCCAATAATTTTGGGACACCCTGTACATCTTGCACAGGCAATGTAAGCCGCTCTCTCCTGACTCTTTCGTGCTATTTCTCTCAAAAATCAGAGCACTGGCCCCCTTTATCATCACGAATTCGGACCTAGAATTTCTACATAAGTTGAATGAATACTATATCCTTATCCTTTCTATATAGAAACCGCATCTATCTACGAGGGCTGCCTTTTATATTTCGGGATTTGGAAACACTAGTGTAGCAATCTCGCAACTGACACCACTATCGTGAAGTTTGACTATTTTGAAGTTCCGTTGCAAAATTTGAGCGCAATTTGTGTTGTTTACACTAAGTTATAAGATTTTGTTTTGACCAAGTTATGGAGTTGAACCGTGAGCATTTTCGCGCGATTATTTTCTTCAACTTTCGACGTGGACTAACTAAACAGCAATGCATGGATGAACTTGGTTCAATTTTCGGTGATGAAGCTCCATCCAGAACCAGTGTTTATCGGTGGTCCAGCGAGTTCACCCGAGGTCGTAGTTCACTCGAAGACGAATTTCGTGGAGGTCGTCCAAAATCAGTTGTCGTTCCGGAAACGGTTCATGCTGTGCACAAACTAATACTGCAAGATTGTCATGTGACCTATCGTGAGATTGAGGCAACCTTAGGCATTAGTGGGATTAGTTTACATTCAATTTTGTATAAACATTCTACTGTAAAAAAATTTGTTGGCGTTGGATCCCACGCCACGACAATGCGAGCTCCAACACATCGGCTCAGACAACCGCATTTTTGAGCACTCAGAACAACGATTTGACAGGTCATCAGCCATGTAGCCCCCGGGTGACTTCTTCTCATCCCGTACGTAAAAATAAAATGAGAGGTCAACGTTTTTCGACGCTTGAAGAAGCCGTTGATGGTTCAGAATCCATGTTTTAGAGTTACCTCAAACAGAGTGGCAAAAGTGCTTCGAAAATTGGTTCGAACCCATACAAAAGTATATAGATCTTAATGTGGAGTATTTTGAAAGGCAGTCAAGCGATTTTCAATGAATAGTATTTGTTCCTGTTCTCAAATCCCGAAATATAAAAGGCAGCCTACGTATATATAAACCGCAGGACTTTTTGAATGGTTTTACTTCACGAGTTCAACCTTGGTCGAACTGCGAAGAAGTCAGCCACAAACATCAGTGTTACATGGGGAGAAGAAACTGCATCGGGGCGAACGGTTTGTCGCTGGTTTCAGAAGTTGAGAAATGGAGACGAGTCACTGAAAGACGAAGAGAGAGTTGGTCTACCATCGTTAGTTGATCACGATGTTTTGCTGAGAGCAGTCGAAGAAGATCGACGTCAACCTTTTAGAGAGATTGTCAAGAAGATGGTTGTCTTCTACACACTTCTCGCTGCCTTCCTCAAGCAGCTTGGAATGGTGAAGAAGCTTGACAAGTGGATGCCGCACGAACTCACGAAGCAGCAACAAAGGTTTTAAATTCGCTGATGAGAAGGAATGATGTTGAGCCTTTTCTCCATCGTATTGCAACGTAGGATGAGAAATGGATCTTGTATGATAACAGGAAGCGTTCTGCTCCGTGGGTGGGTGTGGATGAGCCTCCGAAAAATTTCCCAAACCAAGTTTACACGTCACGAAGACAATGGTCACAGTTCGGTGGTCCAACCATGGATTAATCCACTACGCGTTTCTTCCTCCAGGTCTAACTATCACCACACAGTCATGTTGTGATCAAATTCATAAGAAGTACACGAAACTGGGGCAAATGCAGCCAGCACTAGTCAGTCGCCACGGTCTACTGCTCTTACACGACAATGCGCAACCGCATGTGTCACAAATTGTCTTCCAGAAGTTGAACGAGCTGCGAATCGAAGCTCTATCTCATCCACCCTGCTCACCAGACCTGTCACCAACTGACTACCGTTTACTCAAACATCTGGGCAGCTTCTTAAAGGAACGAGTATTCAAAAATCGAGGCGACGCGGAAGCTGCCTTTCTCAGGTTTTTGGAATCCAGATCTCCGGACTTTTATAAGAATGGAATGGACAGACTTACATCACGTTGGCAAACATGTGTAGAATCGAATGGGGCTTACCATGAATAAAAATGTTGACTGTGAGATGAGTTATAACTTTTTGAAGAATAGCTGACGAAACGGCCAGAACTTTCCTTACAACCTAATAGACCTGCCTGTCACGACATAAATTTCGTCATTACAATATATTGGCCAACGGGATCGTCGATGCGTCGGCTATCAAATGCCTGCTGCGACGGGTGCGGATGAATTTCAAAGTATATAAACTCCCGTTTCATCTCCAGTGAAATACAGGCATTCCACAATGGTAAGGGGTGAACAAGAAATTAGTGATGGTACTTTTTTTTGGCTTTTTAGGTTGTTTCAATCACTACACAGATAAAAGTATGTAAATGGTTGCCAAATGCAGTTTGCTAGAGATGTGCGCTCCCAATAAATGGCTTATGACGCTACTATTTGGGGCGGAAGAACGGTACTGTCCATTTTTTTGAAGAGGGTGGTTACATTCATTATTACGCTTCAGGTTATCTTCGAGGGAATTCATTTATGAGAAGCCATTAGGCGCGCACGGTATCGTGCGCAGCCCAACTGCTTTCCTAAAAAGACACAGATAAGTTAAGGAGAGCTAAACTCATGATGGGCGATATGCAAACGGAGTTTTGGGTGTGTGTATGTGGGTGTGTGTGTATTTGGCCAAAATTTTTACCTCCTGTTCAGCCGTACCGGAGCATTGAAATTTGAAAGAAACGTAGGCGACAGGGTATTTTTTACACAGAAAGGAGGGGGGCCCGGCATAAGCCTGGCGATCCGATGAGATTATAAGAAGGCTGACATGAGGAGCTGCGCTGATATCAAATTCATTTTTCTAGAGTTTGCTTGTGCTGTTAAATTGTGACGGCAACAGGTAGAGGCGGAAAAATATTTTGTTAGTTGTACTCGCTCCGGATGTTATGATGGGTAGCGTATAACGTGAATAATCCCTGTGACAAGCGGAATTGGATTCTTCCATCGAGCGAAGTGGATGACTAACGACTTTTTTTTGCACTCGTGTAAAAAAAAGTGACAATGGGCTCTACTTCTAAGATACTATTATACATCCGCTTAGAGTTATCTTCGAGGGAGTCCATTTATCGAAGGTCATGAAACGCGCACGGTATTGTGCGCAGCTTAACTGGTCTTCGAAAGAAAAGATTGCCCAGCACATATTCTTAATGCTTTTTTGATTCCTGGTTGAGAAAAGCTAAAGGCAATCAATCTGATCATCGTTTTGTAATAACGCGCCATGAATTGCGTGATTGCAAACCGATGATCGAGTCGATCGACTGTGGCTCTGCGAGATTTTCATCTTTTGCGGCTATAATCCTTCAACTCGACGGTCAATCACACCTTCGTTACCCTCTTTGCAAAAATGACCTCAATCGAAGTGGGAGGTATCCAATTCCTGGAGCTGTCGCCATTGGTTTCGAATGGTGCATACACGGAATATGCTCTGCATTTTTTTGTGCTTATTCTTTCCACGCTCAACTGCTTCTTCATTCACCGAGTGCCGCTACCGTTACGCATCGATCCAGATAAAGCGTTTCTGTCAATCGAAGATGAGGGGAGAAGATGATTGTACACTCGTTTGAGTAAAGCTGGTGGGCTAGTGTTTTAAGTAAGTATTGAATAGTAATGCACAAACTTAATAACTAGCGTACGGAAGCCTATCATCGGCGAGTAGCGTTGGTGGAAGATGTTGTTTCAATTCAGTAAGGAAGTAATGTGTGCGCGTGTATGATAGTGGCTCACTTCAAACAAGAAATCCACAAAAGTATGAGATGCCCAAGTGACTTTACTCTTCCATTTCATAAACCGTGCTCTCCGCTTCTTTGGAAGCTAGTCAAACTCGTCATTTTTTGCAGAATGTGATTCACCGTGATGTCAAGCCATCAAACATTCTCCTTGATTGGAATGGCGTGGTTAAATTGTGCGACTTTGGAATTAGCGGGTTTCTTATCGAAAGTCGAGCGAGATCAAAACTCGCAGGCTGCCCACCATACATGGCTCCGGAAAGAGTACGCTCCACGGTAGGACAATTTTTTCGAATTCTCAGTCGTAAACTCTTCACCGTCATATTTTCAGGAAAATACTCCGTATGACATTCGTAGTGATGTATGGTCTCTAGGAATAACCCTCGTAGAGCTTGCAACTGGCCGCTTTCCCTACGAGGGAAGTGACTTCCAAATAATTACCTCTATCCTCGAATTGCCAAGTCCTTCGCTTAGAGTTTCGGTCGGAACTCAAAATTTTGTTGAATTCATAGAGTACACTTAACTTCTTTTACAAATATAATGCTTCCTGCAGGATGGTTTTTCTGAAGAATTCTGCGCTCTGGTTGACCTATGTTTGAGAAGGGATGTCGAGGAGCGGCCCCGATATGCTACAATTCTCGTATAACTTCATTTCCTTCCTTTTTTGAAAAGAATGCTCTAGATTATTTCACTTCCTTTCTTTTTTGAAAAGAATGCTCTAGATTATTATTGATGTTTTTCTCTTGATGACTTCGCAGTACAGTCCATTCATCGAATTAAGCGTCATCGCTTCATTGTGAAGAACGAGCTCGCCGACACGGATGTTTCGGAGTGGTTTGGAAGCATCATGACCTGATCAACAAGGACATAGAAGATCATCATGCAGTACTTTGGTGCAGATAAATTTCATGCCCTACTGTAAAATAGTGGTTCACTGGTACGAATCTTTAGTTTCCGCTCCTGACAGAGCTTAACATTGAGATTTTTTCAGTGTGTCGGTCTCTTTCGTTTCTTTTTCTGGAGCGACAACACTTGGAGGCTCCGGTCTGACAGAAATTTTGTTTTGTAATTTGCCCCATTGATTTCGAGAAATGGCGGCAAGTCATATATAGGGAAAATTCTTGGGGGCAGCTGTCTCGGTGGACATAGCGGTTTCACTTCGATAACGTCAGAGCTAGGAATGACGAGTTTTTGCATCAGTGTTTTTGTCAATTCTTTTGTCTATGCCGCTCACGCCTTCAACGCTCATTCTTTGTATTCAAACTTTCTGGTGCACATTCGTAACTAATCATACATGTTGTTTGTCCATTGCTCAAGTAACTCTAATAATAGTTCCCACTTATATGAGATAATTGTGAGTTTCTCTGGCCATGTCGTTGCCATCATATTCGTTGCGCCAGACAACCATAAGAGAATGAACTATTATCCTTAATGCTGGCTGAGCCCCTTTCACCACCTTTTTTTACCTTGGAGATGCAATGACGTCTCGCCTTGCAAAGTGATTCAGAACGCTATGCAAACGCTCTTATGAAAAGCTTCATGTATCCTGGCCAATATCAGCGAACAATACTTTTTACAAAGCTAGCATGGTTCGAGGTATTCTTACAAGGAAGGTCTTTCAGGGCGTGGGTCACTTTTTGGGAATGTTTTTGCATGGTATATGGGCATGAGCACTGAGTATAGAACTATGGTCCATTTCCGCTAAGTGGCCTTCTGAATGCCAAAAAAAGGGTGAAAATGATTTCGTCAGGAATTGTCGTTTTAAACCACTAAGCATCGCTTGTTTCATTCATGGTGTCGACTGTTCGCACAGTAGAAGGCGCCAGTGGACTGTGCATCGAAAATAACGTGAACAGTAGCCGATAAAGGGAGCCACATGTTGAAAAGTGGGGGAGTTTCATGTGTGCTCTCCACGGTTGAGCAGCTGGCAGCGACAGATGGTGTGGTGGATAGCGATGTGGACTTCGAATTGGTACAGCTAGGCTGGGTTGATGGTCTGGATCCCCGGGGCTTTGCGTTTTTTTCCATTTTATGCTGCCATCTCCAGGTTGGCTTCATATTGCACCAGGGCCAAAGCAGGTGCCTGACCGGTCGTGGTCGTAACCAGCACCAGCGACAACCTCTACAAGTCGTTAGAATTTGATGTGTGGAGCTACCAGTGAAGGAGCTTCCAGGCTTCACACTCCCAGGAGTCCCCCTTCCCCCTCAACTTCCTCACGTAGTTTTTTTCATCATCAGATGTTTTTGCATCCCTCACATCCAGAGTTCATTCAGTTGGTAAGATGTTGGTGAATTGGTATGATATCCTTTTTTTAGTCAAAAAACTCGATATCATATCAACTGTCCATACAAGTCTTTGAGACAGTAACGCAAGAAGACGAATCTGATTCGTTTTCCCATAGAAGTCCGCGGTTGACGCTTAGGGAAAAGTCGGAATCGGGAGGTACAATGAATATGGGGATCCTGTTATCTTTGCATCTACGAACGAGGTCGAGGACAGCTTCCATCGAACAGGAACCTTACTATTGGGGTTTGGCCCCCATTACAACAGTTACATATATAGACCTGATCACGACCATGACCAGTCAGGCACTTGCTTTCGCCGTAGGGCAATATGGAGCCAATCTGAAGGTGGCACCATAAAATGGGAAAAAACGGCAAAGCCTCGGGGATCCAGACCATCAACCCAGCCTAGCCGTCCCAATTCGAAGTCTACATCGCTATCCCCACACCATCCGTCGCTGCTAGGATGTCAATCGTGAAGAGCACATATGAAACTTCCTCCACTTTTCAACATGTGGCTCCCTTTTTTTGCTACCGTACACGTTGCAGTCCACCGGCGCCTTCTACTGTGCGGACAGTCGACGCCATGAATGAAACAAACGACGCTCAGTGAGTTTAAACGGCAATTCCTGACATAATCATTTTCACTAATTTTTTGGCATTCAGAAAGCCATTAGTGGAAATGGACCATAGTTCTATGCTCAGTGCTCATGCCCCATGCAAAAAAACATTTTCAAAAAGCGTCCCACGCCCTGGAAGACCTTCCTTGTTGGACATGCAAAGGTTCAACTGCTAAGGAAATTCCGTTGGGTCTTCTCGAAATGTCGTTCATAACGGGATATAGTCTTCTAGATTTCCAATTCATAGTAGCCATGGAACGTACAATACCCCCCTAATTGTTCAAAGAACAACGAGAAGACAGAGTTTGGGTTTTTCGTCTTTTATTTGGAGTTAGATAATTTCCTTAACCTTTTTTTCTGTGTTGAATGTTCGTAGTTCAACTCAGCTTGCCGAGACTACGGAGGATTAACTGAAAGGTTAGCTTTAAAATTGTCGATCGCCATTTGCGCGACGCTCGTTATAAGATAACCAGGGGCAATCTCCCATCAAAAGCGTTCTGCGAGTTGTAGGTTAGCTATCATGTTCCAAAGTCGGGCGAAAGTGAACTGTCCTCAGGATTTACTGATAATTTCGACACCAGTATTTTCAAAATTATGACGAATTTGGAATTTAACTTTGGTCTACGTTTGAATGGCAGCCGCTTTTGGAACTGAAGAATAGCAAATATGAGTAGATCGCTCGTCCCAGCCGGGTACATACCAATATTACAGAAGTTGCACTATTCATTAGTTTGTGAATGGTATTCTTGAAATTGCGAGTAGGCTCTGATTGATAACCAAAAAAAGTGTGCGGCATGTTGTCACAGAGAGCATTTGTTTTTTTTTTTTGCATTCTCGAGTAAAGATTTTGGTGTTCAGGAAAAATTGTCGTATTTCGTCGGGACATTCACTTTAACCCTATGAACCATCACTAAAAGTGGAAACTATTTTCTTAACCAGAACGGACTCCACATAGGCTTATGGTATCACTTCGAGGCGCAAGAGGCTAAATCTCTTTTTTTTTCATGTGAATTATGTATATCTCTGGGAATGTGAATAATTGAAATTCATTTTCAAAAACCTACATAGTGACATCACCTTTGGCACCTGTCGTCTACCCTACTCTAACTCTGCCATTAGTCACCTAGGGCGCTCGGCCTAGACAGCGTATTGACTATTCTCGCTTTGATAGGCGCCATCAACCGAACACCCTTAAAAATTGTTCTTCGAAACATATGTATGTGCACTGCTCGCATGCATAAACAACTAATTCAGTGATGCAGATCACTTTGCACAACAAAATGATTGGTTGCTGCGGCGGTTGATTAACCTTCACAAAGAGTTTTCTTAAGTGATGGTCTTATTTCTGTTCTGAGTCTGCATCACCTCGATCTTATGCATTTCTGAAAATAGGTTGCTTGCTATTGCATTTCTTCCTGATCGCAGGTGTTTTGCGCCCGCTGAAGCGGTTCCTGAAGTGACTACCTAGTGGGTTTCTTCGCACCTCGACAATAGCCTTGAATTCAATACGAGGGATCGCTCAAAGCATTGACCTTATCAGAGGCAAAGTAGAACGAGTTGAGTCTGGAAGAAATACAGTCGCTCGTAAACAAAGTGGAGGAGGATTGTGACAGCACGAAAAGCCAAGATGGCAAAATGAATATTTTCAGGAAGTAGAGACGCTTGAAAATGAGTTAAAGTTTACAAATGAAGTAGGTGAAGCAACGAAACTCATCTGTATGCTGAAGATAAGGGTCACAGAAGCCCCAACAATGAAAGCCGACTAGCCCGCAGGCTGGGAAAGTGTCCTCGAGCCCGAAGCGTTCACAATGGCCTCCTCAGAGCACGGACAAGTGTTGATCAGGCTAACAGCATACTGAATGAGCTCACGCAAAAAATTGAGTGGGTGCTTTTCATACCTCCACCAAAAATCTCGAAATTCCATGGTAAAGATCAAGAATTCCCCGAATTTCGGGCAGCATACGAAACGATTCTTCAAACAACCCGCCATTGTCCGCCATCGCGAAAAGGCTGCTTCGAGAGACAGACTACGCGGATGATCCCACAAGGCAACGAAGGTTAATCCCCTCCGTATAACTGTGACTGGATGATATAGACACTGTTACGATACTGTCTCGTGAAGATGACATCTCAGCGCGCAAGACTCTGGAGGCACTGTGGATCGCAGCAAAGACCCGAAAATCAACAAGAAGGACGAGTGCGTGGCGATTACGAGGGAGCTTGCGCCATTCGCAGACTTGTGTGGCTTTGATCTACACAGTCGATATCCCCGCGGGGCGCCGGGGCAGGGGTGACGGGTGAAAATACCCAGACTCGCTGAAAAATCAATACCATGCATGACTATCGGCAGGGACCTGACCTCGTATGACCTTATTTATTAGATTACATCTTGGGGGGTCCCCTGGAGTAATCCCTGACCCGACCTCTGAGTCCCAGCACATATAAAAGCGCCGTGAGGAACTTCGGGCTCAGGGTGCAGACAAGCAGCTCCAGCCGGTTACAGGTCAGCTCATCGCTTCTGTTTTACTTTCCTTTAGAATTCTCTTCTTGTAATTTGAAATGGTGGCCGACGAATCACAAATATAGTTTCGACTTACTGGCTTCGACGAAGGCGATATTGCCGAAACGTAAGCCGTGTGGATAAGGTGTTGTTTAAAAACCTCGAAGGCTAATACAATCTACGACGAAATTGTTTCAATATACGTGGTTAATCTAAAGTCGGACATGGGATATTCTGCGCTCAGTATCAGACGAATATTTCCGACTCGTGAGAGAAGTCTTGTCTCTCCGGCAGAAGATCACTATGACGAGACAATGCACCCACTTTCTACGCCGGTGCTTGAAGCACCACGTTATCCCAAACTTCATCGCAAACCGACAGCTACATGAAGTTTGCGGATACCCCGAAGGCTCACAAGAAATACGAGCGCTAGAGCGACGAATCCTTTTGGTGACACTCAAGAACAAGCGCGATCATTTGTATTCATGTATTGCGAAATGTGTTGCCAACGAATTATGTTGTGAACGATTTTTGCCGCATAACCTTTGGAGGAGGATAGTGGGTGCGTCGAAACATATTTGTGATTCTATTCATTCAGTTACCAAAGTAAGATTACAGAAGAAATTCTCTGGGTTAGTAAATCAGGAGCGATGTCAAAATCCTTACGATCAGCTGGCCTCAGAACACACGGGAGCGACCCCTGCAGCTGAAATAGGGAGCGGCAGTTCTGTGTCTGGGTCCAGAGTCACGGTCATCGGGAACACAGCATTGTCAAATGATGCAGTCGCTCTTTTAGAGTTAGGACCCAGTTACGCCCCTAGCCAATCACTCGGCCATGGTACACTACGTAAAATGGTGGGTAGCTTGCCAGCCCTGCACGATCGCCTCCTTCGCAAAGCTGAAATGAACTCGCTTTTCGAACACGTTCAGCGTGCAGAACACAATACGGCGATTCCCCCGCTGCCTTTCTCCGCCATGTTTCTCCCACCACAATAGCCTAATGTTGTTGCTGATACGAAGTTCCGTCTATCCGCAACAACACTCTTCTCAGAGCTTCGTCGAAACATAGGCGTACTCGTTCCCCCCAACCTAAGTGCTGCTCAAAGACGGGGACTCAAGGAACTCAGGGAATTATCGCAGTCGGGTGTAATAAAAATAAGCGTGAGCGACAAAGGAGGGGAGTTTGTAGTGCTCTCGCAGGACTTGGACAGGGCGATGACGCGGTTGCACCTACCAGATCAATCCACATACAGTCCTTCTGTCCCAGGGGAATTCACTAGGCAGTATCGGCATCTAAACAAAGTGTGGACGGAGACGGCGAGGTTGGCAAACTTGCCAAAAACTGTGATCAGCAGACTTAAATGTGACCTACCCATATGTCCCGTAATGTATCTGCTTGTTGAAGCTCATAAACTTCCCCAGGATGGAATACATGTGGAGGACCCTAGCAGGTTCAAAGTAAGACCCATTATAAGTTGTGTTGGTGGCCCTACGGACAGGATTGTTTGGTTTCTCAACCTAATCCTGATACAACTATTACGGTTTGTCCCAGCACACTTACGAACACTAATGGGTTCCTAAGAATACTACGTGAAGCCAGGTTAGAAAGAGGAAATGTAATGGAGTCACTTGACGTGACTTCATTATATACAAACGTACCAAGGGAAAGCGCATTGCAAGCAGTACTAGAAATCCTGTCTGAGCACCATGCTAGTCTGAATTTGTATGGCCTCATTATCAGGCACATTATGTTGCTGCTCGACGAGAGCCTAAAGTGCAACGTCCTTAGGTGGTCGGGTGAATACTACAAGCGAGTGAGAGGACTAGCCATGGGGCAGAGGTTAGCACCGGCGCTGGCTATAGCGTTCATGTCGAAAGTTGAAAGGCCCGTCTTGGAACGAAGGCCAATAATTTGCTACCGGTATATCTACGACTGTTTTATCGTGTGCTCCACTCAAACTGAGATGGACACCTGTTTTGAATTACTTAATATTCAGTCTGAACACATTAAGTTCACAAGGGGAAAACCGGCAGGGAACTGCCTCGCCTTCCTCAACGTTCAGATAAAATTCTCGCATGGTATCCAAAAAACGAAGTGGTACCGAAAGCCCAGCAGTAAGAATATCCTAGTCCATTGCAGTTCAGCGCATCTGTTGTGGGCTCGCAACTAGTCCACTTAATCACCTCAGGTAATACTCATTATAAGTACCTCTCAAGAAGATGCCGAAAGCAGGACCTAGCGCTAACATAGGAGTGCTATCAAGTAGGTAACTTAAGCCTTGCTGTTGGCGCTGTGCGCCCTTTCATCCCCTATCTTAATCGCACTTACACAGTAAACAACCATACGGTATCTGGGCACCGCCCACATTTATGTGTATATAAGCCTGCAGATTTGTATATTGTTGTCGGTTACTTTACGCGTCGTAATAAATAATTACACGTGTGCTGTATAAGTCCATTGGTCAGACTACCAAATTGGTGCATCGGCCGTTGGAACCAACCCCCTTCTGCGCTAGTTCTCCACAGTGAGAAACAGAAGGTTAATCACCAGCCTAACTCCGAAAACTCCTCCCTGAGGATCACGGAAAAGGCAATCACTTGTTTTCCACTTGCTGGAAACAAAAATACAGCCTAATTCCTCTACAATCCTCGCTGAGGGAAAGGAATCAAGGCAAAAAAGCATTCTACTCTCCCTGAGAAGTAAGAGAAAGTTTTTTTCCACCAGGTGGAATCAAACACTTCGGACTTTCCAACTATTCCTCCCTGAGGAATAAGGAATTCTGAAAAAAATCGACTGTGCTAGCTCTCCCTTGGAGAAACAGGCGATTTAACTAATTCTTTCCAACCCATTGAGAAAAATTATCAAAGTTCTTAACTAACCTTTCCGAAGAATTGAGAACCCAACAAACTTTTGTACATCTTCTTCACAGTGAGAAGCAGAAGGCGAATTTATTAAGCCTAATTTCTTTTCAATCCTCCCTGAAGAAACGGAATCAGAGCAAAAACTTTTCTACTCTCCCTGAGAAGTAGGCGAAAAGTTTGTATTCCACCAGCTGGGATCAAACGATCCGGATTTCTACTGAAATTCCTCACTGAGGAACTAGGAAGCCCGAAGAAATCGTCTGAGCTAGCTCTCCCCTGGAGAAACAGACGATTTGGCCAGTTCCTTCCTATTCATTGGGAAGAATCGACGAAACAAAGACCCACGTGGCAGGAGCAACTCTATTGCGGAACAAACGAAAGCTTCAATAAGCCGTTGTAACGCTCTAAGATTGCCAGAACACTCAGAAATCGATCATAAAACATCGAACAATGGCTGAAATTCAAGTGTTTAAAACAAAGATCACTCACGCTTGCGTACTGATCAAGTCTAATGAACCACAAGCCCACATAACACACATAACTTGAGCCAATCATTTGTGTTCCCCAATCAAATGAAGGAACGCAAGGAGTACATCAAAGAGAGAACTTCGATGCTGAACTATTTGGAAAAGTCAATCAACTCAGCAAAGCAGTTCCACAACACGTGCGTCGAAGAAGCCATAGAGAACATCAGTGGAAGAGCAGAGCAAAAAGAACGCGAAAAGCTCATGCTAGATTTAAACAAGCATCCGGAAAATGAATCGAACATGCTGGAAGTCGCTGTCATACAGTGGTTGAATAAGATCGACTTTAGAAAAGACGAGTTGCTGCAACAAAGTGCACCGATGACTTCGTCTCAAGACAGCCACAGCCATACTGTAAGTAACACCAGCTATAAAGGAAGGTCTTCTGGTGCAGCAACGCCTCAGGAATGCAACATTCGGGTACGACGCCCGCTACTCGAAGACCCTACCTTTTCAGGAAATTATAGGGACTTCAGCACCTTTTGGTCAGTATTCGAGTCGCTCATTCACAGCGATGACGACTTGAGCGACCAAGAGAAACTCCTCTTCCTTAAACAGGCACTGAAAGGAAAAGCTGCTTCGTCAATAAGCAGCATCCTGGTAATGGGAGAGAAATACATTACCGCCATCAATATTCTCAAAAAGCATTACGACCGAGTTGCTATATACTGATAAACGAAATCGAACGCCTTCCGCGAGCTCAAGGAAACCCAAGAAGTTGCCGCGAAACCCTCGAGGCTAACTCTTCGAGGGTCATACATCTGGAGCAGACAGGAACATCAATGAACGCCGATCGAATGTGGAGACGTCTAATACTCTCGAAATTCACAGAATCGATCTGCGGCACAGTCATTAGAAAAGAACATGAGGCTGGAAACTCCTTCGATGTGAACGAGATTATTGAGTCCATCGACGAAATCATCACACTTCAAGAAACAACCGAGATGACAACAAGAACCTTCGGATTTGATCGGAGCATGCAAGGCAATAACCGTTCACAACAAGAAACGTACTCGAACAACAAAACGATACCTGGTCAGAACATGAAAACGAGATGTCTTTGTGGAGAAACGCACCTTCCGCAACGGTGCAACAAATTCGTCTCACCAGAGGAGCGCAGAACCGAAGCCAGAAGACAAAGAGTTTGTTGGAGATGCTTCAACAAAGGGCGCAATTCAAGACAATGTCTTGTCATCAACAAATGTCCAAAATGCAACGAAGATCACCATCCATCACTCTGCACCTCTAATGGAAGCAGATTGCAACCAGCAAACACATCGCGTTTTACACAATACCCAGCTCCAGCTGCGAGTACCCATTAACTTCGGCGAAACACGATCGCTCACAACAGCCAGCAAGACTGCGCAGACAACAACAGGAAATTAGTCGAGTTCAAACCTTCGCAAACACTGCGCCTCAGGTGAATATAACAAATGAGCAAAACCAGCTATCCCGCGGCCAACATGTGCTACAAATAGCTTCAGCTCAAATTTTCAATGAATCTGAGATGGATTATCAAACTATAACTCTTCTCTTGGACTCAGGAGCTCAACGGAGCTTTATCAAATCATCACTTGGAGCGTCGCTTAAGCTGCCATCGCTCAGTACCACGTCATTCACTACTGTAGGGATGGGAGAGCTTCGAGAAACCTTCCAATCCAACGAAGTCCGGATTACATTAAGAAGCTGCCACAGATCAAAAAAACTGCAGCATCTATCAGTCTTCACGAAGGACAAACTAACAACTCATACAAGAACCGCCGAACTATCAGAAGCAGACAAGAGCTTCATCAAAGAGAAGAAAATCTCGGTTGCGCAGCGGAGTCTAATCCCAGCAGACGTATCTCCTGATCCACTTGTTGGGCAGGATCTGCTGCACAGGATTCTCGACCACAGCTCGGCAACTATCAAATTACCATCTGGATTAGTCCTCACACCCACTATCTTCGGGTACACAATCTCAGGGACTAGCAGCATACCAGATTCAATGAAACAAGTTAAAGATGCACAATCTAGTTTGCTCATTGTGGCTACTCCTCTTATATCATCAAAAGACGATTACAAAACGGACGTAAAGCATCTGTACTAGCTGGAATCACTTGGACTCAATACAGAAAGTGAGACAGATAAGGCAGCCGTTATCAAATTTATGGAAGACTACAGGGAAACCATTTCTATCGAAAATGGAACCATCACTGCTGGATTTCCATCCACTGATGAAGTCAAGAACCTCAAAGTTAACTTCAGTGTGACTTATCGAAGATTGCAAAGCCTATTGCGAACACTGAACGGGGATGAAGAGAAACTCAAGCTGTACAACGATACTCTCACGACGTACCTTCAAGAAGGAGTAATAGAGGAAGCGAAAAACTTTTCACACGGCGTCGCTACCTTCTACCTTCCTCACAGGCACGTCTGGTCTCCTTCGAAATCTACCAAACTACGAATTGTATTCGATGCCTCTTCACATGCAAAAGGCGAGTACTGTCTCAACGACGTGATCTTCGAAGGCCATTCATTAGCCCCATTGATACATGAAGTGGTTCTCCAATTCCGCACGCACCTCAATACGATGGTAGCAGATATACAAAAGGCGTTTCTACAAATACGACTGCCTAAAGAACACAGACACGTGACAAGATTCCTCTGGGTGAAAAATCCATCCCTTCCTCTGACAGGAGACAATCTCAGGTACTTTCACTTTTGTCGAGTTGCTTTCGGCATAAACGCAAGCCCAGCGATTTTAAATCAATCGATACTGAAGCAGATAGAACAATCGCAATCGGACATTGCATCAGAGCTACCCAATTCTCTCTACGTAGACAACGTACTCCTCGAAGGCAGAACTGCCGAGGAACTATTAAAGAAATATACAGAGTCAAAGCGACTATTCTCTTCCATCGGGATGAACCTGCGAGATTACCTATCAAATTCTGTTACCGTCAATAAGAACATCGCCGAATGTGATCGAGCGGCCTCTACCAAAATAAAGGTTGGAATGCAATGGAACGCCATAGAAGACACCATAACTCTGCGATGCACTGAGAAGCAAGCAAACAAGTCCTTCAAAAGAACAGTTCTCAGCCAGATCAACGGATATTGTTACGATCCCCTTGGCCTACTATCACCGCTAATGGTTCCTGCCAAGATATTTCTTCGGGATCTTCACAAACAGAAGTACGGATGGGACGACGTCTTGTCTGAAAAGGATCAAAACACTTGGAGATCCATCACATCGAATGTGATTGGGTTTGAAGTGAACTTGCCCAGGATGGTTGCGGAAAAGAACGGGACCAGCAGTCATCACAATGTCAATATTCGTGGATAGCTCCAAGAGGGCGTAACAACAACGTCTTGCGAAGGCATCAAGGAGACAGAGCTTTTCACCGCGAAGTCAAAAGTGGCGCCGATCAAAAAGGAACAAACAATACCTCGGCTAGAGCCTCTATCTAATTCTTAGGACTCAGCCTAGCAGAGTCCACCATGAATAAGGTAGACATCATGTTAGGAAAAGTCAACCTCTTAAGCGACTCAACCATTGCCCTATGTTGGATACAAGGATACAAACGTCTACCAACTATGGTAACCACGCTCGTCCAAAAAATTGGACTCATCACAAAAAGAATGCGTGATACCAGCAATGTCACATTCTACCATGTGCCAACACATGAGAATATAGCCGACTGCGCGACTAGAGGGGTGACCAAAAATGCACTAAAATGTCACCGTTGGTGGTCTGGTCCAATATGGTTGAATACCACATTTGATTGCTGGTCTGCCAAGGACGCAACTAATCTACGAGAACAAAACTTCGACAATGACGACGAAAACTTGGCATGCACCTCCGCGTCCACGGAAGAAGTCAGACACCTAGTATGGCCCCTAGAGCAAACCAACAGCCTCTTCAAATTGCTACGAGTCGCCTCGTACTGTGCTCGCTTCATCCGTAGAGCGACAAGGGACAAAATTTTCGCCCTAAAAACAAAATCGCTGACGACGGCTACATCCTCAGCTGAGGAGATAACATTCGCCGAAAAGCTCATCATCCGGCGAGAACAAACCAAGCGCAATTCTGCTTCACTCATGGAGAACAAAAAGCTCAATGTCAAACTGGATAGCGATGGCATATTGAGAAAGTACAGTAGACTTCAAAATGCAGACGTTAGCTTCGACACTGCGAATCCTAATCATATACCGAAGCAGAGTAATCTCGGACATTTTATCGCACTGCGACTGCACAATAAACTTTCACACTGTGGAACGAACCAGCTTCTGTACAACATCAGACAGCGATACTGGATCCCACAGGATCGAGTTCTTTGCAAAAGGATCTTGAACTTCAAAATGCAGACGTTAGCTTCGACACTGCGAATCCTAATCATATACCGAAGCAGAGTAATCTCGGACATTTTATCGCACTGCGACTGCACAATAAACTTTCACACTGTGGAACGAACCAGCTTCTGTACAACATCAGACAGCGATACTGGATCCCACAGGATCGAGTTCTTTGCAAAAGGATCTTGAAGCACTGTGTGATATGCAGAAAATACAATGCTGCACCTCACAGGTACCCAAATATGAGTCCTCTTCCTTCGGAGGGTGTTACACAATCACCTCCCTTTTCTCATACTGGCGTAGACTTCATGGGTCTTATTATGGTCAAGTCTTCATCCGGAGAAGACTCCAAGCGATATGTTGCTCTCTTCACCTGCTTAGTCACAAGCCTTGTTCATTTAGAAGTAGCTATGGATCTATCAGCGAGGAGCTTCATCTTCACGCTCAAGCGATTTATCGCTCGAAGAGGAATTCCATTGAAGATAACAAGCGACAACGGCACAAACTTCCAGCTGACCGAATCTATTCTATATCAAAATCGGAACCACGAGGAAGACAGCCGCTTGTCTCTGTTCCGTGCAGAACATCGAATAACATGGAACTTTATTCCACCTTCATCACCATGGATGGGTGGCGTATGGGAGAGAATGGTCGGCACTGTCAAGAGATCGATGCAAAAGACAGTGGGCCGTCGAAAGCTAACAGACGAACTTCTTCACACTACACTCTATGAAGTCGAAAGCATAGTCAACTCGCGGCCAATCACAACTATTGGAGATCAAGATTCACCATGTGAAGCCTTGCGGCCGATTGACTTCATATACAAGGTTGTAAGACATGGAACTACCCAGCTTACCTCAGGAGATCACGAACGATAAAGATTTTCAACCTCTTCCCGAACTCCCTTCTCAGAAGGCGGCAAAGCTAGCTGTAACAGCGACTGAAAAGCTCACGAAGAAGTTTTGGAGCACATGGAGGAACGAGTACCTCATGGAATTACGAGATCGTCACAATGTAATCGGATCAAAATCAAGATTTTCAGAACAACCTCACATCGGCAACGTACTTATTCTTGATGACGACTCCCAACTGCCGAGGGGTCAGTGGCCAATGGCAGTGATAACTGATCTGGTTAAAAGCAGAGACGGAGAATTTCGAAGCGCCATGCTTCAAACATCAACAGGAAGAGTCGTTAAGCGACCAATCAAACGACTTATCCCTCTAGAAATACACTCTTCCATTCATTCTACACAAGATCGAAATAACGAATCTTCAGCAGCAAGAACAAGAGCCACTACTTCGAGAATAACATCTTCGCCATCGAGGAAATCAGCTGACGCTCCTACAAGACATCAGCCACCAAGAGATGCGAAGAACAAAGCTTCTTATAAAGCCACGTCAAGCTCTTTTGGATCAATTAAATCAGCATCATATACATACACTCTTCATGAGCGTCATATGCAAACTTACGCTAGCCGGTTCAGCTTCTTCAGCCACAGTATCATGCTGGAGTAAAGGTGCAAGAATACATACAACGCTGTCCTCCAAAGCTGAACTGTGCGTGAACTACAAAGAATGCGTAACGATCCCTGCTGAAGCCAACATAACGGAAGTAGCACTACCATTCAAGCATCTCTTTAATCAACACACTATTCAAAGGCGTACAATCGATGGATTTGAGCAGCACACAGAGACTATTGTCTGTCCTTCAGGGAATATGTGCGAGAAGATAAACTGTATAATGTGCCCGGAATTTTTTGGGAACCCTCACTGTGCGCCACAATTGTTGATAGGGATCCTAGCGATATGCCTTGCACTCGTTCTAGCCCCAATATCAGTGCTGTGCTTTATGGCTTTTCGACAGATGCTAACACGACAGCTAGAGGAAAACATAACAGTGACAAGCTTGTCTGCGCTATCAACGAGCTCAAAGATGATCAATTTCACCATAGTGATGGCATATATGGTTTCTAGTGGACAAACGTGTCAATACACGCATACACTCACAGTCAACAACACGGTTTGCTCCAGATCAACCAGGATAACCGATTGTTGAGAAATACTGGAAAGCACCATAACGCTGAGCGAAGGGAGACCCCAGGCTTGCTTTCGTTTTCGAAACCAAAATCGAACAGTCGGAAGCATGGAAATACGTTTGCAACACGTAATCTTAACCTGCAATCCAGTAGTGTTCTTTTATACGAGAGACGTCAACATTTTCACAGAATCCGTTGAACGATACCATATGGCTGGATCTTGCACTCCGCAAACCTGTTCACACATCAGCATCAGGTCAGAAATCCCCGAGCTCCATAATACATACGTGTACCCCGGTACTACACGACGTACCACATCCTGTGGCGGAATAGGATGCGGATGCTTACTCCCTATGCCAGGATACCTATTCTCTCGCTCTTATGCCAAACCGAAGAATGAAAAGATCTATCAGGTGTTCCATTGCCCAACATGGCAAGAGTCAGCCTTGATATCATTCAAGCATGAAACACCACATGGAGCGGAAGTGTCGGATACAATCTCAATCGGCACGCAGTCAACTCATGCTATGAAGGATGCCGACCTAACGCTGCAGTTTGTAACAACTCCAGCAACACCTTTATTAGGAACGACATTTGTAGGGACTGTCAACATCAACCAGTCCGAAGTTGCGCTAATTGATAGCGAGGACTTTTTTGCCTTACGCTGCACTACGATGAAAAGTGCTTCCAACATATGAGGATGTTATGTTGAAGACAGATGCTCTTGCTCTCCATCAGAAACGGAAGCAAGATGTGGTTGCAACAGTGCTGATATAAGCAGTAAAATGGTCTCTATTGACAGCCGCCTCCCTCTATCTTCCTCACTCCTTCACCTTCAAGACGGCCATGGAAAAATTTGTGGAGCTGTTCTTAGTGCTGTTATCGATCTCACCATAAGCACCTCTGCCGTTTGTCGAGCAGACTATTATCGACGACAAAAACTGCGAAATCACGTCATCGCCAGTACAAGTATGTTACAATTGCCTACGAGGAGCTGATGTTGTTTTTTCATGCTACTCGAATCAACCGATCATGATAGAAGTGGAGTGCCAAAGGAACTTATTTGCCGCCGCCTGCAACTCATCCACAGCCCAAACTACTGCGACCATCCATGCAACTAGGCCAAAGTACGAAGATATCTGTGATGTGAAGTGTGGACGTAAATCTCACAAGGTTGTCATCTCAGGGATACTAGCATTCCACACGCTCTGGAACTCCAACTCACCACCGGGAAGTTGAACACGCGAACTACGTCAACATGTTCAACTTCCCCGACTTAGAGCATCTGATCGACGTAGCAATCGACCACTGGAAAACAGTAATTCTGGCCACGGTCGCGATCGCAATATTCATCGCGAGCACTCTGCTAACGGCAGCACCTCGCATACTCATGTACATACGATATGATATCAACCCCAACCCGGCACTTGAACCATTAGCGTTATCAAGGGTCACACCTCAGCACTCGAGCCATCTATATAAGTCAGCAGCCAACACTCTGCAACAACATTCACGCAATGTCTTCGTTATAGACTGCTCCACGCTCTTCCAATGAGAAGCAAGAAGACCTCTTGGACGTGGATATCACCGGAGCTGAAGCGCTTCTGGCTGACATTCAAGATCCTGGTACAATCTCTGCTCTTACTACCAAACCGCGTCCGAAACGGACCCCCAAGGTCCCTTCCACAGCAACACCCCAAAAAAGAGAAGTCTTAACGCTCCACCAAAGACTACATTGCGACCTCTCATGATATCCCATGATGAGAAGGGCGTCTTATCAAACGAAAATGCTCGGGATATTTTCTACGCTATATTAGATGCCGTCAACAACATCAAACGGAAGCAAGATCGAATGGAGGACCGCCTACGGAGAATCGACGAGAGGACGCACGCATTGGAGGTGTGGACCCAACGTGCAATGGAAGTGCCTCGACCAGACGCACCACAGTGCCCAACTGTAGCACCGATACGCTACTGCGAGGTCTGCTACGTGGTTGGGCACCAGGCTGCGACTATTACTGTCGTTGTACAAATTATAGCTACCGCTATTCTCGCCCCGCCCCAGTGTTGTTGGCTCACAACTAGCCCACCTAATCATCTTACGTAATACTCACTATTAGTACCTCATGATAAGATGCCGAAAGCATGTCCTAGCGGCAACATAAGAGTGATATCAAGTAGATAACTTAAGCCCCCCTGTTGACGCGGTACGCCCTTTCATCCCCTATCGTAATCACACTTATACAGTAAATATTCGTACGGTATCTGGGCACCGCCCACATTTATCTGTATATAAGCCTGCAGATTTGCATATTGTTGTCGGCTACTTTACGCGTCGTAATAAATAATTACACGTGTGCTGTATAAGTCCATTGGTCAGACTACCGAAGCATCCATTGAATACGAAAACTGCCATTGTCAAGAACATGTTTAAAACAGGTTCTGCAGTTTCGTCTGTAGGCGATTTTAGAACGGAGTCCATGGAAATGGCTCGTCAGATTGCGCAGGAGAATGGATATGGTTGCGATGGCAGCCTGCGTGGCGTAGAAGACGTGCTAAGATGGAACATGCGCAAGAGGAAGAGCGCACAAAGGTACCCTTCTGTGTACCTTTCGTTTCAGATGATATGAGCGCTGCCATCCGCGTTTGCCTGCGAAAAGCTGATCTCCAGGATAGTGTGCAAGTGGTCAAAATTCCCCCCTCGAATCTCAAAAGACAGTTGGTCCGAAACCGCCTCTATGATCGGAGATGCCAAACGCTCTCCTGTGTGATTTGCCCTTCCAGAAAGGAAGGTGGTTGCATGATCTCAGGAGTCGTATATCTCATTACATGCTAACTGTGTGGGGAGGAATATGTGGGGGAAACGGGAATACCACTCTGCATTAGGATAAAAGAGCATTTGGATGGGCTAGAAACTTCAGAAAGTCCACTACTCTAGGTGATCACAGGATACAGCACCATGCGAACGAAGGTGTGACGGTCTCTGTTACGATACTCTCTCGAGAAGATGACATCTCAGCGCGCAAGACTCTGGAGGCACTGTGGATCGCAGCAAAGAACCCGAAAATCAACAAGAAGGACGAGTGCGTGGCGATTACGAGGGAGCTCGTGCCATTCGCAGACTTGTGTGGCTTTGATCTACACAGTCGATACCCCCGCGGGGCGCCGGGGCAGGGGCGACGGGTGAAAATACCCAGACTCGCTGAAAAATCAATACCATGCATGACCATCGGCAGGGACCTGACCTCGTATGACCTTATTTATTAGATTACATCTTGGGGGGTCCCCTGGAGCAATCCCTGACCTGACCTCTGAGTCCCAGCACATATAAAAGCGCCGTGAGGAACTTCGGGCTCAGGGTGCAGACAAGCAGCTCCAGCCGGTTACAGGTCAGCTCATCGCTTCTGTTTTACTTTCCTTTAGAATTCTCTTCTTGTAATTTGAAATGGTGGCCCACGAATCACAAATATTGTTTCGTCTTAAAGGCTCCGACGAAGGCGATATTGCCGAAACGTAAGCCTTGTGCATAAAGTGTTGTTTTAAAACCTCGAAGACTAATACAGTCTACGACGAAGTTGTTTCAGTATGCCGAGGTTAATCGAATGTCGGACATGGGATACAGACACTGAAAATGAAATACGGCAACAAGCCCGCCAACAGATCTCGTATTTTTCACCGACCGAGGTGAGTGAGTCGACTGGATATTCAACTCAAACAGCATTCTTGCTTTGAGGTCAGATACTCATCCTTCTCCGCACTAAAGCCCTCAGTCGAGTAAAAGCAGAGCCACCCCCTCTCCTCCCCCACCCACTGTAACTTCCATCATTTTCTAACTACGCTTCGAAGGAAGGAATGAGGCCCGGCGTCAGTCGTATGTCTGGTAATTTCATACTTGACAACAAAAGCCTTATAGTTCCATTAGGCCTGCGCCTAGCGAACAGTCTTCAGCGCGGGCGTGGATCAATCGATCCTCAAGACACCGCTATAGATGCCTACGTCTTTTTACAACATGACTACGGACGACTATGTGCGTTCTGCGACTTTAATGCCCTATGGACATGTATGGCATAGAGCACTCAGCAAAACTTGTCCTCTGGAGATCTATCTACAAGCCACGATGAACATCAGGAATTGCCCGAATACCGCAGTTGTTCTTCTGAATAACGAATAAGTAAAACCATCCTGATGAACATCGCCCCACGCAAAAAGGCAAAGTCAAAACCAAAAGGTCATTCAGCAAGCGATCTTTGAATAGCAAAAATGAACCGAACCATATGTATCCACCGCCGATCTGATCCTCACTATACATCCCAATCCTCATGATTACACTTTTATTCTCTCGTTCGGACGCTCCTCCACCACTATTGTGCGAGAGAGGAATGATTAGAATATTTCCACCTGGGGGAAAGTTCGAACTCTGCGTGCGAACAACCTGGAAATGCTTCTTAGCAGAGCCGACTCACTTCTCTCTTTAGCTGCCATTTACTGCTACAAACAACAGTATTTTCTCTGACAATATACAGAATACAAGCTTCATTGAAAGAATTTCGCATTATTTGTGCTTTTTCACAAGTCTTCTTCTAAGAGCATGTTTTCGAAACCACTAACTGGCAGTCCTCATTTCTGGCCGATGAGAGCTCTCATCTCTGTTGAGTCCATTGTATACGCAATAGCTTCCGTTCCATTTATCATGATGAAAGGCATAAAGCTGTGACGAAATACGCATAGAGAAAGTGGTCGAAGAGCAAACACTGCAAATTGTCATACAAGCATGGAAAGTTCAATTTACCGCGAGAAAGACACAAAGACGTCGAGAAAGGCTGCCGCAGCCGTGCTAATAAAAAAATCGACTTATAAACATTTAGCCCGTAGCGCCTTGGCATCATCGTCGCGGTGACTTTTGCGTCAGTCATGCTTCGCTGGCAAGCAGACTACCTTCATGAGCATACGAGACATTGCGCTAATACCACTTGCAATTTCAATGGCGAATGCTCTGTGGAATTCAGCAGAGATTAATACACAGATGTGCGTCACAAAAATACCGGCATAGTCGCTCACCAAACCCGATCCATGGTCCCATGCCTATGAAGCGTCACACTTACCTCCACTCCGATCCGCCGCTCCGTGCAGGCTCGCGGCCATGTCTTACGTGCTTTCCCCCCTGTTGAACGCTCTCCGGAGACCACCTCCATAACTTCGTTCAGAGAATCGTTTGGCAGATTTTGAATGCAGATTCGAAATCAGCATCAAAAAATAAGTCTAGCAGTGCATGTCTCATTTCAAATGGCCACTTCGACTTGAGATCCTTCCCTTGTTAGACTAAAACTTGTACAATTCAAACTAGTCGTATTAACAGAGCAACAATAAACAGTAATGCCGAATCACAATAATAGTAGTGGCGAGTGGGCCCAACCCGCATCAAGGCCAGGAAAATACGAAAAAACAAGAAAGAAAGAAATTATAGAATATAGCCGATTAGCTCAGCTTGTGACAAGAGGCTCCTTCTGGCCGCCTATGACAAGAAAGGAAAGAAGAACCAACCCTGAAGTGTGAATAAGGAACATCGGCATAGAAGACCCGAACACACGGCAAAGAGTACTGTAATTATTGAACAATGGAAAAAATGAAAAAGGGAACCAATGAAAGAAAACTGTTGATTTTGATTTTGGTCCCTAGTCAAAATGAAAAGTTAACATGCTAAAGGAGAGACTACGACCCTCGTCAGTGCGAGGGATCCTTACATGATTGCTGTCTTGAGTCTCCTTCAAGCGTGTCCAGAAGCAGCCCTTCAGGGCCAAACATGTAAGAGCTAAAGAAATGAACAAGAAAAAGGAAAAACGAGGAAATGAAGGCAACTGTACCAAGCAAGAAAACTAAAAAAAATTAAGTAAAAGAAGCAAAATTTGAACTCACTGTCCCTCCGTCTGCCATCGGGTGGAGCCTCGCTGCTACCAGTTTGGTTTTGGGTACCCTCCAGTAGCTTAGTCGCAACACAAGATCAAGTAACCCTTTTTGAAGGTGATAGTGAACAGAAAGAATACAGAACGGTGTGCTGACGACGGCAGGACGGCTAGTCAGATGGCTGGCGATACGCCGCTGAAGTCGAATATCTCAGCGGCGGCTGCGACGGCAAGTCCGCCATCCACACATATCCACGCATTTTACACGGGGTTCGCATGGAGGCCTGTAATCAGTGCCCTTTATCGGAGCACGCGGACGTTTCTGCGTAAGCTGGAGCTGGTCGATCCCATCGATCGGTTGAATAAGCCCGAGGCTTACATGCTCCTGGTGTATGTATGCAGTCACGCCCCCCCCCCCCTTATTACGCCCTATCTTGACTGTTTTCCCTCTTTCCAACACCCCCTAGGCTATCCTTGGGGGCCGCAGTTTCGTCTAGCGAGAAACCTCAATAACCATTTTCAAGATACAGCCATTAACAAAATGAATTTGTCAAACAACAAACATACAATAAGGATAGAAAGGTGCAAAGTCAATTATCAGCCGGTCCAACACTCCTTCGAATTAGTCTCCAAATGATACAGCCATCAACAGGATTTATTTTTTCAATAATAAACATACAATTAGGAGAGAAAAATTCAAAGTCAATGATTAGTCGGTCCAGCTTTCCTTCGAATTATTCCGAAAATGCGGTGGTCTAGGTTATAAAGACTCAATCAATTCCTGGTCAACTTGGTGCCATGCTTCGATGATCCCTTTTTCCAACTCCTTGGCGCCTCTGAATTGCTTGTCTTAGGCGTAAATCTTCCGCACAATGAAACCGCATACATTTTCCAGGTTCATTCTCCATGATTTAAATGGGGGCTGTTCGTCAGCCAGGACAGAAGTGCAATCCGGCTCCGACAGAACCAAGCTTGGGTGCTCCTGCCTATGTGCATTGGGGCGTTATCTTGAATAAAAACAAGGTTTCGTGCTGATTCTGACACCAGAAAGGGAAAAGTGCACGGCACATAACAGTTCAATAAAAGGACGAGTTCATCACCTTTGGTACAAAACATAAACGGATACGCCTACTCGATGAAATCGCGGCCCAAATCATGGCTCCCCCTTAAAAATCTGTCTAGAAACTGACGATTATCCATCTTCAGGTCGTGTCAATAAAATCGGTCCCCGTCTGGACCATCACAATTGAACTTCTTTTCATCAGAAAAATGACCTGGAGAACAAAAACCATCAAGAGGAGGAAGGTCAAATGTCAGCACATAAAGGACACCTTATTCTGCTCGATTCGGCTGCACCTTCTAGCGGAAGCGACCTAATTTTTCCCATGTCTTTTTGTCATGAAGGGTGCCCTACGCTTTTCCCGCTTGACGATGGGCTTGGAATTTATGATCACCTTCCAAACAGTGTTCTTTGAGATGTTGTGCTTCAGAGACGATCGGATTTCCGTACAGGACTTGGTGGAATTCGACGCTTCCCTCAAAATACGGCGCATGTCTCTGTTGGACAGCTATGAAGGGCGTCCAGCACTTCTTCTGGTTCCATAGGCTTTGAAATTATTAATGAAGTCATCCACAAATGGGCGATATCAACCCAAATCTCGCGCGATTCTGCGATTCGAAAGTCCCTGCTTTTTTTTTGCGAGAATTGGACCTTTCTCGGAGTCCGAAAGCAACTTTCCTCTCCCCATTGCCTGGGAATGGAAACCGCGCTCCTGGAAGGACCACTAACTGTTTCAGAAAGCGGAGTTAGATCAGTGCTTCCGTACACCCATGAATATACTCGGAGTGCCCGTCTGCCAATTTTCACCCCGTTACCGACAAAACCAACGGCGTCTTACCATCAGCCGTGACAGGCTCAGTAGACATCATTCCGCTGTTCTTATACTTTTCCGTGAAAACTGCACTATCACTGTTTTAACCAGAACGCCACCGCTTATTTATTGAGAATCGCTTTTGTCGTGAAAAGTTTCTTGTCATAGAGAACGATGAAGGTATGCGTGTCCCCACGCAAGTGAGCCTAATTTTTTGACCCTACAATGCATGTTGAGATCGGAAATGAAGTTAGCTATAATCATGAGGTTTCTGTTTGACAATCCGCAAATCAACAATTTTGTTGAGTTCTGCTCAACTGCCTTCGTTTTCATGAGCCACACATGATCAGATCGATTTGACTGCAAACTGTTTGAATAGTTTAATCTTCGCGAACCTAACCTTTCTACGGCCTCCTGGCTCGACCTGGATTGGTTCTGCTTCTGTGTATTTTTTAACACATTTTGTACGATCAGTAACGAAATCACGAAGGAATTTCCTATCCCCTTCCGCTAGTTGCGTGCAAATGATTGCAATAGCATTATCAAAAAGATATTGGGGTCACACTCCAGTAATTACGCGTATTGCAAGAAAACCTACTTGTGCAACTGCTTAACGGCACAGCCTACGATAAATGGATCATGAGATTCATCCTGCTTATGACCGTGTGGCCCCCTAAAATAGCTTGAGCGACGCTGTGGGGTCAAAGAACGGTGAAGATAGGACTTGATAGGGGCCCCAAAACCGGCTTAGCCGACGTACACACCCAAGACGGACGAGTTTTCAGGTGTTATAAAAGCTGTAGAGGTTGCACCATCCGCACCAGGAAACACACCTTACAGCTACTGCAGGCAGCTGCGTGCAGTGGAGCCCATTTGAACAGCTCGTCTAAATACCACCTCTTTGCAACTTCTGTCGACATAACCTCGTCAAACCTCTGATTTTACTCTTTTGAATGTTCCATCATGTTTCTCCAAATAAGCCGCTAACGGCGCTTACTTTGCCTATTTAGCCATATTCTATGTTATCACTTACATTATCCGTCGAAAACCACATAGATACCCCAAAAGTACAGTGAACTTCGGCATCAATAACGAGTGTGAAACTAATAGACTATTTTTGCCTGAGAAGTTCTTGTACACTGGCCACCGTAATCTCGAGACACTGTATTATATTTAACCAGTGGGCTCGCCGGCTGACGCCGGGCTCCCCTTGTTCCCGTGTTAGAATGGCCTCCCCGCCTGCACCACCCATCAAATTTGAGCGCTCTAGGTCCACGGGAATAAGAGCTATGAATTCCCACTCAAACCCCTACCACTGGCCCACTGTGGATGGAGTCCTGTCGCCCAGCATAAGTGTTCCCATCGTGCCTTCTACTCTTCTACCCAAATTGAAAGCTCTAGGTCCAAATTCAAGTTATTCACACAAACCCCGTCCCTTGTGGGCGGTGTCCGGTTCTGCCACCCTTCATAAGTGTTCACATCCCGCCGCCTATACTCCGTCCAACTTTGAACTTTCGAGGTCCACGGGAACAGGAGTTATGATTTTCTAAAATGTTTTCATAAAGCATTGCATTTTTGGAGAACGCCCTGCCCATCGGGAGTGAGTCTCCCAGTTCGATTTAACTTACCCATGCACACCTCCAGCCACCTTTGAACCCCAGTTTTGAAGCCGCTTTGTGACTGAATTTGTGAATTTCATGGTGCTCAGTACAGCTCATTTCGATGCACACCACGCCCACTGTGAGCGGGGCCCCGCCGAGCTGATGTGTGCTTTATACTTCTCGGGACATGGCCCATTCAACCCACGCTTGAAACGGTCTCTCCAGGCAAGTCTAAAGAGGCTAAGGAATTTCGTGACAGGCATAAATAACGACAGACGACAGACGCAGAGCTTTATAGTAAGTAGGATGCCCATTTCCTTTATTATAACTATGAAATCAAGTTTTTTCACGAACTATACCATATTATTTCCTGCCTTATTTGAAGGGCAGAAAATTTATTTATTTTGATAATGCTCAACAATTCTATAAGGCCAACACTCTCCCTTACTGGCTATTTTATTAGCGGTGTTTTAATAAGTTTATGATCGGTGCGGGAATGATCGTGCGACAGCACCTAAGTAGGTTTTCCTCGCACCTGGGCGCGAAGAGACCTTAATTAAGCTCCCGACCTCAGGACTCCGTGGTAATTATGCTGCCTGCACATTGTTACTAACCGAGTCAAAACTTATCAGCTAGTGAGAATAATGACGGTGAAAAAGTAAGAATTCTATAGGAAAGGTTTTTTGACACGTGAAACTTCAAATCTCCATGCATAATAAGTAAATCAATATATTATGGTAAAAGCTTCTGTATGATGAGAAAAAATTGGCCGAATATATGGAAAGATAGGAAATCAAAATAGAACTTGAAATTTATAAGTGAAAAAAATGGTTTTGTTCGTTGGGAATCTGGACATCTTTATACAGAACTCTTAAAATCTGTGGGTGTCTTGCTCCTTATGGTTGAAGTTCATCAAACCGAGGGAAATGTACAATAGTTACTTGAGGTCCAAATAAGATGAACTTCTCACAAAATATCACACATTTCCATTTTTTGTATATCTTTTCTTTCCTTTTGCGGTGATTCCTCCGCAAACTTCTGGCTCCTTCTGAATTCCGAAAGGAAGTTCAATGGCATTCCCATCCTGTTGCTTGAGCGGAGATCCTTTCCCGATTCCCTGAGTCTCTACTTCTTTTAGGCGTGTAAGGGCAGTTCGTGCTTCATAATCTAGACTCCTTTGTGAAACTTGTGGAATGGCCTAGATGATGATCCAAAGGGTATTTTAAAATACTGCTATCTCTGAGCTTCATTTAGACTTCTTGTCGTTTTGTGTACTTTTCGAAGCTCTTTGCTCTTCACTTTTATTGGTGAGCTTTCGGCATATAATGCCTTCGTCAGACCTTAATTATTTACAATACATTGCTGCATACAATCAGTCACTATCAGTTACAATACAAAACACATCAAATCATACCACGTCAACCGGAAACATTGGGGGAAAAAAAGGGGGGAATGGACCTGTCGGCGGGGATCTTGAAGGGAAAATGGACGCCGCTCTTGTTCTGAGGCGATTAAGTGTTATCACGTAATCAGTCTCAGTAGGTCACGCATCTCCTCTTTCGCATTGATTTCCGGCTTGATGCGGTATATTTCCCGTGCCTCCATGATTTTCCTTTCCAGTGGCCGTACCAAATATCTATGCAAAACCCTCACATCGAAGGAAGGAGCGTTTTCTTTCTCATGCCTGAGTGTACGGTGCCTGGAAAAACTGCTGTGTGGATAGGCAGCGGGATTGGCCAGCGCTCTTCTATGTTCATCCAGACGAATCTTCAGTGGTCTTGCGGTCTCCCCCACGTACTTTTCTCCACATCCTCCACATTGAATCAAATAGACAGTGCCCTGGAGTTCACAGATCTTTTCAGATGTGCAGTATCGACAAGACTGTTCGCGGCACCGTCTTTCGTAGATTCGGGATGATGTTAAGAGATCCTTCAGTGTAGGGGGAGGTCGGAAAACAAGTCGAATGGGAAGCTGGGAGTTTTTGACGACACGGTTTACCTCACGTGCCATTTTGTCGTTGACAAAAGGCACAATGAGGCTTACACCATCAGCCGCCCTGTGCGGGACCCAGGTTCTTGTATTGCCTTCGAAGTATCCGTTGCTTTCGAGGATACTTTCAATTTTAGCATCAACATCTGAATCCCTTCTCGTCCCAAGCTTCTCCTTCGTTTTCAAAAGATTCCGCACGACGTTTGCCTTCATATAAATAGGATGTGCGCTTCTAGAATGCAACAAGATGTTCGACGAGGCACTTTTTCTATACCATAGGTGTTCCTTATAACCTTCACTAATTCGTGTCTTCGCATTGAGGAATGGAAGGAATCCATCCCTCCCCGGATCTTCTCTTGTGAAGGTTATGTTAGCATCGTGAGAGTTAAGTCTCTTCAATGTTTCCACAAGGTCTTCTTCCGTCGTTCCGATAACGAATACGTCATCAATATAACGTTTGTAGAATAAAATTCCACTAGTTAATGATGACTTCTCGATGTGGTCCAAGAAGATGACCGCTAACACAGGTGCTACGCGATTACCCATGGCAAGGCCTCGTTTCTGCTTGTAAAACTTATTGTCGAAGCAGAAAATGTTGCATTCCAGTGCTGCTTCGATGAGATCCTTAACTTCGCTGCGGGAAAATCCCATCATCGTGATATCGTCTCTGTTATCCTCGATGAGAGATAAGACAGCTTGCACTGCTCCCGCGTTATTCACATTCGTGTACAAGGATACTACATCAAAGCTGGCGTAGAAGGCTCCCGTCGGTACTGGACATTGGTGAAGCGCCGAAATGAATTCTTCAACATTCACAATGTGTGCTCCCACGTAACGTAATCATACCACGTCAATGTTTCCGGTTGACGTGGTATGATTTGATGTGTTTTGTATTGTAACTGATAGTGACTGATTGTATGCAGCAATGTATTGTAAATAATTAAGGTCTGACGAAGGCATTATATGCCGAAAGCTCACCAATAAAAGTGAAGAGCAAAGAGCTTCGAAAAGTACACAAAACGACAAGAGATCCAAAGGGTGTTTAATGACCATCAATGGGGAGCGATTCCAATATTAAATGATTATTATACATCGCTTCTGTTAAGGTTGTCTGATATCACAGATGAGCGGAAACCCAAATTAAAATTCGTAAAACCAGTGATGACGAAATTTTTCCTGTTAGGACACCTTATTTCCTATGAAAGCTCAACTTTTTTAGTGTCATTATTCACATTGTGTTCTAATTGTGCTGATAGTTGTTGTTATGTTTTGACTCGGTTAGTAATGATCTGCAGGCAGCATAATTACCACGGGGTCTTCGCGCCTAATTGAGGTCACTTAGTGCTTAGATGCGAGAAGGGCTTAACTAGGCACGACCGTACTAATCTTCACCGACCCGTTAATGATTGCAAGAGTTTTCATGCTTCCCAAAAAGATCCATCTGGTAATCATTTGTTTTATAGTTGTTTTTGACATCTTAATCATGTAGATAGTTTTAACGTCTTGTCTTGTAAAACCCTTGTCGATTCTATACTTTGTCCCTTTTTCCAGTATAGATCTGAGTCCACCTTTTTTACAGAGCTTACGTCTCCCGTTATAACATGTTCGAATTCTTCATTCAGATATTTCTTAAGTGGACCATATTGCACTCACAACTGTTCCCATTTACATCTTTGAGTTTTTCATTGTCCAGAATTTCTGGGTCCTCATTGTAATACCATATGCCGATAAGGTGTTATTTACTTATATATAACTCTTATTGGAGTGAACTCAGTCATTTGTGCATTTTTTTGACTGGATCGGCACCATCCCATGTACTGTTATGGTGACAAGTGATCGTAGCAAACAACTCGTGCTTAGTCTCAACTATGCGTAGCTGTGACTGTCACTTTGTAGCACAACTAAACTCTGAGGTGGAGTGTACCGAAGAAAAATGGATTGTAGACGAATATTAGCAGACCCATAGGTTGGTCGTCTAGTGATGAACTCTATAGCTTTTACGATATGACGTGTCTCAAGCGGAAAGCGAAGATTGCACCTTCAATCGACGGTAGGGAAACGGATTGCTCCGTTCTGTGCGATGCCCTGTTACCATAAGGATCACGTTTGACTAGTCTTTATTGTCGCTGGTTGGACTCTCTAGAGTTGTCAGTCTCCATACCACATAGAAACTATAATAAAGATATCATATTGACAAGGATGTACAGGAAATAAGCAAGTGCTGAAATCACCTTTCTGCGATACTCACATCGAAGCAAGGAAATCTTTTGAAATGGAACTGCAGTGCCTCGCCAGAACTTGTTTTCTGCTCTGCGGGCTTTGTTGAAACCGAGTTACAGATTTGTATAGTAAGAAGAAGTGCTCACGCTCGCTCCTCTCACTGCAGCTGGGTACCCTTTGATTCACTTGTTGACTCATTACTCACCTTCACCTATTTTTTAATGCCCGGGCAGTATAAAGTCGAACTAAGTAATTCGCCTCTGGCAACGGCTAGTTCAGTGCATGCCTCGCCACACGTGAGCAGAGCTCTCTAAGTTCACATGTGCTCTACTGATCTTGCCCGATATCCAATCCACCTTGAAATCAACTCGAATTCTTCATGTGCTTCTTCAGAAAACACTGAATTTCGTGAAAAAGACAAACAGACGGGCACGAAAGTCTCATAAATAATATGGGTGGTGACCAAATTTTGTTTTTCTCCGATAGAAATTACCCAGTTACATACCGTTCACAAAGCTACAACCTCTAACTAAGGTGCTCTGTAGCCAGTTCTCTTTTTTGCTCCTTAGTCAGAATTCGATACCAGGGCATCTTTTGCAAACCCGACAAGACATGAATTCAGAATCTATCATTCACTCGAAGCTCACAAAATAAACCAAGCATTCAATCTCGTTCTTTTTCGAGAACCAGTGTGCTACATATTTTTTGGTGCTTTCGCAAGAATTCTTAGCAAATTCAGCCGCGGCCTGAAAGTATTTCCAAACCCTCTTATCAAAGGGTCCATCATGAGGAAAAACGAATTCGTCGGCTTTCTCGGACAATCCAGTAATGAAATGTTGAAAAGGTTGCCTGAATTATCAAGTGGTACATCACTGGCTGATTCCTTGCCGTGGAGTACAATTATTGAGTTAGGTGTCAGTTTGTCTTTCCGTCCTTTTTACTTCTGGATTGCCTGAAAGCCTGGTGTTAAACTTGAACAATAGCCGTAAAAATGTTTAGGCATGCATAGCACACCCTCAACATCGCCTGTTCTAACCCGATTTCCCTGTTTCATGGATTGTTCTAGAAATCAGTAATAAATTTTCGTATCAAGCATCCCCATTTAAAGGGGTTGCGCCTCATAACGGGAGAGACTTCGTTAACTCAGCCGGTACGTGGATTACTTCAAAAGTGAGAATGGATGGAAAAACAGAAACGTCAAACTTTGTTTCCTATGTGGTTATTTATAAATAATCAAACATAATGAGCTTATGGTGGTGAGAAATGAAGTTTCAACGTTTGGATTGACTGAAAAAGGGGCGTGAGTTATGGTTACGAAACACTTCTAAAATTGTTAAAGATAGTGCTGGTTTCTTGGATCTCGGACCAGGAGAGCTCACGGAGTTGTGAAAAATATTCGATAGATAGACAGTTTCGAATTTTTCATTTCAATTGGAAGGCACAGTTCACGATGAAAAATGGTTTCTAAGATTCCCTCCTAGGCCCCTGAGGATAGCACAAAGGACGCTCATCGGCCCGATATTATGTCAGACGAGTTGTGGAAGCGGTACAGAGTGCAGCATTTACACCAGGACGCACACGTTCACCATGCAGTCACTTGATTGCTGAGCGGTGGGGTGTTCTACTCTTTTCCCATTCTTTGTTAGGTTTTTTTGCTGCTGCTGTGATTCTTCTGGTTCCCTACCGTACAGGAATGAAAAAGCTGACTCATTTATGTTGTTAATCGTGTCTTTGTTAACTTATGCTTGTATTTTTGAGTGTTACTGTGGTAATTATTTGTTTTTTTGACAGTAATTTCACCGGTACAATATTCTGAATTCTTATTGTTGAATGCCTTAAATGCTAAGAACACTCTTAGACATTGTATTGAAGCATGCTGACCCATTTTAAATCATTTTTTACATGCATAGTTAGTTTTACGCAATTGTACACATTGCAGACAGCTCGCCCATCACCCTTTCACGACGCTTTTTTCTGTCTGGAAATCGTCCGACCTTCTGTTTTACTATTTTTTTGGACCTTCGTACTTCTTCAAATACGCCGACTCTTGCGTTCTTTTCTCCTTTTTGCACTATTCCGGAGGATCACTCTCATTATCCTTCGAAAACCGGATACCCAGAAATCATTGTGAATTGTGCCTTGAATAAAGTGTATCATTTAAAATCCTCGAACGGCAGAAGAATTCGAGAAAACAAAGATATGAAGTCAAATTACTTGAGAACCAGCTGTACATTCGATTAGAAGTGGAGACGTTGAAGAATATATAAAGAAATTTCGAGTTCAATGCCTAGATTAATGGCATAAATGCTGGATCTGAGTTACACACCCAGAACGAATGCCTACCGATTTCCACTTCAATTTTACTTCGTTATCAATGTGGTACCAGTAGAGCAATGCAAATCTAAATGTAAATGAGAAGGCGGTGAGCGACTCAAAGTTGTTTTCTTGTATAAGGAGCTCACGCGCACAGGAAATCGTGCTCAGTCTCTGCTTCTGTAGGAAACTGTTGAATCATATACAATTTATCCCAATGACATCAAAAATAGACAATCATATAGCAATAGGAATAACTAAATTACATGATAACAAACAGTCCTACAACATAGGAATTACATAACATGAGACAGAGGCTGAGATCAAGGAGGATATGTTCGTAGTGTGCAGGGCTTCGCCCCCAGAGAGAAAAAAAACATGAGGCTGCCGTCCTCGGTGGCACGCTCCAGTCGACTTCCTGTTGAAGTTCTTCTCGGTCTCCGCTCCGGTCTGAAATTCCATGACGAGTCATCTTGTAACATCATCAGCTAATAGCCGCGCTTGCACGGCGCGACTCACACCTCCCCCTTCACCCAAAGTCCGACCCGGACTTTAAGACTGTACATCGAAAAAAAGAGAAGAAGGAAGTTTCTCACCGGAAGTTAGAGGGGGCGCCGTAGATATGGGATAGGGCATCTGTGAGGACGACCTCTCCGATGGAATCTGCCTATTGCAAGAGTGTGTTCAATACAGAAACCTGCCTTAATGATCCGGCATGGCCAAATATGATCTGACCATGCCTGCAGCGAGAGAGAGCTACGTTGAGGCGGCGGTAATCGTTGAGGAACTCGGCTCTCGCTGGAGAGAAATCAGTTTTGGTAGTAAGCAAAATGACTACCTTCTCTCTCGCCCTTGAACGGAGTCGACCGTCGTCAGTTCCATGTTCAGGCTGTTCAGGTTGGGCTTAATTTGTCGATATTGTTCCCTATTAAATATGATGACACAGATATAGCGGGATGGGACTCCCAGGAGGATGAGGTGTACAAGGAGCTGCTGACAAGATTGGGCCTCGCTCTCATTATAATACGACTTACTGGGCGCCTGGAGTATTAGGTGCAGGGAAACGCAAGGTGGTCGAAAGGATCTGGAGAGACTGCGCTGGAGTACCACTAATGAGCTGACCGGCATAAGCTATGCGACTGGGGGTCGATGAGGGACGGATGAAAACTAAAGGTGGTAATAAGGGGGGGCCACCCGAACTGCAGAAGACTGCAAGAGGAGGGACACTACGGAGTGAGTTTCAGTAGTGTTTTGGTGACGCGCGCCAAAAAAGTTCACCGAAAAGGTAACGGACTGAGTAACAACCTTGCACAGATGTGCCACAGTGTCATAGCGCCGTGTATTAGGACTTTAAATATGCAACGACAGAGCTTCGGGCTCTCTCCAATCGGAGGAATAATCCATGAAAAATTATACGATGTTGGAATACGCGCGAGTGCATCAGCTGGGTCGTGCGGGCAAGCCATGCCGACGTCAAGAGTGCCTCACTCGGTGCAAAACATAAAAGCATAGAAACTGCGAAAGCAGCTTAACTTTTGGCATCGGAATGGAAGACGAACGAGAGGAAGATTGGACGTAAGCAGAATTCGCCAACTCCTTATTACGCTTTACTATCGCGTTGACCCTAGCGTCAGATCTTTCTAGAGCGGATTGATTTTCTTGCAAAGAAATAGAGAGGGCTCTAATCTGGTCGCGAGCCTTCCAAAGCTCTCTATTCCTGTCGCATCGAGAAAGCGGAATTCCATCACGGGGTGACATTCGAGAAAAATTACGGTCACTCGATAAGCTGCGCAAAGAAGACTTGCCTGCGTGTGACCCGAGGTGACGGGCACTGACGAGAAATATGACCGATACTTCCACAATCAAACAATTGGTCGTCTTTTCCGCTCTCACAAGACGCGTGGGCAGTCGCCCTCTAGATTGTTGGCTGAATTGTACCCGCAATCGGTTGAACTTCTGCCCCTTCCATGCGCCTAAAGTTTTGTTCCGCAGGTGCCGCCGCCTTTACCTCTATAGCCTGGGTTGGTAGCGAGGGCCTGATGAAACGGTCAGCAGTGGCCTCAGCTAGCAGTTGCTCGACCATTTGGGTTTGTGCGACAGCTTGCTCAAATGTTGCCGGATTATCAAGCTTTACATAATAGCGAATATCGGGTCGTAAGCTCGCTACAAATTTTTCGAGCACCCTGCCCTTCTGACTAGCTGGGTCCTGACCAGAGGTGGCTGCCCGAACAAGCAACAAAAGCCTTATAGCAAAGGTGGATGCTGATTCTCGCGTTTGTTGTTGGCACGAGACAGGGCTTGACGGGCTATATAACGATGCTAAGGGCCTTCAAAAGACTTCTTCAGATGCGCGACTACCGAGGAATAATCTCCGAGAGCAAGCTGGAATTGCCCTCGTTAATAGTTTGGGCGAGCTTAGTCGCCCCCGCCCTGGCTACATCTCGAACTTCTCCTATGGCAAACCGTGGCATCCCGAAGAGCGTTGCCGTTTCTTCCTCGAACCGTAGCGCGGTGGTCTAGATCGGCTAACGCTCCCGCCAGGTTAGCGGAAGCTGGCATGTCTGAATCTGGACTTGGCGCCAGGGCAACTACGGCCCTAGATTCAGTCGACTGAAACCGAGTCACATGGGATCCCATGATCCCACACACAATCACGAAAGATCGCGACAGAAAACAAAGCCTCAAGGAAAACTCAAAGGAAAGTGAATGTCGAAGGGCATGGCTCCTTTGGATGTGTCGGGGTGGGCGGAGCCAGCCAATGAGAGGCCGCTACCGTAATCTTAAAGAGTAAGTTCCCAGAGCTGCTTTGAGTTCTCTTTTTATGTTTCTGATCAAAATCTGACTCATGCTGATGTCAGGAATGATGAGGCTTGAGAACAAGCCGAGAATTCGAAACGTTCAATGGGAACAGTCACCCTATCTAGCGCTTAATAAATTGAATTCGATAAACTGCTGCCGCAGGGAACAAAGAGCGGCGTGTGGTGAGGAAGCGTTTCAAAAATTCAACGGCTGGAAATGTTGCCACTCAAGCTGGGAGCCACTGTCACGAGTGAAAACACAAAATGAAGGAAAAATACGCGTTATGTATGAGAAATATCAAGTATCGGAGTTAGAATTACATAAAAGGAATATAAATGAGGTTCGAGTAAATAGACCCTAGTCTCAACAGGAGAGCGGGTGAATAGTACTAGGTAACGCTAACGAGCTATGAGAAGAAAGGGGCGGAGATTGACACATATATTTCATGCCAAAAGGCGAGTAAGAAACAGACGCGGCGTGACCTGATTCTGGTGATTATCTCTTTCGTGTGATGGGTAAGTGTTGACGCGCTCCTCTCAATGGACACACCATATGCGGACAAAGGTCAGTGCCGCCGATGACAATATGCTCAAGATCGCCAGGAGGCGATGGCCACGCGTCTCCTAAAGTAGAACCTTGGGGACCGGCCAAATTAAGATAGGAGGATTGACCATGAACGACTTTCTATGAATCTTGGCATCGTGTGAGTTCCGGTATGAAGGTGTGTGGTTTAGCCTCAGCCAAGATGGTACAGCACTTTATTCAGTCAACGTTTCGGCGTTACCGCCTTCGTCAGGACCTGGAAGCCAAAAAGAATTTGAGATTCATCCAACTCATGCACCATTTCAGACTTCAGTTAGCCCAAGTAAACCTACAGATATCTGAATAGGTCTCGTAAACCACAACAAGGGAACCCACCTTAGAATAGAGGAGACGACATGTAGACCACCTTTCAAACTGCCTATTTAAACATTTTCGCAGTGGGTGGACCCCGGGTGACCTGACCCCCGACTTGAAGCCGGTGGCAATTGTAGCCCACACAGGTCGATGAACGGGGCGAGTTCACTTGTTATGGCCAGGCATTCGTCTTTCCGGTTAATTTTGGGGTCTTTTGCGCGGATCCAAAACGCTTCCAAAGTTTTGCGCGCAGAGGTCGTGGGCTCCCGCATCAAAATCCTGACTGAGACTTCAAACGCTACCCCTCCGTGGCGATTCCTACGATGGTCTCCGAGTGGGGTTTCAGGCCTTGAATTCTTCAAACCAGCTAGGTGTTCCTTGATCCTACATACTAAAGGCCGCCCGGTCTCACCTATGTATTCGTCCCCGCAGGCCTCACAAGTGATCAAATAGATCACCCCTGAAGCCATGCAGTCCCCCTCTCGCCCGTTGGGACAGATGACACAGTGGAGGGTTATGCAGAGACGGTCATACAAACGATTTTGAACCAGCTTTTTCCTGAGATTGGTAGGAGGAACTTCGACCACCCGCACCATGTCATCAAGGCCACACTTGCGCAGAGCTGTTCTAACGTCAGAGCTGACCGAGTCTGATACGAAGGGGAGGCAAAAGGTCACCTTTTCCAAACTTTCGTCAGTATGTCCGTGTGGTCTGCTACGTGGGGGTCTGCGAAGGGATTGTTCTTTCAAGGGATACCCATTAGTGATGGCCACCTCTCGAGCGAGCTCTACCGATTCTGCCACCTCGCGATCGCCTGATGAAACCATTTTCGCTGTCCTAAACATGTTGCGTGCGTGTGATGGCCTGCTTGGTTTTGAGAGGATGCGCCGACCTGAAGTGGACCAGGATATTCTTGCTGGTGGGTTTCCTGTACCATTTGGTCCTAAGAAACCCTCGCTCAAGCTGAACCTGCATGTTCAGGAAAGGCAGCCATGTGTCTATGGGCTTTTCCCGTGTGAATCTGATATTTTCAGCTTGGGTGTTCAGCAGCTCGAAACATGTGTCCATTTCCTTTTGAGTTGAGCAGGCGACAAAGCAGTCGTCTACATAACGGCAATAGAGCACAGGTCGGCGATCCAAAACGGGCCTTTCTATTTTTGACATGTAGACAATGGCCAGCACGGGTGCTAGCCGCTGGCCCATGGCTAATCCCCTGACTTGCCTGAAGTACTGGCCGGACCACCTGAATATCGAGCAGTCAAGGCATTCCTTGACCAAAGTCACAACGTGGGAGACAGAGAGGCCATACATATTTATCGAACCCGCATGTTCATTCAAGAGCTCGTGGGTGGCCTGCAAGGCGTCCCCGTTCGACACGTTTGTGTAGAGAGATGTCACGTCAAATGATTCTATGACGTGATTTCTCCTGAAGCGAGTCTCCCGCAGTTGGTCGAGGAACCTCCTGGTGTTACTGAGGTGGGCGGGGATAAATGTTAATAATTGCGTCAACACGAGGTTCAGCAGCCATGATATGCGATCGGTAGGACCTCCCACGTTGCTTATGATGGGGCGAACTTTGAAGTCCGAGGGATCGAGGGACGCGTGGGTGTTTGGAGCAAGTTTATGCGTTTTTATAAGAACATAGAGAACTGGGCACACCGGGAGGTCACACTTTAAACGTGTGATCAGTGATTTCGGTAAGTCTGCCCTATGTGCTATGTCCAGCCAAACACTGTTTAAACGGCGGTACTGCCTTTTGTACTCTCCCTCTGATGATGGCTTGTAGAGGGTCCCATCCCCCAGGTGGGCCTGTGTGATCGCAGCGTCCAGACCTCGCGGCATGACCACGAATTCGCCCCCCTTATCGCTTACCGAAATCTTGATGCTTTTGGAGTTTGAAAGATCTTGGAGCTCGGCAAGCCCTCGCTTCTGCGCAGCGGTGATGTTGGGAACGGGTGGCCGGTGGCTGTGCCGCCTCAGGATAGAGAATACAGAGGTCGCAAACAGGCGGAACTTAACATCGACGGAGGGATTTGGGTCCTGTGGTCTGAAGAATAGGGGAGAGAAAGGGATAGCCGGGAATCGGCTTGCTGGATGTCCATGGCCGCTCTCCTGTTGGTTGGCCTTTTGGCGCAGGTTGTCTTGTAGTGCCTGAAGACCCCCCAGGACTTTACGCGATACACCACGACCTACCACCTGTGTAGGTGCAAAACTGGGACCTAGATCCAGAACCGATAGTGCATCCTCAGAAAGACTGATGCCACCTATAACAGTGACTCTAGGAGGTCTGGGCCCGGATTCCCCACTGATATCAGTTTGGTGGTGGTCTACAGTGTTGGAGATAGGAGCCTCTGGTTGTGAATTACGAGATCTCTTCAGGTCTATAAGTTTACTGAACTTCTTCTGAAGCCTTAGTTTGGTACTTGAACGGATAGAATCGCAAATAATCACACAGGCCCACCTGGGGGATGGGACCCTCTACAAGCCATCATCAGAGGGAGAGTACAAAAGGCAGTACCGCCGTTTAAACAGTGTTTGGCTGGACATAGCACATAGGGCAGACTTACCGAAATCACTGATCACACGTTTAAAGTGTGACCTCCCGGTGTGCCCAGTTCTCTATGTTCTTATAAAAACGCATAAACTTGCTCCAAACACCCACGCGTCCCTCGATCCCTCGGACTTCAAAGTTCGCCCCATCATAAGCAACGTGGGAGGTCCTACCGATCGCATATCATGGCTGCTGAACCTCGTGTTGACGCAATTATTAACATTTATCCCCGCCCACCTCAGTAACACCAGGAGGTTCCTCGACCAACTGCGGGAGACTCGCTTCAGGAGAAATCACGTCATAGAATCATTTGACGTGACATCTCTCTACACAAACGTGTCGAACGGGGACGCCTTGCAGGCCACCCACGAGCTCTTGAATGAACATGCGGGTTCGATAAATATGTATGGCCTCTCTGTCTCCCACGTTGTGACTTTGGTCAAGGAATGCCTTGACTGCTCAATATTCAGGTGGTCCGGCCAGTACTTCAGGCAAGTCAGGGGATTAGCCATGGGCCAGCGGCTAGCACCCGTGCTGGCCATTGTCTACATGTCAAAAATAGAAAGGCCCGTTTTGGATCGCCGACCTGTGCTCTATTGCCGTTATGTAGACGACTGCTTTGTCGCCTGCTCAACTCAAAAGGAAATGGACACATGTTTCGAGCTGCTGAACACCCAAGCTGAAAATATCAGATTCACACGGGAAAAGCCCATAGACACATGGCTGCCTTTCCTGAACATGCAGGTTCAGCTTGAGCGAGGGTTTCTTAGGACCAAATGGTACAGGAAACCCACCAGCAAGAATATCCTGGTCCACTTCAGGTCGGCGCATCCTCTCAGAACCAAGCAGGCCATCACACGCACGCAACATGTTTAGGACAGCGAAAATGGTTTCATCAGGCGATCGCGAGGTGGCAGAATCGGTAGAGCTCGCTCGAGAGGTGGCCATCACTAATGGGTATCCCTTGAAAGAACGATCCCTTCGCAGACCCCCACGTAGCAGACCACACGGACATACTGACGAAAGTTTGGAAAAGGTGACCTTTTGCCTCCCCTTCGTATCAGACTCGGTCAGCTCTGACGTTAGAACAGCTCTGCGCAAGTGTGGCCTTGATGACATGGTGCGGGTGGTCGAAGTTCCTCCTACCAATCTCAGGAAAAAGCTGGTTCAAAATCGTTTGTATGACCGTCTCTGCATAACCCCCCCACTGTGTCATCTGTCCCAACGGGCGAGAGGGGGACTGCATGGCTTCAGGGGTGATCTATTTGATCACTTGTGAGGCCTGCGGGGACGAATACATAGGTGAGACCGGGCGGCCTTTAGTATGTAGGATCAAGGAACACCTAGCTGGTTTGAAGAATTCAAGGCCTGAAACCCCACTCGGAGACCATCGTAGGAATCGCCACGGAGGGGTAGCGTTTGAAGTCTCAGTCAGGATTTTGATGCGGGAGCCCACGACCTCTGCGCGCAAAACTTTGGAAGCGTTTTGGATCCGCGCAAAAGACCCCAAAATTAACCGGAAAGACGAATGCCTGGCCATAACAAGTGAACTCGCCCCGTTCATCGACCTGTGTGGGCTACAATTGCCACCGGCTTCAAGTCGGGGGTCAGGTCACCCGGGGTCCACCCACTGCGAAAATGTTTAAATAGGCAGTTTGAAAGGTGGTCTACATGTCGTCTCCTCTATTCTAAGGTGGGTTCCCTTGTTGTGGTTTACGAGACCTATTCAGATATCTGTAGGTTTACTTGGGCTAACTGAAGTCTGAAATGGTGCATGAGTTGGATGAATCTCAAATTCTTTTTGGCTTCCAGGTCCTGACGAAGGCGGTAACGCCGAAACGTTGACTGAATAAAGTGCTGTACCATCTTGGCTGAGGCTAAACCACACACCTTCATAAGATAGGAGGGACAGTGAATTATTAGTGGAAATGATTCAGTGAAACGGCTGTAAATTAACCACGTAGCGAGATACTCTAAAAAACTGTTCTTTGACTTGGACCATGCAGGTCCATAACGAGGGAAACTTGTTAAAAAGATAACATGATGTTGAAAATAATAAGACTCGTTTAGCTTACAACCATGGTTTTATTCCGTTTAATATTAATTCAGTCTTTTTTGTTTTTGATTTTTTATTTTACAGTTGAATAAAAATATCCCAAGGAAGTCCTTTATATTCGAAGGGGGGTGAATCCGCATGCTTCCTCCAGTAGGCCTTTGGCCTTAACCTTCTCTCGCCGCCATCACAAACACAATTTAATGTCCCTAGAACTATCTAACAGCAGATCAATAGCTTCCAAATACAACTTAATTGCGGTGATGCACGGCTTACGCCGAACACTAGCGTACCACTTCACAGCCGTACTACGACCGTGGACGAACGCCTTAACTTTCTCAGTCAGTCTTCTTCCGAGTTACTTCTCTTCCCGTTAGGCGCCTGGCAGTTTTAGACCCCTGTCGCGGGTGTAGCGCGCTCCTGATGTCTAAAAAAGATCGTTCGTTAGAACAGGGAATGCCGTACACCGCTGGCTCACGGATGCGACTTACTAACTCGTGAAAACCTAGTGCAGCTGGACCAGAAAAAATTTAGCCAGAAAAGAAAGTCCCTCAAAGAGCAAACGACAGTGGTACAGTACACTCCTTGCCCGGAGTCAACTGTGAGGACGAAGAAAGCTGAAAACGGATCGCGGCTGGTAACTGGACACGAACAGGCCCTTCCGCATCCAATCCAGTCGCGCCGAGATACCTGAAAATCACCTGGCCATCCACTCACCTCCCACGACGAGGGGGAACTACTCACTGCTACCAATGAGCTCGCGTGCGCAGAGAAGCGTGCTCAGTCTCTGCTTCTGTAAGAAACTGTTGAATCATATACAATTTTGCCTAATGACATCAAAAATAGACAATCATATAACAATAGGAATCAATAAATTACATGATAACAAACAGTCCTACAACAGTAATTACATAACATGAGACAGAGGCTGGGATCGAGAAGGGTATGTTCGTGGTGAGGCTGCCGTCCTCGAAGGCGACCTCCGTCGACTCCCCGTTGAAGTTCTTCTCGGCCGCCGCTCCGACCTGAAATTCCATGATGAGTCATCTTGTAACATCATCAGCTGATAGCCGCGCTTTCACGGCGCGGCTCACAGTATACATGTTCTGTTATAGTGGCCAGTTTAAATTTGACAAGTCTATTGGCCTTTTTTTTACTGTGAGTACGGAACTATTTTTGCAGGCATCAAACAATTATGAATCAAAAGTAAAAATTATATTTTCGGTGCAAGGATGGAAGTGCGATTGTAAGATCTGGCGATTTCTGCGTCCAAAAAATTGCATTTCATGCAATGATTTGGATTTCACATGTTGAGAAAGAAAGCGAATACAAAGAGTTACGGAAGTGGACGTATAACTCAACACGACTCAGTGGCAGGGTCATCCAAATTTCGGCTGGTTGAGCATGTTTTTGTGTAGACGTGAGTTAAAGAATTGGCAACTACATTACACTGCCTCTCTGAGTGTAAAGCTGGCGCAGCGCAGTGAGGAACTCTGTTGCTACATGAGCAGATCCAATCTATGCAACCATTATGCGAGATATTGTGTTGTACTTTTGGATGGTCGTTCTGGTTGAAATGTATGTTATCGACACATTGCAAACTATCGCTCAGAAAGGTCAACTATTCATCTATACCTTACACTCAGCTTCCTTCTTTCCTGCTGCAGGTAAGAACCTTCTTGCTCTCTCTCTCATTCACAGCGATTTAATCAATCATCTTCAATGAAAAAGTACTTCGAATACTTTAAAGGTGTATTAATTTCAGTGGATGTGAAGTGGTCAGTCACTTTGAGAAACCGTCCTGCCCTTCCTTCCTGGCTTCATCTCGTGCCTTCACGACACAAGGCTTTGGCTTACCTTGTTGGTATGAGTTGTTCATGATTAATGACTGAGTTTCCTCGAATAATCTCACTGGTTCTTACTTTCTTTATTTCTTCTTTCTTCTTCCACTGTTTTTAACCTTGCAGCGTCAAATCATTCAAATCGCGTAAATATCGAACGAGTATTACAGAGCGCCGTGTTTCGTTAACATCTTCGATATAATTTCAGACTTCTCCTTTTTTACCTGACAGAGGAGCTAATACTGGGCATAAAAGGTTGCAGATGAAGAAAAGCATATCTGCTGCGTGTAATGAGCGGCAACAGTCGATCTTCCAGCGAATGGGTGCCAACGAATTCATCCACCCTCTCTTATCTTCCTCACCAACTATCCAGCTGATGGCATCCTGCTGTGATCGTCGGGATATATGTTACCCGTAAGGTCCTAGCCTTCGTGTTGCGTTAGGGCCAAGGTGTAGCGTGCCAAGTGGCGCACACCATCACACGCATTCCGGGGTTCGATTTTCAGATCGATGCACACCTACTCCAACCGAACCTTCCACTATTCTGGAATTGGCTGATTGACACTTACCCAAATGCCAATAAGGTATTGAATGGAAGTCAATGCGGGGAGCACATCTCAAAATGGGATTGATTGAGGCCGAGTACTTCTTCCCTTATCCTTTATGCTCGCTGAATTCTTAATGCTCCGAATGCCTCAGTTGTCAAAACTTTCGTCGTCCCTCACCTGTGATGTCCTCCCACACTCACCCTTAGTACAAGGGGCACTGAAGTAGTTAGGATCCAATGGTACTACGAGAAGAGGAGGTAGTTCAGGTGCTCTTGTATGCTAGCAGTGATTAACAGACCATTTCTTGTTACCATGCACCCAATAAGACAAACCGTCTAATTCTCTTGTCCTCAGCCTTCACACATCACCAACAGTCGACGATTTCGTCACACCTTACTACAACCACTATGGAGCGGGGTTTCCATTGGTAACATGAGAGCAGGGCTGTTGTCCCCCATGACTCTTTATCATCCACTACAAATTTCTATCAGCCTTCATCACCAACCACCTACGATATCGTTATACCTCACGTCACGAATTAAAGTAGCAACACTTTGAAAAAACAGCAACACTGTGAAGAAGCTACCCCTACGACCCTTATCAGCTCTTATCAGTTTTTGTTGCCCATATCACTCGTCACACTTCACAAACCTAATAAAAAGTCAGAGTCCGCTTATGAGACGAAAGAGCTAACGGACCCAGTCACTGTTGAACAAATGTTAACACTTCATGAAACCTACTGTACACAATTCCGTGACTTCCCACCACCAAATCAGAGTGTTATAATAGGGCTCAGCTGATAATGGGGAAAAGCAACGAATTCAGAGGCTCCGCCCTGAAAACCCATGATCCTCTTGTCAGGTGCTGTCAACCCGTATGCCTAGTTCAACGTAAGTTCTCCCTATTCTCATGCTCCATACTCTGAAGCATGAACTTCATATGTTTCAGTAGCAGCGAGTTATGATTTCCCTAGTTCATGGCATGACAAACCAGTATTGAATGATAATGATTGCCAAATATTGCCTAATGTTCATGATGAAAATGTTGTTAACCATTTTTTTGTACCTGAAATTAGACCGCCCTCTGCTTGAGGGAAACATGTTCCGGTTACCCACTCAGTGGAATTACAAACTTGACTGGTGTCGATTGGGCAGGAGACAACTTTCCAGCTAATACCTACCCCACTTGTTGAATGCTTAACCGCCCTGTGACAAACAAGTTTAGGTCACCTTGTGTGGGAAAAGGGACCAGATAAAATGGCGTCAGTTATCGATATTTTGCTTGAGGGATTAACATAATGGGAAATTGGCCTCAGCAAATTTCTTACAAGTACAATTATTAACATCTCTAGACCGTCACATTTGCTCTGCTCATGGCCCCTACGTGACAATATATGGATTGAAGGAAGAACGATAAACCGACAAGCAGATTTGCAAAGTTCCTGCTTTATAAACCTTCTGCATCCTAGAGCACATGATGAGAAATAATCAACGAAAAATCTGAAGGCTCCAGAGGTGAGTATATGAATACAACAGTAGGAGTAGTGTATGTAGAAAAATCCTAATTTCGTTCGCTGTTGTGGGAGCAGTGGGTCTTTTAGCTTTTGTGGCACTTCAGCCATTGGAACTAAAGACCAAGCATAGTAATTCAAATATTCTTGCGATAGGATCAAGCATTCAGAATCGAGTGATTCCATAAATCTTCGAGAGTCTGAAAACAAACATAGGAAAAAATTAGTCAACCCCCCCCCCCCCCCGCAATCAAAGAGACATTAAAGAAACCCAAACATAGACTATCATTTTTCCTGTTAACGATTATGGGTGTTAACTCAGTATGAGCATACGACTAGTTAACCGTTTGTTTCGATTAGGCTTTGATCCGGGGGACGGAACATTCACCCAGAACTGGATGGACGCGGCAAATGGCGCGGCAATATTCGTGATTATTTAAACGAATTTGGCACCTATAATTGGAGCGCAAACTTGAAGTACAGCTTATTAGTATGGTCAGATGATCGTAATAATAGACTTTACTTCAAATTTGGGCCACAAAGATAAACGCTGAAGTCGTTTAAATCGCCACGAATTTCGCCGCGCGACTTGCCGCGTCCATCCAGTTCTGGGTGAATGTACCCATACCCTTTTGATCCATCATCGAAAGTAGGGGCCTGTACGGCGCAATTCGGTTTCTACGAACTTTTCCACCTCCACTATCACTAAACTTTGAATAACTCACAAGAAACTCACAAGCGTGACGGTTGACACTGCTTCATGCTCATATCTTTGAATGAGCGAGCTAACAAGCTACACACAGAATGGAATTCATTCTTCCTCAATCTCAAATCCTCACAATTGTTCGATGAAGAAATTTAATTCAGATGAGAACCTCACTATTGGATTTTACCCTTCCCACTAGTCAGATTTTTTAAACACTTTTATATTCTTCAGTTTTTGGCCTTTTTATGACGAAATTTTGAGATTTATCTCCAAGCACGTGGAGCGTCGCTACCCTCGGAATGAATGGCATCGTCAATCTCTACTTCATTTTGTAAACTTCGTTCTCAATGCTCAAGGAGTACAGGGCGCCGTGCTGAGAGAGGGCACAAAATCATGATGCATTTGATATCCTTCTTGATAAAATTTTAAAAATTTCAGCCGCAAATTAGTTCAAGCATTTTAGCATTTTCCAAGGTTTGCTATCTCCTCCCTACTATGTATTCAAAAAAATCGAGTAAATAGTACCAACTGAGAGCCTGAAAACATGTTGTGAAAGGAAAATGCGAGAAGTACGTCACAGATTGGTCGCACTTCCACTGTTGATCGATTATGACATAGTGGGTCACGGTTGCAAAGTTTCGCCATAATATTGTTTTGTTATTATTATTACTACTGTTATCTTCGATGATGGGTGGCTTAACCGCTTTCCTATTTATCGCTAAAATTACAAGTGACTCAAATTAGTAACCTTGTTTCTACGCCCTACCATGGACCTCTATTAACATTGGGCCTTCGCTATTGTGGCGTTCTTTTGAGGGTACACTTGGTGCCGCACCTTGGTTTGCGAGTGGTGGAAAAACAACGATAACGCTATGCTATGCAATTTGGCTATCAGCCTCATTGTTACTACTTTGAGCCGCTTGTAATTTCATTATTTTTCAAATGTGAATCATTTTTTAACTTGCACCTCAGCTTTCCATATCATGGGAGCTGAGAAGAGGGGGGGGGGAGAGGGGAAGGGTTTGACACAAAGAAATGACAGAATTTTGACTAAGTTAAGCGCACATGTCTTAGCAACAACGTTGCTTCGGCCTTCGCAAACGCTGTGCACGACGCCGAATCCGAACCCCTTAGAGATACCAAATATGTTGCTCTCGTGGTTAACCACGAGTTTCTACTCTAAAGTGCTATACGTGCTTAAATTCTCTTTCAGCTAGATTCTGCAAAATTACTCATATTTTAGAATAGTACCTGGTGTTAGTTTTGTATGTACTGTAACATCTGGAAAGAATGCTAAACCAAGCAGTGTTTAGGAGTCAAATAACCACTCAGCGACCGTAAAACAGTTTTGGTGCAAACTCAACATCAATATCCACAACAGGAGAAATGTGACCGGTAAATGAGAAATTCTGATTTCGAGAGGCCCGCTGTGGTCTCCACCAACGCAAAGTGATGAAGGTGATAGTCTACGGCAAACGCCTAACGAACGGAGTGACAAAGCTGAAAACGCTAATCGAAATTTCAGAGAGTACGCCTTGCTGCAGGACTATTCGACGAGTGATTAAATTCAATACGAGGGATCGCTATAAGCCATTACTGACTCCATTAGAGGCAGCGTAGAACGAGTTGAGTCCGGGAGAAATAATAACTGACAACAAGTGCGCAGTGGACGGATTGCTTGATGTGCAGCAAAATTCATCATATAAAACCATATTTCTCAATAGAGAATCCAGTTGAAGCCGCCATCCGCCACAACAGCGCTGTTTCCTACACCGGTCCACGCCAAAACTCTCAATAGTATCATGATCAAACGCAACATTCAAAGATCAGAAATTTCGTGAAAATGAATACTTCGAAGACTCTTGAAGAGCGGAACCTATGCAGAAGAAAACTCACAATACCAATTTTCACACTGATGATGACTTTTCAGAAAAGGGAAGGCTTGACACATCTTGCTCAGATCCTGGGCCACGGTGTAAAGAAGTAAGGAAAACCATGTGGCCATTCAAGAAGTGCACAGCAATGACAATCAAAATCAGATTATTCTTATGACCACAGATGCTCGCATATGAAGCTACAATTTAGAAAGCTCTGAGGAAGCAGTTTTGATCTTCGACTCAGGTGTACAGAAGATCCATAACTGGAGAAGATTTTGCACTGAAAATCGCCTTCCCAGTATGAAAAGAGAAGCCTGTGTACTATTAGGAATCGGAGTTAACAAAAAAATGTTCTAAAGCAGCGTTGTTACTACCAAAATAGGCACTGAGTAAGGGTAGGACATGGAAATACTGAAACTAATACTACTTTAATTTTGTACTTGAGAACAACAGCTCCATAATTCCATTGGGTTGGTGTGTGGCAAATACAATCTTCGGCCTATTGCTTCACCAATATGAATCAGTCGCTCATTGAGGCGCCACTATAACGATGCCTAGGCTTTTTTACAGCATTACCGCGACTACGGACGTGACATCAAAAGGTGCAATGCTTAACAAGCTGTTCGAACTGGAGAGCATGGGAAAATTCAAGTGAAGACAACATGGAAGACAACGATTATACATCTTAATTAAGAGAATATTCGGAACAAATTCCTCATGAGAACAGTCTTGTCGTCGCACCATTCCAATTGAAAGACAGTGTCGGTGACCTAAGCGACCGTTACTCCCCAGCAATTCGGTAAGTCTGCATCTGCAGTTCGAAAACTTTCTTTCGGAATAGGAATGGTATTGCATAATTTTGAGAAATGTGAAGCGACGACATAATCGGAGGGTTATCGGGCGTCGCTCCCTATTCAGTAGGGATTTACCGCGTGCCTCACTCTGGTATAATCCCCCGAACGTCGTTTCGCGCTCCCCGCATTCAATCGCTTGCTATGAAGGGCAAGATTTGAACTCCCAGTGGAAGGATACAATGGTCGCCGCGGAATCACTGCCGCTGGCCGTAAGAATTCGTGGGGAATTCCGCCACCCCTCACTTTGGGAGGTGCGGCTGGAAACCAAACCAAATCCGCTCCGAATCCTCTTTGACGCCTCATCGAAAACGCAAGGGTCATGTCTCATTGAACGACATGACACTCGGAGGAGAATCGTTTGTTCGAAAGATCAGTGCTATCCTTACTGCTAGCAGGACAACACAAATATTTTGATACGCGATATAGAGGTTCCTTCACTCAGATCGGGTTACTGGACACGCACAAGGACTTGTGCTGGTTTCTCTGGCTTAAACACCCCGATTAACCGCAACGCTAGATAACATAATAGATTACCTTCCCGAAAGGGTACCCTTCGGAGCAAAAATCGTTTCCCAGCATTCTCAATATGCCACTCCTTGGAGTCGACTGGATACAGGCGGCAGGATAAGAGCACTAATGGTAGGTGATAGGAAGTGATAACAGTTGGGAGGAGTTGATATGGAGCATTAGAAGGCGAGCGCCGCAACATCCGTCTTCTCCGTATTAACAGTGAAGCTTTGGCACTTTAGCATGGGGTGTGGGATAAGAAAGGGCTGCGGATTTTTGCTAATCAGGGTTGATAGGAACTGATGCAGGCTGATATCGAGCCACAAGAAGCGAGAGATACTTGCTCTATGAGGCCATTCGTGAAACGTTCTTCGTATTATTGGCAGTGGAACCTTGGCACTTTAACCCATTGGCGACCGCGCCTTTTATACTGTCCTTACATTAGCTTTATTTCTCTTATAACTGCAGTTGGAAATGAACGATCCCTGGACCACAATGCCTCAAGATTCTCTAGAGGCTGTGAGCTCAGCTGATACTTGAAAACATGAAAAAATTATAAGAACATCGACGGGCCACGCGGTCGTCAATGGGTTAATAGGGGCTTGGGATGTGATGGACCGCAGATGATTGGTGACAAGGACTGATAACAGCTGATAGAAAGTGATAACGAGCCAGAGGAGGCGAGAGGTCCATAAAGCCACTAGGTCTCTGAATCCTTTCGTATGAACAGTGGAACTTCGGCATTTTGATAAGTAATGTAGGAAGTGATGGGGTCGTAGGTAATCCGTGGCAGGAACTCATAGCAGCTGATAAGAGCTGATAAGGGACCGAAGAGAGCAAGACCCACCTGAAAATCAAACCTCTAAAGCTCTCGGTTTTTACGAGTTGGTTCACTTCTAATTACGACCACTACCCAGCGATTTTTGTGACTCAATAGAGGGTCACGGTTTCTAATTGTTTCGATATCCTTTGCTATAAAACTTATCCGATCGTATATAATCTGGGATTCTCAAGTAATGATATATTCATAGACAAGAGAAGCTCCAATGATAATGATAGTGCTATTTATAATTGTGTTATTACCACTCAGCAATATTTAAGACTACCATTCAAGGCTTTGGTTCCTGTGTCAAAGCTCATGTCCTGAAAAGTATTATTTGCTTGGAGAAATGAGTTGAGAGTTAGCCTATTATACAGCTTGGCTTTGCCAAAGAAGGAGGGAAGTCCGGTGGTAGCCTGGCGATCCGATCAGTACATATAAAACCAACCGGACATGAGGCAGTAGGCAGTATGACAGTGTTTTACATGATTTCTTATGTGCATATCATACGCACTAATTATTGGTGTAATTGTGCTTATCGGTAATGAATCATAACGAATTAAAGATTAGATGAGACAGAGTACTATGCAAACATAATAGTTGATTCCACTGAGAAAGTTCTTGACTATTAGGGGAAAAATCCCATATTTTTCCTGCGCACTCGCAACTCTGTCCTTTGAAACACTCATCCGATTCGAAATGTAAGAGAAAAAGAGGGGAAAGGGATATATTAAAGTGGACTGAGCAGTAAAGGAAGGCATTGACGAATAATATAGAAAGGGGAAGGAGCATGAACAGGAGAGTGGAAATCGCAATGATATCTGAATGGTAAACTGAGTGGATCGATACTTACAATCAGATCAATGAGTGAGCGAAAAGAGAGCTTATTAGGAGAACAAACAGATCGAAGGAGTGCTATACGGAAGCCAACCACGCATAACTTCCGCGTATGACCAAATCCACTGCTTGCTTGATCGGGGTCTTAGAAGATTTAGAAATAGTACCTGCATATGGAGATCATGTGAGGAAAGTATTCAGTTACAAAATAGGAAATCTCGGGTTATCTATAAGGCCGGCCCGCAATCTTTACGCACCGCAAAATAATGTGGGCGTAGGGCAAATGTTCAGCAATGTTCAAGTTTGAGCACAAGGCCGCGTTGCGACCGTTCGCGCGGAGATCTTGTCTCGTTTTGGCATTTTAATTGTTCCTTCTTACCCTACTCCTTCAATAATCTCTTTTTATGCTCTCAGTAATCCTAGGTGCACAACAAAAAAAAGGAACATTGTTGAGATCAGTAATCGATGGTCCTTCCAATTCACAATCTGTTCGACATGTTCTGAAGCTAGTCTGCGATGGTTATCTCGTCGACTGATTTCCGGACAGTCAGTATTGCCGCTTTCGGTTCATCCATGTTGTTGTACTGACGGTTGTTGAGGTAGACCCAACGAACTATGATCCATAGATTTTCGATTTTATGGTTGCCGTCAAGAGAGCATTCCGGTCATCACATTTATATTGAATCATGGCGTTGAGGCCTTTCTTTCGGGGACTGTGACAAATGGTTAGCTGCTTTTCCCTTGCTGGGAAACATTGCGCCCTGCTGCAATTTTAAGAGGTGTGCCCCTCGTTGCACATCTCTTAAAATTGCAGCAGGCGGAACATACAATTCCTGATACTTCTGGCCGTCCATTCAGCATGATTTAATGACCAGGTCCAGTTTGCCGCTGTCTCCAAAGCCACCCCAAACACTGATGTGTCTTCTCCAAAAACTGGCTTTTAAAAGATCAACCAGGTCGAATGTTTCTTCAGTTGTACCATGTCCGTCTGGACCGCGCACTTTGTTTGAAGTTTTTTTCATCACTGAAGATGACCTCAACGGGAAATAAGCCTAACTATCACAAACGCATCGGGATTTTGGCCCCGTTTACCTCGGATGTACACATAATAAATTGAGGAAGAGTCAAAGCTTCTTGAGAAAAATCAGGTGTTTCATGGTTTCTGCATCCATGTGAATAGCAGAAGTCTTGAGCTCAGTGTACAATACAGCGGTACTGTACCGTCCATTGACCATTAACTGTATTGCACAGTTGATTTAAAAAGAACACAGTTGAATGAGAGAGGTAGCATTTGTAGTATCCGGATCAATAGTATTTGGTAATAGTTCTCATACTTGCCTACTGATATAACTCGTGATGATACTAGTGCTAAACCGCATAATAAGTTGTGATTCTAACTTCAATGTCACCAAGTTTCCTCACGGTGATAATAATATTTCTGACACCAGTTAGGCTTTTGTTTTATACGTGGAAACATTGAGAAAAGCCAGAGCGTTGGGAAAGGGATATCGCAGAATTATTGAATACTATGCCGTTGCTCATTTCCGTGCGGAAAATGATATAATATGCGGTAAGGAATACCTTGGAATAGAGCTCTTCATAACAACATAAGTAACACTCCGGATGGGAAAGCTGTTTCTGAGCTTTTCTGTTAGTAGTGGGGATAGACCGGTGCGTCAGAGATTGAAATGTTAGCTAGCGATGCTACTTAAGAACCTTGATTGCAACATCTTCAAACGCTAAGAAAAGTTTCATTCATATAAGAAAATGTCGAACACGTTGGCTAGACGAAAATAATCATGTTTTATTAGTAGTTCATAATCCGCTTCATATACAAGCAAGGAAGCTTTCTAATTCTCTGAACGGACAACTCAAGAACGGATGATTCAGTCGCGACGAGCTTCTTATAAACTTCCTTCCTTAATCGGAATTGCCTCTACAATCGTTGCTATCCCTCTTCCCATCCTACCTTGCACCGTCTCAGGGCTATTCTTATCAGCCGAATCCCTTCTATCTACAGAATCTGCTACCGCAGATTCAGCTACGACGAGCTCTTTCTTGATCACGTTCCGCCACCCCTTCTTTGGAACTACTCGTGGTCGTTTTCCTTTAACCTTGGTTCCAAACTTCATGGTACGTATTCGTAACATTGTAGATGCAGCCTGTGATCTTCAGCTGGACAGTATCTGTTTGCATGACATCCCTGAAATGTTTATATCTGACTTGGCTCAGTCGCGTCTAACCACAGACCCACCAGAGCATATTTTTCCAGCAGAGTGAAGCTGTCTTCCATGTTTTTACTTAAGGTCAGCGCTTGCTGCTGTAGAGCATCGTGGGCCCATCACGACCCGGTACACCTTGCCTTTGAGCGTCAGGAGCATCGTTGGTCGCACAGAATACCAGCGACTCTCTCCAGTTCATCCATGCTGCCTTTATTCGGGCTTCTACAGATGGTACACGCTACTATCAGCGGCTAGGTCACTTTCCCTGTATCAAAGTTCTGTACCCTTCCGATGGCTTCCCCAATACCATACACAATTGACTCCCTGCAGTCCTCGGAACTTAGTAAATTGGTCTTCTTCACACCAAGCCAAAGTCCATTCTCCGCCAGTACTTAGGACCAGCCGTTGTCTCATCATGAGAACTGTTCTCACGGTAGAATTCTCCGTTTGGGAGCTTCTCGGAGTATCTTATCCAGCTACGCCTGACCTTACAGGCTTCCTCACTTGCTTCCGTGATGCACTGCTGCTGTTTTTTACAGGCCTCACTGCCCCGATGTCTTGAGTAGCGCGGTATGTTGCTTTGTACGACCAAAAGAAGGACTTCACTCTTCTCAGCCATCGGGTATCTCGTACAGAGCGCCCACTTTGGTATTCTTTGCCTTTCGTAAAAGTCTTGGCATGCCTCTCGCAAACCCGGTAGATGGCTAGTTCTTGTAATGATTTCGTCTTCTGTTAAGGTTTGCGTACGTCCCTTTTCTGTTTTACAATTCGCTGAACTTCATCGTTCCAGAACCATGGTGCCCTGTCATCTCAGTCCACTTCTAGTCTACCCACCATTTCCTAGCGCACTGAAGGATGACCTCAATAGCGTTTTCCAAGTCTGTTAGAGCGACGCATTAGAATCTAGTAGACCAGCTTCTGAATCTTCATTGCTCTTTCTTTTGTTCCAGTACAGCTCACCACTAAAGTCTCCGCTCCGTTCTTGTTCTTGGTTTTTTAGGAATGTCCCAGAAGTATTTCCTTCACTACTCGGTGGCCCTCGCATCCTTCACAGGACCCGGGCGGTAGTCCTGTTCGCCACTTCATGGTGACATCTCAGTTTCCGAACTGATCCCTTTAGAAAATTCTGACATGGTTTCGTGATAAGGCTTCTTCATCAGGGGCCCTATCGGGGTCTGAAGCTGCTGTCAACACCATTTTGCAAATTTTTGAGGAATGGTCATTGCCTCCGCATGGATTGAACTCACACTTTCTGCAAGCAGATGTGAGCCTACACTTTTAAACACTCGGCTATCACTGATTCCAGATTCATTGTGCGAGTTGAGAATAAGAATGAATTATATCGAAGTAGGCATGAGGCCACAGTGAACTGTGAATCTAGAAATCTCTGTAAAAGCTCCTATCTTTGAAACGGCTGGGAGAATGTATATTGATAAACTCAATACAATCCCTATATAAGATCGCATCTCAGGTGGCTCTTCGAATCAAAGAGTCGAGCTGCAGCATTCACTGCGAACAGATTGCGTGGATTGGGAGGAGACACGGTATTTTGTTTTGTTATCAATGAAGTGGTGAGCTGAGCGGTTTACAGTATCTGTGAGGCTGTGAGATAGTACTCCAAATACGTTATGATCGATGTTCATTCCTTCAGACAAAAAAATATTTATCTTGTGAGATAGCAAGCAGTAAACGTTGTTCACGACATTGTGTTCAAAACAAACAAACACAGTTAAGCAATTGGATCTCGAAAAATCTTGTTAAGGACTTGCTGTATTCGTTTAGCTAAGTTGACCAAATTCAAGATGACCCAGTAGGTATATATCCTCATTTTGCATTTTTTTCATACGACAAAGCAGCTAAAGACATCGTAGCATACATCATTCGGTAATACAATAACAGACTCAGTCTTGTGCAATTGGCAAACACAAAATTGTCTTATTCTATCAGGTCGTTTGAAACGTGTATATACCTGCACTCTTTTAAGAAAAAACCGGACAGATTTCATTTTGATTTATAATTTTAGAATTAGTCCAAACATGGAGAGTCATATGGAGCATGTCGGCACATTTAACTTTTTTGCTTCTATCTTGATTAAAAATTCCTAGTGTTTTCCTTGATATAGGCAAAACATATGGTGACAATGAATTATTACAGAGCGCATGTGAACACTGGTTCACAACTTTTTGTCCCTCCAATTCATCACTCTAAGTTGGGCTGACCAGTTGGTATGAAAAATGGTCTTTTGATGGTCTTAACTTAAGCCGACCTTCATGTAATCCATAGGCTGCTTTCATAGTCCGCAGGCAGGCGCGCAGGCGCGCTGGCGCGCAGGCAGGCGCGCTGGCGCGCTGGCGCGCAGGCAGGCGCGCTGGCGCGCTGGCGCGCAGGCAGGGGCGCAGGCAGTGCTAGGGGGGAGGAGGGAGGCAGACAGTGTGAGGCAAACATCCACGCCCCTTCGAGGGGTTGAAAACAAACAACCTTCGAAGGGGCGTGGACTGTTTGCCTTACACTGTCTGCCTCCCTCCTCCCCCCCAGCACTGCCTGCGCCCCTGCCTGCGCGCCAGCGCGCCAGCGCGCCTGCCTGCGCGCCAGCGCGCCTGCCTGCGCGCCAGCGCGCCTGCGCGCCTGCCTGCGGACTATGAAAGCAGCCATACATGTAATAACACACTGTAAGAATCAGCGCATCAAGGAGGATAGTTGACGACGTTTGACTGATGTCAAAGCTAGATGTTCAGGCGCGACATGAGCTGCGGGAGATACACTCGACGCTGTGAGTTTGTGCCTGTGATTTGCACTTCAAACGCAATGAAGACCACTCATCTACGAACCTCATACTGGTTGCTGGTGAAAGTTGGAATGCTTACGATAATTTTACTCACAAACGATCACGTTAAATTCTCGAAGAACGTGTTCAAACGAGGTACAAAACTGATCTTCGTCAATAGAAGATCACAACACCAATTTGGTGGGACTACAGAGGTGAGATATGTAAGGTCCCTCCCATAGAGACTTTGATACTACACCGAATAGGAGTGGCTCCAAATGACTGTTCGACGGAACAATGATTTACGAGTTTATTTTAACACAAAAATACGATCAATAAAATCAATGAGCAGTTGAGGAGAAAAGATGTAACAAAAAGGTCCATTAAAGGGTCGAGCACAAAGAGAACCCCGAGGTGGTTCAGCCGTGAAGGAACTTGGCCACTAAGGCCTTCATTAATGTCCTGATTCCATTTATCTCACGAACCACTGAGATTCGTCCCACCAGCACTCAATAAGGGTGCTAGAATCGTCGGGGGAATCGTAGGGCACGGAGTTCACAAGCTCCGGGGGGTAGGCAGTTGGCGGCGGGTGATGAAAAACTAATGACGTCCTCTCTCTCTCGAGGGTTCCCTTCTATACAGTTCTTCGCGCGCCTCTTCTTTCCTTAGGCTTGTTTACTACTGCGACCCCCTCGCGCCTGATCATCAGATCAGCTACGTTCATCTGATGACCATCAACCCTTCAGTGTATTGATCTCCCAAGGCATTTCTTTATCGGTGGGACCCCATCTAGGCGGTTCTCTCTGTCCCTTCCTGACATACATAGTGTGAAGTGCTTCTAAAGAAGCAGCATGTTAACAAGCACCTCCACTCGCTGAAATTTCATGAAGCAGTTAAAAAATGCCCAACAAAACTAGTGGTCGCAAAGGAGTACTCTTATGCTACGTAGTGGTCAGATTGAATACTTTTTGGAGTCTTGGCAAAAATTATCAAAGAATGGTTAGAAATTGATGCTACATCTAACATATAGCCCTGATCCTGCGCAACCCGAACTTCGGTAGCTGCAGAAGACCTATAGTGGAAACACATCAACAGAAGATCGAATATTATGTGGTCCAGTTTTTTGGCCAAAAAAACCGGAAGTTCAGCAAGGTCACTACCGTATATAATTGATTGAAGTTGGTTCGAAAAAATTGTTCTGTGAAACGCTCAAAAATCCAAAATGGTTTTCGAACGACCGAACAATCGCTGCCTGGTGGGAGACATTCAGGTGGGGTATGCTAGTGATACTCCTCAACCTTTCGAAGAATTCTAAGTAAGTGTGTGTCGGTAGGTCTAGAACTCCACCACTCCGTTGGAAGCCTGTAGAGTGGAGCGAGGAGGGGGGGGGGAGCATTGAAGATGTTAACTTTAATACACCCAAGGATTGAAGGGGGAACCCGAGGTAGGTCCCTAGGTTGTTCAGAACCATTTTTAGCTCAAGGCAATGTCAGTAGCAGTTGAAACAATAGCTTAGTTTGAAATACGTTAAAATATGAAATGTATTCGTGGAGGAGGCGCTCCTGAGGAGAAGAGGTGAACGTAAATCGTTTTTGCACCGAAAGCTGCGCAGGTAATAGCATTTCCATGGTTATACCCTAATCTACGACGTTTCGAATATTATTCCGCTCTAAGCAACGTCACAAGTCAGCTTGCTCAAAACAAGTACCTTTCGCCAGAATCGCAAGAAAATTAGAGCCATTTTGCTAAGAATCGACCAACAGTCTCGCTAACAATTCACTGGAGACATTCGTTCTTACCGTGTATAATTGGTATTCCGTGTCCACTTCCAAGTACTCAACGTTCTAATAATGTCACCACATTGCTTATCCTTTTCATGGTGATTTTTTTTGAGTAAGATCGGCAGTAGTTTAGGAACGCCAGTCACAGGAACGAAACAAATCACGGCACACGTCCTCGCGAAAAGACTTGACACTTTCGAGTGTGAACAGCGATACCTTGTGATCACACTCTCTGGAGATGGTAAGCGCTACCGCCAAGTACTAGTAGCTCAACATTGTTCTCTGCATGAGTGGCCACCCGCCATTCCCAAAGTTTGTTGTAGAGAACGGTTGAGCAGAAAAGAGGCTAACATATCAGTGGAGATTCATTTGCGTAATAGCGTTGCTGAGAGAACGAGCATTTTTGTTTTTCCACAACCCATTTCAAACAGCTTCTTGACAGCGAAGTCGTCTTTGCTATATCTTGACTTTCCAGCCACCCATAAAATGGCTAGCATGAGCTTGACAACTGAGAACTTTTCTATGGCTTACCAGGGAGGGGTAGTCTACTTATCTTGGAACTTTGAATTAAGACCAAGATAAATCGATAGAGTTCTGAATGCTGTTTACGAAAATGGAAATTAAAACTGCAAAATGATTCTCCTTAAAAGGATATGGAGGCCCGAATTCTACTCGACAGTAGTATCAATTGTCTAAAGAAATGTCAGAAAACGTTCAGAGAGCCTTTGATAAAATGAAAAAACACTTCGCAAGATATGGAAGCGACGAGTTCGCATTTCCAGTTGATACTACTGTCGAGCAATATTCGGGCCCCCATAACTTTTTAAGGAGAACCATTTTGCAGTCTTAACCCTTTGACGACAGCGCGCCTTTTTGCGTGTCTGGCGCGCGGGACAGACGCATTTCGAAGCTTTCCGCTTCCGCGGCTCAACGTTGAGCCGCGCTGTCCCACGGGTGAATCATTTTTCTGAAGTGACCATTTTTTGCTTTTTTTTCAAGCGCTTTTTTTGTGATTTGGGTTGAAATAGGTGCATATTGGTTAATTATGAGTTTTCAACTTCAGTTAAGTCTGGTTTGATGCATAATATAGCATTGAGAGTAGAAATGGATCAGCCTGCAGTGGACGATTTGGAGGATGGTTTTGAAAGATTATTGGTCGAACCCGACGAAAATAAAACTGAAAAATAAAACTTTTTAGGCTATCTTATGAAGGTGTTACACATTTGTGGGGCTAAGATTTACACAAGATTCAGATTCAAGATTTACTTCGGTTGTCAGCCCACGAGCAAGGATTCAGCAGCTGTGTTCACTGTACCAATAGACTGACCTTTGAATCAAGGAATGCATCTCTATACTGAAACCTAGTGAATGACTTATTGGAACATAGCACCCACTTTTCCAACTTTCGAAGAGGCGAAAAGGAATATTAATTAAAGTTGAAGATAGGCAGTTAAAAGGAGGGCAAGCTCTCGAAAAATTTGTTACAAACAACTAACTTGAACTTATGGATGTGTTTGAGCTCCCACAAGACGAGTCAAGTCTAGGGGCAGTAGATATGAAAATCTTGTTTACATTGACTGTTTTTGAAAAATGCACAAAAAGTGTGATTTTCAAGGAGAGAATTGAACTTATTAGTAGTTTCCAGAAATTAGCAATGCTTTTTATTAGCCCACTTTGTGTATAGTGTTATTTGGTGATTGCAAACCCACTAAATACAAAAAACACCAAGTAAAATTAATAATCGAGAAAAACAACTGATGAGAAGGGTGCGGTCCACCGTTGAGCCGCGCTGTCCCACGCGACCGAAAAACCGTGGCTCAGCCGCGCTGTCGTCAAAGGGTTAATTTCCATTTTTGTAAACAGCATTCAGAACTCTATCGATTTATCTGGGTCTAAATTCAAAGTTCCAAAATGAGTAGAGTACCTCTCCCTGGTTAGTGGCTTACTACTAAGCTTCATGAGAAGTTTTCTTCTGCTTCTCCAAGGCCTACTAGATGAATTCTTCGGCGAATCATTCCCTCTGAACAAGAGTCGTTATCGTTTTGATCTAGAAGAACTAATCGAAGAAAAGAGAGGAAAAAGGAAAAAATAAGCCCACTTTTTGAAGGACACCTTGTCCTTGCGGGCTCTGGAAGTTTATTTATAGGTGGTAGACCATGGCAAAATAAAGCGCTATTGACCGCTTGTGCACTGTTGCCTCGACTGTGGCCCCCTCAATCTGCCGTAAGTTGTAATGGCCGTGAAATAACAATTCAATAAATGATGGTTGTTAGATTAGGGTAAATATGGCAATTTTTTCCGGTCACAGGCATGTATAGTATCAGAATATGTAGGGTCATTCAACACATCTTGTTGTGTTCACGACTGCTCGGAAGACTTTGAACGAGATTCAGTAGTTGGTCGGTTCTAGGGCGTGGCAGATAATATGTCCGCGAAGGGTCTCGCTTATTCTCCTTCTACAAGTTCAAGCTGAATAGGTATGCAATGGAACAACTCGGAAATTAACGCTATTTGGGAGCGAACAGAGCACCACTAAAGGCAAGGTACACCGCTGGTTCTGAAGGCACTAATGTAACAGTATGAATGTCGAAGGTATGAGACTTCGTGGTGGCCCTTCTAAAGGTGGAGAATATGTGCTGCATGAGCGAGCACCAAAAAGCCCACAGTCTTGTGCTGCTGCTCAGCGCGTATGTAGCGCTACAAGAAGGAATCATTACTCCACAACTTTGTTATGTGCGATGAGGACTGGATCATGCATGTCTAAAGGAAGCTTTCTGCTCGATAGGTGGACAAGGATGAATATCGGAGCACTGCTGGACTGCAAAAGTACATCCGAGAAAGGATATAGTGATTCTGAGGCGGTGTGCCACAGATGTATCAGTCTACGGCTTCAAAACAACTGCGAAGAGCTGGACAAAATGCTTTGAGACTACAGCCTTGCCCGGCGTGAGAGAACGGGAAGGGCCAGATTCTTCTTCATTACACCTTTCAAAGGTAAGGCAACTGAACGAAATATGTCACGGAACTCGGCCTTGCTCACCGTATTTGCCAGTTTCTGACTGCCACTTTTCAAACATCTGGAAAAGAGCACGACTTGGGATATAGGGTCTTCCAGAAGCAGATATGTTCCGTAAACGACATCCGAAAGGTGGTGTGTACCAAAAGCTCGGACTGTTATGCAGTAAAAATAAGCGGACTTGTGTCTCGTTAGCGAGGACGCATGGACTGTAACGGTTCTGCTTCCGATTGAGAGAGTTGAACTAGAGGCGAGTGATAACGTTCCCAAATTTAGTGTCCCGAATAGTGCACTATTCATGCACTAGCTTCATGAGAAAAATTTAGTCTTTTACTTCCTCTCCCTACCCCATTATAGAGCCTGCCCCATTGCATATAGACATTATCGATTGTTCTGACTCCTGCATTAAGGATGCAATACCGAATGCAATATTGCAGAGCTCAGTTGACGATTTCATATAATAGCCACATGGTTACAAAGCGGCATTCATATTCTCTCTATAACATATCTCTTCTTCAAACCCAATCATCTCATTTCAGAGCGATATGATCGCGCAACCCAACAGGTGATCGATATCCACGTAGAAAACATTGAGGCAGAATACCTTCTTTCCGATCGCAACGACTTAAGAGGTGCTTTTCGATCGAATTTGATTTCGATTTTTTTGTGTAGTGTTGAAGGCAGTGTTGAACAAGTGGTTTGAGGCAAGCTGGTGAACTCTGTGAAAGAAGCATTCCGAGGAAAGGATGTCTACCCATACGTTTATTGCATTCAGCCAGGTTTACAAGTGCCAGCGGGGAAGGAACATCTATTTGGACTTCAGAAAACAGGGTGACTTGCTTTTTACATTGCATGAGATCTCGAGCGGTATATGCACTACTATGTAAAATTCTACTTTTTCAATGGTAGTCTCTCGTTGCCTTGTGCAGGGTCTTTTCCCGGCTTGTCTTTTACGCGCGAGTTCCTCGATAGACTCAAACCGCCGAAGGTAGATAGTCTCGGCCTCTGAACATAACTACAACGAAGATTCTTCTGAGAAAACCAGTCATTCAATCCATGGGCACTGGTGGTTACTTCATTGGTTTTAGCAGAGGGTTTCAGTAGGTAATAGCAACAGTTTTATAGAATTGTGCTCTTGATAGTGTACGGAATAATGATAACGATCAGTCTCCATTATATTAAGATCGAATGTTGATATGGCCTTAAGTCCACCGGTCCGATCACTTTCTATTTTTCATATTGTGGCCAATTAAATGCCAATCTATCTCGCTCCTTCTCATTTTTGTTGGTAACGTATCTTTGCTACCCCGCTATGGACCAAATAGTGCACCTTCATCTCTTGCTCAGTGATCGATATCATGGGCGAAATATCAAAACGCCGTGGAAACCAGCGATTACGGATCTATTTTTTCGCTTTCCATGTATTTGCTTTCCATGCATAGCGGAAAGTTCTCGTTTTGAAGAGCATTAAAAGACGTAAAAGTTAAAGTGCATCTCAGGACGGGCTTATCGTTATGAGATCATGAGGAATATCCCAGTGTTTTTCACTTGTGCGGCACAAGGTTGCTCTACGCTCTGCAAAAGAAGAAGGAAACATTTCAGAAGTCCAGTGGTTTGGGTGTTGTTTTCCGGTTGAGTTCCTCAAGTAGAGAACAAGAGAGAATAATGGGAATTAATTATGCGATTCACAATAGGAGTGGGTTCACGTTACGTTTCTCAGGGGTGACAACATCGGAACTAGAAGCTTCGTCACCTAGAAGTCTATTTTTCAGCGCTTGGTCTCCACCACAATAATGCAAATCAGTATAGGTTGTTGGTGTCGAGGGCAATGCACTTTTGTAGAGTGGCGTGGGCTGATGAGTAACGATGACGAACTTGAAAAAAATTTGCAGGAACAGTTCAAGCGTGGCATGATATAGTATAGTTTTGGAACGAGTAAGCTGGACGACAATCCTGAAAAAATCATCAAACACCATTTGGTGTGAATCCCGGCGCGTAATTTACTTTCTACGCTGAAACACCCTCAAATACAGATGCCGTTTAGACACAAATTTGATCATAAAAAAGTATTCAGAGCAGGAACGGCTAGGACAAAGATATGCAACACCCAACAGACCCACCTGCGTGCCCTGGGGGTCTCGAACTTCAGTGTGGCAGTGGAGGCGTTTGGTCGCATAGTCATGAATCGTTATAATCTTTCTAGGCTCTGAAGGAGGCGACTCCGCCGAAACGTCAGCCTAATAAAGTATGTATACAAAACTCGTGAAGAGTTGAAGAAAACAACTCAGTAACAGAACAATTATGCCGAGGTTCATAGAAAGCCGTACGTGGAAGATATGCAAGAGATTTTGCTTCTGTGAAAATGAAGTCCGAATCAGAAACAGCAAGCCCGACACCGGTTGCCTAAAAACTACCATGTGATCTAGAAAGAAAGGAACTTGTACAGCCTGCCAAGTAAAAGCTAAGTTCTTTCATTAAAATAGGAAAAGCTCATCACAGTTATGTGTGAGTTGTAGGAAACTCAAGATGGACCTGAGAATGAGTCCTTACTCTCCGTCTCACGTGAACTCTTCCCTTGGGAAGTATTTAAGTGATCTAACCCTCTCAACAATGGAACTGCCAAGCGGCTACTCGCAACTAAAAAGAGAGAGAGGGAGAGAGAGACAGCAGACGATTTCGAATGAAGGTAAGTAATTTCCACGCCAGAAATTTGCCGAACTCAGGCACGGTGCCTCTTGGACCGAGCGCAAGTCTCCAAACATTTCTATATGCAAGCTGACATTTTGGCAGATCACCAGCTCGGATGCCGTTATTCAGGCTTACAACACCAGCTCGGATGCCGTTATTCAGGCTTACAATTATTTCAGTCCGAACGCGTAGAAGACCACCAATCGAGCTGAAAAGCTATGACCTAAAATCTTTTCCAGTGAAAAGAAAAAGGAACGTTGATCGAGATGCCTAAAGTGAACCTGTATGAGCAAATTTAGAGTTAGAATAGCTCGAAGTAAAACTAGAGTCGGAATTACTCGCACATTATCCTGAGTCCGAATTGCTCAAAGGGGCAAGTCAACTGGGGAGAACTCAATAACAATTAAAGAGGAATCAGATTGACTAGAAGGATCAGGAAAGGAAAAAAAGGAATATATTGAGAAAACAATTCACCTCAGAACAGAGGAGTAATAAAAGGATAGAGGATAAAGTCTCCCGACGTGAATCAATCCCGTCTGAGGCATGCGCCCCAGCATTCGACTTCCATTCAGAATCGTAGTGGCGTAATGAATACGTGTGTGACCTATACAATGACTAGCAGTGGTTTGCCGATGTACGAGTTAGTGCTTTTATCCTCCCACACGAGTCTGGTACAAATTAACCGACCCCTGAGACACGGAAGGCTTGGTTGGTCTAGGCGAATATCGATCGGGGACTCGAATCCGCGACCGTGCGTGGGATATATTGCGCCACTTGCTACTACACCACCTTCGCCCAAAAGAATAATAAGTGACACAAAAAATACAGCAAGCGGAAAGAAGTAGAGTGGATGACTTCGCGCTGGAAAACAAATATCAATGAGAGCAAGGCAGAACGAACACGAAAAGATGGCAGCACCTGCGAAAATTTGTCTCAGGTTATAAGGACGAGTCTCATTAAAGAACGAATTTGGAGCTGTCGCTATTCTTGTTGAACCCTAAGTATCCCCTACTTTGGTCTTCAGTGAGCCGATATCTGGCGAATACGAAATAATTGCTGCTGTCTGTGGCATAGAAGGCAATAAGCGGAGGGTGGTAGAGAGGCTCTAGCTGCTTAAGTGATAAGTGTCGAAGCTTATCAAGTCTATAAGCGACCTTTGTGTCCCACTAATATTTGCTCGCTCAGTGAGGACTCCAACTTCCCGGATATTGATTGGGCACTTACTGGTTACCAATGTGAAGGTGTTTGCCAGAAGTTTCTGAACATGGTAAAAAATCGTGGATTCCACCAGTTTGTGTCTGCTGAGACCAGAAATGGTAAGATTCTTTACCTGCTATTTTGTAATGAGGAATCGTTCGTTTCTAGAGCAAGGATTGATCTCCCATTGGGTACAAGCGAACACTCGGAGGACCGTGTTGTCTTAGGCGCGATTTCGAGAAAGCTGACTCCAAAAAAAATTCTGTCTTTTTGACTCCGTTGACTCCTATGGCTCTTTCGGGGGTCCGAATGCTAACGATATGTACGAAACATCCATTTTTTATTCTCCATAACAGTATTGATAGTTTTGTTCTGGTTAGGAAGGTTAGGCTGCGTAAAGAGGCAATCCCCTCGTTTCAACATTCTCTCTATTTTTGAGAAGAAGGTAAAAGCGTGGCGTAAAAAAGCAGTTCTGTCAAACTACACTGTTGGCTGGGATTCTAATGAAGTCATAGCATCACGGTCTGGAGGCAAGATGAACAAGTACTGCTTTACAGTTGATACAAAAATCATAGAAAACAAGAACAAATCTGCTCTCTCCAAATATACTTCATTTCGATGCAAGCCTAAAGAAAAAAATTCTGCAGTTATTGAGCCTTATTGAGCCGGGTTCTGTGTGGACTTTGATGCCGATAAGGCGGGATGCCTCGCTGATTCTTTTTTGAAAGCATCTACACCTCTAATAATGTCAATGCTAGTGTCGATTTGATGGGGGATTATCCATAAATGGAAGACCCCCACTGGTTCGAAAAGCAGGAGATCTTTGACATTTTATATGACTGGAAGACCAGCTCGTCCTTCACCCCGGATGGAATACCTCCTTGGCTTTATCAAAGAGGTACTCCCCTCGATTGTTGGTCCATTGGAATATAACTTTAACCTGGCTTGTTTAGAGACGAAGTACCTCAGATATGGAAAATTTCTTTTGCTAGCCCCATTCCGAAGAAACCTTCACGTCACAGTTCTTGCAATTGTAGACCAGTTAGCATTACTTCAGCTTTTTGTAGAGTATTCGAAAAGGTGATGAAGAGGGAGATCGTTAGCCACCTCAAAAACAGCAGGACTCTTCCGGAAGGGCAACACGAGTTAAGAAGCGCAAGGTCAACAATAACGCATTTGCTTGAAGTCCTGTATGCCTGGACTACTATTGTATGTAAAAATGTTTGCAACGATGTTAAAATTTACAGGTCTTTGAGAACAGAGACGGATCCTGCGTTGATTCAAAAAGCCATCGATGCGGTCTTAGGTTGGTCGAAGACATGGAAATACCCCTTACGCTCGAAAAAACCGTTGTTATTCATATAGTTGAAGATCAGGTCTGCAACAGGGTCACATGGACGACGTCGAGCTAAGGAGAACTGATTGCGTCACGGATTAAAGTTTTATAGTAGATCGCGAACTACCACTGTAGTTTGTTTCGACTACCACTATAGATAAATAGAGAATAAAGCTGAGTTAATTCTTTTCCAACTGCTGAGGAGTCTTTTTATTAAGGACCCGTGCCCCTAATAGGTGATTATAAAGCCTTCATTCGCCCAACGCTACCCAATGCTAGAGTATGACACTGCTATTTTCTACCCACGTGATAAAAGTCTATCTCAAGATTGGAGATCATTAAAAAAACTTTTACTAGAAAGGTTCTAATTCGGGCTCTAGGTTTTACCTATAACGCTATACCTAGAGAGACTGTAAGGAACGAAATACTCGGCTTCGAGTCTCTGCAATGTAGAAGAAAAACTGACTTGTCGGTTGATGCGCAAACTTTCTTCACCTTACTCCCGTCAACAAACTAGAGGAGGTAGACTAAAACTTTCGCTTCCTAATTCTAGGTCTTCCACTAGGAATAAGTTCTCACACCGCAGGCTTTTTCAGAGTTCGCTAAATTTTCCAAAAAGTATCCCTTGGCAAACACCACCGCTCGACTGAAGAGAAATCTTAACAAGTACTACGCTCAAGGTCTCATTTCCAATGTATTAGTATACCATATTTTTCTCTACGCACTTGCTAGGCGACATCTTTTTGGAAGGTTGGTCATTTGATTGCTTTTTCTTTTTACTTTGTTATTCAACCTAATAATTCATTTCTGTTGCTCGCTTTGTGGAATACTCATGTGTTGTTATCCAGTCTGTTCAACGCACTTTATTATTTGGTGCTTTTTACCTCCATATGCTCATGCGCATGGAATCAATCTGAATATGAATCGATAAGGAAAACATATGACAATACAATGGAGATTAGGTTGTGGGCCACATCTGAAGTCCTGGTCAAAAAGGAGTAGGACCCATATCTAGTAACAGCAAAAAATTGTCTAGGCGGCTCAGGCCTTATACATACATACGGCAGAAGCCAAGTCTGCAGGTGGCGCAAGAACTGAGCTCGAGGATGAAAAAGCAGTTATACAGGGTTTGTTGGAGGTAACACGATTCTTTCTTGAAATGTAGCAAACAACCACAGCACTCCAGGGCCCAAAGGATCAACATTTGGATGTGTTTGAAAATACACTGATTTATCTGGAAAATATTACGATAACAATCGAGATGTTGCGCACTCATAGAGACTAAAATAGATTGGAACATTTCGAATGAGGTCAGTGTTTCTACCAAATCCTAGAAGAAAAAGGGGTCTGTACAGAAATTCGCTTGCAACGCCAAAAATGGCTGCGTACAGAAAGCCAAAATAGCTGCAGTGTTGGCCGTCAGATTCCTTGTGAAGGAGAATAGAAACATCGTCAGAGTTAGTGCTAAAGGATAGAGGAATCTTAGCTGTGATACGGGATATAATGGTGGCATTATTACATTGGCACATTGTAGTCTAGGTTTGGTAATATTAGCTATGTGTTTTGGGTTACTTTGAGGTGAGGGTACAGTAAAAATTATGGATGCTTTACTATTGACAAAGACTGGAGAAAGACTACGAATTGTAGTAGCAGAATGATCACATACATTAGCGCCGAAGTCAATCCTGAGAACATATCCTATAATTATTTGACAATGTTTATGGGAACCCACAGGGTTGGGTAAAGCCTGCGTGTAAATGAGATCAGTCCCTGACACAAGAAAAAGCGATTCAATGACTCCAAGTTCAGCGATTGGTGGAAGTTCGGTAGCAAGTCCTTCAGGTACGGGAACAGAATTAGTCGACTTTCTGAAAGAGTATCTGAGCTGCAGATGGAAATCGCATGCATGCAAAAGAAAAAAGTAAACGTTAAGAATAATAGATTAAGACTCTAGGCCATAATCAAAGCAGCCTCATCGGTGTACTTAGGGGCACATTACAATTACCTCTAGAAGCTTCGAGATTGGTAGAGTGCAATGCAAGTTCTCCTTATGAAGATGGATAGTGATAAGTTTTATTCACGGCAAGGCGTGATTTCCTACGCGGCGAAGATAATATTTTGCGCCAAGAGTAAACAAAAGAGTGATCACGCTACACTTGCCATAGAAAGACGCATTCCGCAAAGCGTGGGTGTACTTAAACGGATCACAACCAAAACAGCTGTAAAATCCACTCCGACAATGAATTAGCCACGCATTTAGAATGAGATTTAGGACTGCTCGAAAAGCATACCACTCATCTATTGACTGATTAGTCTTGAGACTCATGAGGCCAACAGATTTTGTGGACATGGAAATAAATACACGACTTCCAGTGTGATCCTCTGACCACGAGTGAAATAGAGGGAGCCAATACTCTTTCTTCTCCTCGCGGCACTACGAAAAATAAAGAAGCTTCCTTCTTACACTCGAACGGAACGCTTCTGATGGAAATGTAGAAGTTTATAGCCAATGCCCCTATACATAGAGGTGAAGATGAAACGACAAAGGAAGGACCATCGATAGCACTCAGAAAAAACGCCTCAGCTCTTTATACGCCCGTTGTAGTGGTAGAGATCGGCTGCACTAGTTTGCATAGAAGCACGCTCAGTTCTCATCGAGTCGCTGTCGAACGACATCATATGTATAAAAGACGGAGCAAAATATTAAACGTGCGAACGTTGAGTTGATTCTGATTCAGATTACTATACAGCGGGCCTCCAAGTATCCCATGACAATTATTCTGCTAATGTAAAAAACGCACAGAAAATCATTTGGGTAGCCTGTATCACACATAAAAGCAGCAATTCCGCGCCCTCATACGTATAGAGGAAAATGGTGGCTTTAAAGTATCCGTCACTACCGAGAATTCTTCCAACTTTATCGTCAACAACTGCACCTCTTCGCGTCTAAATCTCCTACTTTGTTGTCAAAAAATCCCGTGCGACGTTCGCCCTAATATAAATAGGATGTGCGCTTCTAGAATGGAACAAGATATTCGACGAAGCGTCGTTTTCGCTTGTAAAATATTGCCAAAGCAAAAAATGGTGCATATTTACTGCTTCGATGAGATCTCAAACTTCGCTGGTGAGAAACCCCATCATCGTGATATGGCTTTCATTATCTTCGAAGAGAAACAGCACATATTCCAGTGCCATCGCGTTGATCGCGTTCATGTATAAGGATACTCCATCAAAGCTCGCGTAGGAGGCTCCCGTCGGTACGGAGAATGATGGACTGACAAAATTAGTTCATCAACAAACAATTTGCGCTACCACGAATCGCAAAAGTGGCGGAAGCAAACAAACTGAAAGCTACCTTAGTCTATCTGCTCATTCGCCCCAAGATGCGATAATCGGTCTCGTCTGGACTTCATTCGATGGAAGGGACGGTGTACTTGTTGTTATCGAAACTTTGTGCGTCTTCATCAAATTGTGATGTGTCGGTACCGTTGGAACCGAACCGTACAGTCACATACATAGCCATTTCAGGACTTATAATTCTTTATTGTCGATACCACATTCTTCACCCTCTTGCACACCTTTTCAAATGCAGACAAAGTGCTTTCTTCGTATACGGCGTCGTCTGACAGCACTCGGTTTGGTAGTCGCACTGCACTTGTCTCCAACGGTGTACATCAAAACATCCTTCGCTTATAATAGATTCTTTATCCCTCTGCGTTCAAAGAGCGTGAGATCACTCTGATAAGGCTCACTCATTGCGTTCCGATAATTCGTTGGAATTCGTGCTTGGGAACTGCTACTTTAGGGCCGATTTCAAGTGAACGTTGGTATTCTTCTGAATTTTCGTTTTCGTTCGAATGGTGTCGAAGATATTGAAGTCGCTTGTTATTCAAGTACGTGCTCGATGTCGGTCCTCGATGTGCTCTTCAGCGTAAGTAATAGGCAAGGTGATGTAGTCTACAATGCGCAGTTTCTATAACTCGGTTGTTCACCCTTGGTATTATTGCAAAAGGTGGCGCGGACTTATCGCCCATGGGAAAGAAAGGAGCTCATAAAGTCTTTGCTTACGAACTACAGTTGTATATCGGACATGGATGGTCACGCCCGCACAGTCACAAGATGACATGCGCCTGACGTTTACATCCCAAAATTTGTTTCAGTATGGACATCATTTTCGTCGGTGTCGACTTTACAGTGACTGTATCTTGGTTCTCCAACTAGAGAACTCAGTACATTTATTTCCTCTTATACCCCATATTGCCATAATTTCCTTTCCCACTTTCCTTGCTACTTAGTATCAACAGAAAGAAATGGATAATTCAGAGCAGGTTCATGTAATAAGGATAGGATATAATAGATTTCTGTGGGCGCAAAATTCACAGTCAATATACTCTCTTTCACGTCATATCCCTAGTTGAATACACAAGTCCGTCACATATATAATGCATCAAGGTGCTAAGTGGTTCCCGTATTTCATTAAATATTCCGACTCATAGTTCTTTTGATTACAAAGGTTTTACTGAACTGAAGGGTGTTGACTTTTCTGACTGCTTCAAGTTTTTTTAGTTAATAGTTTCTCTGATTATCTGGCAATCAGCGTGACGTTCGTGAACAGATGTTGAAAAATCTCTAATTGAAGAATGTTCATATCCTTCCACGGTATTCGTTTGGGCGGCAGCTGTTCTAACGAATGCAGCTACTCTAATAAATCTTCGGAAAAACATGAAATTGAGAGAACCATGCAGTACCCCACATCTAACGCATTCGACTAATCGAAAACCCATCTTTTTTTCTAAAGGAGCCTCATCCATCCAGGATTCAGCCTTAACTTCGCCGTGGCCATCATCGTCGAGTGCGTCGGAATTCCTTGTTTGGAAAGAGGTTTTTGTTTCATCCAATCGTGGAAACAAATACATCTTTTTCATCGAGCCTATTGATGCCTTCAGCATTGCACTCTAACAGAGAATAGACAAAGTATTCGTCCAGGCTATCACTATCATCGATAGTAAAACTTACATTGTTTCAAGGATGAGGACTGTCTTTATCATTATCTATTTTATATCATGCTGCTGAAGAAACGTTTGAAATAAATAGTGTTATACAATTCAAGAGCGAATATAATAGTACAACTTGTAGAGGGGTGTGGTAACGTGAAGAAATGAAGAAAGAAGAAGTGAGGGAAATAGTAGACTGATTATTAGAGAGAAAGTATAAAAAGGCCCCTCGTCTCCTGTTCACACACACGAAATGGCGATCAGCCGAAAGCGATGGAAGCAGCACAAGGACGAGGCCAAGGATAAGTACCAACACAAGGAGTGAAGATGGAAGCCGGCAACAGCGCGAGCCACGATGGAAGACCCTGGTACTGAGGTGTACCGAGGTCGAGCCCCAGGGCCTTATGTCCCGGGGACATCGTGGCGGAAGTGGTGGAAACGGTTCGCCAACTTCCTCGTGTTGAGGAAAGTAACAGAAGAGGGGGATCAGCGGCTTATATTTCTGCAGGAAGTGGGTAACTCGAATTACGGGTTGCTGGAGTCACTCCTGCAGGGACGCGAATTAGAGGAAGTACCATTGAAGGATCTACGAGCAGCGATGGAGCAGCATTACCAGCCGAAAAAGCTGGTATTGGCAGAACGATTCGGGCTAACGTCGAAGACACAGAAGCGAGGACAGTGGACAGTCGCTGCATGAGTATTACGCGGAGCTCCAGAAAGCGGCGATTACGTGTTGTTTCGAAGAAATCAAGAATCATCGGGATGCAGTAATGACGATGGTCTTCATCGGTGGCTTACTTTCTATAGAGGCGAGGAAGCGCCTTTTAGAGAAAGAACAGCTATCCTCGAAGGAAGCGCTCGAGCAGGCGGAAGCTTTCGAACGTGTAGGAGTGAATGCTCTACACCTTAAGGAAGGCCCGCAGCAAGTTCAGCCGGTGGGAGTGGCTTAGGTAAGAACACGGAAAGACGAGCATAACCGACAGAGGCCAGGGCGCGCGCAAACGCAGGATCAAAGGGGAAAGCCGAGCAGGGGCCCAGCTCGGAAAGGTATGAGATGCAGGGTTTGCGGAGCGTTAGACCATGCCGGTTATGAGTGTTTCAGGAATGAGAAGGCATACTGCAATGTATGTGGGAAGAAAGGCCACCTGGCAGTGACGTGCTGGAAGAACTCCAGGACTGGCCGAAAAGTCTCCCGCCAAGTACACTGGTGTGAGGAGCCCGCGGGAGGCTCCGACAGTGGAGAGGAACTAGTGACTCAGTGCGTGAACAAAGTAGCTGTGTCACGACTTACTCACTGTCGTCGAGCTAGGCCGCGGAAGGTGACGCGGAATGGTGTGAGGCGAGTGGAGGACAGCCCGGAAACTGGACAAGGCAGTCCCACCGCACGATGAGAAACAGGCACCAGATATGTGGAGTGCCGGAATGGAGAGGTGATAGCCGCTGATATGGTTGGAGATGTTGAAGTAGACCGGTGATTGGACGAGCCACTGAGAATGCTGGAGATGGAAGTGAATGGGAAGAAGATCCCATTCGAGCTAGATACCGGTGCATCTCTTTCCATTATTGACGGGAGGACATGGAATAGGTTAAGCCAGCCATAGTTGAATAAGGCTGCGGTGGCCGCGACGGCATTTGATAATAATCGTGTAAGTTTCAAGGAAGAGTTCCACTAAATGTCAAGTTCGCCGGGAGAGAGGCGATAGCGGATGTTCATGTCTTTAAGGAAGCGACGCACTCCTTATGTGGTCGAGACATGATAAGAGAATTGCAGATAGATTGTGGACCACATTATGGGATGGTTCACAAGGTTAAACAAGTGCCCAATATAGAAATCAAAAGAGAAATTGTGCGGATACTGGACAAAAACAAGAGTTTGATCCAAGATGATTTGGGCAAGTGCTCGACTGCACGAGCAGAGTTGAAGTTCAAAAATGATGTAGTAGTGCCTAAGTTCTTCAGAGTTAGGCCAATACCTATTGCGTTGAGGCCCAAAGTCGAGGCAAAATTGGAAGAAATGGTGCTGAGGGAAGAGTGGAGCATAGTAAATGGGCCACACCTCTGGTGGTTGTGCCCAAACCAGGCGGAAAAATACGGATTTGTGGTGACTATAAGGTCACGGTGAACCCGCAACTAGATATCAATCGGTACCCATTGCCCAAGCCAGACGATTTGTTTCACATGTTACATGGCGGCAAGAAGTTTTCGAAAGTTGATCTTTTTGATACTTATATGCAAGTTGAGCTGGAAGAGAGCTCAGGGATGTTTACTATTATCAATACGCACAAGGGGTTATTCGAGTATACGCGAATCCCTTTTGGAATTGCGTCAGCACCAGCAATATTCCAGCGGATAATGGAGGAGACGCTGGCGGGAATCGAAGGAGTGCTGATCTATCTGGACGATATTACTGTTACAGGTCCAGATGATAAAACGCATTTAGAAAGACTAGAGGAAGTCTTGAATAGACTGAATGAAGTCGGATTCCACCTCAAAAAAGGGAAATGTGGATTTTTCAAGGAGGAAATGGAGTTTTTAGGCCACGTGGCCGATGAAAAGGGCATTAGACCATACCAGAGCCTAGGAATATAGAAGAGTTGGAGTCTTACCCAGGCATGATACAGTACTATGAGAAATTCATCCCTAGATTAGCTACGTTGGCAGCGCCGTTGAACAGTCTGCGCAGGAAAGGTGCACAGTGGAGATAGGGTGCCGAAGAAAAAGAAGCTCTCACAAGGATCCGTGAAAAGCTTACAGCAACAGACACATTAGCGCACTATAATCCTGATGTTCCGGTAGTATTAGCTACCGATGCCTCAGAGTATGGTATAGGAGCAGTATTATACCATACAGGGGTGCCCAAAAAAAGAGACACTCCCACTGCTCGGCTTGTACCACCAATGTAATCAAACTTTAGTAAATTCTGACTGAATATTACCACCCGCAAAATCAACAACACATTGTACTCGATCACGGAATTCTTCAATGGTCTTCCGCACGAACGAAATCAAAAGTTTTTGCCACGCAAATTTGATGCGTCATCTGAGGTCGACGAGGCTCGTCTCCCACGACATCGCAGATCATTGCGGAGTTGTCGGAGCTACAGGGAGGGAGGAAGTCAGCGGTCTTCCAGATCCTAAACGACGATGTCCAGGAATCTGTCCGTGAGCGACTCGACTGAGAAAGTTGCGTATCTGCTTGTTGCCGACCGATATCCCATAAGTCGTCTTGAGCGCGTCCGCAATGGAAGACGGCTTCATATTTTGATGCCGATATAGGAACCACACGAGTTCCTGCTTCCTTTCATCAAGCAACATTCTTAGTACAATTTACTCAATCACATTCTTCTGCTGCTTCAATCGGTGCGACGTAATCCGCCCTGGATTAGGCCCCATGCATAGTGTCTCTTTTTTTTGGGCACCCCTGTAGATATGATGATGCGACCGAAAAAAGTAATCGCTTATGCATCACGTTCCTTGACAAAACAGGAACGCAATTATGCACAAATAGAGAAGGAGGCATTAGGGATAGTGTATGGAGTCGAAAAATTCAATCAGTTCTTTTATGGCCGACGGTTTACGCTGTTAACCGATCACCAACCCTTACCAGGGAAGGGTTTCTACTTCCCATGGAACTTTGAATAGAGACCTAGGTATATCGATAGGGCTTGGAAAGTTATTAAGGAATATGGAAGTTAAAACTGCAAAATGAGTCTACCAAAAAAGTTGTGAGCGTTCAAAGTTTGCATGCTTAGGCATCGAGACATAGTGCCAGTTGATAAGCCCAGCTGCCCGCAATGTCTACAAGGGACTCCGTGGCGTAGTGGCAGTGCTCTCCCTCGTCAGGTGAGCGGTGAAGGTTTGCTTCCCGTTGTCGTTTTTCCTTTTGCAAAACGTGCTTTCATCCGAATAAAACCTCCTAAACCGTTTTTTTGTTACTAATTTGGGTTAACACTTTGATTCGGCCATCTTTTGCTACCACTTATCTATCACCTATCACCGCACTTATTTGAAACTACTAAACGTCATTTTTGTAACGATCTTTCATTTTCAATATCGTAACACACATACCCACACCTAAAGTAAAATAGTTTCGGACACGCGAGAAAAGTCAACAAAAAATGGGTAGAGAAAACGTGTAGATTGTGATGGTTGTAGAGAGACCGCATGTACAAATGAGGTTTGCATTTTGTGAACAACATATCTGCAACACACATTTATTGGATTATTTTATCTATTTCCCGTTTTTCACGCATATCTGTCTTGAGTGATTTGGGTTTCCCCCTCCACCTCAACAAGTTTTAAATAAGTGCGGTGATAGGTGATAGATAAGTGATAGCAAATGGTGGCCGAATCAAAGTGTTAGCTCAAATTAGTAATATAAAACGGTTTAGGAGCTTTTATTTGGATGAAAGCACGTTTTGCAAAAGGAAAAAGGACAACGGGAAGCAAACCTTCACCGCTCACCTGGCGGAGGAGAGCACTGCCACTACGCCGCGGGGACCCTTGTAGTCATTGCGGGCAGCTGGGCTTATCAACTGGCACTATGTATCGATGCCTAAGCATGCAAACTTTGAACGCTCACAACTTTTTTGGTAGACTCATTTTGCAGTTTTAACTTCCATATTCCTTAATAACTTTCCAAGCCCTATCGATATACCTAGGTCTCTATTCAAAGTTCCATGGGAAGTAGAAACCCTTCCCTGGTTAGTGAAGATCTTTGGCCCCAAACAGGGTCTACCGGTAACAGGGTAGCAGCGAAGAGGCTGCATAGATGGGCGGTGAGGCTCATGCTATACTCTTTCGAGATAGAGTATAGGAAGACAACAGAATTTGGTAACGCAGACGGATTATCGAGGTTGCCTGTCTCAAGAGAGCTGCCTAGCGCAGAGATGGTGGTCAATGAAGTGCAGGAAGAGTTGATAGCGATGGAAACGATGGAAAATTTGTCTGTAACAGAAGCGGAGATAGCTAAGGTTACAAAAGCAGATCCTCTGTTGCATTTGGTGATCCTTACTATATATAAAGCGCTCTGTCTGTCTGTCTGTCTGTCTGTTTGTTTGTACGGAAATTCGATATAACGTGAGGAAACACCTGGAGAAGTCGGGTCAAGTTTGGAATGAGTTGAGCATAGGGTAAGTGCAACAGAGCACACGTGAGCCTAGCGGCGCCCCGCCCCCAAGGGGCGGGGCATGCGCCGGAATTGGGCGGGGTCATGGGCGAATTCTTCTAATTCAGTCTCATAACATTCCACACACCAGGAAAAAATGTGCAAAGGTGAGGGATGGGTCAACAATCAAAATAAAGGAAACTTACCAGCGGTGAGCAGAGCGTTCTCGCAGTGGGCGGTACTTTCCACAAAGATTAATAACTCGATATAACGAAGGCGTCGAGGCCAGGAAAAGAATAAAAAGAGTGAGCTAGGTCTTATGCGTGCTGAGCATGCATAAGTATAGCGATGCCCCGCCCACGAGGGGCGGAGCGTGCGTTGACGTGAAAGCTACTTTTCAAAAATGAGTGTAACTTCGTTCGGAAAAGTTAGAGAATGCGGAAAAAAGAGGTTAGAGGTAATGGGACAAATGTGGTCAAATCCCGAAAGTGGGCGGGGTTGGCACCAAAGTGAGCGGGGCTTGGATCGAATATTTATAACTCTGTTTAGAAGCGTTCTAGAACGCGGGAAAAAAGTGGTAGAAGGTAATGGAACAAATGCGGCCGAATCTTCGAAGTGGGCGGGGCTGGCACCAAAACGGGCGGGGCTTGGATCAAAAATTTATAACTCTGTTCAGAAACGTTCTAGAGTGCTGGAAAAAGGTGCCAAGGTGTAAAAGAACAAGTGTAGACAAATCCCGAAAGTGGGCGGGGTTGGCACCGAAGTGGGCGGGGCTTGGATCAAAAATTTATAACTCTGTTCAGAAACGTTCTAGAGTGCGGGGAAAAGGTATTAAGGTGTAAAAGAACAAATGTAGACAAATCCCGAAAGTGGGCGGGGTTGGCACCAAAGTGGGCGGGGCTTAGATCAAAACTTCACAGCTCTATTCAGAAACGTCCTAGGATGCAGCAAAAAGGTGTCAAGGTGTAAAAGAACGAAGTGAGCGTGGCTGACACCAAAGTGGGCGGGGCTTAGATCAAAATTTCATAACTCTGCTCGGAAACGTTCTAGAACGCGAGAAAAAAGTGGTAAGAGGAATTGAACAAATGCAGTTAAGTCCTCGAAGGAAGCGGAGCTGGCACATGGAAGCGGGGCTAGAACCAAAAAATCATCTCTTCAAAACTTTCTGGAATGCGGAAAAAATGGTTTGGAGCAGTCAAAAGAAGGGTGGTCAAGTTTATTGTGGAAAGGGTTTGCACTAAGGTGGACGGAGTTACGATCAACCACTAATAACTGTGCTAAAATATATCGAGCGTGATGCTATCAGTAGTTCAGTATTCGAATCTAAAGAGAACTATCTTATTCTGATTATCCAACATTCCGCTGAATGACTCCATCGTGGATAATTGGCCGTCGACATATACTGCGCGCGTTAGCGTGCATAGCCAAACTGGTAAATTATATTAGGAAGGGTTGGCCAGAAAAAATTGAGGATGACAGGTTAAAGCCGTATGCGATGAAGAAGACCGCACTGACATTGCATAATGGCTGCATATTGTGGTGGTATAGGGTAGTTATTCCCAAGAAATTTCAGCAAACGGTGTTAAGGATGCTACATAGTAGTCACTATGGGCGGAACAGAATGATCAGTTTGGCGCGGACCAAGATATGGTTCCCGGCATAGACAGAGCGGTAGAAGATATGGTGAAGAGATGTAGAACTTGTGCGGTCATGTGCAAGGATCCGATCAGAATACCTCTTCATCCGTGGGAAGAACCACAGAAGGTCTGGCAGAGACTGCACATAGACTTCTGTGAGACGAGTGGCGGAGTCAAGTGATTGGTGGTGGTGGATGCGAAATCCAAGTGGCCTGAAGTGGTCAAGATGGGAGCCACCACGGCGGAAAAAACGATACTAAAGCTGAAGGAGATATTCAGTAGGAATGGACTAACCGAACAGTTGGTTTCGGATAACGGCCCTCCGTTTACTTCGGCAGAGTTCCGGGAATACTGTGAAAAGAAGGGGGATACATCAAATATTTACGCCGCCTCATCACCCTAATTCGAATGGGGAAGCAGAGCGTTTTGTCCAGACGTTTAGAAATATCTTGTATAAGGGGTTGCGTTTCAATAAAACACTAGAAAACGCAATATTGGACTTGCTCTTTGAGTACAAGGTAACACCCCATGCGGCGACGGGAAAAGCACCGGCAGAAATGCTCGTGGGGAACCATTGCGAACCATCCTGGATATTGTTAGAATGGAAACAAGGAAATTGCCCGCCAACAAGAATCAAGAGCGTATGAAAAGAACTTATGATCAAGGGAAAAGGAGGGAACTTTTGTAGCAGGTCAGGAGGTATTCATAAGGAATTACACCGGGTCCGGAGACCGATGGATACCCGGGATTGTGGGCCCCGTCGGGACCACAAGTGGCGGCGGCGAAGAAGTCGAGGCGTCATCCGCAGCGCCGTGGCAGGGCGTTGTGGGCGGCGCTGAAGGGCATACAGCGGGACCTCCGCAGAAGAAGTTGCAGTCGATTTTCAAGAAGAGAAGTAAGAAGCCGCAGCCGCCCGTCAAGAAGACGTCCGAGGAGCCACAGTCGATCACCCAGAAGACAAGCAAGAAGCCGCAGTCGGTCAGCTCGGCGACGATCGCGAAGCGCGGATCAGGGCCGTGAGGATATGAGAGATGACCCTCAGTGAGGGGTGATGTTTGATATAAATAATAAAAATGTTTGAAATACTGACCATGAACGACTTTCTATGAATCTTGGCATCGTGTGAATTCCAGTATGAAGGTGTGTGGTATAGCCTCAGCCAAGATGGTACAGCACTTTATTCAGTCAACGTTTCGGCGTTACCGCCTTCGTCAGGACCTGGAAGCCAAAAAGAATTTGAGATTCATCCAATTCATGCACCATTTCAGACTTCAGTTAGCCCAAGTAAACCTACAGATATCTGAATAGATCTCGTAAACCACAACAAGGGAACCCACCTTAGAAATAGAGAGACGACATGTAGACCACCTTTCAAACTGCCTATTTAAACATTTTCGCAGTGGGGTGGGCCCCGGGTGACCTGACCCCCGACTTGAAGCCGGTGGCAATTGTAGCCCACACAGGTCGATGAACGGGGCGAGTTCGCTTGTTATGGCCAGGCATTCGTCTTTCCGGTTAATTTGAGGGTCTTTTGCGCGGATCCAAAACGCTTCCAAAGTTTTGCGCGCGGAGGTCGTGGGCTCCCGCATCAAAATCCTGACTGAGACTTCAAACTCTACCCCTCCGTGGCGATTCCTACGATGGTCTCCGAGGGGGGTTTCAGGCCTTGAATTCTTCAGACCAGCTAGGTGTTCCTTGATCCTACATACCAAAGGCCGCCCGGTCTCACCTATGTATTCGTCCCCGCAGGCCTCACAAGTGATCAGATAGATCACCCCTGAAGCCATGCAGTCCCCCTCTCGCCCGTTGGGACAGATGACACAGTGGGGGGTTATGCAGAGACGGTCATACGAACGATTTTGAACCAGCTTTTTCCTGAGATTGGTAGGAGGAACTTCGACCACCCGCACCATGTCATCAAGGCCACACTTGCGCAGAGCTGTTCTTACGTCAGAGCTGACCGAGTCTGATACGAAAGGAAGGCAAAAGGTCACCTTCTCCAAACTTTCGTCAGTATGCCCGTGTGGTCTGCTACGTGGGGGTCTGCGGAGGGATTGTTCTTTCAAGGGGTACCCATTGGTGATGGCCACCTTTCGAGCGAGCTCTACCGATTCTGCCACCTCGCGATCACCTGATGAAACCATTTTCGCTGTCCTGAACATGTTGCGTGTGATGGCCTGCTTGGTTTTGAGAGGATGCGCCGACCTGAAGTGGACCAGGATATTCTTGCTGGTGGGTTTCCTATACCATTTGGTCCTAAGAAACCCTCGCTCAAGCTGAACCTGCATGTTTAGGAAAGGCAGCCATGTGTCTATGGGCTTTTCCCGTGTGAATCTAATATTTTCAGCTTGGGTGTTCAGCAGCTCGAAACATGTGTCCATTTCCTTTTGAGTTGAGCAGGCGACAAAGCAGTCGTCTACATAACGGCAATAGAGCACAGGTCGGCGATCCAAAACGGGCCTTTCTATTTTTGACATGTAGACAATGGCTAGGACCGGTGCTAGCCGCTGGCCCATGGCTAATCCCCTGACTTGCCTGAAGTACTGGCCGGACCACCTGAATATTGAGCAGTCAAGGCATTCCTTGACCAAAGTCATGACGTGGGGGACAGAGAGGCCATACATATTTATAGAACCCGCATGTTCATTCAAGAGCTCGTGGGTGGCTTGCATGGCGTCCTCGTTCGACACGTTTGTGTAGAGAGATGTCACGTCGAATGATTCTATGACGTGATTTCTCCTGAAGCGAGTCTCCCGCAGTTGGTCGAGGAACCTCCTGGTGTTACTGAGGTGGGCAGGGATAAATGTTAATAATTGCGTCAACACGAGGTTTAGCAGCCATGATATGCGATCGGTAGGACCTCCCACGTTGCTTATGATGGGGCGAACTTTGAAGTCCGAGGGATCGAGGGACGCGTGGGTGCTTGGAGCAAGTTTATGCGTTTTTATAAGAACATAGAGAACTGGGCACACCGGGAGGTCACACTTTAAACGTGTGATCAGTGATTTTGGTAAGTCTGCCCTATGTGCTATGTCCAACCAAACACTGTTTAACCGGCGGTACTGCCTTTTGTACTCCCCCTCTGATGATGGCTTGTAGAGGGTCCCATCCCCCAGGTGGGCCTGTGTGATCGCAGCGTCCAGACCTCGCGGCATGACCACGAATTCGCCCCCCTTATCGCTTACCGAAATCTTGATGCTTTTGGAGTTTGAAAGATCTTGGAGCTCGGCAAGCCCTCGCTTCTCGGTAAGCGATAAGGGGGGCGAATTCGTGGTCATGCCGCGAGGTCTGGACGCTGCGATCACACAGGCCCACCTGGGGGATGGGACCCTCTACAAGCCATCATCAGAGGGGGAGTACAAAAGGCAGTACCGCCGGTTAAACAGTGTTTGGTTGGACATAGCACATAGGGCAGACTTACCAAAATCACTGATCACACGTTTAAAGTGTGACCTCCCGGTGTGCCCAGTTCTCTATGTTCTTATAAAAACGCATAAACTTGCTCCAAGCACCCACGCGTCCCTCGATCCCTCGGACTTCAAAGTTCGCCCCATCATAAGCAACGTGGGAGGTCCTACCGATCGCATATCATGGCTGCTAAACCTCGTGTTGACGCAATTATTAACATTTATCCCTGCCCACCTCAGTAACACCAGGAGGTTCCTCGACCAACTGCGGGAGACTCGCTTCAGGAGAAATCACGTCATAGAATCATTCGACGTGACATCTCTCTACACAAACGTGTCGAACGAGGACGCCATGCAAGCCACCCACGAGCTCTTGAATGAACATGCGGGTTCTATAAATATGTATGGCCTCTCTGTCCCCCACGTCATGACTTTGGTCAAGGAATGCCTTGACTGCTCAATATTCAGGTGGTCCGGCCAGTACTTCAGGCAAGTCAGGGGATTAGCCATGGGCCAGCGGCTAGCACCGGTCCTAGCCATTGTCTACATGTCAAAAATAGAAAGGCCCGTTTTGGATCGCCGACCTGTGCTCTATTGCCGTTATGTAGACGACTGCTTTGTCGCCTGCTCAACTCAAAAGGAAATGGACACATGTTTCGAGCTGCTGAACACCCAAGCTGAAAATATTAGATTCACACGGGAAAAGCCCATAGACACATGGCTGCCTTTCCTAAACATGCAGGTTCAGCTTGAGCGAGGGTTTCTTAGGACCAAATGGTATAGGAAACCCACCAGCAAGAATATCCTGGTCCACTTCAGGTCGGCGCATCCTCTCAAAACCAAGCAGGCCATCACACGCAACATGTTCAGGACAGCGAAAATGGTTTCATCAGGTGATCGCGAGGTGGCAGAATCGGTAGAGCTCGCTCGAAAGGTGGCCATCACCAATGGGTACCCCTTGAAAGAACAATCCCTCCGCAGACCCCCACGTAGCAGACCACACGGGCATACTGACGAAAGTTTGGAGAAGGTGACCTTTTGCCTTCCTTTCGTATCAGACTCGGTCAGCTCTGACGTAAGAACAGCTCTGCGCAAGTGTGGCCTTGATGACATGGTGCGGGTGGTCGAAGTTCCTCCTACCAATCTCAGGAAAAAGCTGGTTCAAAATCGTTCGTATGACCGTCTCTGCATAACCCCCCACTGTGTCATCTGTCCCAACGGGCGAGAGGGGGACTGCATGGCTTCAGGGGTGATCTATCTGATCACTTGTGAGGCCTGCGGGGACGAATACATAGGTGAGACCGGGCGGCCTTTGGTATGTAGGATCAAGGAACACCTAGCTGGTCTGAAGAATTCAAGGCCTGAAACCCCCCTCGGAGACCATCGTAGGAATCGCCACGGAGGGGTAGAGTTTGAAGTCTCAGTCAGGATTTTGATGCGGGAGCCCACGACCTCCGCGCGCAAAACTTTGGAAGCGTTTTGGATCCGCGCAAAAGACCCTCAAATTAACCGGAAAGACGAATGCCTGGCCATAACAAGCGAACTCGCCCCGTTCATCGACCTGTGTGGGCTACAATTGCCACCGGCTTCAAGTCGGGGGTCAGGTCACCCGGGGCCCACCCACTGCGAAAATGTTTAAATAGGCAGTTTGAAAGGTGGTCTACATGTCGTCTCTCTATTTCTAAGGTGGGTTCCCTTGTTGTGGTTTACGAGATCTATTCAGATATCTGTAGGTTTACTTGGGCTAACTGAAGTCTGAAATGGTGCATGAATTGGATGAATCTCAAATTCTTTTTGGCTTCCAGGTCCTGACGAAGGCGGTAACGCCGAAACGTTGACTGAATAAAGTGCTGTACCATCTTGGCTGAGGCTATACCACACACCTTCATGTTTGAAATACTGTTGGTGTAAGAAGAACAGTGGGTGAGGAGGAGGTGACAGAAGGTTGAACCTCCTCACCCATAGGGTACGCTCCTGGTACATGTAGTGACCGTAGCGGTCACTAGGGGGAGGTGTAGAGGGGTGTGGTAACGTGAAGAAGTGAAGAATGAAGAAGTGAGGGAAATAGTAGACTGATTATTAGTGAGAGAGTATAAAAAGGATGGTAGTGAGCAATGAGTCATTCTCCCCCCTCGCCTCCTGTTCACATACACGAACTCAGATGATATAATGTGAGGAATAATGATCTATCCTGATTATATGCAACATGATGATAACAATCAAGAAACGCACTTCGACCTCATGGAATAAGAATTTTTGTAAATTCACGCTTGAGCAGATATCTTATATATTTGAACCGCTTTGACGTCTTGGAATAACTACATCTTTTGTAACCATGTAGCATCCATATATTTGTTTGCTAGCGACTCGACGTATATGTCAAACTTCTAGCTCTCACGTTAGCCCTAAGCCTCATTAAGAATATCTTAGTTTGACCATCTCCTACAAATGTCTAAAGTGCAAAGCCTCCCCCATTCGGAGAAACCTCTCGAAGCTGACTAGTTACAGCTTCTCCTCCAGTTTCTGGAAGTTATTACTCCGCTCCGGAGCTTGGCTTCAACGTCGCAGATTTGTTTGCATTCTAAAGGAATCTTTCTGCACATTTTCATGACAAAAAGTTTTTACCGTGCTATTTGTGTGTTTTAGTCTCTCCATAACTTTGTTTTGAAGAATAATTTGAATTCTGTGGTAAGGCCGTGGGTGGTGATGTCCGTTCCTCCAATGGATACCGCTGGGGGTTGCTCACTCTGTGGGCTGAGCTGATCGCGGACATGCGAATGCAGGCGACAGGGCCCCCGTGACAGCCTGGCTACGTACACCCACTTCACATCAAAAATGTTAATATCACTTTATGAATCTCGATTTAATGTTTGGCGTCCGCGGGAGCCGTGCACTCGCAAGGCCCGGTTAGTGTGAAAAGTATGCGAGGGTGTCCGGTGCAAGAACGGCATCGGTGGGCAACTAGGCTGGTCCAAAAGTCCCGCAATGTAAGGAAGACTCGCGTTGCGACGCTAAGTGTTGGCACGTTAACGGGACGCTTGTTCGAGACAGCAGAAGCTCTAGAGCGTTGCTAAATTGATTTCTGTGCCCTGCAGGAAACGAAGTGGTCCTACAGCGATTCGAGGGACGTTGGACACGCCTTCAGAGCCGTTCTCTGTGGTAATCCCAAAACCACAACCGCCGTCGTGATAATTGTCTCCGAACGGTTCCGTGATTCAATAGTAAGCGTGAAGCGCTTCCTTAGCCGCCTTATGAAAATCACTGTAGTTATTGAACGCCACAAATACCATTTCTTAGCGCATGCTCTACAGGCTGGATGCTTCGAGCAAGCAAAAAACAAGAGAGCTGAAGTACCGCTACAATAAGTCATAGTGGTCGCGGTCACGTGAAGGCTACGAAAGATGGTTGTAGCTATCATGGTCATGGTCGTTTTGGATATGGGTCACGTACGTAATTAGGATGGTAGCGAAATTTTGAGTATGCAGACTCCCTTGATCTCATCAATGTAAACACGAAATTACGTAAACGTGACTCTCACCTTGTCACCTTCTGAAGTGGTGAAGACAGAACACACTTTGATTTCTTCTTTTTCAGGCATCGCGATCAGAGGCTTACAATAAAAGCGAAGTGGTACCCTATGAAACGGTGGCAACACCACACCGACTACTGATTTTTACGCTAGAGATCGCCCCGCCGAAATGAAACTAGCTGAAAAGTGTCGGCCAGCGAGAATCGAGTGGCGGCGACTGGAGGAAGAAGCGGCCGTCGTCTCTCGCATTTTATCCAGCGGTAACAATCGTCGACGAAACTTGGAAGGGAGCTGCCGCGAAACCTGGTAGCGCGGTCGGAGCTCGGCATGACAAAGCCTGGACGGCGAAAGACAAGCAAACATGGCTGTTGACGAACCATGTCAAAGAGAAAGTTCGTGGGAAGAAAAAGCAGTGCCACGCATTTCTTGTCGAAAAGATAGTTGACAACTGGCAGCGCTTCAAGATAGCGAAGAAAGAGGCGAAGAAGGTCGTTGCTCCTGAGAAGGCAGCTCCTTATGCCAATCTTAATAAGAAACTCGAGTCGTGCGGTGGAAAGCGATACGTTTACCGACTCGCGAAGGCTCGCTATCGCCAGACCGAGGATATAGAAATGTTCATTGGCAGGATTAACGAGAACGTTCTTCTCTTGACGAACCGCAAGCAAGTTGAAACGATGGCGAGAGCACTTCAAAATGTCTCAACAGTCGAATTTGATCATACCGCTGTCCCTTGCACTCCCCCGTTACGCGGTCCTGTCAAGAAGATAGCCGTGAAGGAGACCATTACGCTATGAAGAGGATGATCAGGCAAAGCACTGGTCCTGAATTAGCGGCGGACTTATGGAAATCAAAGAGCTGGAACCCTGCAAGGTGACTGGCGGAGTTTTTCAACCAGGTCATTGCAGAGAAGAAGGCAAATGAGAGCTGGCAACAGAGCACGACGATTCCTACCTGGAAGAAGCGCAGTCCTAGGAACTGCACTTGCTACCGTCCAATTCGCTTGTTCTGGCACAGCATGAAAATCCTCAAGCGAATTGTGCACAGTCGTATCCGTGACATCGTCGAGCTGACCACCAACCAGTGTGGTTTCGTGGCTGGTTGCAGCACCATCGATGCCTTACATGCCACTCGCTTTCTACTGGAAAAGCATCGCGAAAATCAAAGACCGGTACATCATGCCTTGATAAAGGATAAAAGGACAAAGTTTTTGGCGTCAATCAATCCCGTCTGAGGAATGCGCCCCCGCACTCGAATTCCGTTCAGAATCGTAGTGGCGTAATGAGTGCTTATGTGGCCTATACAATGACTTGCGGTGGCCAGCAATGTACAAGTCAGTGCTTTTATCCTCCCAGACGAGGGAATTGGTACCAGACTCGATTGCGTCTAACGGCAGCGTGGTTTAAGAAACGAATTCTCGCGTGAATGCAGCGTGGTTGAAGTGGTGCTCGATGACTGGCGTGCCCCAGGGGAGGATTTCAACTTCCCATGGAGCTTTGAATAGAGACCTAGGCATATCGATAGGGCTTTGAAAGCTATCAACAAATACCTTGAATACCTTGATGTCCGCTCTTCAAGGGTGATTTCTCCAACCTTGCAGGACGCATCTATGCCATTCAACTACAACCGCATGCTATCAACAAATATGGAAATTAAAACTGCCAAATGAGTCTACCAGAAAAGTTGTGAGCGTTCGAAGTTTGCATGTTGAAACATGGAGAGATAGAGCCGGGTGATAAATGCAGTTGCCTCCAACTTCCACAAGGGTCGCCGTGGCGTAGTGGCATTGCTCTCTCTCCAGGTGAGCGCTAAGTGTTTGCTCCCCTTTGTCGCTTTCGCTTTTGCAAAACGTGCTTGCACCCGAATAAAAGCTCCTAAACCGTCAGTTCTTATTAATTTGAGTTAGCGCTTCCTTTTGGTTACGATTTGCGATCACCTATCTATCATCTATCACGGCACTAATTTGAAATTCCCCCACGTCTTTTTTGTAACGCTCTTTGATTAACAACACCAAAACACACATACCCACACCCGAAGTGAAATAGTCTTGGACACACGAGAAAACCCAACGTCGATGAAAAAACCCAAAAAATGGATGAAGAAGACGTGCATTTTTTAGTTTCGGATCGGTTGTGTTTTATTCACGGTTGTAGAGAGACAGCATGTACATATGAGGTTCGCATTTTGTGAACAACATGACTGCTCTACTCAGTGTGTGCTGCGGTTCACGCGCCAATACAATGACGTCATTGAACAAAACGGCTGAAACATCATGCCAAGCATCATAATGGAAGAAATAAGAACTCATAAGTACAATAAGTAAAGAAATGACCTACTATGCACGTTTACAGTAGGATTGCGTTTTCTGGGATCGAAAAAAAATTGGAGTTATTCTTATTTTGAACGTTTCGCAAGTAAATTGTTGACCTATGAAGTGAATTCCTAATCTCGAAGGGGCCTCATCGCCATATTAAAGAGAGCTGCTTTAATTTATGGTGACGCCGGTATTATTGAAATTATTTGGTCCATCTAAGCAGAAAGGTACCGAAACAATGCTGCGTGCGCGAAGAGCTCTAATAGAGTCACGAGTAAATCGCGCGCCCCCTCCACTCACTACTTGGATCACATAACCAAAAGGAAGCGCTAACTCAAATTAATGAGAATTGAGGGTTCAGGAGCTTTTATTCGGGTGAAAGCACGTTTTGCAAAAGCGAAAAAGACAAAGGGGAGCAAACACTTAGCGCTCACCTGGAGAGAGAGCAATGCCACTACGCCACGGCGACTCTTGTGGAAGTTGGAGGCAACTGCGTTTATCGCCCGGCACTATCTCTCCATGTTTCAACATGCAAACTTCGAACTCACAACTTTTTTGGTAGACTCATTTGGCAGTTTTAATTTCCATATTTGTTGATAGCTTTCAAAGCCCTATCGATATGCCTAGGTCTCTATTCAAAGCTCCATGGGAAGTTGAAATCCTCCCCTGGGGCACGCCAGTCATCGAGCACCACTTCAACCACGCTGCATTCACGCAAGAATTCGTTTCTTAAACCACGCTGCCGTTAGACGCAATCGAGTCTCATACCAATTCCCTCGTCTGGGAGGATAAAAGCACTGACTTGTACATTGCTGGCCACCGCAAGTCATTGTATAGGCCACATAAGCACTCATTACGCCACTACGATTCTGAACGGAATTCGAGTGCGGGGGCGCATTCCTCAGACGGGATTGATTAGCGCCAAAAACTTTGTCCTTTTATCCTTTATCAAGGCATGATGTACCGGTCTTTGATTTTCGCGATGCTTTTCCAGTAGAAAGCGAGTGGCATGTAAGGCATCGATGGTGCTGCAACCAGCCACGAAACCACACTGGTTGGTGGTCAGCTCGACGATGTCACGGATACGACTGTGCACAATTCGCTTGAGGATTTTCATGCTGTGCCAGAACAAGCGAATTGGACGGTAGCAAGTGCAGTTCCTAGGACTGCGCTTCTTCCAGGTAGGAATCGTCGTGCTCTGTTGCCAGCTCTCATTTGCCTTCTTCTCTGCAATGACCTGGTTGAAAAACTCCGCCAGTCACCTTGCAGGGTTCCAGCTCTTTGATTTCCATAAGTCCGCCGCTAATTCAGGACCAGTGCTTTGCCTGATCATCCTCTTCATAGCGTAATGGTCTCCTTCACGGCTATCTTCTTGACAGGACCGCGTAACGGGGGAGTGCAAGGGACAGCGGTATGATCAAATTCGACTGTTGAGACATTTTGAAGTGCTCTCGCCATCGTTTCAACTTGCTTGCGGTTCGTCAAGAGAAGAACGTTCTCGTTAATCCTGCCAATGAACATTTCTATATCCTCGGTCTGGCGATAGCGAGCCTTCGCGAGTCGGTAAACGTATCGCTTTCCACCGCACGACTCGAGTTTCTTATTAAGATTGGCATAAGGAGCTGCCTTCTCAGGAGCAACGACCTTCTTCGCCTCTTTCTTCGCTATCTTGAAGCGCTGCCAGTTGTCAACTATCTTTTCGACAAGAAATGCGTGGCACTGCTTTTTCTTCCCACGAACTTTCTCTTTGACATGGTTCGTCAACAGCCATGTTTGCTTGTCTTTCGCCGTCCAGGCTTTGTCATGCCGAGCTCCGACCGCGCTACCAGGTTTCGCGGCAGCTCCCTTCCAAGTTTCGTCGACGATTGTTACCGCTGGATAAAATGCGAGAGACGACGGCCGCTTCTTCCTCCAGTCGCCGCCACTCGATTCTCGCTGGCCGACACTTTTCAGCTAGTTTCATTTCGGCGGGGCGATCTCTAGCGTAAAAATCAGTAGTCGGTGTGGTGTTGCCACCGTTTCATAGGGTACCACTTCGCTTTTATTGTAAGCCTCTGATCGCGATGCCTGAAAAAGAAGAAATCAAAGTGTGTTCTGTCTTCACCACTTCAGAAGGTGACAAGGTGAGAGTCACGTTTACGTAATTTCGTGTTTACATTGATGAGATCAAGGGAGTCTGCATACTCAAAATTTCGCTACCATCCTAATTACGTACGTGACCCATATCCAAAACGACCATGACCATGATAGCTACAACCATCTTTCGTAGCCTTCACGTGACCGCGACCACTATGACTTATTGTAGCGGTACTTCAGCTCTCTTGTTTTTTGCTTGCTCGAAGCATCCAGCCTGTAGAGCATGCGCTAAGAAATGGTATTTGTGGCGTTCAATAACTACAGTGATTTTCATAAGGCGGCTAAGGAAGCGCTTCACGCTTACTATTGAATCACGGAACCGTTCGGAGACAATTATCACGACGGCGGTTGTGGTTTTGGGATTACCACAGAGAACGGCTCTGAAGGCGTGTCCAACGTCCCTCGAATCGCTGTAGGACCACTTCGTTTCCTGCAGGGCACAGAAATCAATTTAGCAACGCTCTAGAGCTTCTGCTGTCTCGAACAAGCGTCCCGTTAACGTGCCAACACTTAGCGTCGCAACGCGAGTCTTCCTTACATTGCGGGACTTTTGGACCAGCCTAGTTGCCCACCGATGCCGTTCTTGCACCGGACACCCTCGCATACTTTTCACACTAACCGGGCCTTGCGAGTGCACGGCTCCCGCGGACGCCAAACATTAAATCGAGATTCATAAAGTGATATTAACATTTTTGATGTGAAGTGGGTGTACGTAGCCAGGCTGTCACGGGGGCCCTGTCGCCTGCATTCGCATGTCCGCGATCAGCTCAGCCCACAGAGTGAGCAACCCCCAGCGGTATCCATTGGAGGAACGGACATCACCACCCACGGCCTTACCACAGAATTCAAATTATTCTTCAAAACAAAGTTATGGAGAGACTAAAACACACAAATAGCACGGTAAAAACTTTTTGTCATGAAAATGTGCAGAAAGATTCCTTTAGAATGCAAACAAATCTGCGACGTTGAAGCCAAGCTCCGGAGCGGAGTAATAACTTCCAGAAACTGGAGGAGAAGCTGTAACTAGTCAGCTTCGAGAGGTTTCTCCGAATGGGGGAGGCTTTGCACTTTAGACATTTGTAGGAGATGGTCAAACTAAGATATTCTTAATGAGGCTTAGGGCTAACGTGAGAGCTAGAAGTTTGACATATACGTCGAGTCGCTAGCAAACAAATATATGGATGCTACATGGTTACAAAAGATGTAGTTATTCCAAGACGTCAAAGCGGTTCAAATATATAAGATATCTGCTCAAGCGTGAATTTACAAAAATTCTTATTCCATGAGGTCGAAGTGCGTTTCTTGATTGTTATCATCATGTTGCATATAATCAGGATAGATCATCATTCCTCACATTATATCATCTGAGTTCGTGTATGTGAACAGGAGGCGAGGGGGGAGAATGACTCATTGCTCACTACCATCCTTTTTATACTCTCTCACTAATAATCAGTCTACTATTTCCCTCACTTCTTCATTCTTCACTTCTTCACGTTACCACACCCCTCTACACCTCCCCCTAGTGACCGCTACGGTCACTACATGTACCAGGAGCGTACCCTATGGGTGAGGAGGTTCAACCTTCTGTCACCTCCTCCTCACCCACTGTTCTTCTTACACCAACAGTATTTCAAACATTTTTATTATTTATATCAAACATCACCCCTCACTGAGGGTCATCTCTCATATCCTCACGGCCCTGATCCGCGCTTCGCGATCGTCGCCGAGCTGACCGACTGCGGCTTCTTGCTTGTCTTCTGGGTGATCGACTGTGGCTCCTCGGACGTCTTCTTGACGGGCGGCTGCGGCTTCTTACTTCTCTTCTTGAAAATCGACTGCAACTTCTTCTGCGGAGGTCCCGCTGTATGCCCTTCAGCGCCGCCCACAACGCCCTGCCACGGCGCTGCGGATGACGCCTCGACTTCTTCGCCGCCGCCACTTGTGGTCCCGACGGGGCCCACAATCCCGGGTATCCATCGGTCTCCGGACCCGGTGTAATTCCTTATGAATACCTCCTGACCTGCTACAAAAGTTCCCTCCTTTTCCCTTGATCATAAGTTCTTTTCATACGCTCTTGATTCTTGTTGGCGGGCAATTTCCTTGTTTCCATTCTAACAATATCCAGGATGGTTCGCAATGGTTCCCCACGAGCATTTCTGCCGGTGCTTTTCCCGTCGCCGCATGGGGTGTTACCTTGTACTCAAAGAGCAAGTCCAATATTGCGTTTTCTAGTGTTTTATTGAAACGCAACCCCTTATACAAGATATTTCTAAACGTCTGGACAAAACGCTCTGCTTCCCCATTCGAATTAGGGTGATGAGGCGGCGTAAATATTTGATGTATCCCCCTTCTTTTCACAGTATTCCCGGAACTCTGCCGAAGTAAACGGAGGGCCGTTATCCGAAACCAACTGTTCGGTTAGTCCATTCCTACTGAATATCTCCTTCAGCTTTAGTATCGTTTTTTCCGCCGTGGTGGCTCCCATCTTGACCACTTCAGGCCACTTGGATTTCGCATCCACCACCACCAATCACTTGACTCCGCCACTCGTCTCACAGAAGTCTATGTGCAGTCTCTGCCAGACCTTCTGTGGTTCTTCCCACGGATGAAGAGGTATTCTGATCGGATCCTTGCACATGACCGCACAAGTTCTACATCTCTTCACCATATCTTCTACCGCTCTGTCTATGCCGGGAACCATATCTTGGTCCGCGCCAAACTGATCATTCTGTTCCGCCCATAGTGACTACTATGTAGCATCCTTAACACCGTTTGCTGAAATTTCTTGGGAATAACTACCCTATACCACCACAATATGCAGCCATTATGCAATGTCAGTGCGGTCTTCTTCATCGCATACGGCTTTAACCTGTCATCCTCAATTTTTTCTGGCCAACCCTTCCTAATATAATTTACCAGTTTGGCTATGCACGCTAACGCGCGCAGTATATGTCGACGGCCAATTATCCACGATGGAGTCATTCAGCGGAATGTTGGATAATCAGAATAAGATAGTTCTCTTTAGATTCGAATACTGAACTACTGATAGCATCACGCTCGATATATTTTAGCACAGTTATTAGTGGTTGATCGTAACTCCGTCCACCTTAGTGCAAACCCTTTCCACAATAAACTTGACCACCCTTCTTTTGACTGCTCCAAACCATTTTTTCCGCATTCCAGAAAGTTTTGAAGAGATGATTTTTTGGTTCTAGCCCCGCTTCCATGTGCCAGCTCCGCTTCCTTCGAGGACTTAACTGCATTTGTTCAATTCCTCTTACCACTTTTTTCTCGCGTTCTAGAACGTTTCCGAGCAGAGTTATGAAATTTTGATCTAAGCCCCGCCCACTTTGGTGTCAGCCACGCTCACTTCGTTCTTTTACACCTTGACACCTTTTTGCTGCATCCTAGGACGTTTCTGAATAGAGCTGTGAAGTTTTGATCTAAGCCCCGCCCACTTTGGTGCCAACCCCGCCCACTTTCGGGATTTGTCTACATTTGTTCTTTTACACCTTAATACCTTTTCCCCGCACTCTAGAACGTTTCTGAACAGAGTTATAAATTTTTGATCCAAGCCCCGCCCACTTCGGTGCCAACCCCGCCCACTTTCGGGATTTGTCTACACTTGTTCTTTTACACCTTGGCACCTTTTTCCAGCACTCTAGAACGTTTCTGAACAGAGTTATAAATTTTTGATCCAAGCCCCGCCCGTTTTGGTGCCAGCCCCGCCCACTTCGAAGATTCGGCCGCATTTGTTCCATTACCTTCTACCACTTTTTTCCCGCGTTCTAGAACGCTTCTAAACAGAGTTATAAATATTCGATCCAAGCCCCGCTCACTTTGGTGCCAACCCCGCCCACTTTCGGGATTTGACCACATTTGTCCCATTACCTCTAACCTCTTTTTTCCGCATTCTCTAACTTTTCCGAACGAAGTTACACTCATTTTTGAAAAGTAGCTTTCACGTCAACGCACGCTCCGCCCCTCGTGGGCGGGGCATCGCTATACTTATGCATGCTCAGCACGCATAAGACCTAGCTCACTCTTTTTATTCTTTTCCTGGCCTCGACGCCTTCGTTATATCGAGTTATTAATCTTTGTGGAAAGTACCGCCCACTGCGAGAACGCTCTGCTCACCGCTGGTAAGTTTCCTTTATTTTGATTGTTGACCCATCCCTCACCTTTGCACATTTTTTCCTGGTGTGTGGAATGTTATGAGACTGAATTAGAAGAATTCGCCCATGACCCCGCCCAATTCCGGCGCATGCCCCGCCCCTTGGGGGCGGGGCGCCGCTAGGCTCACGTGTGCTCTGTTGCACTTACCCTATGCTCAACTCATTCCAAACTTGACCCGACTTCTCCAGGTGTTTCCTCACGTTATATCGAATTTCCGTACAAACAAACAGACAGACAGACAGACAGACAGAGCGCTTTATATATAGTAAGGATCACCAAATGCAACAGAGGATCTGCTTTTGTAACCTTAGCTATCTCCGCTTCTGTTACAGACAAATTTTCCATCGTTTCCATCGCTATCAACTCTTCCTGCACTTCATTGACCACCATCTCTGCGCTAGGCAGCTCTCTTGAGACAGGCAACCTCGATAATCCGTCTGCGTTACCAAATTCTGTTGTCTTCCTATACTCTATCTCGAAAGAGTATAGCATGAGCCTCACCGCCCATCTATGCAGCCTCTTCGCTGCTACCCTGTTACCGGTAGACCCTGTTTGGGGCCAAAGATCTTCACTAACCAGGGAAGGGTTTCTACTTCCCATGGAACTTTGAATAGAGACCTAGGTATATCGATAGGGCTTGGAAAGTTATTAAGGAATATGGAAGTTAAAACTGCAAAATGAGTCTACCAAAAAAGTTGTGAGCGTTCAAAGTTTGCATGCTTAGGCATCGATACATAGTGCCAGTTGATAAGCCCAGCTGCCCGCAATGACTACAAGGGTCCCCGCGGCGTAGTGGCAGTGCTCTCCTCCGCCAGGTGAGCGGTGAAGGTTTGCTTCCCGTTGTCCTTTTTCCTTTTGCAAAACGTGCTTTCATCCAAATAAAAGCTCCTAAACCGTTTTATATTACTAATTTGAGCTAACACTTTGATTCGGCCACCATTTGCTATCACTTATCTATCACCTATCACCGCACTTATTTAAAACTTGTTGAGGTGGAGGGGGAAACCCAAATCACTCAAGACAGATATGCGTGAAAAACGGGAAATAGATAAAATAATCCAATAAATGTGTGTTGCAGATATGTTGTTCACAAAATGCAAACCTCATTTGTACATGCGGTCTCTCTACAACCATCACAATCTACACGTTTTCTCTACCCATTTTTTGTTGACTTTTCTCGCGTGTCCGAAACTATTTTACTTTAGGTGTGGGTATGTGTGTTACGATATTGAAAATGAAAGATCGTTACAAAAATGACGTTTAGTAGTTTCAAATAAGTGCGGTGATAGGTGATAGATAAGTGGTAGCAAAAGATGGCCGAATCAAAGTGTTAACCCAAATTAGTAACAAAAAAACGGTTTAGGAGGTTTTATTCGGATGAAAGCACGTTTTGCAAAAGGAAAAACGACAACGGGAAGCAAACCTTCACCGCTCACCTGACGAGGGAGAGCACTGCCACTACGCCACGGAGTCCCTTGTAGACATTGCGGGCAGCTGGGCTTATCAACTGGCACTATGTCTCGATGCCTAAGCATGCAAACTTTGAACGCTCACAACTTTTTTGGTAGACTCATTTTGCAGTTTTAACTTCCATATTCCTTAATAACTTTCCAAGCCCTATCGATATACCTAGGTCTCTATTCAAAGTTCCATGGGAAGTAGAAACCCTTCCCTGGTAAGGGTTGGTGATCGGTTAACAGCGTAAACCGTCGGCCATAAAAGAACTGATTGAATTTTTCGACTCCATACACTATCCCTAATGCCTCCTTCTCTATTTGTGCATAATTGCGTTCCTGTTTTGTCAAGGAACGTGATGCATAAGCGATTACTTTTTTCGGTCGCATCATCATATCTACAGGGGTGCCCAAAAAAAAGAGACACTATGCATGGGGCCTAATCCAGGGCGGATTACGTCGCACCGATTGAAGCAGCAGAAGAATGTGATTGAGTAAATTGTACTAAGAATGTTGCTTGATGAAAGGAAGCAGGAACTCGTGTGGTTCCTATATCGGCATCAAAATATGAAGCCGTCTTCCATTGCGGACGCGCTCAAGACGACTTATGGGATATCGGTCGGCAACAAGCAGATACGCAACTTTCTCAGTCGAGTCGCTCACGGACAGATTCCTGGACATCGTCGTTTAGGATCTGGAAGACCGCTGACTTCCTCCCTCCCTGTAGCTCCGACAACTCCGCAATGATCTGCGATGTCGTGGGAGACGAGCCTCGTCGACCTCAGATGACGCATCAAATTTGCGTGGCAAAAACTTTTGATTTCGTTCGTGCGGAAGACCATTGAAGAATTCCGTGATCGAGTACAATGTGTTGTTGATTTTGCGGGTGGTAATATTCAGTCAGAATTTACTAAAGTTTGATTACATTGGTGGTACAAGCCGAGCAGTGGGAGTGTCTCTTTTTTTGGGCACCCCTGTATGGTATAATACTGCTCCTATACCATACTCTGAGGCATCGGTAGCTAATACTACCGGAACATCAGGATTATAGTGCGCTAATGTGTCTGTTGCTGTAAGCTTTTCACGGATCCTTGTGAGAGCTTCTTTTTCTTCGGCACCCTATCTCCACTGTGCACCTTTCCTGCGCAGACTGTTCAACGGCGCTGCCAACGTAGCTAATCTAGGGATGAATTTCTCATAGTACTGTATCATGCCTGGGTAAGACTCCAACTCTTCTATATTCCTAGGCTCTGGTATGGTCTAATGCCCTTTTCATCGGCCACGTGGCCTAAAAACTCCATTTCCTCCTTGAAAAATCCACATTTCCCTTTTTTGAGGTGGAATCCGACTTCATTCAGTCTATTCAAGACTTCCTCTAGTCTTTCTAAATGCGTTTTATCATCTGGACCTGTAACAGTAATATCGTCCAGATAGATCAGCACTCCTTCGATTCCCGCCAGCGTCTCCTCCATTATCCGCTGGAATATTGCTGGTGCTGACGCAATTCCAAAAGGGATTCGCGTATACTCGAATAACCCCTTGTGCGTATTGATAATAGTAAACATCCCTGAGCTCTCTTCCAGCTCAACTTGCATATAAGTATCAAAAAGATCAACTTTCGAAAACTTCTTGCCGCCATGTAACATGTGAAACAAATCGTCTGGCTTGGGCAATGGGTACCGATTGATATCTAGTTGCGGGTTCACCGTGACCTTATAGTCACCACAAATCCGTATTTTTCCGCCTGGTTTGGGCACAACCACCAGAGGTGTGGCCCATTTACTATGCTCCACTCTTCCCTCAGCACCATTTCTTCCAATTTTGCCTTCCAACTTCAACTCTGCTCGTGCAGTCGAGCACTTGCCCAAATCATCTTGGATCAAACTCTTGTTTTTGTCCAGTATCCGCACAATTTCTCTTTTGATTTCTATATTGGGCACTTGTTTAACCTTGTGAACCATCCCATAATGTGGTCCACAATCTATCTGCAATTCTCTTATCATGTCTCGACCACATAAGGAGTGCGTCGCTTCCTTAAAGACATGAACATCCGCTATCGCCTCTCTCCCGGCGAACTTGACATTTAGTGGAACTCTTCCTTGAAACTTACACGATTATTATCAAATGCCGTCGCGGCCACCGCAGCCTTATTCAACTATGGCTGGCTTAACCTATTCCATGTCCTCCCGTCAATAATGGAAAGAGATGCACCGGTATCTAGCTCGAATGGGATCTTCTTCCCATTCACTTCCATCTCCAGCATTCTCAGTGGCTCGTCCAATCACCGGTCTACTTCAACATCTCCAACCATATCAGCGGCTATCACCTCTCCATTCCGGCACTCCACATATCTGGTGCCTGTTTCTCATCGTGCGGTGGGACTGCCTTGTCCAGTTTCCGGGCTGTCCTCCACTCGCCTCACACCATTCCGCGTCACCTTCCGCGGCCTAGCTCGACGACAGTGAGTAAGTCGTAACACAGCTACTTTGTTCACGCACTGAGTCACTAGTTCCTCTCCACTGTCGGAGCCTCCCGCGGGCTCCTCACACCAGTGTACTTGGCGGGAGACTTTTCGGCCAGTCCTGGAGTTCTTCCAGCACGTCACTGCCAGGTGGCCTTTCTTCCCACATACATTGCAGTATGCCCTCTCATTCCTGAAACACTCATAACCGGCATGGTCTAACGCTCCGCAAACCCTGCATCTCATACCTTTCCGAGCTGGGCCCCTGCTCGGCTTTCCCCTTTGATCCTGCGTTTGCGCGCGCCCTGGCCTCTGTCGGTTATGCTCGTCTTTCCGTGTTCTTACCTAAGCCACTCCCACCGGCTGAACTTGCTGCGGGCCTTCCTTAAGGTCTCAGGTCAAGCGGGTGGTCCATCGTGACCAGCGTCCTGACAAGGTCACGTTTTCAAGACCATCAGGAAGATGAGTTTCTTTTCGAGGTCTCCCCTTTTTCTGCGGGTCACAGCTGTTCTGAGGGGTCGTTCAAGACTCCTGCTGGCAACTTCACCAGCATGTGAAAAGGTACTCGGCCAGGGTTTCTGCCCCATTCAATCCACGTTATAAGTGCGCTACTCTCGCTGGTGTCCAGCACATGGTATGGACCTTCCCACGAGATGACCAGCTTAGGACTTTGAGATATATGCTTCTCGCGCGGAACTTTCATGTACACTCTATCATTGATCTTCGGTAGTCTAGTACATATACGTTTGTTCTTATCATATGTTCCCATATATTCCTATCATCTTCATCTTGCGACGCATTTTATTGCTCTCCTCGCACGCGTACTCGCTCGCGCACAATGTTGGTGGTCGCAGTTACTTCCTGCTTATAGCTCTCAGTGTCTACTACGTAATTGCTAGGTTCTGGGCCTGGGATGGTGTTCCACGGAATATAAGGATCGAATCCGTGTAGCAAATAACACGGTGACACCCAGTAGACTCATGGACTGTTGTATTATAAGCAAACACGCAAAATGGGAGTATCACAGCCCACTTAGCAAGTGCAGCCACCTTCTTTCCCAACATTTGGATGATTGTTTGATTAAATCTTCCAGTCAGACCATTCTTTTGGGGATTATAGCCCTTTGTATAGTCATGGACAATACCTAGGAGTGATTTGAGCTCGTGCATCAATCGATTGTCGAACTCCCCCCATTGACCTGATAGAATACATTTTGGTTTCCTCCCTCAGCTATCCACCTTTCAAAGAACACTCTGGCCACTTCCGTAGCTCTCTTTGATGGAACGGCGTATGCTGCTTGAAAAGTGATCTATTACGCTAAATATGTAACGGTTCCCATTGGACGTTGACCCTATTTCTAGGATATCGACACCTACCAGGTAGTACGGCTTCGATGTAACGATGGGTTCCAACTCTGGTGTCATAGAGTGGCGATGATTGTGGCATAGGCACTTTTAACACTCCTGGGACCGCTGAGTGATATCACGTCCCATTGTCTCCCAGAACAACTCTAATGGCAGTTTTCTGATCATCTTTCCAGGACCAAAGTGTCTAGCCAATAAAACTGAGTGTGCTTTCTCGAAAGGTGCCTTTCTCTTGGACGCTGGAACAACCTTTCGGACAGAACAGTCGCCTAGTAGAGCATGATAGCCTTGATCCATGACAAAATCCTTCACTTCGAGCTCTTGGGATAGTTTAGGGATTACGATACCAATGTCCAGATTTCCACTCTCCGAACTCGCTATGATCTCAGCACAAATAGGGTCCTGTCGAAGTTCCGTCGTCCACTCCGGCTCCTCCAAAGCCGCAGCTACGATGAGTTCATTGGGGGATACACCCCATTTTCCCCAATTTCTCTTCCTCGTCTAAAGAAATAACTCTATGACTCAGGGCATCTGCTACGCGATTCGCAGCTCCTTTCAGGTAGATGATTTCCAGGTTATACTTCTGGAGTTCAAGGGCCCATTCGAGTACTCCGGCTGACACATTAGTGCGTTGGGAAAGTGCCGTCAAGGGTTGGTGGTAGGTGTACACTTCCACTAGAAGTCCGTACACGAACATGTGGAACTTTCTCCGGGCAAAACGATCGCCAACGCTTCCGAATCAGTTACGTGATAATTCTTTCCACATCGTGGAAGGCCTTTTGAAGCAAAGAACATCGGATGCAGAAATTCATCGGGTGCTTGCATCGGTATAGAACTTGAACAGTCTTTTACCGCTCCTTGCCTCCTCAAAATCCGGCTGTGCCAGTACAGGCGCGTGCACCATGATCGACTTCAGTTGGTCGAAGCACGATTTCCGAGCAGGATTCCACTAAGACAGAGCTTTTCCAGATTTCATCTCGTGCAGCGGAGCTGCTACTTTTGAGAATCCTAGCACGAATTTCCGGTAGTACGTTTTCTCGGTACACATACCGAGAAAAGTACGAAGCGCCGCGCCCAAATGCAGTAGCGGGTATTTCTTAATCGCTTCCACTTTCCCAGGATCCATGTGTAACCCGTCATGGTCGATGATGTGACCGAGATATTGAACTTTCATCTCCAGCAGCACGCATTTTTTTGGATTCAACTTAAGTCGTGCTTTTGACAGCTCTTGGAAGACCTGTTTTAACACTCGGAGATGCTGCTCCACTGCTTTTGTCGCTACCATTATATCGTCAATGTAACAAAAATGTCGTCTCCTGTCAAAGGGGCTGGGACCACATGCATTAGTCGTTGGAATACTGCGGATGAAGATGCCAAACCGAAGGGCAGCACCTGAAACTGGTAAAAGCCTTTAGTCGTAGTGAGCGCCGACTTCTCCTTTACATCCTCAGATAGGCTTATTTGCCAATAACATGAAGACAAGTCCAACGTGGAAAAGTATCTCTTGCCATTCGAGCTTTGCAGGATCGTGTCGATTGTTGGTAACGTCAATTTTCGTCACCTGATTGACCTTGCGGTATTCCACGCACAGTCGGAGGGTACTTCTTTTTTGTGCACCAATACGATAGACTATGCCCAGCTAGACTTACTCGGCTCAATGATTTTCTCTCTTGTAAGTCGTGCAAAATTTGACTAAGTTGCACACGAACGGCCAGTGGCACAGGACGAGCCTTTTGTCGAATTGGCAAGGGAACCCCCAGTATCTATGCTATGCTCCACCGGTGTGGTCTGGATGAGCTCTCGTTCGCTCACTGCGAACACCTGACGTAACGCTCAACCAGGCTGCTAATAGCTTCGTTGTACTCTCCTGTGGTCGTGTTGCCACGTAAGAACCGTAGCAAATTCTCTTCCCTATCTGAGAGTACCTCAGAGGTACATTCCAGCATGTCACCGTGGTAAGCGATAAGCTCCACCTCCACGATCTCCGTGGGCTCAAGCTTACTACCTCCTCCCCTACTCGGAAGATCTTCGCTCCTGCAAAGGTGTTTGTAACAGGTAAGCTCAGTGCTTGGATCTCTTTATCCCATACCATGTCAGGGAATAAGTGGTCTGACACCGAACGGTGACAGATTTTGTTTCTCCTGACTTTGTATACACTCTCCTGACGACATTGACTGAGTAGGTGGTAGGTTCCTTTTCTGTTAGGCACCAACCACCTACTCAGTCAATGTCGTCATTGACACATTGCTGTGGTTTCCTCAGCAATTTCCTCAATGGGGTAAAATCACTCATTTCTGTAGCCGGCGGTTGAATCGCTGATTTCCGTGGAGTTTCTCGTATGCGACCGTATCCAAGCTGTTGGAGCACGTTGGTTCCAAGAACCATTGTACTGTCTTCTCCAACAAACATGACGATAAGGTGCTTTTGTCCATCGATCGCTTGCAAGCTAAGTCTCACCGCACCTTCGAAGAACATTCTATAGCCTGAGGCATCAAACACTGGTTTGTGCTGGTTCAACGGTATTTCCTCTACGTCAATGTCCGAATCGGAACCATCATCCTTCGCTTCTTGAAGCGTGTGTAGTTGAATAATACTGATCTAAGAGCCTGTGTCTAACAACGTGTCATCCCAAGAACACCGACTTTTGTCGTTTGCTCTCCCACTAATTTGCTGTGGTTGTGAATTCAGCTGATCCCCGCATCCACTTTTTAAGCAATGTAGTAAACATTTTTGCTGGTTCTGACTGTTGCGTTTGCGTCCGTTTTCCATGGTACTCCGCTTCTTCGACCACATGCAGTCTTTCCTCAGATGCCCTGGTTTGTTGCGGTTGTAGCACTTTATGACGGGATTCTGTTTATCTGTTTTCATTTGTGGCTCTTCTTTGTTGTTGGTATTCTCGGTTGTGGTACTGCAGTTCTGAGAGCATCTTGCTTTGCCACTGTAGTACGCCATGCGCTTTACGCCTTCTTGGTGAATTCGTGGATGTCCTTCCGAAGCATTTCGCATTACTGCGGCCACCTCCTTGCTTCCTCACATCTTTGAGACATCGTCTTTACCATTTCATAGACCATTCCCTAGGGGGAAATATCTATCGTTGTATAGAGTTGGAGATACTCAGGCCAGTCCGTTAGTTGGCTTACAAGCTCCTGCTCGTGAGAGTTCTTCTCACGATGCATCCGGATAGGCGTCTGTTGTTATCCTTGCTAATTCGAGGCAGTATCTCGTTATGTCTCCATTTTTTCTGAGTAGTTTGAGATCCATATATGCCTTCATTTGCATCGCAGAATAATTCTATTTGAGCTTTGACCAAAGTGTTTCCACTAAGTCATCGAAGTTCCCTTCTCTGAGATTTTTCGGTAGTGCTTGCGCTACCGCTTTGGGGTGACTTTCCAACTTTGGTATGAGTAAATGATTGAGAAGGTTATTCCGCAGTCTAAAGCCTAGATATTCCATCCTGAACTTCATGATGAACTCATCGACGTTGCTTCCTCGTGCATCTTTGAAAATCTCTTCCTCGGTTAGGGTCATGGCGGCTAATATACAACCGATTTCGGTATCAGAACGGGATGACCTACCAGAGCTGCGGCTGCGGCTCGACGATGACGGGCCCAAGCCCTTGGTCTTCGGCCTCCAGCCTATCGTCTCTTTTGGCTGTAATAACTTTTGTTCAACATTCCCAGTTATATGCTCACCGGTAGTCCTATGAAGCCTACCTCGTGCAGCTGCCACTGGTTCGAAGTTTACACGATATTCAACATTGTCGAAGTCTCCTGTATTCAGCTCTCACATGCAATCTTTCTACTCGCTCCTTCCTCTGAAGCTCGTCGGCTTCGCTGAAAATGGAAAGCTTCAGTATGGCTTTTGGGCATCAATGCTACTTCGGAAGGTGTCTTTATTTCTGTCTTAGGTGGCAAAACCTTTTCGTGCTGCCTTGCTCCCGATTCCACTATGTCGCCTTGTAAAACTTGTGCGCTTAACACTAGCGTAATTGTGTTTATTGTTCTCCAGAATTCTTCACGAGGTTTGTAAATGAGCTTTATTAGGCTGACGTTTCGGCGGGGTCGCCTTCTTCAGAGCCTGAACGGATCATTACAATTTGTGACTATCCGACCAAACGCCTCCACTGCCCTACTGAAGTTCGAGACCCCCAGAGCACGCAGGTGATTAAAGGGAAACCACTCACCGTAGCTTTTGGATTCCTCGAAACCACCCAGTAATCGACGATACCAATCGACTAGTGTCAGCTGGGGTAGGTCTTCATTTAAAGTCGCTGCGGGAAAGCCAACTTCATATAAGGCCGCAGCTCTCGCGTGATTGCGAGGCATTCTTCTCTACGATTCATTTTTGGATTGGTGACTTGTATCCAAAATGCCTCGAGGGTTTTTCGCGCGCATGGTTGCGACTCCTGTGCCAAGACCTCTACAGTCACTTCAAAAACGCCTCCGTTTTGTTTTTGGATTCGGTGAGTCCCTAGGGCAGTAGACCCTTTCAATCGCTTCGTACCATCTATGTGCTCCTTAATCCTCACGTGGAGTGGTCTTGCCGTTTCGCCAATATACTCATTACCACAATCACGGCAAGTAATCTTGTAGACCACCCCAGACATGGTACCATCACATTCCCTGCTAGCTGGGCAGACCACACAGTTTGAGGTTGTACAAAGGCGATCGTATAGCCTGTTCCGAACCAGGCGCTTCTTCAGATTGAAAGGTGGTGCGTTTACTATGGAGACCGCATTTTCCAAGCCCGATCTCTTTAGACACTTCCTGACAGCGCCACTGACCTCATCAGAGATGAATGGTAGTACAAAGGGAATCTTCTCATCGATCGAGGTACTACCACATCTGAGGATCACGCCGTCAGAAGAAGCTCTTCGTGTGGCTGAAAAAATTGCAGTAGCCATTCATCTGAGCAATATCTCTTGCCATTTTAATTGACTCTCTTCGCTCATCCTCTCCAGTGCAAATATTCTTAGCAGTGCGGAACATATTCCTAACTACCGCCCGCTTTATGTAAAAAGGATGAGCTGAGCGATAATGGACAATGATATTCTTACTGCTGGGTTTTCTGTACCACTTCGTAACAATCATATCGCCTTGTATCCTCACTTGAACGTTCAACAAAGGAAGCCAATTTCCGGTCGATTTTTCCCGAGTTAACTTGATGTGCTCTGATTGGGAGTTCAGAAGGCCAAAACACACATCTAGTTCTTCCTGTGTCGCACAAACTATGAAGCAGTCGACTATATACCTGCAGTAAAGTAAGGGCAGGTATTCAAGTGCAGGTGCTTCAGTCTTGGCCATAAATGCTATAGCCAGGACAGGTGCCAATCGCTGTCCCATAGCCAAGCCTCTAGTCCGTGCGAAATACCTGCCCGACCACTAGAAAAATATTCACTGGTTGAAATATTCACATGTTGCACTCCTTCGCTGCGAGTTTATCCAGCTACTTTGACAGACGCTCTAGCGTCGCTTTGATGGAGGCTAGCTGTTCTGCTTTGGTGTTCACGTCCAACAGCAGTTTCTCCAGCTCCTCCGGGCACACCTCCATACTCGACATGTATCTCTGTGATCAGTGCGAGCTATTAGCTGTCTTGTGTGCTCTTGTTCAATCTTCACACGATTAGTTCGTGCTACCGATCGACTCGCAACCTTTCACAGACAGCTCGTACATCCTAAAAGTAACGGCAGAAGTGAAGTCGGGGAGGGGCACGTGACGCACCTCCTTCGCTTTATGCTAGGGTATACTCTGCCTATCTATGGTGGATTCGCGCTCTTAACCGCCCGCTAGGCGGTATCGATCGGTTTCGCGTTTAGTTTGGCCCTCAAGTCGCACGGTAGGATTCTCGTGTTCCCCTTAACCGTGGTATGCGAGGCGTACTCGACGCGGCCGATCAGTCTTTATTAAGTGGCCACTCCACCTGGCCACTGCAAGGAAAACAATAACATACATTAACAGATCACCGGCCTTATATAGGCGCCAAAAGGGGCGGGGCTGCCGGGCTGCTGATATTGGTCCATTGTGGATCTGCCTTGTGACGTCATCAATGGTCGGCGCCTTCATTTATCGATTGGCTGCGGCGTCCTCCACTTCTGGATAACTGGACCCGAGAGTAAGAAAAACTACAACAGCACAATTCAGTACAAAACAACACAAGAATAAAAAGCAGTTACCATAACAGTAGTCATATACATTACAACTTCAGATCTTTGGTATCTGTGGGAACGCAGCGATTTTTTGGAACGAGCGTGAACAGACTAGTCCATCATTTGCAAGCGAGTACTATATTCTGTAATGAACGTCATATGATATCATTGAATAAATTCTTCTATCCCACCTTTGAAATCGACTGGTGTCGCACAAGAATAGTACGTCGTTTCACTGCTCACTACTTTTGTTCTGAATCAAACTCGTGGACGAAAATGATATCAGGATGACCATTTCCAGCGAAACGTGACTCTGCAACGAATAATCACTACAAGACCGGAGGCGCGCCGTGATCTCAACACAATAACCAAGCAGCGGCAGGTCTTCACGGATTTCATTAGTATTGAGCACTCAAGATGCTAAAAGATTACTGTTATAGGTCCATCTGGCTCGGTTCCACTCAAGCTCAGGAGGGGGAACAACATCCGAAGGATACACGTTCTGGGAGAGTGTAGTTGTTTTTCCTCTGATCGCGGTGCTATGCATCGTACTCATCCTTGTCCTGAGCATCATATTTTTTGGTCGAAGAGAGGGTCAACAGTGGAGAGATTATAAAACTGCAAAGTGTGGCTTCCTATTCGAAAACTTCCTGTTCGAAAATATTTTGTTTTTTCAATGTTTTCTAACTACTCATTTTAGAGAGCAACTAGAAGAATACGTAAGCGTGCGACAGAGTCAACGGCACTTGCGGGAGCTTTCTGTACAGCGACAGCTGTTGCTCATGACTCGCAGTCGTCACCAATCTTCACGATGTGGTAAAAAAAATTGTAGGAAGTGTCATATTTTTGAAGGTGTAATTCTATTTCTTGCTCAAGGTATTCACTCATTCCTACAGCCAAAAAACAAAAGCTTGCGAAGAAGGAACAACACATCTGAATGGTTCACTAAATGTAACAGCAAGTTTGATGAAACTAACGGTCAGGCTCTCCATGAAGGTATCTAGTTCTACGCTCTTTCATCTCGCACATCCTGTTATTTGTTTTCTCCTCCCAGTTTTAAGCACAGCAATATTATAGGATTATAAGCGTATCACGGATCAGCCTAAAAGAGATTGGTTTTGAGAGACTTCCGAAGTGTTTCGATGATTTTGTATAGGATCCTACAAGAAATGATTCGTTCTACAAAAATGCGTCACTATTATCTATGGAGGATAGATTTGTTTCGGGAAGTGATAAGACATTATCAATATCAGACAGCGAAACTAAAGAAGAATGGTATTGTGAAGCGAAAATGCGTGAAGACTCAACTCTCTGAACATATTGTCTCACATATCTATTTGCATGGTTATCACGATTCAGTTGATTTTTACAAAATAAGTTTGATTATAGAGATGCTTCCACCAACAGGCGAAATAAAGAATAGACAGGAGAGATCAATTGATTCTAACTTTTATAACATATGCCCTGCCAAAGCCGTAAAATTCATCCGACTATGCATGCAAATGGGAGTTCGGATGTCTAAGCTGAAAGATTCTAAGGCGCACTGGACCTGCAATTGGAAAGCTTTCCATTGTCAGGGAAGTATTAGGCTGATGCACATATTTTTTCCACCGTGTTTGATCCTTCCGTATTTCGTTTGCAAGGATGTTGGTATTTCGCCATCACGGTGCGTGAATTGTGCATAATACTAAATACTTCATTGCGCTAGCTACCACTCGCCCATACTGCATTTGAAGGACGCAAAAGCGCCTAATTTTCAAAAGTTCGATGCAAAGGATGAGGTCAAAAAGGTGCCAGCTCAGTCCTCCTGGGAGGTCAAGCAGTGGATGGTGATGGTGCATACCCCTAATATTCAGGCTGGTTGGCTATTGAGATATCTACAAAAAAGTCAGAAGACAGGGAGCTTATGCACCAACCTAGAAATACTAGGGATACGATCCGAGTAAATAGATTAGTAGATTAATATCATTCCTTTTTTGCCTGTAGAGGTTAATTAACTATTAACTATTAACCCATTGACGACCATGCAGTCCATATGTGGACTGCACTTTTTTGGCCACGTGGGACCGTGCAGTCCACATGTGGACTGCAGTTGTATTTTTTTGTTTTATCCATCCATATTTCCAATTTTTTACAAATTTTCTCCACAAAACATCACATTAGGCCTAAATGAAACTACATACAGCGTGGTCCTAGAAAATCTTCTAATTTTACATTCGTGAAGGTGGTTTATCGAATGAGTACATCACCTGCTGAATTCCTTGTTCGTTTACCAACTTCAAAAAATGAGATATTCCTGAAACACTGTCGTCATTAGCATTTTCGCTGTTATCGACCAAACGCAAAGCTCCCAATACAACGTAAATAAAAGTTCCCCGGAACTATTTTGGGTAATGATTGAACTCATAATTGAATGACCACTAGAACGAGTGCCGATTCTTTAATAAAGATCAATAATCTTTCAATGCGAGCATTCTTATCAAACCCATTTGAGTGAATCCTAAGAACTTATAATTTTCTCTTATAAACTTCAAAAAATGGTCATGCTGAACCATGAAGACCATATGTGGGCTGCAGTCGCGGGTGGACGAAAAGAGCGCCGGTCCCTCGCGGCGCTTTTCCCGCAAAACGTCGCGGTCGTCAATGGGTTAATGAATTAACGTTACGACTCAATGGTTTCCTATGAAGCTTGAACGCAAATCAACTTATGAAAGACTCCACCGTTGGAAGGGAAAGAACTTATTGTAGCCTAGGGTGACTGCTAGTAGCGAATAAGACATCTCGATATCTCCCTTATACTTATGATAAGGGATGTAACGTTATGATAACGCTACTCACCATGACTTATAGCTCGCAGTGCGGTGGTACAGCAGGAGGTCATCAGTTTTGGACGGACAGTCATCTCTGCATTCGCCAGCTATGGATGGCTTCCTTTTCCTCAACGAACAAGTCAAAGTGTCCGGCCGTATTGTTAGTGAGAAGTTTTACCGTAAACGCCGTGGAACACAGTGCATTAAAACACGCAAGGAGCATCGCGTCAGACCAGCACTATGTCTTCCTTGCATTTCGTTAAATTTAACACTGCAGGCAACAGAGCATTTCAAGAGTTGGTTCACAAGATGAAGTCCTTCTGTTGAACACTTTTAACAATGACATCAAGCAGCAGTTAGCTCGAAATTGGCTCTGCGACAAGCATTGCTTCGCAAATTGAAAACGGTTGTACCACCTGTCCTTACGAAAAAATAGGTAATCGCGACTGATGGACCAGCTAGAGTGTCGGGTATGTGGATCAACTTATATCGGCGACACGACGACTGCTATTATAGCTATACTGCGAAAGACGTCTAGGTGGGATGAGGCGCGGTAACCTTTTGACAGCGCTTGATCGGCTTAAAGTTGAGGAGCACAACGGCGACAATTTTGAAGTAAAGTGTACGATATTAGCGCAGCAAACGAGAATTTCAGCATGAATGATATCAGAAACATTCAAGATAATGCAGAGCAATCCAAAATGCATAGCAGAGATAAGTGCCCTTCCACACGTAACGACCTCTCGCCATACTTACCGCACTGCGAGCCATGAATGCGATCTCTCTTATCATAAAGATAAGGAAGTCATCTAGAAGCCTCATTCGCCACTGACAATCGCCTGTGGCGAGAGTGGATTCTATCTGCTTTCAACGGCGGAGCCTGATAAGTTTTTTATGAAGTGGGTAGTTCTCCGATGAGTTTCCGTCGCTGTTTCGCTTGAGTGGTCGAACGCTGTCGGATATTGTAAACAATCTCGAATTGCGACTAGGCTCTAAGAACGATGATTACGTCAGGCCGTTAATTCAATAAAATGTTCAACTTGATAGCCTCGAACAGCAGAAAACCCACGCGGCAAATAGGATGAGGCCTATCACTTATAACTTCTATTTTCTTTGATATGATTCGCTAGGTATCATTTTTGTCAGCTCAATGGCAGATGGTAAACTACAGTGTAGGAAGACACATTTGATTTATATTGATTGACATTTGACACATTCTATAACTTGGCGCAGTTAAATGGAGCAACCATAAAAAATGTTCTGCATCACTATGGGCTTTATGTACGCACTTACAGAAAGCTTCACAAGAATATTTCTCCAAAATGCGCTGAAAACGGTTCACGATTTGGTGGTTTCTTCATAGAGTTATCATCGGCTGTTGGGTTGCGTAGTGGACTACAGCGTCGTTAGCGTGGAAAAGGTTCTTAATTTCTTGAATGATGTCAGTTTCTTCCTCTGCTCAGAATGAAAGGATAAGAGGATAAAGTCTCGGGGCTTTAATCGATCTCGCCTTAGGCATGCGTCCCCGCATTCGACTTCTGTTCAGAATCGTAGTAGCTTATCAACTGCGTACGTGGCCTATACAATAACTTGTGGTGGTCAGCCAATGTATTAGGTTGGCAAATAAGTCCTGCGACAAAGTGGAGGCCTTTTTTAAATCATTTCTAAATTTTTTCATATCAATCAATTTTTGGAAAAATATTTATTATACTCAAGAAGTCAACAACCTTCTTTTACCCTTTGAGCCAATCGATGATGCCATCTCTTCAGGAGTGAGGGAGCTGTGACTCAAAGAAGTAATTGACTACCGTTTTTGGATCACATTGAGTTACAAGTTTCTTCTCCACAACGGGATGCTCAAAAAGGGAGAGCACATGGTAGGTAAAAGGGAACACTCCGGGAGTAGGGCTGATGAGTAATCTGGAACTAATCGGGATTGGTGCACTTTTGACGTGGGTCTGAAGCGAGTTTTAGACGTACGATGTCCCTCTGTAGGGACCTGATTTACGGTTCGATCGTTCTGTTCTAACCACGTTGGCCAAATAAAGGGGATCATAGGGGCAGGCGATAGTAGTGACCATATAGTCCGCTTTTAGCAACTCATACTGTATGGATTCCTTCAACCTCCATTAAATTAGGGGACGATGCTTGCGTTACCCCGAAGGCTGGTATCTCCTGCAGTGAAGAGACCCAACCGATTGTTGACCGTCAATTGGTGAGCAGTGCTAGCATCGAATAGATTGCTGATATTTCGAGCCGCTACACCCGCGTTTTTTCCTTGGCGTGCTTAGTAGAAGGTGATGGCACGAATCGGGTGTTGTCAATCATTGACCGTAATGCTCTGAAAGCTCATACGCGTGCCCTCATTCACTTATGTATTAATTGCCTGAGGAATTTCCTGCAAGTCTGTTACCCTTGCTACCGTGTTCACACTGTTGATACAAATTTTCAACGCTTCAAATTTTTTGTCGCAGGACTTATTTGCCAACATAATACAAATCAATGCTCTTATCCTTCCAAACGAGTCTAGTATCAATTATTCGACCTCGGATAGTTGGAAGGCTCGGTCGGCCTAGGCGGATATCGATCCGGGTGTCGAACCCGTGACCGTGCGTATGAAATACTGCACCGCTTGCCACTGCAGCGCCTCCGCCATGTGCCTAGAATACTCAATTATATTCATGGAGAAGCTGAAAGATCCTTCGCAACGTTACTGAAGCTGCTTTGAGACGCATAAGCACAATCGCCTTCCTGATTAGAGGCCTTAGTAATTTTTCTTCGTAGGGATTCATGTTATTTGCAACGATGTTGACGGAATGCGTGGTGATTTTTTCCGTGCAAACATTTCATCCATCTATTTGACGAGGTGTCCTTGTACAGCGCAATCTGGATGCCATTTTACAATTTTTGTGCTCACAGAAATCGTATTTATCCCCTTGTATTTCTTGCAAAACATCGTTCAATGGTCTTTACTTGCGCAAAAAGCTGTACTTTTACATAAACATGAGCCAAGGTCGCTTCCTTTTTGAAAAGAATGATTGAATATTCTCTTCAAGTTTATAATGGGTCATATTGCTCATGTTCTCTTCCATCGATATGCTGCTGAGGTATTTTGCATTATCAATGCGTTCTCGCCTGGGAACGGGGTTTTCCACCGCTAAAGTATTATACTTTGCTCTGAAGAATTGCGCAAATTTTATAGAGCAGTGAGCCCTTCATACCTTTAGCGTGAGTGGTCAATCGCATGAATGTCGTTTGCGAAGGGATTAGTGTGTCTATTTTCAAGGTTTCCCCTTGTAGTTCGCTAAGGGAATGATCGAACCCGTGTGGCCTGATCAATGGCTGGTTGAGAACGTTTGGCTTGGAAAATTTTTAAAACTTTGAAAGTCATTATCGTTTCCGTTGAATAAGGGCACGAAAATGAGCAATAATGTTTTCTGCATGATCCTCACTTTCGTTGTTCTTGAGAGCTGCGTATGAGTTGCGTATAATGCGTGGTCTTCTCGCAAAACCTCGAGCGCTCGAAGAGATGCCCTTTGATTGATGGGCTGCTATTGTGCTCATTCAAGGCTCGTACTACGTGGTAGCTAACTATCCGTTACCTGAAGAGTTTACTCACACATTCGTAAAGGAAGCGTGTCAATTAGAAAATACACGGGAAATTTGAGCAAAAGTGCCACTAATTGCGCTTTAACGGTTTGCCTTTCTGCTTTCACTACTTTCATTGCTTGTTATAGTGGCTCCACGTCATCATAATATTACGTCGAAAGCACTCCCCGAGACTTTAAGAAAGATCGGCTATAGTCACAAAAAAATGTAAATGGAAAAGACTGAAGAAGAACGGTCGAAAGAATTCCTGATATGCTCATATACCACGCTCTATATGGGAATGAAGGTCACTCACCACACAACCTCAAAAACTGTTGCTGGATTGGGCACTCACACTAGGCTGGAGATTTTCGAATAAGTCGAGAGCTCTCGATATCAATTTCTTCATTAGAAGCTATTAATGCCTCCATTGTAACACTAACTGGGGTTTAGGGAGGTCATTACAAATAAGTGAGTCATATGGCCTGTCGCTATGCAAAAAAGCTACCGGTAAGACGAAGACAAAGCGTTCCATGTTTATCTATGTCCTCTCGGGTATATTTAGATGTGGTAACGTTCAACTGGAAGTAGAAGTCATATGGCTAAACAACTAAATGGTCACTGCTTCTGATATGAGTTGGGATTTCCCACAGAAATGCTTCAGTAAAACATCACAGAGCGTTGCCTTCTTGTTAGTGAGACGACGCAGAAGAGCAGAAGGCTGACCCTTATTCACCGATGTCTCTAATGAAACGCAGCAATCATTGTCGAATTCCTCCCAGCAAATAAGCTGGTTTTTGATCTTTGATTGGTATTGAGACCGCTTCTGATCCTTTCGGTTAAGGGGAGATCGCGATTGCACTGTCAACATCTGAGCCGACACCAGTAGGGAAGCAAACGGTGGCGGAAGCTGCTCTACAGTGTGGAAGCTCTCTTCATTTATATCGGAATCCTCTGGAAAGTGAAATAGAGGAAGAGAATGAGAACGATAGCCTCATTGAGAAAGTTTGATAACTACACAAAAGAATGATGAGCATTTAGAAATAGTATCGTGAAAATGATTCACACAAGAAAACCATGTCAAAGTCTGTCTTCTTTCTACATTTCCTTGCACATTTCTTTTCATTCAGCCATGTTACTAGTGAGCTATCAGGCACACACCTGTCTAGATCAAGATATTTGAGCTTGTCATTTTGAGTCATAACACGTCAATGCTTTTTCCTGTTTGGATACTATTTGTCTTTGATTTCTTACCTTCCCCATCGACTTCCAATTTAGCCATCATAATTTGAATTTTCATTCATATATGAAAAGATAAAGTGGTTTAGTATTCAGCATCCGCTGTGTCTATCACTACACGGTTCTTCATGGGTTAGGCAGAAACGATTCGTCACTCATGCTGTGTAGCATAAGGTGAAATACAGACAGGTGTTCATTGAATGAGGAGATCAACACAACACTGACTAGCCTTTCGATCATTTGACGCACTACCCATACATTTTTATTCTCCACATTCAATTCAGTTAATGCTGCCATCTGAATCCACACAACATTCACTTCGGCAGCTATTAAGGAAAGCTTTGAACTGCAATGAGACCGTGTGTCTGCCGTCACAAGAAAACAAACTTTCAACGACTCAATATATCAAATTAATGCAACTATCTGTTTAGGCGTCTCGAATGTTCTCTCCACCTATGTTTCATTCGATTCCATTTTCGCCACACTGTCGTCATTCGTCAACATTTTTGTAAAGCAGACAGTTCATGTAGTTAAAATAATTTTCGTGCTGTACCTTTCAAATCAACTCACCAGCATGTTAAATGCCGCCATCGTAGTGGTTTCCATGAGCACTTTCAATGACTAGTATTCCTGTCGTATCATTCTTTTCACTTCCTCTTATTGGTCTCTACAGAATCCCTACAAATTAGTATCGTATTACACATCGTGTACCAGTCCTATAGCTTCAATGTTAGTTGCAACAACCCATTACCAATGGTATCGGTTAATATATTATTATATACAATTATTCAGCTTCCACTATCTCTCTTTTTGAAGCCTGGGGATTTTACTGAAGGCCCATATGGGTCTCCCGTATAGGTTTGTTACGGTTGAACCGCTTCATCTGGTCGTCGTTTTGCGCGCGTTGAAATTCTAACGTTGAGAAATCCCGGCCAACCTCCCGCGGTTCCACAGCATTGACATCTCACACTATTTCGTAAACAACAAGGGACCTATGAGATGAGATAAGATGCTTTCTAGTCCGCCGGCGTGCTTGCCGGCTTGCCGAGGCAGTGCTAGGAGGGGGGGGGGGAGGGAGGCAGACGGTCGGTCAGCCCCTTCGAAGGGCTGGAAACAAAGGAAAGCAAGATAAAAAATCAAACAGCTAGGGGCTTGTGCAAATGGTTTTTGATCTTGTCTCTCTTTGTGTTTAGCCCTTCGAAAGGGCTGACCGACCGTCTGTCTCCCTCCTCCCCCCTAGCACTGCCTCGGCACGCCGGCACGCGTGCACGCCAGCACGCCTGCACACCGGCACGCCAGCACGCCGGCACACCAGCACGCCGGCACACCAGCACGCCGGCACACCAGCACGCCGGCACGCCAGCACGCCGGCACGCCAGCACGCCGGCAAGCCAGCACGCCGGCACGCCAGCACGCCGGCACGCCAGCACGCCGGCACACCAGCACGCCGGCACGCCAGCACGCCAGCACGCCAGCACGCAGCACGACTATGAAGGCGGCCATTAGAACAAAAGGGGGTGAATTGAGACGGTTCACTTGTTCCGCCATGCACTCATTTCGGTTGTCTAGCTTTGGATTTTTCGTGCTGATGTGTAACGCTTTCAAGATGTTTCTAGCACCGATCCCATATTCGTGGGCTAGAATTTTGTATCGTCAGAATATCAAAATGTCAAAATCATAGCTCAAATGCCCTTCTAGTCGGTGCCTCTCAAATGGTGTAAGTAGGCTAAATTTCGCCATAGGCCGAACATTGAGCTCGATACACCGTCCCTCGCTGTGGGCAATCTCAATCTTTTTCAAACGGGCAGCTGACGCAGTATCCGTACAAAATGCACCGTCATGAAGTCTACTGCGGAGTACGTTTGATATTGTCTCCTGGTAGGTCTACATGGACAACATTGTTAGCCACTCGTGAGTGCATAATCGGATTTCTGAGCTAACTTTGCCCGATATATAAAAGGAAGCCGGAGATGCGCCATATTAACACGATTTCCCGGAAAGTACATTTGTGAGCATCCGTGTTCCATCCTGTAACAATTCAATCTCAGATGGTAGCTTACGTGACTCCTGACTTTTCACTCCCCCTGCACTCAATCCTGTTTTACAGTGGGCAGACTTCGCGTCGACTAAGATGTTCTTCGAGCTGTTTTTCTGACACCACTTTACCTCATAGCTTCCTTTGGGATGTTAATCTGCGTATTTAGACAAGGAAGCCATCCTTCACGTAGTTTTTTTCTCGTGAAGTTGATGTTCTGAGACTATCGGTTGAAGATGCCAAATAATTCATTCATCTCGTGCTGTCGATGTAATTACGCAACATTCATCGATATGCCGACAGTACATATTACGATGCTGTAGGCATGAAATTTGCGCTTCTCATTGAATGGGTACAATACCTGAACATAACTGTTTTCAATGAAGCAGATCACACTCCAAAACAAGATGTTTGTTTTTCTTAGTCAAAACGCAGTCATCATTCCTCATTTTGTTTTTCGAACTGATGGCCTTATTTCTATCTTGAATCTGTATTCTTTCTATTTCGCATACTTCTGCGAATCGGTTCAAGCGCAGTCTTCCTACAGAAGCTGGTTTCAGCGCCTTAAGGTGATCCCAATTGTTATTCCGGCAATCTTAGCGGCTTCTGTGCCAATATCGAGGGTGTTTTTTTCTCACCTCAACAAAAGCCTGTATACTAATGGCGACGCAGTCGTAAACTGTTTAACAACCTTCATATTCAAATGCAGCTGCTACACTCACTCATCGATGAGCTTGAAAATGATGTAAGTATTCAGCACTAGAAGAATTATGTTGCGAACCATCACTTGATATGATAAAACTCGAAAACAAATTCTAAAGAAAATTCCGGTAAAAATCGAACACCTTTGTCGAAATGAAACAATAGTGTGTAGTGCTGTGCCCATCCAGTTTGAAGCGAAAATCTCTTATGCTGCTCGGTTGACGGCGCACATCGAAGCAGGTCTCACCAGCATACTATCTCGGCCAGCTGAGTCAGATAGGTAGGTGGCTTAGTGAAGGAGAAGGGTAAACAAGCGGTGCTGAAGGCAAATCCGAAGTGAAATTTGTGAATTGATATACCTACCTCATACCATTTAGTAGTATTGGGGAATGAATTTGAATTCTGTAAGTTTTATTAAGTTCAAGCTCACTTTATATGAAAATAAAATGAGATTCAGTCTTCTGCAGTTCAAAGCGAGTTAGGTAACAATTTTTTACAACTCGTTAGCTTTCGATTGAGGAATACTACGTGGATTAGGGTGAGTGGTGAAACTTTCGCGAAAACAACGAGATCGCCTCGCGTGGATTAGAGCATCGCGGTGCCGATATCAATGTTCACGGAGTACTCAACATCGATACTTTCGGAGAAGTGCGTAACTCCTTCCTGAACATCGGAAATCGCGCATAAAAAAGCTAAAAAACGGCCGCGAAGCGGGTTTGGAACGATTGAACACTTTTTCTTTTGTGTTAAAGCGTACAATAAGCGAACCAAAAGAAGTGCCGTTTTTAGGTTTATGCATAACATTTATCGAGTATAGAAATAAACTCATATTCATCATCCTCCCGTTTGCTTTCTTTGGAAATGGTGCATGGTCAATTACATCTATTTGAGAAAAAGCGAAATGATCAGTGCAACCTGAGGAACGCGATGGGCTACTCTACATTTAATTTTTGAAGTGTGCTGGCCACACCAAAACTCACTAAGTACTTTTAACAAAAGCGAAGGCCTTCTGGTTATAATTTTAGCGAGCATCGTTGCTAGTGACATACCCTAGGAGCTTCGATGGACGGGAGACTTTTTGAAATTTCCAATCCATAACATTGCAGAGCTCGAGAGTCGAACTGTGTAACATACTGTATGCAAAAACCAACCCAGTCATGAAGGAATTGTGAGAAGGACGTGCTTCGCCTTTTTGTGATTTCTCGAACAGTCGGAGCGGGTGATGTATTCATAAGAAAAGTAGTTCAATAGTGATAGGATATCGGTAGTATAAGAGAAGTCAAACTGAGAATAAAGTAAAATGAAAAACTCAGCATTTAATAATAGCGCCATCCACGTACAATATAGGCGGAATCTCAAGAAATGAAGAAGAATAGAACTGAAGAAAATGGAGAGTTTGTACGGTGAATGTAAGAGATGCACACCAGAAGATGAGATTACAAGCCAACACTAGAAGGTAAAAGCAGGTAGAATATCGAAAAACTCGATATCATAGAAGGTCAAACGTGCCATCCACGTCCAACTTACTCTTCAAAGCAATGAATGGAATGATAGAGAATAGTGTCAAAACTTTTTTCTAGTGGGGGTTGAGTTGGTTGCTCAATATCCCAAAGTGATAGAAGTTGGACTGAAGCTGATCTCACAGAGTGTAATATATACTCTGACCCCGTAATGAAAATTTATAGTAATTCTTTCTTCATCTAGAGTAGTATCTTTATCACTAATGGAACTCGCTTGGGAGTTCTGACTAGCTTCATCAATGGTAAGCGGTGCCTCCTTCGGCGCGTGAGGATCTAGTGGAGCCGTCATCGCCGCTACCTTTGAGCGATCAGACAGGAGGAACGTATTTGTTTCATATGAAAATATAGCGCAGATTGGCATCTCATATAATAGTATCAAAGTAAAGTCCTCTGATGCTTAGTGTAATACTAGACAGAAAAGACTAGCATCGGTGGATTGCTTTGCGACGGCCCTCTAAAGACGTATCTGCCCGAAAACGGCATCGTCGTACTTGCTAAAGAACTTACACTACACTACAGCACATTCTAATCAATCAGAAATTCCGGATCTGGACTTCACCGGACTACACGAGCACAGGGCGCGAGCAGGAGTCTAATTCTGAGCACATTCTAATCAATCAGAAATTCCGGATCTGGACTTCACCGAATTGAAAATGGATTATTCTGGGGGCTAGAAGAGGTAGAATAACAATTCTCCTGAACGATCATTTCCGACACTTCTCAAGGTGAGCGAATGCTACAGTCGAGCAATGGTGAGCGTAGAACTCTTTTGCAAGAGCTCATGTACATTTTGAAGAGAATCAGATTCACACGTCAAAGAATAAACCCCTTATGGCCTGTATGCCTGTATGTTCTACCGGGTGCGGCGTTAATTCACATTTACCATAGTGAATCAACATGCTTTATGTTTGACGGGATCCTCATACAGTGCGAAGAAGAGCTCGCGTGGCTTTGTCACCAAAATCATTTCGAATGTAGATTTGAGATGTGCAGAAAACACGAAAGGTGATATAGGTCTCTGACATTTGGTCTAGTATACTTCCCTTCTCACAATCAATCGAAGGAGAAAAGAAAAAAGGAAGAAAGAAAAGCTTCTGGCGTGAATTAATCTATTTTCTTGATGCCTTGCCTTACTCGACTTTCGTTCAGAATCGTAATGGCCTTTTTAATGCGCATGTGGCCCATACAATGACTTGCCGACTTAGAGTATGCCAAAATTTTCGTCTTCCTAGACGAGTATGATACCAATAAAAAGATTCCGGCGGTCACTGTGATGCAAGTAAAGACCTGAAGGGGTCTCAGATGATCATCCATCGTCTTCTTCAGTTACCATGAAACGTTATAATGCTGCTGAAGCTTTCTGAATATATTGCTACTTTGGTCCGAATGATAAAAAAATAGTTGAACAAACACATGCGGAGCACCAATTTTCAAACATTTCAAAATTCGTCCTTAGCTGTCTCCTATAAGCTGATAGCTACACGACCAACAAGGTCCACATCATTGTCGTAATCGGTCAACTTTAATCTGGCTTGAAATGTCAAAATAACAAAACCCCTCCGCTCCTAACACACATACAATACGGAGAACGTCCGTCGCCCCGCCCCCTTCGCGCGCGGTGCACCCTACTGAGGTTTCGAGATGATATTAGAGTACAACCAAGTGTCGGTAGAGCGAATGGTTTGCATCTGCCCGTGTTATCTTCTCTTTGGCTGACTGCCGTGGACCAAGCGCAAGTCGTATGCCCCAGTGACAACTGCGATTTTCGTCAAGATCACGGGCTGACCCTCGCATGCGACGGCTGTGGCTTGACCCAGTTTGTTACGGACGCGCGCAACGAAACGCACCCATACAAGACTGCCCATGGTCAACCGACGGTTTGCGACGGATGAGTCCGTTGCTTCGCCATAACTCCAGCTAAAGTACTCCGGAGAATCCAAATATATAATACCAATCTTCCCATTTTCTCGATTTTTCGCTGCCTTCCTTTCCGAGAAGGACGAAAATTGAGTCTCTCAGCACCTGAAGTGTTACCTGCGGATATGACAGCATCGTGAACCCTCCTCTTCAGTTGAAAACTCCCGTCTCCGGTTTTCAAAGGGCCTGAATGGTGCTATAACTGAGGATGTCATAGAATCTGATCATTTTGATACCGTTCATGATATAATTTAAACACTTTTAGCTGAAAGCAGCGCTGCAAAGCAAATAACCAGGTTTTTGAACGTTTGTTACTTTTTTCAACCACGTATTTCGTATGACGACCGTATGATTGCTTGTGGGGAACCCTGTCATGTCATGAGTTTTTAATTTCTTAAATTTTGCAGCATCATTTTCATGAAGGTCAACGAGTGAGTGCTCAGCACCTGAGGTGCTTCCTGCAGATATAGCATAACCTTAAACTCTTCACTTCAATAGAAATCTCCATTCTGAGCTTTTAAAGACGATTGGAATATGGAAGCATGAAATTGTGGTTATTTCGATATCCTTAATGATACAATTCAGGAAGTTCCAGCTGAAAACAGTGATTTCAATGATCAACTTCTCCATGATTTGCTATTTCAGAAGTACTTTTTCTCGGGAACGAATTATTATGCATTTACTAAGACTTCTATTGTGTTATCTGATATTCTGATGATAGATGGATGAATGGCCTCCTAATCGGGCATTGAGCTAATTGACCCCTCACCATCGATCTCTATTGGCCCATCGCCTTCGCTATTGCCGAGTGCATTCAAAGTACGCCTGTTGACACATATTGGTATGCAGCTGGCAGAATAAGACGACCATGCCATGATAAATACGATTTGAATACGGTTTGAAATACGGTTTGATACATTATATTATATATTGGAGAGCTTACGATGCAGTCATATCCGCAAGTTACACCCCAGGTGCCGAGAGACTCAATTTTCGTTCTCCCCGAAAAGGAAGGCGAGAAATCCAAGGATTATGGAAGATTATTATGTATTTGGATTTTCCACAAAAAGAGCTTTACGATGATCTTACTTTTAGCGTGATTGGAGTGCTTCAACTAAAGTTATGGCAAAGCGACGATTGAAACGGATTAATCCGTCGCAAACCTTCGGTTGACCATGAATTAGGAGCAGTATTGTAATATGTCGGCATTGACATTATGCGAAGCTCATACCATGTCCTGAACTCACTTGGACTTCCCTTCTTTTAATGTAGTGTCAGGTGTCAGGTGCGTCGTAGTGGCGTATAAATACATGAACAAATGACAAGTTACCAGTGGTCATTCGGGATGAGTTGCAATTATAACGATTTATAATGCTGATTTAGAATCTGAATTTCAAACCGATGAAACATTCCTGAGAACAGAGAAACATGCATACATATTCCTCGTAGTAATCTGCAACATCAAAAAGCGATTCGACAAGCCAATTATAGACTCTGCTGTAGAGTTCTGATGTGTTGTGAAGGTCCATAGAATCCTGATGCATGTGCTCGGTATCTTTTCTTCTATAGAATGAGCGCAAAACGCTCTCGAGACATTCGTCCTGCAAATTCATTCAATTTAACACCACATTCTCTAAACCGATTCGTTTTGAAATGCTTAACCAGAATCCATAACGCCTCCAGGATTTTGCGCCCTGCGAAATCGAAGACGATCTCAAAGTCACTTCCTTTATTAGACGTCAACATGTGGCAAGCTGAAGCAGGTCCGAATAAAAAACTGTTGACCTCGTAAACAATACTGCCACACTGAGTTCTTTTCGGAACATTGAAGATCGGTTTACACCACAATCATTCAACAATTACAACCATCACAATGAGTATCCATGCCTAATGAATCAAGAAATCCTCAGCTGATTCACCAGAAACCGTTGTGACTTGAATCCCACTCTGAACCAAAACACTTACCCACCTATAGAACTTTTGGAACGATCACATTTTAACACATTGTTGTTTCCTACATCACCTCCAAGAAAGAAAGGCAATGTATGTTTAAACTAGGACCAAATATCGGTGAAGGTGAAAATGCAATTATATTCAGTGGAAACAACCTTCAAAAAACATCGCATCTTCAGAGGGGAGACCCTACAATCGAGTTGGAGGAATGCAACTTTCAAAAACATCGACAAGACGTACTTAATTTGCATTAACACTAACGGAAATACATGAGGTTTAGAGATGTACGACCTCCCATTAACCACTCCAACCTTTTAATTACTTGTGCCTTTTGCCTCGCGCCTCTAATTCATCTGCACTGAAGTGAGAGACTCCTATACAGACACTCTGAAAGGTGGGTAGGGAAGGCGCGCACACTTTTCATCACGAAAGATTACTTTCAGCAGACTATCCTTGATTGGTAAGGACCTACCTTCAGGATATACCTATCGCTGATGAATTGCAATCGACAATAAAGTACTCAAAATATTACAAACACCAAAAAGCTATGTATCAGATGCTTTCCTATATTGGGAACTCAGACCCGGATTGCTATGATAATGGACCGCTACCATTCATCCTACTGGTAGGAACTGAATCCCTCCGCGAAAAATTAACAAATATCAGATGTTTTTGAGCACCTTTCCCCGATCCTTGGGCAGTGGTGTCCGTCGTTCACACAGTACGGCATTGCCCATTTCCTTCTCTGCATATGGCCCTTCAAGTTCCATTGCAATTGAAGATCAGTCAGCCAACGAAATCTGATCAATCGACCGGAATGATTTGGATCGAGTACCTGCCACTGCGAACGCCGCTGAATCATGCAAATAATAGCGTACTTCACTGCTTATATGGTATTTAAAGAAGACAGTTAAATATTAGGACTAGAAATGAGAGAAAAACTCAGCTCACGCAGTGGGAACATCATAATTCGGAACAACAATGCAGGCGGCAGCCACCCGAGCCCGGCGGACTCGAACTTGGGTGATCGAGTCTCCACTACCCAACTTTTAATATCTATGCTGGATTTTTTCCAATTTGGCTCCCATAGTACAGAAGCTGAAAAAAGTTCGAATCTAATCGGCTTCCTGTGGATGAACATGACACTCGTTCTTCTTTGAATCAGCCTTTTCTCAGCCCCTTGCCACAAGGTCATCAAAGCAGATCAGATCACCTATTCTGCAAACCTAGTATTGCAAAAAAAATATCAGTAGGTGGGTAATTGATGCTGTTTGTTTTGATGCCGAAGTTTGTTTTCGCTAATGTATGCGATGGTTTTTGGCTAATGCTTCAAAATTTTCACGGCAGTTTTGCAAAATCCTTACTCTCGAAGCCAAGCAAAAACGGTGTACCGAGAAACATAAGTGATCATGAGTGAACAAACGAAATCTTCACAAATATCTCTTGCCAGTTGAAGTGTGTTCAAACGGAGAGCAACAAACAGTAACTTTTCAAATTCACGATTGACGGTGTAAAATTTCGGTTCTAACTCTCCGCGAAAAAGGACCAACTCTCTGCCGCGTTACCGAGTGCCTTCACGAAATATTCCACTGCTTCCTGAAAGAATCAAGTTAAGTTACTCTTTGCCTTCTGGAAAAGATTTTCATTCGTAATCAGAATAATATAAATTCATTTATCTCCCATAACAAAGCGCGTGCCCTCAGTTGCTGAGTTCTATATCGCCCCCCACTCCGGCTCCACACTGCAGCAGGTCGCTTCCATTATCGATGCACTGCTCGAGCTGCCACTTCTCTCTGCCAGTGGTCTTTGAGAGACCGGGGAACCGACAGAACTTTACCAGAGCCTCAAGATTCTTTCACCACAGTGGAGGGTGGGGTTAGGGCGGTAGGACATCAATATTGACAACTTGGTCTTAGTTAGTCTAAGCACGGGAGCTCTCCGTCTAACGAAACGATCCCACTCGTTCCTGCAAACTAGCCGCAGCTCAATGCTTTTCTCACAGTCGACCCTTGCACCAATGTTGGCATGCTGAAGTAGCTGAGCTTACCAGCCCTACAGGGCGCATGAGTCTAGGACGATTTTCAATGACCTGCGTCGTTGGTTGGTGTCATCGATACGATCGCCTAAATATTCAATCCGCTCAACGTCAGGAGAAATGAGTCTTACCTACTTTAACTCACTTTATCTGCAACCTAATTCTTTCCGAGAAGCCTTCGCCCTTCCGCCCAAAATCGGGATCATTGCTTACGCTTTCTTGATGATGGTGTTCTTCCCTGTGTAGCCATTATTTCCCCTTAAGGCTCTATTTGTTACCTCAAAAACTCGCATTGTTTTCTTTTCAATCTAGAACCAGCTTCCTTCAACTCTTTCATCATTCACACTTTCCCACCAGATGTGTGGCAACACCTGGGACTGTCACGAAAATGCCATCAAGGTGGACGATCGGCTCTTCTATCTCCATTGACGCAAGTTCCATTGTTCTCTGGAAAACTGCCGGAGTAGAGGCTATACCGGATGTGTGGTACTACGATGGTTGCCTTTTATATTTCCGGATTGCGCAACCCTATTGTTGCAATCTGGCAACTGATAGCTCTATCGTAAAGTTTGACATTTCTGAGGTTATATGTACGTACTCAGAACGTTTTGACTTATGAGCGCTCTTTGTGTTGTTTACACTAACTCAAAAAATTTACTCAGGCCCTTGGCGCCACCACCCCCCCCCCTCCCACTTACGTCAAACCTCCTTCCCCCTTAACCTCCACCTCACCCTTTGGCGGTGAAGCTTCATCAAGAACCAGTTCTCATCGATGGTATGGTGAATTCAACCGAGGTCGTAGTTCACTCCAAGACGAATTTCGTGGAGGTCTCCAAAATCAGTTGTTGTTCCGATGCTGTGCGCAAACTAATATTGCAAGATCGTCATGTGACCTATCGTGAGATTGGGACAACCTTAGGCATTAGAGGGACCAGCATACCTTCAATATTGCATGAACATTTGACTGTGAAAAAATTGAATCCCACGAAATTTGTCATCCCTCAAAAAACAGGCTCGTGTCAATTGGTCGGAAGAAATGCTCAAAAATACGATCGCGGCGCTTCGAAACACGTCTATGACACCTCGACAGGTGACGGATCATGGGCTTACTCGCATGAGCCCGGAACGAAGCAGCAGTCGACCGTATGGGTATTACAAGATGAGCCAAATCCAACAGAAGCTGTCCGCGCACGAAGCACTTCCAAGCAAGTGGCCGCCTGTTTTTTGGAAAAACTGGACACGTCGCAACCGTACCACTAGAACAACGTAGAATAGTCAATTCTGAGTGGTATACAATCATTTGTTTGCCAGTTGTCTTCCGAAAAAATCAGGAAAACCAACTGCCGAAGACGGATCACTCTTCACCGCGACAATTCGAGCTCCCACACATCGGCTTAAACAACTGCACTTTTGAGCACTCAAAACAACGATTTGGTGAGTCATCAGCTATATAGTCCCCGGGTGACTTCTTCTTACCCCGAACGTAGCAAATAAAATGAGAGGTCAACGTTTTTCGACACCTGAAGAAGCCGTTGATGCGTTCAGAATGCATGTTTTAGAGTTACCTCGATCAGAGAAAAGTGCTTCGACAATTGAATCGAACGCATGCAAAAGTGTATAGATCATAATGGGGAATATTTTTGAAGGCAGTAGAGCGATTCTCAACGACTAATATTTATTTGTTTTCCAATCTCGAAATATGAAATGCAACCTACGTAGGGTGTCGGGGAAGTTTTGAGAAATCTACGCCTCTCAACTTCGAAAGCATGTTGCTCGCGAACGCGGTGAAGAAAGACTATAGATTCGATATCGGTGAAAGGAGCATTGTTGAGGGATCAATCGATATAGCTATATCTATAGCTGATCGGTATTTGACGTAGTCGTTCGAAGCACGTAATCGTCGACCGAACCATGATTCACTGATAGGATACCGGAGCCTTCTGCTTCACCCTTACGAATTTGATCGCTCAGACACTCAGGCTCGAAATGGGTATGTAGCCTGATGGGCAGCAGTAACCCTCACTTGTCACCTACCACAGATTGCACGATTCCTTCTTCGGAAAAGGATTTGCTTCATAGAAGTTTGCCGGAGCGAACGTCCACAGTCCTCAAATACCGGCACTGTTCCTGCCTCCCGACGAGGCAATCCTTCTCAAAGTGGCAGGAAATGTAGAAGACTATCTCTACCCCCCTATGTATCATCCAAGACGTTCTACACACAAGTCACCTTCAGAGCAGGACTCTTTCCAAGTATCGTACATTTCGACTGAGCATGAGCGTCGACGGCAAATCAGTGTGTGTCAGAAGCTCCTCTACAGTTAGCGAACGGCGACATCGGCACTACTCACGATAACAAGTAGATGCCGCACGAAAATCCGCACGGGTAATCGCATACCTACTACTGGACGTAAGGCCATAGTTCGCTACAAAACGAGGCGTTTACGCCAAGAAAGATATGAGCTCATTATTCCTCTTCTCGAATGAGTCTTTTACTAAGTACTGCGATAAACAAGGGTATCCTCCTACCGACTAAGCGAGATGGTGTATCGAGCCTCTATATCACACCGGTAACAAGGAAATTTTTCATCGTGATGGATAATGCTCAACCAACCAACGCGAAGACGTCGATGGATGAGCTAGAAAGACTTGGCATAACCTGAATGTGTCTTTCCTTACATAATCACCTGACCTCAACCCATATGACTGCCATATTTTCAGAAGCCTCTGAGGCTGCCCTACAGGAAAAAATTCACCGACTCTCAAGAAGTCAAGTAGGTGTTAGTTGAATGAATTGTGTCACGCCTCCCTCCACATTGGAAAAATGGCATCAATGTCCGACCCGGTTGATGGAGAGACTTTACTCTCCATCAACCGAGTCGGACATTGATGCCATTTTCGGTGGTTACTTAGGAGGGCCACTGTCTTCATCACTGCTCTAAGTTTGTTGCTGTGGTTATTTTGTTTTGAGAAAAAGGACTGAATTTTCTCAAAACATTTTGGACACTCTATTTGGACACTCTAATAAAGCCACTATAAACTTCTCCTCACTTAGCAACACAAAAGAAGCAGATGAAAAAGTCACACAGCGAATAATAGTAGATAACATCAAATGGGTTTTTATATACTCAAGTGTTAGACAACATCAGGCTATTCATGTAAATGTTGCAGGCAGGTATGGGCTAACCTCTGTTGGAAAAAGCATCGGTGTTATGCGAAGAATGCCTCTACCTGCTACTCTTCATTCTCTGAAGTCCGAAAATAATGGTCAGGATAAAACTTTGTCGCAATACCGCAAGATTAATATTAAATATTTTTTTCAAGATATGCTACCTTCTGCTTAGAATATTTCTTGAGGTGCCGGATGGAACATAAATGAAACGTTGACGGATTCTTTTGAAGTGATAAAGCCACATTCTCCATGCCCAACTACTGCTCTCGACTTGCGTCCCACCTGGGCAAGACAGTCACCAAGTTGCGAATAGTGGGAACAGCGGCAGAGGAAAGTTCCCAACGTTGTCTACCTCTTCTTAAGGAATCAGTGATACACAAAAACTTCAAAGTATGTTTTCTGATTCTACGAATGTTGAGCACTCACCAACATATAGCATGCTTTTTATTAGATTGTTTTGTATTGACACATCAGTATCTTAGCTCTCTTCCTGCTTACTCCCATCACTAGTATTACGCTTGTCTCGCCGCAGATTTCAGAGTACAGCGATAAGCGTGGAGGCTGCTGGCCACCCGCGGTCAACGCTGGACAGGCCGCCTCAGCCTTCACGCCGCCGCTGATGCCCTTTGCGTTGCGGCATTTCGTGCTAAACGTTTAAGGGCTTGGGGTTTGGCGGTTTGACGCGGCCCTCCGCAGCCATATTGTTATTAGGGCTCATGGGCTTCAACTGCCACCGAGGCGCTGCCTACACAGCGCAATTTCTGCGTCGGGCAACTCCTCCAAGCCATTCAAGCCCTTAATCAGCTGCTAGCCTGATTATAGCTGCTTCGCCTCTAGGTGCCATTAGAAACTGTGTAAAGTCAAACTTCCCTAACATCCTCACTTATCCTGTAGGAAGTGGAGAAATAGTAGATTAATTGAATAACAGAATAGAGCATTTCTAATTCTAGCACAAAGTACTCCAACGCATGGGCCGTCAGCAGCATCGTGGGCACTAGCGCGGCTTGCCCAGCGTTGTCAATGGACAATGTCATGTTGTTAACGAGTGGCCACCAACGCTTCGCGTTCATCGATGCACTTTAAAAATTTAAACGCGATTCTCCTTCACACAGCAGAAATAAAATCCATTGATCATGCGTCAGTTCTTACCAGGGTTTAATAAGCGAGGGAACGATACGAAAAACGTAGGAAAATGTGAAACGAGTGAACGAAATCAGAGAAAGGAATCGATCTCAGAAGTGCGTTGGCTCTGCTTTATATTTCAAGAAGATAGTCGCAGTCTAAGCCAAGATTTCGAGGATTATTAATCTTGGATTCTTCACATGTTCAATGACACATTGGCGCACCCGATTTTGCAATGTTGGACTGAACTACTCCAGGAAAGGAAAAGGATAACCAATTTCTGTTGCTTTCTGGGATGTGCACTGATCTAGCACGATGTCACAGACATAGTTCATAGATTTTGATTTTGTACTGGTTGCGGCGGCCGGAATCTCGAACATTTCCCTCAATTTCTACCGTTTTAGCCAGTGAGTGTTGACTTCCGCTTATTGGATTCGGATTGCAATGCCAGAACGTATTGGTTCATTAATGAAAGAAACCAAAAAACGCGGCGGATCAAGGAAAATGGTTCTCTTGTTTGCTGTTTATTCCGGCAAACATAGAAGAAGGATGGGGTTCTTCAGTGATGTTGTGCTCATTATTGAAGTAGAAATCCGAGACCGCCGCTGGCTTCTTGTTGACGTACAACCATGCGATTGCAGTACGACTATGATGCCGCTGATTTTTTGTTGTCTACCAAAACGCGCCTTGTCGGAACGGCTCAGCCGCTGACCTCCTGCCCTTGAGACCATCAGTATGTAGCGCGCAATACATGAATGCAAAAAATGCCTTTTTAATCTTTGTGTTCCTAGATCAGATTTGCTGGAAATTTTTTAAATCTCATGTTTTCTGAAGCCCAATTTCATCGTAGGAGTCGGAGGTACACAAATGTTAGCGGTTTTGAGATTGGTCCCCATAGTGACAAAATTTTTATTGATCTTAACGTTCCTGGTGAAGAAAGTGTTAGTGGTATTTCTGCTTCCGCTTTAATTTACTACTTTATATTTCGCTGCAGCGATGGTGTCTAACAGGAGAAGGAATAGCGTTGATATTCGTGCCGAAGCTTTTTTCCAAGTAGTTTATAAATCGATTTGAGTCATTAGGATATTTATACAGGTCCCGCAGACCTCAGATTTCACATCACGGCCGCAAAGGTTTTTACTACTTCCATCAGTACCCTCTGTTCGCTTTTCCAGGCGTTCACAATGATTTGAGTGATTAGATATTTATACAGGTCCCACTGACCTCAGAACTCGTATCACAATTTGTGATGGTTTTTACCACTTCCACCCGTATGCTCTGTTCACTTTTTCAGATAATCAGAATAATTCTAACCATCAGGGTATTTATACAGGTCTAGCTGACCTTAGAACCCGTATCACAATTTGTGATGGTTTTTACTACTTCCACCAGTATGACTGTTCACATTTTCAGGCGTTCAGAATGATTCGAGTGATTAGATATTTATACAGGTCCCACTGACCTTAGAACTCGCATCACAATCTGTAGAGATTTTGGCTACTTCCACCAGTATGACTGTTCACTTTTTCAGGTGTTCAGAATGATTTGAGTCATTAGGATAGGATATACAGGTCCCGCTAACCTTTCTAAGATTTTTTTAAAGGTCAGCGGTATCTGTATAAATATCTTAATGACTCAAACCATTCTGAGCCCCCGAAAAAGTGAACAGGCATACTGGTGGAAGTAGTAAAAATCTTCACAGATTGTGATGCGAGTTCTAAGATCAGCAGGACATGTATAAATATCCCAATGACTCACAATCATTCCGAACACCTAAAAAAGTGAACAGAGTATACGGGTGGAAGTAGTAAAGATCTACACAGATTGTGAAGCGAGTTCTAAGGTCAGCTAGACCTGCATGAAGAACCCGATGACTCAAATCATTCTGAGCACCTGAAAAAGTAAACAGTCATAGTGGTGGAAGTAGTAAAAATCTACACAGATTGTGATGCGAGTTCTAAGGACAGCGGTATCTGTATAAATATCCTAATGACTCAAATCATTCTGAGCCCCTGAAAAAGTGAACAGGCATACTGGTGGAAGTAGTAAAAATCTTCACAGATTGCGATGCGAGTTCTAAGATCAGCAGGACATGTATAAATATCCCAATGACTCACAATCATTCCGAACACCTAAAAAAGTGAACAGAGTATACGGGTGGAAGTAGTAAAGATCTACACAGATTGTGATGTGAAATCAAAGGTCAGCGGGACCTTAAAAATATCCTTATAATGGCTCAAATTGATCTAAGGACCTAAAAAGTCATAAGGGTGAACGTAGTAAAGATTTACACAGTCTGTGATGTGAAATCTATAGCGGGACCTGTATAAATATCCTAATGACTCAAATCATTCTGAACACCTGAGAAAGTAAACAGTCATAGTGGTGGACGTAGAAAAGATTTACACAGATTGTGATGTGAAATCAAAGGCTAGCGGGACCTGTATAAATATCCTAATGACTCAAATCATTCTGAACACCTGAAAAAGTAAACAGTCATAGTGGTGGACGTAGTAAAGATTTACACAGATTGTGATGTGATCTAAGGTTAGCGGGACCTGTATAAATGTCCTAATGACTCGAATAATTCTGAACACCTGAAAAAGTGAACAGAGCATAGGGATGGAAATGTCGTAATGAGCATATCCTATAAATATCCAAATGATTCAAATCATTCTGAACACCAAAAAAGTGAACAGAGTATACGGGTGGAAGTAGTGAAGATCTACACAGATTGCTATGTGAAATCTAAGGTTAGCGGGACCTGTATAAATATCCTAATGACTCAAATCATTCTGAACACCTGAAAAAGTAAACAGTCATAGTGGTGGACGTAGTAAAGATTTACACAGATTGTGATGTGATCTAAGGTTAGCGGGACCTGTATAAATGTCCTAATGACTCGAATAATTCTGAACACCTGAAAAAGGAATAGAGCATAGGGATGGAAATGTCGTAATGAGCATATCCTATAAATATCCTAATGATTCAAATCATTCTGAACACCAAAAAAGTGAACAGAGTATACGGGTGGAAGTAGTGAAGATATACACAGATTGTGATGTGAAATCTAAGGCCAGCTAGACCTGCATAAAGAACCCGATGACTCAAATCATTCCGAGCACCTGAAAAAGTAAACAGTCATAGTGGTGGAAGTAGTAAAAATCTACACAGATTGTGATGCGAGTTCTAAGGACAGCGGTATCCGTATAAATATCCTAATGACTCAAATCATTCTGAACACCTGAAAAAGGAATAGAGCATAGGGATGGAAATGTCGTAATGAGCATATCCTATAAATATCCTAATGACTCAATCATTCCGAACACCTAAAAAAGTGAACAGAGTATACGGTTGGAAGTAGTACAGATCTACACAGATTGTGATGTGAAATTAAAGGTCAGCGGGACCTTAAAAATATCCTTATAATGGCTCAAATTGATCTACGGACCTAAAAAAGTCATAAGAGTGGACGTAGTAAAGATTTACACAGATTGTGATGTGAAATCTAAGGTTTGCGGGAACTGTATAAATATCCTAATGACTCAAATCATTCTGAACATCTGAAAAAAGTAAACAGTCATAGTGGTGGAAGTAGTAAAACCATCACCAACTGTGATAAGGATTCTGAAGTGAGTGGGAACTGAAAAATGTCCCGACGGCTAAAATTGTTCTAATTACCTGAAAAAGTGAACTGAGCATACGGGTGGAAGTAGTGAATACCATCACAAATTGTGGTGCGAGTTCTAAGATCAGCAAGACATATATAAATATCCTGATTACTCAAATCATTGTGAACACCTGAAAAAGTGAACGAAGCATAGGGAAAAGGAAGTAGTAAAAACCATCACAAATTGTGATACGAGTTCTAAGTTCAGCTAGACCTGCATAAAGAACCCGATGACTCTATCATTCCGAACACCTAAAAAAGTGGAACGAGTGTACGGGTGGAAGTAGTAAGGACCATCACAAATTGTGATACGAGTTCTAAGGTCAGCTAGACCTGCATAAAGAACCCGATGACTCAATCATTCCGAACACCTAAAAAATTGAACAGAGTATACGGGTGGAAGTAGTAAAGATTTACACAGATTGTGATGTGAAATCAAAGGTCAGCGGGACCTTAAAAATATCCTTATAATGGCTCAAATTGATCTACGGACCTAAAAAAATCATACGGGTGGACGTAGTAAAGATTTACACAGATAGTGATGTGAAATGTAAGGTTAGCGGGACCTGTACAAATATCCTAATGACTCAAATCATTGTGAACACCTGAAAAAGTGAACAGAGCATAGGGAAGGAAGTAGTAAAATTCATCACAAATTGTGATGCGAGATCTAAGATCAGCAGGACATGTATAAATATCCTAATGACTCAAATCATTCTGAACACCAAAAAAGTGAACAGAGTATACGGGTAGAAGTAGTAAAAATCTTCACAGATTGTGATGCAACTTCTAAGGAAAGCGGGACCTTATAAATATCCTTATAATGGCTCAAATTCATCTAAGGCCTGAAAAAGTCATAAGTGTGGAAGTAGTAAAGATTTACACAGATTTTGATGTGAAATCTAATGCCAGCTAGACCTGCATAAAGAACCCGATGACTCAAATCATTCCGAGCACCTGAAAAAGTAAACAGTCATAGTGGTGGAAGTAGTAAAAATCTACACAGATTGTGATGCGAGTTCTATGGACAGCGGTATCTGTATAAATATCCTAATGACTCAAATCATTCTGAACACCTGAAAAAGTAAACAGTCATAGTGGTGGAAGTAGTAAAAATCTACACAAATTGTGATGCGAGATCTAAGATCAGCAGGACATGTATAAATATCCTAATGACTCAAATCATTGTGGACACCTGAAAAAGTGAACAGAGCATAGGGAAGGAAGTAGCAAAATTCATCACAAATTGTGATACGAGTTCTATGGACAGCGGTATCTGTATAAATAACCCGATGACTCAAATCATTCTGAACACCTGAAAAAGTGAACAGAGCATAGGGAAGGAAGTAGTAATATTCATCACAAACTGTGATACGAGTTCTAAGATCAGCAGAACATGTATAAATATCCTAATGACTCAAATCATTGTGGACACCTGAAAAAGTGAACAGAGCATAGGGAAGGAAGTAGCGAAAACCATCACAAATTGTGATACGAGTTCTAAGTTCAGCTGGACCTGCATAAAGAACCCGATGACTCAATCATTTCGAACACCTAAAAAAGTGAACAGAGTATACGGGTGGAAGTAGAAAACAATCACAAACTCTGATATGGGTTCTGAAGCCAGTGGGACCTGAAAAATGTCCCGACGGGTAAAATTGTTCTAATTACCTGAAAAAGTGAACTGAGCATGCGGGTGGAAGTAGTGAATACCATCACAAATTGTGATGCGAGTTCTAAGATCAGCAGGACATGTATAAATATCCTTATGACTCAAATCATTGTGAACACCTGAAAAAGTGAACAGAGGATAGTGAAGGAAGTAGCAAAATTCATCACAAATTGTGATACGAGTTCTAAGATCAGCAGAACATGTATAAATATCCTAATGACTCAAATCATTGTGGACACCTGAAAAAGTGAACAGAGCATAGGGAAGGAAGTAGTAAAAACCATCACAAATTGTGATACGAGTTCTAAGCTCAGCTGGACCTGCATAAAGAACCCGATGACTCAATCATTTCGAACACCTAAAAAAGTGAACAGAGTATACGGGTGGAAGTAGTAAAACAATCACAAACTCTGATATGGGTTCTGAAGCCAGTGGGACCTGAAAAATGTCCCGACGGGTAAAATTGTTCTAATTACCTGAAAAAGTGAACTGAGCATGCGGGTGGAAGTAGTGAATACCATCACAAATTGTGATGCGAATTCTAAGATCAGCAGGACATGTATAATGTATAATCCTTATGACTCAAATCATTGTGAACACCTGAAAAAGTGAACAGAGGATAGGGAAGGAAGTAGCAAAATTCATCACAAATTGTGATACGAGTTCTAAGGTCAGCTAGACCTGCATAAAGAACCCGATGACTCAATCATTCCGAACACCTAAAAAAGTGAACAGAGTATACGGGTGGAAGTAGTACAGACCTACACAGATTGTGATGTGAAATCAAAGGTCAGCGGGACCTTAAAAATATCCTTATAATGGCTCAAATTGAGCTACGGACCTAAAAAAGTCATAAGGGTGGACGTAGTAAAAATCTACACAGATTGTGATGCGAGTTCTATGGACAGCGGTATCTGTATAAATATCCTAATGACTCAAATCATTCTGAACACCTGAAAAAGTAAACAGTCATAGTGGTGGAAGTAGTAAAAATCTACACAAATTGTGATGCGAGATCTAAGATCAGCAGGACATGTATAAATATCCTAATGACTCAAATCATTGTGGACACCTGAAAAAGTGAACAGAGCATAGGGAAGGAAGTAGTAAAATTCATCACAAATTGTGATACGAGTTCTAAGGTCAGCAAACCTGCATAAATAACCCGATGACTCAAATCATTCTGAACACCAGAAAAAGTGAACAGAGCATAGGGAAGGAAGTAGTAAAAACCATCACAAATTGTGGTACGAGCTCTAAGATCAGCAAAACATGTATAAATATCCTAATGACTCAAATCATTGTGGACACCTGAAAAAGTGAACAGAGCATAGGGAAGGAAGTAGTAAAAACCATCACAAATTGTGGTACGAGTTCTAAGATCAGCAGAACATGTATAAATATCCTAATGACTCGAATAATTCTGAACACCTGAAAAAGTGAACAGAGCATAGGGATGGAAATGTCGTAATGAGCATATACTATAAATATCCTAATGACTCGAATAATTCTGAACACCAAAAAAGTGAACAGAGTATACGGGTGGAAGTAGTGAAGATCTACACAGATTGCTATGTGGAATCTAAGGTCAGCGGGACCTTAAAAATATCCTTATAATGGATCAGATTGATCTAAGGACCTGAAAAAGTCATACGGGTGGAAGTAGTAAAGATATACACAGATTGTGATGTGAAATCTAATGCCAGCTAGACCTGCATAAAGAACCCGATGACTCAAATCATTCCGAGCACCTGAAAAAGTAAACAGTCATAGTGGTGGAAGTAGTAAAAATCTACACAGATTGTGATGCGAGTTCTATGGACAGCGGTATCTGTATAAATATCCTAATGACTCAAATCATTCTGAACACCTGAAAAAGTAAACAGTCATAGTGGTGGAAGTAGTAAAAATCTACACAAATTGTGATGCGAGATCTAAGATCAGCAGGACATGTATAAATATCCTAATGACTCAAATCATTGTGGACACCTGAAAAAGTGAACAGAGCATAGGGAAGGAAGTAGCAAAATTCATCACAAATTGTGATACGAGTTCTAAGTTCAGCTGGACCTGCATAAAGAACCCGATGACTCAATCATTTCGAACACCTAAAAAAGTGAACAGAGTATACGGGTGGAAGTAGTAAAACAATCACAAACTCTGATATGGGTTCTGAAGCCAGTGGGACCTGAAAAATGTCCCGACGGGTAAAATTGTTCTAATTACCTGAAAAAGTGAACTGAGCATGCGGGTGGAAGTAGTGAATACCATCACAAATTGTGATGCGAATTCTAAGATCAGCAGGACATGTATAATGTATAATCCTTATGACTCAAATCATTGTGAACACCTGAAAAAGTGAACAGAGGATAGGGAAGGAAGTAGCAAAATTCATCACAAATTGTGATACGAGTTCTAAGGTCAGCTAGACCTGCATAAAGAACCCGATGACTCAATCATTCCGAACACCTAAAAAAAGTGAACAGAGTATACGGGTGGAAGTAGTACAGACCTACACAGATTGTGATGTGAAATCAAAGGTCAGCGGGACCTTAAAAATATCCTTATAATGGCTCAAATTGAGCTACGGACCTAAAAAAGTCATAAGGGTGGACGTAGTAAAAATCTACACAGATTGTGATGCGAGTTCTATGGACAGCGGTATCTGTATAAATATCCTAATGACTCAAATCATTCTGAACACCTGAAAAAGTAAACAGTCATAGTGGTGGAAGTAGTAAAAATCTACACAAATTGTGATGCGAGATCTAAGATCAGCAGGACATGTATAAATATCCTAATGACTCAAATCATTGTGGACACCTGAAAAAGTGAACAGAGCATAGGGAAGGAAGTAGTAAAATTCATCACAAATTGTGATACGAGTTCTAAGGTCAGCAAACCTGCATAAATAACCCGATGACTCAAATCATTCTGAACACCAGAAAAAGTGAACAGAGCATAGGGAAGGAAGTAGTAAAAACCATCACAAATTGTGGTACGAGTTCTAAGATCAGCAGAACATGTATAAATATCCTAATGACTCAAATCATTGTGGACACCTGAAAAAGTGAACAGAGCATAGGGAAGGAAGTAGTAAAAACCATCACAAATTGTGGTACGAGTTCTAAGATCAGCAGAACATGTATAAATATCCTAATGACTCGAATAATTCTGAACACCTGAAAAAGTGAACAGAGCATAGGGATGGAAATGTCGTAATGAGCATATACTATAAATATCCTAATGACTCGAATAATTCTGAACACCAAAAAAGTGAACAGAGTATACGGGTGGAAGTAGTGAAGATCTACACAGATTGCTATGTGGAATCTAAGGTCAGCGGGACCTTAAAAATATCCTTATAATGGATCAGATTGATCTAAGGACCTGAAAAAGTCATACGGGTGGAAGTAGTAAAGATATACACAGATTGTGATGTGAAATCTAATGCCAGCTAGACCTGCATAAAGAACCCGATGACTCAAATCATTCCGAGCACCTGAAAAAGTAAACAGTCATAGTGGTGGAAGTAGTAAAAATCTACACAGATTGTGATGCGAGTTCTATGGACAGCGGTATCTGTATAAATATCCTAATGACTCAAATCATTCTGAACACCTGAAAAAGTAAACAGTCATAGTGGTGGAAGTAGTAAAAATCTACACAAATTGTGATGCGAGATCTAAGATCAGCAGGACATGTATAAATATCCTAATGACTCAAATCATTGTGGACACCTGAAAAAGTGAACAGAGCATAGGGAAGGAAGTAGCAAAATTCATCACAAATTGTGATACGAGTTCTATGGACAGCGGTACCTGTATAAATAACCCGATGACTCAAATCATTCCGAACACCTGAAAAAGTGAACAGAGTATAGGGAAGGAAGTAGTAATATTCATCACAAACTGTGATACGAGTTCTAAGATCAGCAGAACATGTATAAATATCCTAATGACTCAAATCATTGTGGACACCTGAAAAAGTGAACAGAGCATAGGGAAGGAAGTAGCGAAAACCATCACAAATTGTGATACGAGTTCTAAGTTCAGCTGGACCTGCATAAAGAACCCGATGACTCAATCATTTCGAACACCTAAAAAAGTGAACAGAGTATACGGGTGGAAGTAGAAAACAATCACAAACTCTGATATGGGTTCTGAAGCCAGTGGGACCTGAAAAATGTCCCGACGGGTAAAATTGTTCTAATTACCTGAAAAAGTGAACTGAGCATGCGGGTGGAAGTAGTGAATACCATCACAAATTGTGATGCGAGTTCTAAGATCAGCAGGACATGTATAAATATCCTTATGACTCAAATCATTGTGAACACCTGAAAAAGTGAACAGAGGATAGTGAAGGAAGTAGCAAAATTCATCACAAATTGTGATACGAGTTCTAAGATCAGCAGAACATGTATAAATATCCTAATGACTCAAATCATTGTGGACACCTGAAAAAGTGAACAGGGCATAGGGAAGGAAGTAGTAAAAACCATCACAAATTGTGATACGAGTTCTAAGTTCAGCTGGACCTGCATAAAGAACCCGATGACTCAATCATTTCGAACACCTAAAAAAGTGAACAGAGTATACGGGTGGAAGTAGTAAAACAATCACAAACTCTGATATGGGTTCTGAAGCCAGTGGGACCTGAAAAATGTCCCGACGGGTAAAATTGTTCTAATTACCTGAAAAAGTGAACTGAGCATGCGGGTGGAAGTAGTGAATACCATCACAAATTGTGATGCGAATTCTAAGATCAGCAGGACATGTATAAATATCCTTATGACTCAAATCATTGTGAACACCTGAAAAAGTGAACAGAGGATAGGGAAGGAAGTAGCAAAATTCATCACAAATTGTGATACGAGTTCTAAGGTCAGCTAGACCTGCATAAAGAACCCGATGACTCAATCATTCCGAACACCTAAAAAAGTGAACAGAGTATACGGGTGGAAGTAGTACAGACCTACACAGATTGTGATGTGAAATCAAAGGTCAGCGGGACCTTAAAAATATCCTTATAATGGCTCAAATTGAGCTACGGACCTAAAAAAGTCATAAGGGTGGACGTAGTAAAAATCTACACAGATTGTGATGCGAGTTCTATGGACAGCGGTATCTGTATAAATATCCTAATGACTCAAATCATTCTGAACACCTGAAAAAGTAAACAGTCATAGTGGTGGAAGTAGTAAAAATCTACACAAATTGTGATGCGAGATCTAAGATCAGCAGAACATGTATAAATATCCTAATGACTCAAATCATTGTGGACACCTGAAAAAGTGAACAGAGCATAGGGAAGGAAGTAGTGAAAACCATCACAAATTGTGATACGAGTTCTAAGTTCAGCTGGACCTGCATAAAGAACCCGATGACTCAATCATTTCGAACACCTAAAAAGTGAACAGAGTATACGGGTGGAAGTAGTAAAACAATCACAAACTCTGATATGGGTTCTGAAGCCAGTGGGACCTGAAAAATGTCCCGACGGGTAAAATTGTTCTAATTACCTGAAAAAGTGAACTGAGCATGCGGGTGGAAGTAGTGAATACCATCACAAATTGTGATGCGAGTTCTAAGATCAGCAGGACATGTATAAATATCCTTATGACTCAAATCATTGTGAACACCTGAAAAAGTGAACAGAGGATAGGGAAGGAAGTAGCAAAATTCATCACAAATTGTGATACGAGTTCTAAGGTCAGCTAGACCTGCATAAAGAACCCGATGACTCAATCATTCCGAACACCTAAAAAAGTGAACAGAGTATACGGGTGGAAGTAGTACAGACCTACACAGATTGTGATGTGAAATCAAAGGTCAGCGGGACCTTAAAAATATCCTTATAATGGCTCAAATTGAGCTACGGACCTAAAAAAGTCATAAGGGTGGACGTAGTAAAAATCTACTCAGATTGTGATGCGAGTTCTATGGACAGCGGTATCTGTATAAATATCCTAATGACTCAAATCATTCTGAACACCTGAAAAAGTAAACAGTCATAGTGGTGGAAGTAGTAAAAATCTACACAAATTGTGATGCGAGATCTAAGATCAGCAGAACATGTATAAATATCCTAATGACTCAAATCATTGTGGACACCTGAAAAAGTGAACAGAGCATAGGGGAAGGAAGTAGTGAAAACCATCACAAATTGTGATACGAGTTCTAAGTTCAGCTGGACCTGCATAAAGAACCCGATGACTCAATCATTTCGAACACCTAAAAAAGTGAACAGAGTAGACGGGTGGAAGTAGTAAAACAATCACAAACTCTGATATGGGTTCTGAAGTCAGTGGGACCTGAAAAATGTCCCGACGGGTAAAATTGTTCTAATTGCCTGAAAAAGTGAACTGAGCATGCGTGTGGAAGTAGTGAATACCATCACAAATTGTGATGCGAGTTCTAAGATTAGCAGGACATGTATAAATATCCTAATGACTCAAATCATTGTGAACACCTGAAAAAGTGAACAGAGCATAGGGAAGGAAGTAGCAAAATTCATCACAAATTGTGATACGAGTTCTAAGATCAGCAGAACATGTATAAATATCCTAATGACTCAAATCATTGTGGACACCTGAAAAAGTGAACAGAGCATAGGGAAGGAAGTAGTAAAAACCATCACAAATTGTGATACGAGTTCTAAGTTCAGCTGGACCTGCATAAAGAACCCGATGACTCAATCATTCCGAACATCTGAAAAAAGTGAAAGAGTATACGGTGGAAGTAGTCAGATCACACAATTGTGATTGAAATCTAAGTAGCGGACTGTAAAATATCCTAATGAAATCATCTACGACCGAAAAATCATAAGGTGAAAAATTTACACAATATGTGATGTGAGCTAAGTTAGCGGGACTGGATAAAATACAATGACTCAAATCATTGAACACCTGAAAAAGTGAACAGAGATAGGGGAAGTAGTAAAAAATCACAAATTGTGATACGAGTTCTTAGGTCAAAACCTGCTAAATAACCCGATGACTCAAATCATTGAACACCTGAAAAGGAACAGTAGTGGAAGTAAGTGAAACCATCACAAATTGTGATCGAGTTCTAAGATTAGCAGGACAAGTATAAATATCCTAATGACTCAAATCATTGTGAACACCTGAAAAAGTGAACAGAGCATAGGGAAGGAAGTAGTAACATTCATCACAAATTGTGATACGAGGTCTAAGGTCAGCAAACCTGCATAAATAACCCGATGACTCAATCATTCCGAACACCTAAAAAAGTGAAAGGAGTATACGGGTGGAAGTAGTACAGATCTACACAGATTGTGATGTGAAATCTAAGGTTATCGGGACCTGTATAAATATCCTAATGACTCGAATCATTATGAACACCTGGAAAAGTGAGCTGAGAATACGGGTGGAAGTAGTAAAACAATCACAAACTGTGATATGGGTTCTGAAGTCAGTGGGACCTGAAAAATATCCCGACGGCTAAAATTGTTCTAATTACCTGAAAAAGTGAACTGAGCATAGGGAAGGAAGTAGTAAAATTCATCACAAATTGTGATACGAGTTCTAAGATCAGCAGAACATGTATAAATAACCCGATGACTCAAATCATTCTGAACACCTGAAAAAGTGAACAGAGCATAGGGAAGGAAGTAGTAAAATTCATCACAAATTGTGATACGAGTTCTAAGATCAGCAGAACATGTATAAATACCCTAATGACTCAAATCCCTGTGGACACCTGAAAAAGTGAACAGAGCATAGGGAAGGAAGTAGTAAAATTCATCACAAACTGTGATAGGAGTTCTAAGGTCAGCAAACCTGCATAAATAACCCGATGACTCAATCACTCCGAACACCCAAAAAGTGAACAGAGTATACGGGTGGATGTAGAAAAGATCTACACAGATTGTGATGTGAAATGTAAGGTTATCGGGACCTGTATAAATATCCTAATGACTCGAATCATTCTGAGCCCCTGAAAAAGTGAACAGGCATACTGGTGGGAGTAGTAAAATTTATCACAAATTGTGATACGAGTTCTAAGGTCAGCAAACCTGCATAAAGAACCCGATGACTCAATCATTCCGAACACCCAAAAAGTGAACAGAGTATACGGGTGGAAGTAGTAAAGATTTACACAGATTGTGATGTGAAATCTAAGGTTATCGGGACCTGTATAAATATCCTAATGACTCGAATCATTATGAACACCTGGAAAAGTGAGCTGAGAATACGGGTGGAAGTAGTAAAACAATCACAAACTCTGATATGGGTTCTGAAGTCAGTGGGACCTGAAAAATATCCCGACGGGTAAAATTGTTCTAATTACCTGAAAAAGTGAACTGAGCATGCGGGATGAAGTAGTGAATACCATCACAAATTGTGATGCGAGTTCTAAGGTCAGCAAACCTGCATAAATAACCCAATGACTCAAATCATTGTGCACACCTGAAAAAGTGAACAGAGCATAGGGAAGGAAGTAGTAAAAACCATCACAAATTGTGATACGAGTTCTAAGTTCAGCTGGACCTGCATAAAGAACCCGATGACTCAATCATTCCGAACACCTAAAAAAGTGAACAGAGTATACGGCTGGAAGCAGTAAAACCATCACCGACTGTGATATGGATTCTGAAGTCAGTGGGGCCTGAAAAATATCCCGACGGCTAAAATTGTTCTAATTACCTGAAAAAGTGAACTGAGTATGCGGGTGGAAGTAGTGAAAACCATCACAAATTGTGATGCGAGTTCTAAGATCAGCAGGACATGTATAAATATCCTAATGACTCAATCATTCCGAACACCTGAAAAAGTGAACTGAGCATAGGGAAGGAAGTAGTAACATTCATCACAAATTGTGATACGAGGTCTAAGGTCAGCAAACCTGCATAAATAACCCGATGACTCAATCATTCCGAACACCTGAAAAAGTGAACTGAGCATGCGGGTGGAAGTAGTGAAAATCATAACAAATTGTGATACGAGTTTTAAGATTAGCAGGACATGTATAAATATCCTAATGAATCAAATCATTCAGAACCCCTGAAAAGATAACGGGCATACTGGTGGAAGTAGTAAAAATCTTCGCAGATTGTGATGCAAGTTCTAAGGTATGCGGGACCTTAAAAATATCCTTATAATGGCTCAAATTGATCTACGGACCTAAAAAAGTCATACGGGTGGACGTAGTAAAGACTTACACAGATAGTGATGTGAAATCTAAGGTTAGCGGGACATGTATAAATATCCTAATTAATCAAATCATTCTGAACTCCTAAAAAATGAACAGAGCATAGAGGTGGAAATATCCTCATGACCATATCCTATAAATATCCTAATGGCTCAAATCATTCTGAACACCTGAAAAAGTAAACAGTCATACTGGTTTAAGTAGTAAAAATCTACACAGATTGTGATGCGAGTTCCAAAGCCAGCGGTATCTGTAAAAATATCCTAATGACTCAAATCATTCAGAAACCCTGAAAAAGTGAACAGGCATACTGGTGGAAGTAGTAAAAATCTACACAGATTGTGATGTGAAATCTAAGGTTAGCGGGACATGTATAAATATCCTAATTAATCAAATCATTCTGAACTCCAAAAAGTGAATAGAGCATAGGGGTGGAAATATCCTCATGACCATATCCTATAAATATCCTAATGAATCAAATCATTCTGAACACCTGAAGAAGTAAACAGGCATTCTGGTGGAAGTAGTAAAAATCTTCACAGATTGTGATGCAAGTTCTAAGGTAAGCGGGACCTTAAAAATACCCTTATAATTTCTCAAATTTATCTAAGGCCTAAAAAAGTCATACGGGTGGAAGTAGTGAAGATCTACACAGATTGTGATGTGAAATCTAAGGTTAGCGGGACATGTATAAATATCCTAATTAATCAAATCATTCTGAACTCCTAAAAAGTGAACAGAGCCTATGGGTGGAAATATCCTAATGACCATATCCTATAAATATCCTAATGAATCAAATCATTCTAAACACAAAAAAAATGAACAGAGCATACTGATGGAAGTAGTAAAATCCATCACAAATTGTGATGTGAAATCTAAGGTTAGCGGGACCTGTATAAATATCCTAATGACTCGAATCATTCTGAACACCAGAAAAAGTTAACAGAGCACAGGGGTGGAAGTAGTAAAAACTATCACAAATTGTGATGTGAAACTAAGGTTAGCGGGACCTGTATAAATATCCTAATGGCTCAAATCATTCTGAACACCTGAAAAAGTAAACAGTCATACTGGTGGAAGTAGTAAAATTCTGCACAGATTGTGATGCGAGTTCCAAAGCCAGCGGTATCTGTAAAAATATCCTAATGACTCAAATCATTCAGAACCCCTGAAAAAGTGAACAGGCATACTGGTGGAAGTAGTAAAAATCTACACAGATTGTGATGTGAAATCTATGGTTAGCGGGACATGTATAAATATCCTAATTAATCAAATCATTCTGAACTCCTAAAAAGTGAACAGAGCATAGGGGTGGAAATATACTCATGACCATATCCTATAAATATCCTAATGAATCAAATCATTCTGAACACCTGAAGAAGTAAACAGGCATCCTGGTGGAAGTAGTAAAAATCTTCACAGATTGTGATGCAAGTTCTAAGGTAAGCGGGACCTTAAAAATATCCTTATAATGGCTCAAATTGATCTAAGGCCTTAAAAACTCATACGGGTGGAAGTAGTGAAGATCTACACAGATTGTGATGTGAAATCTAAGGTTAGCGGGACCTGTATAAATATCCTAATGACTCAAATCATTCTGAACACCTGAAAAAAGTAACAGAGCGTACGCGTGGAACTAGTAAAATTCTACACAAGTTGTGAACTGACCATCAGTTCACTTTTGGGGGGCGCGCGATTCACGCGCCAATATAATGAGGTCATCGCGCACGCAGCTTCGTTTCAGTACCTTCCTGTTGAGATGGACCAAATAAATCTGCAGTTATTCACGGCTTCACCATGAATACATAGAGCAATTCTCTTTACTATGGCAAAAAAGCCCCTTCGAGACTGAGAATTCACCTCATAGGTCAACAATTTACTAGTCAAACGTTCAAAATAAGGATAATTTTAATTTTTTCGACCCTAGTAAATGCAATCTATCTGAAAACGGGCATAGTTGGTCATATCTTTACTTATTCTACTTATAAGTTCTTATAACTTATAACAGTTCTTATAAAGGTTATGATGGTAGGAATGATGGTTTAGCGTGATTTGTCCGATGACCTCATTATGTTGGCGCGTGAATCGCACCACACCCGTTCACTTTTTCAATTCCTTGGAATAATTCAAGCATTAGGATATCTATACAGGTCCCGCCGACCTTAGAGCTCGCATCATATCTTTGAAGATTTCCACTACTTCCACCGTATGCCTGTTCACTTTTACAGCTACTTTGAATAATTTGGTCTATCATAAGGATATTTACACAGGTACCGCTGAGTTTTGAACTCGCATCACAACTTGTGTAGATTTTTACTAGTTCCACGCGTACGCTCTGTTCCTTTTTTCAGGTGTTCAGAATGGTTTGAGCCATTAGTATATCTATACAGGTCCCGCCGACCTTGGAGCTCGCATCATATCTTTGAAGATTTCCCCTACTTCCACCGTATGCCTGTTCACTTTTTCAGTTCCTTTGAATAACTTGATCCATCATAAGGATATTTACACAGGTACCGCTGAGTTTTGAACTCGCATCACAACTTGTGTAGATTTTTACTAGTTCCACGCGTACGCTCTGTTCCTTTTTTCAGGTGTTCAGAATGATTTGAGCCATTAGTATATCTATACAGGTCCCGCTGACCTTAGAGCTCGCATCATATCTTTGAAGATTTCCACTACTTCCACCGTATGCCTGTTCACTTTTTCAGTTCCTTTGAATAACTTGATCCATCATAAGGATATTTACACAGGTACCGCTGAGTTTTGAACTCGCACCACAACTTGTGTAGATTTTTACTAGTTTCACGCGTACGCTCTGTTCCTTTTTTCAGGTGTTCAGAATGATTTGAGCCATTAGTATATCTATGCAGGTCCCGCTGTCCTTATAACTCGCATCATATCTGTGAAGATTTTCACTACTTTTACCCGTAAGCTCTGTTCACTTTTTCAATTCCTTGGAATAATTCGAGCATTAGGATATTTATTCATGGTCCCGCTGGCTCTAGACTTGCATCGTATCTGTGAAGATTTTCACTACTTCCACCGTATGCCTGTTCACTTTTTCAGTTCCTTTGAATAACTTGTCCATCATAAGGATATTTACACAGGTACCGCTGAGTTTTGAACTCGCATCACAACTTGTGTAGATTTTTACTAGTTCCACGCGTACGCTCTGTTCCTTTTTTCAGGTGTTCAGAATGATTTGAGCCATTAGTATATCTATGCAGGTCCCGCTGTCCTTATAACTCGCATCATATCTGTGAAGATTTTCACTACTTCCACCCGTAAGCTCTGTTCACTTTTTCAATTCCTTGGAATAATTCGAGCATTAGGATATCTATGCAGGTCCCGCCGACCTTAGAGCTCGCATCATATCTTTGAAGATTTCCACTACTTCCACCGTATGCCTGTTCACTTTTTCAGTTCCTTTGAATAACTTGATCCATCATAAGGATATTTACACAGATACCGCTGAGTTTTGAACTCGCATCACAACTTGTGTAGATTTTTACTTGTTCCACGGGTACGCTCTGTTCCTTTTTTCAGGTGTTCAGAATGATTTGAGCCATTAGTATATCTATGCAGGTCCAGCTGTCCTTGTAACTCGCATCATATCTGTAGAGATTTTCACTACTTACACCGTGAGCTCTGTTCACTTTTTCAATTCCTTGGAATAATTTGAGCATTAGGATATTTATTCATGTCCGCTGGCTCTAGCACTTGGCATCGTATCTGTGAAGATTTTCACTACTTTCCACCGTAAGCTCTGTTCTCTTTTTTCAATTCCTCGGAATAATACGAGCATTAGGATATCTATGCAGGTCCGCCGACCTTAGAGCTCGCATCATATCTGTTGAAGATTTCCACTACTTCCACCGTATGCCTGTTCACTTTTTCAGTTCCATTGAATAACTTGATCCATCATAAGGATATTACACAGGATACCGCTGAGTTTTGAACTCGCATCACAACTTGTGTAGATTTTTACTAGTTCCACGCGTACGCTCTGTTCCTTTTTTCAGGTGTTCAGAATGATTTGAGCCATTAGTATATCTATGCAGGTCCCGCTGTCCTTATAACTCGCATCATATCTGTGAAGATTTTCACTACTTCACCCGTAAGCTCTGTTCACTTTTTCAATTCCTTGGAATAATTCGAGCATTAGGATATTTATACAGGTCCCGCCGACCTTAGAGCTCGCATCATATCTTTGAAGATTTCCACTACTTCCACCGTATGCCTGTTCACTTTTTCAGTTCCTCTGAATAATTTTGTCCATCATAAGGATATTTACACAGGTACCGCTGAGTTTTGAACTCGCATCACAACTTGTGTAGATTTTTACTAGTTTCCACGCGTACGCTCTGTTCCTTTTTTCAGGTGTTCAGAATGATTTGAGCCATTAGTATATCTATGCAGGTCCCGCTGTCCTTATAACTCGCATCATATCTGTGAAGATTTTCACTACTTTTACCCGTAAGCTCTGTTCACTTTTTCAATTCCTTGGAATAATTCGAGCATTAGGATATCTATACAGGTCCCGCTGACCTTAGAGCTCGCATCATATCTTTGAAGATTTCCACTACTTCCACCGTATGCCTGTTCACTTTTTCAGTTCCTTTGAATAACTTGATCCATCATAAGGATATTTACACAGGTACCGCTGAGTTTTGAACTCGCATCACAACTTGTGTAGATTTTTACTAGTTCCACGCGTACGCTCTGTTCCTTTTTTCAGGTGTTCAGAATGATTTGAGCCATTAGTATATCTATGCAGGTCCAGCTGTCCTTGTAACTCGCATCATATCTGTAGAGATTTTCACTACTTACACCCGTGAGCTCTGTTCACTTTTTCAATTCCTTGGAATAATTTGAGCATTAGGATATTTATTCATGTCCCGCTGGCTCTAGCACTTGCATCGTATCTGTGAAGATTTTCACTACTTCCACCCGTAAGCTCTGTTCACTTTTTCAATTCCTTGGAATAATTCGAGCATTAGGATATCTATACAGGTCCCGCCGACCTTAGAGCTCGCATCATATCTTTGAAGATTTCCACTACTTCCACCGTATGCCTGTTCACTTTTTCAGTTCCTTGAATAACTTGATCCATCATAAGGATATTTACACAGATACCGCTGAGTTTTGAACTCGCATCACAACTTGTGTAGATTTTTACTAGTTCCACGCGTACGCTCTGTTCCTTTTTTCAGGTGTTCAGAATGATTTGAGCCATTAGTATATCTATGCAGGTCCCGCTGTCCTTATAACTCGCATCATATCTGTGAAGATTTTCACTACTTCCACCCGTAAGCTCTGTTCACTTTTTCAATTCCTTGGAATAATTCGAGCATTAGGATATTTATTCATGTCCCGCTGGCTCTAGCACTTGCATCGTATCTGTGAAGATTTTCTCTACTTCAACCGTATGCCTGTTCACTTTTTCAGTTCCTTTGAATAATTTGGTCCATCATAAGGATATTTACACAGGTACCGCTGAGTTTTGAACTCGCATCACAACTTGTGTAGATTTTTACTAGTTTCACGCGTACGCTCTGTTCCTTTTTTCAGGTGTTTAGAATGATTCGAGCCATTAGTATATCTATGAAGGTCCCGCTGTCCTTATAACTCACATCATATCTGTGAAGATTTTCACTACTTCCACCCGTAAGCTCTGTTCACTTTTTCAATTAATTGGAATAACTCGAGCATTAGGATATTTATACAGGTCCCGCCGACCTTAGGGCTCGCATCATATCTTTGAAGATTTCCACTACCTCCACCGTATGCCTGTTCACTTTTTCAGTTCCTTGGAATAACTTGATCCATCATAAGGATATTTACACAGGTACCGCTGAGTTTTGAACTCGCATCACAACTTGTGTAGATTTTTACTAGTTTCACCGTATGCTTGTTCACTTTTTCAGTTCCTTGGAATAACTTGATCCATCATAAGGATATTTACACAGGTACCGCTGAGTTTTGAACTCGCATCACAACTTGTGTAGATTTTTACTAGTTCCACGCGTACGCTGTGTTCCTTTTTTCAGGTGTTCAGAATGATTTGAGCCATTAGTATATCTATGAAGGTCCCGCTGTCCTTATAACTCGCATCATATCTGTGAAGATTTTCACTACTTCCACCCGTAAGCTCTGTTCACTTTTTCAATTCCTTGAAATAATTCGAGCATTAGGATATCTATACAGGTCCCGCTGACCTTAGAGCTCGCATCATATCTTTGAAGATTTCCACTACTTCCACCGTATGCCTGTTCACTTTTTCAGTTCCTTGGAATAACTTGATCCATCATAAGGATATTTACACAGGTACCGCTGAGTTTTGAACTCGCATCACAACTTGTGTAGATTTTTACTAGTTTCACCGTATGCTTGTTCACTTTTTCAGTTCCTCTGAATAATATTGTCCATCATAAGGATATTTACACAGGTACCGCTGAGTTTTGAACTCGTATCACAACTTGTGTAGATTTTTACTAGTTCCACGCGTACGCTCTGTTCCTTTTTTCAGGTGTTCAGAATGATTTGAGCCATTAGTATATCTATGAAGGTCCCGCTGTCCTTATAACTGGCATCATATCTGTGAAGATTTTCACTACTTCCACCCGTAAGCTCTGTTCACTTTTTCAATTCCTTGAAATAATTCGAGCATTAGGATATCTATACAGGTCCCGCTGACCTTAGAGCTCGCATCATATCTTTGAAGATTTCCACTACTTCCACCGTATGCCTGTTCACTTTTTCAGTTCCTTGGAATAACTTGATCCATCATAAGGATATTTACACAGGTACCGCTGAGTTTTGAACTCGCATCACAACTTGTGTAGATTTTTACTAGTTTCACCGTATGCTTGTTCACTTTTTCAGTTCCTCTGAATAATATTGTCCATCATAAGGATATTTACACAGGTACCGCTGAGTTTTGAACTCGCATCACAACTTGTGTAGATTTTTACTAGTTCCACGCGTACGCTCTGTTCCTTTTTCAGGTGTTCAGAATGATTTGAGCCATTAGTATATCTATGAAGGTCCCGCTGTCCTTATAACTCGCATCATATCTGTGAAGATTTTCACTACTTCCACCCGTAAGCTCTGTTCACTTTTTCAATTCCTTGAAATAATTCGAGCATTAGGATATCTATACAGGTCCCGCTGACCTTAGAGCTCGCATCATATCTTTGAAGATTTCCACTACTTCCACCGTATGCCTGTTCACTTTTTCAGTTCCTTGGAATAACTTGATCCATCATAAGGATATTTACACAGGTACCGCTGAGTTTTGAACTCGCATCACAACTTGTGTAGATTTTTACTAGTTTCACCGTATGCTTGTTCACTTTTTCAGTTCCTCTGAATAATTTTGTCCATCATAAGGATATTTACACAGGTACCGCTGAGTTTTGAACTCGCATCACAACTTGTGTAGATTTTTACTAGTTTCACGCGTACGCTCTGTTCCTTTTTTCAGGTGTTCAAAATGATTTGAGCCATTAGTATATCTATGAAGGTCCCGCTGTCCTTATAACTCGCATCATATCTGTGAAGATTTTCACTACTTCCACCGTATGCCTGTTCACTTTTTCAGTTCCTCTGAATAATTTTGTCCATCATAAGGATATTTACACAGGTACCGCTGAGTTTTGAACTCGCATCACAACTTGTGTAGATTTTTACTAGTTTCACGCGTACGCTCTGTTCCTTTTTTCAGGTGTTTAGAATGATTTGAGCCATTAGTATATCTATGAAGGTCCCGCTGTCCTTATAACTCACATCATATCTGTGAAGATTTTCACTACTTCCACCCATAAGCTCTGTTCACTTTTTCAATTAATTGGAATAACTCGAGCATTAGGATATTTATACAGGTCCCGCCGACCTTAGGGCTCGCATCATATCTTTGAAGATTTCCACTACTTCCACCGTATGCCTGTTCACTTTTTCAGTTCCTTGGAATAACTTGATCCATCATAAGGATATTTACACAGGTACCGCTGAGTTTTGAACTCGCATCACAACTTGTGTAGATTTTTACTAGTTTCACCGTATGCTTGTTCACTTTTTCAGTTCCTTGGAATAACTTGATCCATCATAAGGATATTTACACAGGTACCGCTGAGTTTTGAACTCGCATCACAACTTGTGTAGATTTTTACTAGTTCCACGCGTACGCTCTGTTCCTTTTTTCAGGTGTTCAGAATGATTTGAGCCATTAGTATATCTATGAAGGTCCCGCTGTCCTTATAACTCGCATCATATCTGTGAAGATTTTCACTACTTCCACCCGTAAGCTCTGTTCACTTTTTCAATTCCTTGAAATAATTCGAGCATTAGGATATCTATACAGGTCCCGCTGACCTTAGAGCTCGCATCATATCTTTGAAGATTTCCACTACTTCCACCGTATGCCTGTTCACTTTTTCA
>LS997567.1:16546711-16723451 GCA_000469685.2 Haemonchus contortus | reverse complement strand
GTACCGCTGAGTTTTGAACTCGCATCACAACTTGTGTAGATTTTACTACTTTCACGGCGTACGCTCTGTTCCTTTTTTCAGGTGTTCAGAATGATTTGAGCCATTAGTATATCTATGCTGGTCCCGCTGTCCTTTTAACGCGCATCATATCATTGAAGATTTCCACTACTTCCACCATATGCCTGTTCACTTTTTCAGTTCCTTTGGCACTCGCATCATATCTGTGAAGATTTTCGCTACTTCCACCCGTAAGCTCCGTTCACTTTTTTAATTCCTTGGAATAATTCGAGCATTAGGATATTTATACAGGTCTCGCTGTCCTTATAACTCGCATCATATCGGTGAAGGTTTTCACAACTTCCACCGTATGCCTGTTCACTTTTTCAGTTACTTTGAATAATTTGGTCCATCATAAGGATATTTACACGGGTACCGCTGAGTTTTGAACTCGCATCACAACTTGTGTAGATTTTTACTACTTTCACGCGTACGCTCTGTTCCTTTTTTCAGGTGTTCAGAATGATTTGAGCCATTAGTATATCTATGCTGGTCCCGCTGTCCTTTTAACTCGCATCATATCATTGAAGATTTCCACTACTTCCACCATATGCCTGTTCACTTTTTCAGTTCCTTTGGCACTCGCATCATATCTGTGAAGATTTTCGCTACTTCCACCCGTAAGCTCCGTTCACTTTTTTAATTCCTTGGAATAATTCGAGCATTAGGATATTTATACAGGTCTCGCTGTCCTTATAACTCGCAACATATCTTTGAAGATTTCCACTACTTCAACCTTATGCCTGTTCACTTTTTTAGTTCCTTTGAATAATTTGATCCATCATAAGGTATTCACACAGGTACCGCTAACCTTAGACCTCGCATCATATCATTGAAGATTTCCACTACTTCCACCCAAACGCTCTGTACTTTTTTTTTAGGTGTTCAGAATTAAGGAGTCATTAGGATATTTATTCATGTCCCGCTGGCCTTGGATCTCGCATCATATCTTTGAAGATTTCCACTACTTCAACCGTATGCCTGTTCACTTTTTCAGTTCCTTTGAATAATTCGATCCATCATAAGGATATTTACACAGGTACCGCTGAGTTTTGAACTCGCATCACAACTTGTGTAGATTTTCACTAGTTCCACGGGTACGTTCTGTTCCTTTTTTCAGGTGTTCAGAATGATTTGAGCCATTAGTATATCTATGCAGGTCCCGCTGTCCTTTTAACTCGCATCATATCATTGAAGATTTCCACTACTTCCACCGTATGCCTGTTCACTTTTTCAGTTCCTTTGGCACTCGCATCATATCTGTGAAGATTTTCGCTACTTCCACCAGTAAGCTCCGTTCACTTTTTTAATTCCTTGGAATAATCCGAGCATTAGGATATTTATACAGGTCTCGCTGTCCTTATAACTCGCATCATATCGGTGAAGATTTTCACAACTTCCACCGTATGCCTGTTCACTTTTTCAGTTACTTTGAATAATTTGATCCATCATAAGGATATTTACACAGGTACCGCTGAGTTTTGAACTCGCATCACAACTTGTGTAGATTTTTACTACTTTCACGCGTACGCTCTGTTCCTTTTTTCAGGTGTTCAGAATGATTTGAGCCATTAGTATATCTATGCTGGTCCCGCTGTCCTTTTAACGCGCATCATATCATTGAAGATTTCCACTACTTCCACCATATGCCTGTTCACTTTTTCAGTTCCTTTGGCACTCGCATCATATCTGTGAAGATTTTCGCTACTTCCACCCGTAAGCTCCGTTCACTTTTTTAATTCCTTGGAATAATTCGAGCATTAGGATATTTATACAGGTCTCGCTGTCCTTATAACTCGCATCATATCGGTGAAGATTTTCACAACTTCCACCGTATGCCTGTTCACTTTTTCAGTTACTTTGAATAATTTGGTCCATCATAAGGATATTTACACGGGTACCGCTGAGTTTTGAACTCGCATCACAACTTGTGTAGATTTTTACTACTTTCACGCGTACGCTCTGTTCCTTTTTTCAGGTGTTCAGAATGATTTGAGCCATTAGTATATCTATGCTGGTCCCGCTGTCCTTTTAACTCGCATCATATCATTGAAGATTTCCACTACTTCCACCATATGCCTGTTCACTTTTTCAGTTCCTTTGGCACTCGCATCATATCTGTGAAGATTTTCGCTACTTCCACCCGTAAGCTCCGTTCACTTTTTTAATTCCTTGGAATAATTCGAGCATTAGGATATTTATACAGGTCTCGCTGTCCTTATAACTCGCAACATATCTTTGAAGATTTCCACTACTTCCAACCTTATGCCTGTTCACTTTTTTAGTTCCTTTGAATAATTTGATCCATCATAAGGTATTCACACAGGTACCGCTAACCTTAGACCTCGCATCATATCATTGAAGATTTCCACTACTTCCACCCAAACGCTCTGTACTTTTTTTTTAGGTGTTCAGAATTAAGGAGTCATTAGGATATTTATTCATGTCCCGCTGGCCTTGGGATCTCGCATCATATCTTTGAAGATTTCCACTACTTCAACCGTATGCCTGTTCACTTTTTCAGTTCCTTTGAATAATTCGATCCATCATAAGGATATTTACACAGGTACCGCTGAGTTTTGAACTCGCATCACAACTTGTGTAGATTTTCACTAGTTCCACGGGTACGCTCTGTTCCTTTTTTCAGGTGTTCAGAATGATTTGAGCCATTAGTATATCTATGCAGGTCCCGCTGTCCTTTTAACTCGCATCATATCATTGAAGATTTCCACTACTTCCACCGTATGCCTGTTCACTTTTTCAGTTCCTTTGGCACTCGCATCATATCTGTGAAGATTTTCGCTACTTCCACAAGTAAGCTCCGTTCACTTTTTTAATTCCTTGGAATAATCCGAGCATTAGGATATTTATACAGGTCTCGCTGTCCTTATAACTCGCATCATATCGGTGAAGATTTTCACAACTTCCACCGTATGCCTGTTCACTTTTTCAGTTACTTTGAATAATTTGGTCCATCATAAGGATATTTACACGGGTACCGCTGAGTTTTGAACTCGCATCACAACTTGTGTAGATTTTTACTACTTTCACGCGTACGCTCTCTTCCTTTTTTCAGGTGTTCAGAATGATTTGAGCCATTAGTATATCTATGCTGGTCCCGCTGTCCTTTTAACTCGCATCATATCATTGAAGATTTCCACTACTTCCACCATATGCCTGTTCACTTTTTCAGTTCCTTTGGCACTCGCATCATATCTGTGAAGATTTTCGCTACTTCCACCCGTAAGCTCCGTTCACTTTTTTAATTCCTTGGAATAATTCGAGCATTAGGATATTTATACAGGTCTCGCTGTCCTTATAACTCGCATCATATCGGTGAAGATTTTCACAACTTCCACCGTATGCCTGTTCACTTTTTCAGTTACTTTGAATAATTTGGTCCATCATAAGGATATTTACACGGGTACCGCTGAGTTTTGAACTCGCATCACAACTTGTGTAGATTTTTACTACTTTCACGCGTACGCTCTGTTCCTTTTTTCAGGTGTTCAGAATGATTTGAGCCATTAGTATATCTATGCTGGTCCCGCTGTCCTTTTAACGCGCATCATATCATTGAAGATTTCCACTACTTCCACCATATGCCTGTTCACTTTTTCAGTTCCTTTGGCACTCGCATCATATCTGTGAAGATTTTCGCTACTTCCACCCGTAAGCTCCGTTCACTTTTTTAATTCCTTGGAATAATTCGAGCATTAGGATATTTATACAGGTCTCGCTGTCCTTATAACTCGCATCATATCGGTGAAGGTTTTCACAACTTCCACCGTATGCCTGTTCACTTTTTCAGTTACTTTGAATAATTTGGTCCATCATAAGGATATTTACACGGGTACCGCTGAGTTTTGAACTCGCATCACAACTTGTGTAGATTTTTACTAGTTTCACGCGTACGCTCTGTTCCTTTTTTTCAGGTGTTCAGAATGATTTGAGCCATTAGTATATCTATGCTGGTCCCGCTGTCCTTTTAACTCGCATCATATCATTGAAGATTTCCACTACTTCCACCATATGCCTGTTCACTTTTTCAGTTCCTTTGGCACTCGCATCATATCTGTGAAGATTTTCGCTACTTCCACCCGTAAGCTCCGTTCACTTTTTTAATTCCTTGGAATAATTCGAGCATTAGGATATTTATACAGGTCTCGCTGTCCTTATAACTCGCATCATATCGGTGAAGGTTTTCACAACTTCCACCGTATGCCTGTTCACTTTTTCAGTTACTTTGAATAATTTGGTCCATCATAAGGATATTTACACGGGTACCGCTGAGTTTTGAACTCGCATCACAACTTGCGTAGATTTTTACTACTTTCACGCGTACGCTCTGTTCCTTTTTTCAGGTGTTCAGAATGATTTGAGCCATTAGTATATCTATGCTGGTCCCGCTGTCCTTATAACTCGCATCATATCTGTGAAGATTTTCGCTACTTCCACCCGTAAGCTCCGTTCACTTTTTTAATTCCTTGGAATAATTCGAGCATTAGGATATTTATACAGGTCTCGCTGTCCTTATAACTCGCAACATATCTTTGAAGATTTCCACTACTTCAACCTTATGCCTGTTCACTTTTTCAGTTCCTTTGGCACTCGCATCATATCGGTGAAGATTTTCACAACTTCCACCGTATGCCTGTTCACTTTTTCAGTTACTTTGAATAATTTGGTCCATCATAAGGATATTTACACAGGTACCGCTGAGTTTTGAACTCGCACCACAACTTGTGTAGATTTTTACTAGTTTCACGCGTATGCTCTGTTCCTTTTTTCATGTGTTCAGAATGATTTGAGCCATTAGTATATCTATGCAGGTCCCGGTGACCTTAGAACTCGCATCATATCTGTGAAGATTTTCACTACTTCCACCGTATGCCTGTTCACTTTTTCAGTTACTTTGAATAATTTGGTCCATCATAAGGATATTTACACAGGTCCCGCTGACCTTGGATCTCGCATCATATCATTGAAGATTTCCACTACTTCCACCCGTACGCTCTGTACTTTTTTTTAGGTGTTTAGAATTATTGGAGTCATTAGTATATCTATGCAGGTCCCGCTGTCCTTATAACTCGCATCATATCTGTGAAGATTTTCACTACCACCCGTACGCTCTGTTCACTTTTTCAATTCCTTGAAATAATTTGAGCATTAGGATATTTGTACAGGTCCCGCTGACCTTAGATCTCGCATCATATCTTTGAAGATTTCCACTACTTCCACCGTATGCCTGTTCACTTTTTCAGTTCCTTCGAATAATTTGGTCCATCATAAGGATATTTACAAAGGTACCGCTGGGTTTTGAACTCGCATCACAACTTGTGTAGATTTTTACTAGTTTCACTCGTAGGCTCTGTTCCTTTTTTCAGGTGTTCAGAATGATTTGAGCCATTAGTATATCTATGCAGGTCCCGCTGACCTTAGACCTCGCATCATATCATTGAAGATTTCCACTACTTCCACCCGTACGCTCTGTACTTTTTTTCAGGTGTTCAGAATTATTGGAGTCATTAGGATATTTATTCATGTCCCGCTGGCTTTAGAACTTGCACCATATCTGTGAAGATTTTCACTAGTTCCACCCGTAAGCTCTGTTCACTTTTTCTGGTCCTTAGATCAATTTGAGCCATTATAAGGATATTTTTCAGGTCCTTAGATCAATTTGAGCTAATATAAGGATATTTATACAAGTCTCGCTGACTTTAGAACTCGCATCATATCTGTGAAGATTTTTACTACTTCCACCCATATGCTCTGTTCTCTGTTACAATTCCTTAGGATAATTTGATCTTTATAAGAATATTTTTCAGGCCCGCTTACTTTAGAACTCGTATCACAATTTGTCATGGTTTTACTACTTCCACCCGTACGCTCTATCCACGTTTTCAAGACATTAGATAAAAAAATGTTTGCTTCATGGCACCGCCCATTCCGGCACTTTCCCCGCCCCCCGTGGGCGTGGCTCCTCTCTCATATGTGTTCTTCTAATTTTGTCTCTGGCTCCACCTATCCCGAACTTGTCCGCATCTCTCCAGGCGCTTCTTCAGACGATACCGAAATTTGTGACGGACAAACAAACAGACAGACAAATAAACACACCAAACTTGTGGTTTATATATAGTAAGGATATAGGTTGGATCAAAAGAGTGGTAATGACTTCATGGAAATCCGCTATTTCCATGTTTAGAGGGTTTCTCCGAATATGCACCTTCTCTCATGTTTAGCGATATCCCTTAGATCACATCTGCTTCGGTGCTCAATTTTTAGAAAATAGTTATTGTCGTGTTTGTCATTTGTGGACATTTGACTTTTACATATAACGGATTCTAGATTGTTTTTGAACCAAGTTATGAAATTTTGTAGAAGAAACCTGTCCGAAAGCATGTCCGCCCACTATAAGCAGAACTTTGTTGAGCTCACCCATGCATAGCACATCTTAGACTTTGCCCGATGCAACAATTCTCTTTCTTACCTGAAGTCTCTGTGGAAGCGAGTTGTATACTCGCGGAAAGTACCGTCCACGTTGGGAATGCTTCACCCACCCTGAAGCCCTTTTTTTCCTGATGTCTGGACTCAACTAAGTCAAAATAAAAAGATCTGCTTTGTCACCGCCCACTCTGGCACATGTTCCGCCCCCATAGAAGCGGTCCCGCTGATTTCGTGTGGACTCTGTTGATCTTTTCTCAGGTCCCAACTCTTCCAAGCCTGACCCGGCCTCTATGATTGCTTCCCCAAGTAATACCGAAATTGGTGACAGACAAACAAACAGACAAACAGCTATACCAAACTTGTAGCTAATAACTGGTGATGACTCTCGGAAAAATGAACTCTTACAGCAGCGGGATTCACAATAAAACCTGTTAACGCGACAAGACTAAACAAAATTCGATCAAGTTCTAACTACTCATAATCAAAGAAGTCTTTACTACTCTGCTATAATGTTTTGTTTGTTTGGTGATTAAGTGTAACATCTGCGACGATCATTTAATTGTCTATACACTACATTTTGCCACTCAGAATTGAAACGTGTCAAAAACATACCAGAAGGATGAAAAAATGTCAAGCAATAGCGGTGTTTCAGCATGAAATTCGATTCTGAAGCATGACTTCACAGTCAAAGGCTAAATTAAGTGTATCTAAAACATGAGATAACTTTAATGGAAATTTGCAATGGAGCGCCAACCTTTTGGGTAAGCAAAGTTGAAATGTGAGGTAGCCATTTCATATGATCAATCAAATAGAGAGAAATAGAGAGATTCGTGAATGGATCATTGATGTAACAGCGAATTCCACGAAAATACCTTGCGCTTAAATAAACGACTGAAAAAGCCATTGCTATTTGAACCATTTTTTTTGTCGAGTTGTGGTTGCCCCTCTGGTCGTAGGCTTGGTACAAGACTGCCGTCTTCGTCGAAAAACACGTTCAGTTCTCGAAAGCATTCCGTCTCAATCATCTGAAACCTAGCCATCAATCATTGATAAGTTTATAAAAATGATGCCGGAGCTATCGGCAAGATGCAGTAGCGCTCAAAAGTCTTCGGTGAAGGCTTTGACGCTTTTTCGTTCATAACTTTTTTCTTAGGAGACCGAATGACACGAAATTTGGATATTTCTAACTAGATCATATTTCACCCTACCCAACCCTATTTCACTGCAAAGCTGCAATATACACAGGTATAGTAAGGTGTTTGTTGCGATAGCACATTTTGCTAAAACTAAAGTTGTTGGCATCTGCACTTATTCGCACCTTATGTGCGTTTTTCTCATCTATTGTGATCGGCGTTACCGGTCGTACACCTTTGACATGATAAAAAGGAAAGAGATTCTAGAAGGATCATCATCTGTATTTTCAATCGATTTTGAGTTCATGCTCTTTGGAATATCTGGATCATGATCAGACTGCAGGTTAATAGTGATAAATATTCACAATACATCCACGCTCCGAATATAGAAATTTCGCTTGATTAGATCCAGTAGGAAAGAAGTTACGACTGAAAAGTACGGCTGAAGAACTATTTCACCGAAGACTTTTGAGCGCTACTGTATGTTAGGCAAGATGGTTTGAGCTGAGAATGCGCATTGAGAAAAAGGGCATTACGCACACAAAGAATGAGATTCTTCAAATTGCTCACGCATTATTTGGTTGAGAAATAACAGAGGAATAAGAGTTGTAACAGTGAGAAGGTACAACCACCGAAATGAGGATTCCAGAAAAATCGAGGTTTCTCGATACGTAGATTTCTCAAGCTTGTCACTCATTGAAAGTTATGGCAGGCATATACTCGAATCCAGTTCCCACTGTCGCTGTGTGATCCCATGTTGGAAGCCTGACTGTGACGTGGGAACTGTATTTTAGATGCAAAATGGAACGTTGAGTCTGCGAGTAGGCCACCTCTAAAAACCATCACCACTACATATACTAGCCGTATACGCATGCAGTTATTCTAAGATTTCCTGACGGCATATGCACATATTAGCTAGCGCTTGTGAGGGAATCCGAAAATGTTCCTTCAAAAGTAAACTGGCACAAACCCACAGGCCTCCTAGCATTCATTAGGTATAACTCACACACTAGTATCAGATTACCCAAATACTTCATTTTGTTTTGCCCTATTGACTTGAAATAAAAGCAAAAGGCATCAGAGAGCTTCTAACGAATGAACGTTATCCGAGTGAAAAAGAAGTTGAACGAGTTAATTAATTAATGAGTCAAGTTAGTTGAATGTGTATGACTCGAGGTCGATACGCGCTGCTTGAGTAAGTACGCAATGTCATACCAAATGGGAGCACATGTTACAGTAGGTTCAGATTGCAATCTTCCATCACAGGCCGAGCAGCAAAGCTCGGTCTGTGGTGGAAAATTGCAATCTGAATCTACTGCAGCATGTGATGGAAGGAAGCTCCGACCGAAAACCTGCACCACTTTCCGAAAATGTTTCGAAAAAGGGCAAATAAGTGAACAGAAGCTACCGTAGAGTATACATGGGAGGAAGAGAGGACATGGGAGGTAGGAGGGAGATGTGGGAGGGACCAAAAACACAAAATGGACAATCCTGTTCGAAGGTAACAGATTGTGTACCGTTTATTTGAGGTTTGCTCCTTTAGAAATAGAGCGTTTACGTGTTGTAGTATTACGGTCATGCACAAGTTTTTTTCCCCCGACTTTTTTGTAAACATCTCCATAACGGGGCTGGGACTTGAAGAAGTCGTCAAATGCCTCTCTGACCTCATCCCCTGTGACGATCTTGTTAAAAGGGCGCTGCGACCTTCGAATGCAGGGTGTTTAAGTGATTGCTAGTGCTATTAAAGAACATCATGCACACGCCAAGCATACGAGATGACGAAGTACCACTATCCATGTAAACAAATTACGGATGGATCAAACACTGTGGAAATAAACTCGTGCAACAACCCAATAATTACGCAGCGGGTAGTGGATAGATAGATTAATGTCGCTCTGTTGTGTAATTGGTCGGTTATCCACAGATTCGTCTCCTTTAGACGTAGTAATCAGTCAATATCGCGATCGATAGAAGCCCCCTGATATGATCAGTGTCGCTTCGGTACCGATATTGATATCAATATCTGGTATTTGAGCTCGGAGTGGGCCGAGCGACCTGATGTTACACATTATTATTGGGTTATGATTTCCTGGATTCTGAACTAGGTTGATACAAAGCTTAATTGGGCTATCGTTGAGGAAAGTTGCCTTCTTCAAAACCTGAAAGAGAAAACCTTTCGTGACTACCCGATCAAGCTGCCGAACGCTCGATCAGCGTCAGTTTAGGTTAGTAATCATTCGAAAGTACTGGGGAAAGACATCACGAAGAGCATCAGTTAGCATTAATTTAGCAAATGTGAGCATTCCACCCTCCGATTGATCTTTAGAAAATACTTCAGATCTAAAAATGCCAAGTATTTCGCCGGCGCATTATTGTGTGCCAAGACCTCCAAGGTGGCCTGAAAGACACTTCCAGCGCTCGATCGGTTCCCAAGAAAGTCGACCCTTTCGATCGTATCATATCATCTAAGCGTTCATCAACCCAGGCGAGAAGTTATGTTACCAGTCCACCAGTATAATCATAACCACAACTACAGCAAATGATCTTGTATCATAGATGACCGTAGCAGAGTGCAAGAAGGATTCTTCATTTTCTCTGCCATTGTACTGCTCTTATCAAAGACGAAAGTAAGTAAAATGAAGACATTTTCTACAATCAAGGTGTCATGTTCTGATCACGTTGCTATAAGTACATCTATCAGTTCACAATACACCCACGCTCCAAATATAGAAATTTCGCATGAACAGAATCAGTATGAAAGGAGATGAGACTGAAAAGTACGGCTGAAGAACTATTTCACCGAAGACTTTTGAGCAGTACTGTATGTATATATACAAGGTGACCCACATGAAGTGTGATGGGCAACAAAAAATCGACTTATGGGCTTATGAGCTGGAGGATGCGGTGATCCATTGGGTCGAGATGAACGCAAAGAACTTCAGCTGAAACTTTCAGCAGGATCGGACATAAGGCCAGAGCGCAAAGAAGACACTGCAAGAAGTGAGATCACACTCGGGAGTTTTTAGACCGAGTTTTGGCTTTTCAACTCCCCGATCTCGATCCTTTGGTTTTCGCTGTATGGTGGACTCTGAAGCAGAAAGCCTGCGCTTTCGAACACAGGCTTTTGCCCTTCCGAAAAAAAGCTCTTTAAAGCGTGTGATGAAGTCTCACAGGAAGTGGTCGAAAATCTTTAATTCTTCCTTTTTTAAAACCTCATCCTTTAAAACTGCCCAAAGAGGTTGGGGCTTGCATCAAGGCGAAAAATGGTCATTCTGAATGCGAAATGTGATATGCTATTTACAATGCGAGTGATGATTGTATAGAAGTGGACGCTTTTTATTTGGTTCGACTTGTATCACTTTAATTTTAGGAAAAAATGTATACATTTATGTGTAGATATGTGTCTACATATATACGTATGTATATGTATCTGTATATGTATATGTATATGTATACGTATATGTATATGTAGATACGTATACATACACATATACATATGCATATATGCATGTATGTATGTATGTATGTATGTATGTATGTATGTATGTATGTATGTATGTATGTATGTATGTATGTATGTATGTATGTATGTATGTATGTATGTATGTATGTATGTATGTATGTATGTATGTATGTATGTATGTATGTATGTATGTATGTATGTATGTATGTATGTATGTATGTATGTATGTATGTATGTATGTATGTATGTATGTATGTATGTATGTATGTATGTATGTATGTATGTATGTATGTATGTATGTATGTATGTATGTATGTATGTATGTATGTATGTATGTATGTATGTATGTATGTATGTATGTATGTATGTATGTATGTATGTATGTATGTATGTATGTATGTATGTATGTATGTATGTATGTATGTATGTATGTATGTATGTATGTATGTATGTATGTATGTATGTATGTATGTATGTATGTATGTATGTATGTATGTATGTATGTATGTATGTATGTATGTATGTATGTATGTATGTATGTATGTATGTATGTATGTATGTATGTATGTATGTATGTATGTATGTATGTATGTATGTATGTATGTATGTATGTATGTATGTATGTATGTATGTATGTATGTATGTATGTATGTATGTATGTATGTATGTATGTATGTATGTATGTATGTATGTATGTATGTATGTATGTATGTATGTATGTATGTATGTATGTATGTATGTATGTATGTATGTATGTATGTATGTATGTATGTATGTATGTATGTATGTATGTATGTATGTATGTATGTATGTATGTATGTATGTATGTATGTATGTATGTATGTATGTATGTATGTATGTATGTATGTATGTATGTATGTATGTATGTATGTATGTATGTATGTATGTATGTATGTATGTATGTATGTATGTATGTATGTATGTATGTATGTATGTATGTATGTATGTATGTATGTATGTATGTATGTATGTATGTATGTATGTATGTATGTATGTATGTATGTATGTATGTATGTATGTATGTATGTATGTATGTATGTATGTATGTATGTATGTATGTATGTATGTATGTATGTATGTATGTATGTATGTATGTATGTATGTATGTATGTATGTATGTATGTATGTATGTATGTATGTATGTATGTATGTATGTATGTATGTATGTATGTATGTATGTATGTATGTATGTATGTATGTATGTATGTATGTATGTATGTATGTATGTATGTATGTATGTATGTATGTATGTATGTATGTATGTATGTATGTATGTATGTATGTATGTATGTATGTATGTATGTATGTATGTATGTATGTATGTATGTATGTATGTATGTATGTATGTATGTATGTATGTATGTATGTATGTATGTATGTATGTATGTATGTATGTATGTATGTATGTATGTATGTATGTATGTATGTATGTATGTATGTATGTATGTATGTATGTATGTATGTATGTATGTATGTATGTATGTATGTATGTATGTATGTATGTATGTATGTATGTATGTATGTATGTATGTATGTATGTATGTATGTATGTATGTATGTATGTATGTATGTATGTATGTATGTATGTATGTATGTATGTATGTATGTATGTATGTATGTATGTATGTATGTATGTATGTATGTATGTATGTATGTATGTATGTATGTATGTATGTATGTATGTATGTATGTATGTATGTATGTATGTATGTATGTATGTATGTATGTATGTATGTATGTATGTATGTATGTATGTATGTATGTATGTATGTATGTATGTATGTATGTATGTATGTATGTATGTATGTATGTATGTATGTATGTATGTATGTATGTATGTATGTATGTATGTATGTATGTATGTATGTATGTATGTATGTATGTATGTATGTATGTATGTATGTATGTATGTATGTATGTATGTATGTATGTATGTATGTATGTATGTATGTATGTATGTATGTATGTATGTATGTATGTATGTATGTATGTATGTATGTATGTATGTATGTATGTATGTATGTATGTATGTATGTATGTATGTATGTATGTATGTATGTATATATGTATGTATGTATGTATGTATGTATGTATGTATGTATATGTATATATGTATATATGTATATATGTATATATGTATATATGTATATATGTATATATGTATACAGTAGCGCTCAAAAGTCTTCGGTGAAATGGATCTTCAGCCGTGCTTTTCAGTCGTAACTCCTCTACTACTGAATCTAATCATGCGAAATTTCGATATGTGTGGCATTGGTGTATAGTGAATATTTTCCACTATTGACCTGCAATCTGATCGCGTTCCAGATATTCCAGAGAGCATGAACATAAAATCGACTGAAAATACAGATGATGGTCCTTCTAGAATCTCTTTCCTTTTTGTCATGTCTAAAGTGTACGAGAGGTAACGCCGAACACAATAGATGAGAAAAACGCACATAAGGTGCAAGTAAGTGCAGACGTCAAAAACTTTAGTGGTAGCAAAATCTACTACCGCAACAAACACCTTGCTCTATCTGTGGATATTGCAGCTTTACAATGAAATAGGGTTGGGTAGGGTGGAATATGCCCTAGTTAAACATATCCAAATTTCGCGCGATTTGGTCTACTAACAAAAAAGTTATGAACGAAAAAGCGTCAAAGCATTTCACCGAACACTTTTGAGCGCTACTGTATATGTATATATGTACAGGGTGGCGAAAAATTACGTGCGCCATAAAAAACGCTCGAACTTTACTGTTCGTTTACCAACATGGAATGAAAAGTATTTTCATAAAACAACAAACAATGACGTTACATAATCACAACAAATTTTCAAAGTGCCCGCCTTCTGCTTCGATACAGGCTTCGACTCGTCCTTTCACCGAGTCGACGGTGCGCCGAAGGTAACCGAGGCCCAAACTGCCCCAGATTTGTAGAATTCCTTTCGCAAAGCCACCAAACTTCTCACGTTCCTATTCCTTAGTTTCCCTTCCATATAACCCCAAACAGCAAAGTCCAAAGGATTCAAATCTGAGCTATTAGAAGGCCACAGATCCTTTGTCAGGAAGTTGCCAATTTCGGTCTCGAGGAAGTGAATGGTGGATCTCGCTGCATAGGCCGAAGCCCAGTCCTGCTGAGAAATGAAGTTGGGTAACTTTGCTTTCAGGATAGCTAAGTTTTTCAAGAATTTCTTTTGGTAGGACTTCGCATCAATTTTCACATTTTTTTCAACGAAAATCAACGGAGTCTTGCCTGATGCACTGATACCACCCCAAACCATTAAACTTTTGACGAACAAACTCCTTGTGGCAAAGTTTCTCTTGCGGGTGTTCTTGAGAGCTGGACTAAGGAGTTGGCGGTGTTTCTGAGGGTTTTTAGCCACTTTCATGGTGAAAACTTTTTCGTCAGACCAAAGAACGTCTTCCAAGCGGCGCACCTCGAAAAACTCCAGCAGTTTTTTGCATTTTTCTTTTTGGCTTTGCTTTGCTTTTTCGGTAAGAGCATGCCCATTTAGTAAGCGATAACTTCGAAACCCAAGCTCATTTTTCACTATCATTTGAATTGGTTTTCTGGAGATTTTCAGTTGTTCTGCCATTTTGTTCAGGCTCCGATCATCCTTACGGTCAATCCTCTTCTCGATAGTACCACGCATCCTCCTTGTGTTGACAGTCTGCTTCCTCCCTCTTCCCGGCTTGGTTAGGACGTGTACTTCCCCCTTCCATTGCTTCACAATCTTTTGAACTGTTCTCAAAGAAATTCTGAGCTTCGACGCAATTGCAGTGTTCCTCATCCCGCCGCTGGCTAGGCGCGCAATCTCCTCGCAGCTTGTGCAGGCCTTCACCATGGTCTTGAGAACAACTTTCTCTTCACAGTCTGATTATCGAAGGTGTAAAGAAAGCAACTGATGCTTAAAAAGCCGGCTTGGATGTTCAAAGCAGTCACGTGATCGCCTCCCAAACACTCGGGCGCGCACGTAATTTTTCGCCACCCTAAGTATATATGTATATATGTATAGATGTATATATGCTATATATGTATATATATATAGTATATATATATGTATATTATATATGTATTATGTATATATGTATATATGTATATATTGTATATTATATATGTATATATGTATATATGTATATATGTATATATGTATATATGTTATATATGTATATATGTATATATTATATATGTTATATATGTATATATGTATATATGTATATATGTATATATGTATATATGTATATATGTATATATGTATATATGTATATATGTAATATGTATATATGTATATATGTATATATGTTTATATGTATATATGTATATTGTATATATGTATATATGTATATATGTATATATGTATATATGTATATATGTATAATGTATATATGTATATATGTATATATGTATATATGTATATATGTATATATGTATATATGTATATATGTATATATGTATATATGTATATATGTATATATGTATATATGTATATATGTATATATGTATATATGTATATATGTATATATGTATATATGTATATATGTATATATGTATATATGTATATATGTATATATGTATATATGTATTATATATGTATATATGTATATATGTATATATGTATATATGTATATATGTATATATGTATATATGGTATATATGTATATATGTATATAGTTATGTATTATATGTATATTATATGTATATATGTATATATGTATATATGTTATATGTATATATGTATATATGTATATATGTATATATGTATATATGTTATATGTATATATGTATATATGTATATATGTATATATGTATATATGTATATATGTATATATGTATATATGTATATATGTATATATGTATATATGTATATATGTATATATGTATATATGTATATATGTATATGTATATTGTATATATGTATATATGTATATATGTATATATGTATATATGTATATATGTATATAATTGTATATATGTATATATGTATATATGTATATATGTATATATGTATATGTTATATATGTATATATGTATGTATGTATGTATGTATTGTATGTATGTATGGATGTATGTATGTATGTATGTATGTATGTATGTATGTATGTATGTATGTATGTATGTATGTATGTATGTATGTATGTATGTATGTATGTATGTATGTATGTATGTATGTATGTATGTATGTATGTATGTATGTATGTATGTATGTATGTATGTATGTTATGTATGTATGTATGTATGTATGTATGTATGTATGTATGTATGTATGTATGTATGTATGTATGTATGTATGTATGTATGTATGTATGTATGTATGTATGTATGGTATGTATGTATGTATGTATGTATGTATGTATGTATGTATGTATGTATGTATGTATGTATGTATGTATGTATGTATGTATGTATGTATGTATGAAAAAGTTCAACTGCGTTAGTTTTCCAGACGAAATTTCAAGAGTGGAGGAGTCATGGCGTGGGCGGCAACTTCTTCTCGTCGATGTCTTCATTTATGGTCCGTACTGAAAAGCTCAGCTCTTCCGGTTATCGATTCGTGTGTCAGAATCGGCAACAGAACCTCGTATTAATGCAGGGTAATGTCCCAAGTCACCAGCCGGAGCAGCCAGGCCCGGCAGCCCTGACTTGAATTCATTGGAAAACGTATGAGGATTCATGATGGAAAAGATTTTTGAAGAAAACAAGCAGATGGGCTGAATAAAGCAATCGCCAACGGTTGGAGCACCACGTTGATCAGGAAATCATTGATAGCCTTCACTTTAGCTTGGGCAATCGCATGTTGTGGCAATTCGACGAAATGGGGCTCAATCAATTACTATTCGCGTCCTCTCTTTGTGGTCGTTTAGCTTCTTAATAAAATGATTTGATCAGTGGCTATATCGTTTTGCAACATAGGCAAAATTCCCTTTTCCTGAAAAATCGAGGGAGAATTGCTCATGTTATGGAGTTTAAGCTGATTCCTGGTCTACAAATTACGATCTGAGTAGGGGACAATTTCCATATTGAGCCTTTTCCTGAAGTGCCCTGAAACGTAAGTTTTGGTGAAATTCACGGGTAGCTGTATCATTATGCCACGCAGTGTATATAAACCACATCCTTATGTCTGTTAGACTGTTCGCCTACTGATCTGTTTATAACCACCTTAAATAGTGCCTTCCTTTAAATAGAGGTGGAACAGACCAGCCTGGTCGAAACAATTGGGGAAGAAGTGCCGCAACATAATATGAGCTAGGCTCCACCGACCGGCGTGCGATAGGAAGGGCTTCAGCGTAAGTACATGTTTAGTGTTCCCATGCACCTGAAGCTTTAGAATAAGGTAGGAGTACCGACGGCAGGATGAAAACCGTGGGGTAGATGGCAAGGCCAGGGTCCGCCGGCCTGGTACGGGCCCTGTACGATAATTGAACATCAGAGCACTCAAATTCGTAAGAAATGCAAGCGGCAAGATAGAACCTGATAGTAGGCGACAGGAATGAACACCACCCCTGGAGTTGGAGCTTGCGAAAGAGAATGCTCCTCAATGCTAGAGCGTTCGAATTAAAAAGAGATACCCGCAGCAGGACTAGACAATGAGGAGAACGTAAAACCCGAAACCAGCGATTCTGGACAGACGCTATCCAGTTTATGCACAATCAATTTACAGCACCGCTCCCTTCAAACAAGAGATCAACTCTTACCTCATTTTGCCATGGAATGCTAACACAACCGGTGTTAAATTTTCCATAGAAGATGGTGTCACTGGCATCTAATCGAACTCCTTTCACAGTGCTAAACTGCTCGATGTCCAGCACATCTTTCGCATACACTGCACGTGGATCAGGGCAAAATGGTGGTGTCACCTACAACACAAACTGTAAAAAAAAAACTACGTAAACATTGAAAAATGGTCTTATTGGACGAATCAAACTACAAAAAAATTTCCACCAAAGCTGGGCAAGCTACAGAGCAACAAATTGTTAAGTTATAACAGTGAGATTTGTACAAGGTGTTCCAAAGTTATGGACGCTATTTCATGGAAATGTATCTAAAGCTTCTGAGCTGAGAATAACGAAGAATCTAAATGCACGTTCGCTATCATTATGTGCTACAACATACGACTATCACATTTCAAAATGTCCCTCATGAGCGCGGATAGAGGCCAGTTGCAAGTAACCTCCTCCATTTCTTCCCAGCCGTTCTTGAGTCTTCCTTCTCCAGGATTCCGAGCTTTGACTGCAAACCCGACAGGTCTTCTTCTAATAAGGGGCCACACGGAGTAGTCAAGTGAGTTAAGATGTGGAAAGCAGGATGGTCATTCATCTCTGCTTATGAGGTCGGGCAGCTATTGTCGACACAACTCTTGGACGAGACGGCCGACGTACTGTACTACTTGAAGGAACATTGGCCTTTCCAGCAAGCGGATTCGGATCAGTCTTCAACACCTCCATGAGTATGCTCTTAGAGTACTGGTCGTTAATAATTTTCACGCCGTAACCGACGAGTACCTTGAGCGTCTCACCTTGCCTATAGCGACTTCCTCAACCAACATCATTTTGTCGTTCTTCAGCAAATTTTTTGTGAGAGATTGCACGTTCCATGTTACCACTGAAAACGCTCTCGCCTTGTTTGTTGAGGAGTGGTTTTGTCGTAGAAATTTTTTAGCTACAAATTAGGCATATTTTTTTCCAATCTCCTGGATCTTAACTATTTGTTGAGAGCGGAAATGAAGCGGCATCCTACATACTATGAAGCGCTTCGTCTGCGTCTGTCTGTCTGTTTGTCTGACATGAAATTCCTCAGCTCCTTTAGATCTGCCTGGAGAGACCGGGTCAAGCGTGGTATGGGTGCGCCATGTCCCGAGAAGTATCAGGCACACATCAGCTTGGTGGAGCCCCGCACACAGTGGGCGTGGCGTGCATTGAAATGAGCTCTACTGAGGAACATAGTTACAAGACGGCTTCAAAACTGGGGTTTAAAGGTGGCTAGAGGTGTGCACCGGTAAGTTAGATTCAATTGGGGAGACCCACCCACGATGGGCGTGGCGCTCTCCGAAAATGCAATGCCTTATGAAAACATAACTCGGTTTGGAGAAAGCCAACAGAGCAGGAAAAAGTTGATGGGGGAGGAGCATTGTCGAAGGTGTTTCCAGCATATATGACGTCAGCGGAGGCCCGCTCACAATGGGCAAAGCGTGCCTCGAAGCTCAAATTCCATCTTACATTTATATACGAAAATCCATTACTCCTGTCCCCATGGACCTAGAAGTTCAATTCGGTAGGAGTACAGGCGTCATGATGGGAAAACTTATGGTGGGTGGCAGGGCCAGATTCCGCCCACAGGAGGCAGGGTTTGAGCGGAAACATAAATCCGATAATGTTCTGTAATGAAAATCAGCTAGTGTGGCTCCGTCTCTCATGGCTAGAGCCCCTAGCGCACGCGATAGCGTGCGTAGCCGCCTGGCTTCTGCATAAGATAAAACGACAAGTCTTTGCTCTCTAATCGCATTATTGCAGACACTAGCCTTTCTACCCCTTCCTTGTCTACTTTCGATTGAATTTTCTTCTCTGTATTGTCTAATGGCCTTCTGTACGGATACTATAGGGACCACTAGAAATTCGATAGTGCCCTTCCCTTCTCGCATTGCAAGTGGGTGGCATTGAATGAATCCGCCATTTGGGAACTATTGGGAGTTTCGCTACAGTAACCATGCATATTGCAAGCAAACCTACTGGTGCAACTAGCTAATAGTAAATGATTTCACATTAAAAACCTTAAACCCAAACCTTGAAAGATTCTGAATTTTAGCGCTAATAATTTTGGCATATCCTGTATATCTGTATTGAACAATGAAGGAAGTCTTGCAACATTCGTATTTACGCGAACTGAGTTGAAATCAACGGAAAGTAACTGCATCTTCTCTAGAATACGTGGATGTTCCAGAACATGTTCCATGTAAAAATCTTATAATAGCACACTCGTGGCAGGGGAAAAACCTGTCAACTGGAACTCATACATCCCATTAGGTGAGGCTGCAAGCGATGCAATTGCACCAACGTGGGCTCTTCCAGCTTTTGCACATCAAATCACAATGACCAGGACTGCGGCGAATTACAAAATCTCCAACCAATATGTGAACATGACATGAAACTGTGTCAATTGAAAAACTTTCCCAAATTTCAAAAAACAGACTATCCGACTTGCTCTTGAAATTGTGGTCGAATCTTCCAAAGGCATGCTGAACGGTCCGATGCTTTGTATTAATTACGAACGATAACAAAAGTCTTGTTTCATCGTGTCTTACAGCGTACCCTATCCAGACCATTTGTAGCTTTTGCCAGAATATTCGTCAGAGCAGAGACGATATAATACAGCCAAAAACAGCCTAGATAGAAATGCGAAACTCGATTCAATCAGGTATGCATTTTTAATATATCGCTTTGAATGCCTGATTGCTGACCTCCCTCCCACAGTCAATTGAAGTAATATCGATTTTGTGAATTAGGAACTTCATTTCATTACCAATAATACGTTACATTACATTCTTCGTTGGAAAAGTTCGGAAAAAACCATACGAACATAAAAGCTGCGAAAAACAAACCAACTATGAACAAATAAGTATACATATACTACGTTGGGAGCAGCACGCAATCAATTCGCCTAGGCAAATCAGTTCGTGCACATTTTTCTGCTCCGACGTTGTTCCTATACTGTATTTCTAATCGTATCAGCAGAATGTAAAATGTGTACCGCAGCTACAATTATTACAAATCCAGAGCCCACACAGGCGCAAGCATACGTTGACGAAAAACACGTACGCAAAAACTAAAAGCATAACATACTAAGGGGGGAAAGGTTAGCATACGCGGGCCAAACTGCTGCCTGTACTTTCAGAGGGATCAAAGAGCATGTGGTGTGGGGATGTCAGGAAAATGCCTGGATAAGGGTAAAGAGATCCCAGGAAGGGGCTTGCACCTTTTTTGTAACATACAAATGAGGTTGTAAAGAACGCTTTTCTAAATCATTGCAGCACAGACCACGACCACTCCTAGAATCGTATTGAAGAAACAGGGAATCGGTATGCAGGCTTAGGGTGAGCATTGACCTGATATTCAACCCTGCTCCCCGTTGTCGTTCGTAACTTTTAGGTGATGCAGAAACAATACATGGTTCGATATGTACAAAGAGGGAACCCGTTCTAGCCTGCCTCGATATGTTAGCCGAAACCTTTGGCTGACAATCAGGAAAACTATCTCGGGAGGAACTAACACTCCAAGAGAGCTTCAGTTCATCAATCAGGGTGACAGTCTCAAAAGAGGTTATGTTGAACCATATTTTTCAGGAGCGTCCTTGTCGTGTCCACCTCCAAATCAGCTTAGTTTGCATTTAATTCACTCACTCATTTGTGGGGTGACCTCGTTCAACTGGATGACTGCTGACCTCTCCGCTGATCTAGACTCAGCTATTCCAACAGATTGAACGAATCAAAAATTCGTTACATTATTAAAAAGTGAGAGATAAAATTGGCTTAAGTAAAAAAATAAACCTTGAGTGCAAAAGCATGTGAGCTTAAAATATGCAACACTCAAAACAATGGAAGCTGGAGTAACCATAGGTTAAGAAAGATTCATTACATCATAGAAAACACCCACTCCCCCCATTGCCCATAGGCAAACTATGAGGCTGTTCGAAAAGTAATTATGATTTTCGAGCGTTCCACAAAAAAAATTGTCTTTTGTCTATCGAGCCTTAATCAACGAGATACACCCAACTCTGTTCAATTACCTTTTGCCATCCTTTTGGTAAAATTATGACTCTCCGCTCATAGAACTTTCGGTTCTTTTACTAAAAACAAATCCACACAAGGCTTAACATCTCATTTTCGGTAACGGTTCACTCACTGAAGTTCTGCAACGAATGAAATGTGTGGTGTACGGATGGCGCGAGACCAGAGCTATACGGTAAACGCAGCCTTAATTCAAATCAGGCTTCGATAGTTCTTGCCGAGTCACCAAAAAGGTATGCCATCTAGCCTTGTCTACTCATTTGCGACTCACTGACTCCCGAGAGCATCTTGAATTGCTCCACGAAATTTCAATATGTAGAGGTCTTAGTGAACACTTCGGTTCATCGTTGGCACCTCAAATTCTAACTTATCTTTGTAAGCCTACAAATATTAGGTTGGAAGGAAAGTCCTGCAACACAATGAAGGTCTTCTCCAAATCATTTCTGAAATTTTCCAGAACAATCGATTTCCGGAAATATATTGACCAAAGAGGTCAACAACCTTCTATTATGTTTTGAGTAAATCACTGATGCCTTTTATCCAGGAGTGAGGAAGCTGTGACTCAAAAAGGTAATTGACTACCGTTTTCAGATCACATTAAGTTACGAATTTTTTTTCAACAACGGGATGCTCAAGAAGGCGGAGCGCGTGGTAGGTAAAAGGGGCAATACTTGGGGAGTACGACTGATGAACAACCTGGAACTAATTGGAATCGTAGAACTTTTGACGCGTGTTTAAAGCGAAATTTCGACGTGCGTTGACCTTCTGTAGGGACCTGGTTTACGGTTTTCATCGTCCTTTTCTAACCATGTTAGCCAGATTTCGGGGTTCATAGGGGTAACCGATAACTGTGTCCATCTAGTCTGCGTTTAGCAACTCATGATGGATGGATCCCTATAACCTCCATTGAATTAGGGGACGATGCTTGCGTAACTTCGAAGGCTAGTATCTCCTCCAGTGAAGCGATCCAACCGATTGTAGACCATTGATCGGTGAGCAGTGCCAGCATTGAATAGATTGCTGATAATTTGAACCGCTACATCCGCGTTTTCCCTTGGCGTGCTTAGTAGAAGGTGATGGTACGAATCGGGTGTTGTCCATTCATTGACCGTAATGCTGCGAAAGCCCACACGCGTGCACTTATTTGCTCATGTGTTGATTACCTGAGGAATGCCCAACAAGGTTATCACTCTTGCTACCGTGTTCGCACGGTTGATACAAATTGCTGACGCTACAAATTTTTTGTTGCAGGACTTTCCTTCCAACCTAATATGTAGCGTGACTTTCTTTGAATAAACATCAGCTTTGGACCTTGTTTGAGCAGGTCATCTGGCATTTACCGCAATCGTTTGTGAGGCACATTATCGTAAACGTTCCGTTTTTAATCAACAGCCACTATTCGCTCAATGTATGGTGCACATTGCTTTCTGAGCGCAAATCGTACACACTAACACAATGCGTCAAACAAATTAGAGTGAATTCATGTGGCCGCTAAACATTTGGCTTTTTTACTCGTTCGAGTTTTCGGTATTCTCGCTAACTGTAGGATGCACTGGTCTTCGCAGTAAGTTCTTACATTGGTTATATGAAGGTCGGCTTCAGTCACTGTCATCAAAAGATAATGATCCATGCCAACTGGTCAGCCCACCTTGAAGTGAAAACTGACAGAACGAAAAGTTGTAAACCAGTCTTTACGTATGCTCTGTAATGGAACACTGTCAGCTTATGTTCTACATAGAGGGCAAAGGATAAATAAAGCCTTCGGGCGTTGATCAATCCCGTCTGATTGATGCGCTCCCGCGTTCGACTTCAATTGAGAATCGTAGTGGCGTACTAAATGCGTACATATATGACCTATACTATACTTGCGATGAGCAGCCGAAATACAAGTCAAGGCTTTCGTCCGCCCAGACCAGTCTGACCAATTAGCCGACCCTGGAGGAATGGAAGGCTTGGTTGGCCAAAACATATATGGATCCGGGTACATATTATACCACATATATCATGGAAAGCACCAGCAGCTCTTTAGCCACGACAGAAGTAAGAAGTGAAATGTGTTGAACATGCTCCATCTCACATCCCATGTTCGAAATGATCCTAAGTACTCCTGTGAAATGGGGTTGTGTGTGGCCATGAATACTAACTTTGAAAGGACACCTCCTTTGGGTAGTCGTAGGGACTTACACGTCTCTACAGAGTACTTACCTGTGTGGCCGGGTTATTGTAAAATTTATTTCATAAGGTCTGAAGTTAACGTAGTGCGTTTGCTCTTGTGTAGAAGGGATTACTGTGTGTGGAACTATGGAAACTGACTGTTAGAAAATTTTTAGCCTAATTTTTGAAAGAGTTCAGTGGTATCCCCTAGTTGTACACCTACATGGTCAGGGTTAGTCTGAAGGACAGATGTGTAAATTTTTGATCTCAGCCCCGCCTCCCTCTTTGCAAACACCTCCCACTTCAGACATCGAACCACATTACTTTCACTACCTCCAGACACCTTTTTCTAGCGTTCAAAAACGCATCTAGGGAGACTTAATAATTGGTCTAAGCCCCGCCCACTTTAGTGCCAACCCCGCCCACTTCTGCGATTTGACCGCATTCGTTCTTGACACCTTGACACCTTCCCAGAACGTTTCCGAACGAAGTCACACTCGTTTTTGAGAAGTAGCTTTTACCTCAACACACGCCGCGCCCATCGTGGGCGGGACTTCGCTACACTTACACATGCCCAGCACGCATAAGACCTTGCTCATTCTTTTTATTTTTTAACTGGCCTCGACGCCTTCGTTGAATCGAGTTATGAATCTCTGTGGAAAGTACCGCCCACTGCAGGAACGCTTCGCCCACTGTCATTAAGTTTCCTTTATTTCGATTGTTGACCCATACCTCACCTTTGCACATTTTGTCCTAGCGTCTGGAATGTTATGAGACCGAATTAGAAGAATTCGCCCATGACACCGCCCAATTGGCGCATGCCCCGCTCCTTTGGGGCGGAGCTTCGCTAGGCTCACATGTGCTCTGTTGCACTTACCCTATGCTCAGCCCATTCCAAACTTGACCCGACTTCTCCAGGTGTTTCTTCAGGTTATATCGAATTTCCGTACAAACAAACAAACAGACAGACATAACTTTTTCTCAGTAGACCAAATCCCACGAAATTTGGATACGTTTGACTAGAGCATATTTCACCCTATCCAACACTATTTGATTGCAAAGCTGCAATATCCACAGATAGAGCAAGGTGTTTGTTGCGGTAGCAGATTTCGCTAAAACTAAAGTTGTTGGCGTCTGCACTTATTCGCACCTTATGTGCGTTTTTCTCATCTATTGTGATCGGCGTTACCGCTCGTACACTTTTGACATGGCAAAAAGGCAAGAACCCCAGAAGGATCAATGCCCGTACTTCTAGTCGGTTTTGAGTTCATGCTCTTTGGAATATCTGGATCATGATCAGACTGCAGCTTGATAGTGATAAATATTCACAATACACCCACGCTCAAAATATAGAAATTTCGCATGACTAGATCCAGTAGGAAAGGAGTGACGACTGCAAAGTACGGCTGAAGAGTCGTTTCACCGAAGACTTTTGAGCGCTTCTGTATGTACACTGTATTTCATAAATATAGGGCCACCCTGAATTTTTTGCAGTTCCAAGCTTGCAGCAAACTTTTGGAAGATGCTGCCACAACCAATGGATTCCTTGTTGAAATAATTTCCCTGAAAGGTATTCTCACCTTTTCATCAGTATGACTACACGTTCTTTAACGGAAAAATTTATTACAACAGAGTGGATGTTACAACTTCTTAATAATGGGTTGGTCCTCCATTATTCGCAAGGACGTCACCAATGCGTCTTGGCATGCTCTCAACCAAGCTAACTATCAAATTGGGATCCAAATTTGTCCAAGCGTCGAGGGTGGACAGTTTGAGCTTTTTGACTGTGTAGTACTGCTTTGCTTCGTCGTAGATCCTCTTGACAATGAAGGCCCAGACATTCTCCAATGAATTCAAGTCTGTAGAACATGCAGGCCACTCTAGAACTGTGATATTACTACTTGCAATCCAATCCGAAGTGGAACGACTGACATGGACAGCCCGCTATCGTGCTTAAAAATCAATGAACGACGACGGTATTGTCGAAGAAATGGGAAAAGTCGCTCTTCCAGCACTCTCTGGTATTATACGGAATCCATACGACATGAAACAAAAGCAAGTCCAAGCTGTCCAGCCGCAAAAAAGGCGCCCCAAACCATGAGAAATCTTTTACCGACATTACGTCACTCCAAAACCAGGGGTGCTCTGCGCAGATCCCTCCAATACCCTCTTCTACTGTCAGGTCCGCCTAGATTAAACTTCTTTTCGTCGCTCCAGATTACCTAAAACGTAAAATAAAGATATAGAGTCAAAGAATGCGAAGTGTCGTGATAGCCGTGCCTTGGTCCAATCAAGTGAGGCATTTTTCATGGCGAATTGGAGGCGTGCGACTTTGTGTCGCTCCGACAGTCTTGGAGCCCGCCTCATCAACTCTTTGGTGATGCTTTGGCTAAGCTGGATTACCCTCCAGCCAGTGGTTTTGCTCACACGAAGCCGCATTTCAGCGCAGACCCTGTTCAGGCTCTTCGTTGAATTCGATAAAACACGTCCAATTGCTCTTTCATATCGGGCAGAAAGCAGCCGTGGTCGACCTGGACTATTCTTCTTCCCGTACTGATCAGTATTCTGCAGGTATTTGTTTATGCAGTTGCGTGACCGGCCGATATGGGCGGCAACCCTCCTTCTCGATTATCCGGCTTCAAACAGTGCTCTGACTTGAAATTGTTCCTGGTTAGAGAGACGAGTAGCACGATGCATAGTTACACGTAACCGAGCAAACTCCTAAGTGACCTCGAATCCCGATTTCCCCTTATGGAAGAAGAGAAACGGGAATTTTTTGAAAGTGGACCCGTACTCATGATACACAGAAAATTCGTTCCGGGTAAGTTATTTAGGTTGTTTGGAGCAGAAAATTTCTCAGAAAAACGTCACCAAGGTTTTCCGACATGGGCAATCTACTGGTGATAACGGCATTTCCTCAACTGCATATAAGGCGCTTTGTCTGTTTGTCTGTTTGTTTGTACAGAAATTCGATATAACCTGAAGAAACATCTGGAGAGGTCGGATCAAGCTTGGATTAGGTTGAGCATAGGGTGAATGCAACAGAGCATATGTGAGCCTAGCGGAGCTCCGCCCCCAAGGGGCGGATCCAGTGCCGGAATCGGGCGGGGTCATGGGCGAATTCTTCCAATTCGGTCTCATAATAGTCCAGACGCCGGGGAAATGTGCAAAGGTGAGGGATGGGCTAACAATTAAGATGAAGGAAACCTACCGGCGGTGGGCGGAGCATTCTCGCAGTGCGCGGTACTTTCTACAGAGATTCACAACTCGATTCAACGAAGGCGTCGAGGCCAGAAAAAAATAAAAAGAGTGAGCAAGGCCTTATGCGTGCTGGGCATGCGTAAGTATAGCGAAGCCCCGCTCAGGATGGGGGGGGGGGGGGGGGCGATGGGCGCGGCGTGCGCTTCGTTCGGGAAACTTCTAGAATGCGGGGAAAAGAGGTTAGAGGTAATGAGGCAAATATTGTCAAGTCCCCGAAGTGGGCGGGGTTGGCACCAAAGTGGTCGGGGCTTAGATCAAAAACTCATAACACTGTTTGGAAATGTTCTGGGATGTGGCAAAACGCTGTTAAGGTGTAAAAGAACAAATGTGGTCAAATGCCAGAAGTGGGTGGAGTTGTAACACTAAAGCGGGCGGGGCTTCGATCAAAAATTTATAACTCTATTTAGAACCGTTCTGAGATGCGGGAAGAAGGTGGTTAGATGTAGTAGAACAAATGTGGTCAGGCTCCACGAGTGGGCGGGATTGGTAACGAAGTGGGCGGGGCTTAGGTGGAAAACTTATAACTCTATTCAGAAACGTTCTGGGATGCGGCCAAAAGGTATTAAGGTGTAAAAGAACAAGTGTGGTCAAGTCCCAAAAGTGGGCGGGCTCAGATCAAAAGTATCAAGTTTCTTCAGATGCGTTTTAGAACGCGGGAAAAGGGTGTCTGGAGGTAGTAAAAGTAATGGTGTTCAAAGTCTGGAGTGGCTGGAGTTTGCGAAGAGGGGAGCAGGGCTGAGAACAAAAATTTAGACATCCGTACTTCACGCTAACCTTGACCACATACGTGTACAACTACACGTGTACAACTAGGAGATACCACTAAACCCTTTCGAAGATTAGGCAAAAAATTTTCTAGAAGTTATTATCCATGGTTCTATACACAGAGGCCCCTTCTACACAAGAGCAAATACACCACATCAACTTCAGACCTCATAAAATAAATTCTACAGTAACCCCGGCCACGCAGGTGCATACCCTGTAGACGTGTAAATCCCTACAACTACCCAAAAGAGCTGTCCTTTCGAAGTTGGTGTTCATGGCCACACACAGCTCATACTACACAGAGTTTCTTGAGCTACATGGGCTGCAGAGGTATTTGATTTGAATACACCGGAGTACTTTTCATGACCACACACAGCCGCATTTCACAGCACTCTTCATGACCACACAAATCCCAAACCAAAATATTAGTTAATTAAGATCAGAAAAGGTTGAATCATTGCTTGATTAATCCCCGTCGCCCTTGAATAGTGTGTGTACAGAAGTGTTGCTTCGATAAATTACATGTTCCAATATCAAGAGTTATGTATGCCATGTTAATACTCCGACCGAGCTCGACAAACTTTCCTATTACACATCAAAAACCCTTCTTGAACTGCTTGCCAGTCAGTCCGAATTTCGGCGATCTAGCGAAAAAAATTCCATACTTCCCATGAGATAAAAAAATCATGCTCGCTACAGAAGTGTCAGGGAATAGGCTCAGATGATAAAGGTCTATAATGAAAATCACAAGCTCATGTGGCTCCGCCTATATGGTTAGAAACCCCAGTACACGCAATAGCGTGCGTAGCCGCCTGGTATATCAAGGCATTCAAACTTCTGGAGAGCTCCTGGAACAAGTATTTGGGGAAATCTTTTTTTTAAAATCGTAGCTAGTTTAAGAACGACCCAATAATTTAGTTGGAAGAGGATGACCTTCCACACAAATTTTCTGAGGTTCTTAAATTTCAGAATTTTGTGGTTTCCAAATTTGTCCAGGTAAGTTAAATGTTTCATGTTGTTTCCGGAGAATATAATATGACGGCTTTATTTGAATTTCTTATGTCCTGTCTTGCTATTTAAAATGTGCAAATGTAATAACAACTTTTTTAGTCATAATTCATAAAGTCGATATAAGCCAAGGTGAGACTGGCGGAAAAGTCAACAGCCAATTAGTTAATAAAGGTTACCCTCACATACAAGGTGCGGAGAAAGTGGGAACATCATAATTTGTAACTGAACTTCTTCGCGCGAATATTCCATAACATTGTAAAATAAATTATTCTAATCGGTTCACAAACATCGGCGTTGGGTTAATAGACAAAATGTCATATGTAGAGTCATATTCTTTTGAAGTTCCATGTGCGCCGTCCCCATTTTCTTTATTTCCACACATCTGCGTTCGATATTTGCTTCTCCTTGCAACCGCTCGATGGTTCATTGCATAGGGTTCTCTTTGGCCACTTTGTATTCAACACTGGAGGCTTACAAAGCGATTCTGCCCTGAATAATAGCAGACGGTGACCCTCATTTTACACCATATAGCCACCATATCATGTCCAGCCTCGTTACTTGCAAAAAGTGTGCCGTCGGAGAGTTGAAGTACCTCTCGATCGCTGCAAGGAGACGATGAGAATTTTTGAAATGCTGAAGGCAATCATCACTGGGGATGCTACTAGCGAGCACTTCTGAACTTCGTAAAAAAGAACTATAAACCTCGGAAGGTCTCTTCAAGGGCATATGCTTAAGGCTGCGCACTTTACATTGAAAGTCGCAAAAAAGAAGATGCATATGTAGACCGGAAAAATAAGATGTAGAAACCAGATGCAAAAAGGTAGACAGCAGTGGGAGGTACTGGGAAAATGAAGTTCTTTGGCCGGTTGGCATAAATAATTAACAGATCTCAAGTAGAAATTGATCTTCCGAGTGAAGTCCCTCCCAGGTACACTGATACAACAAGTAAGATCCCTTCGACCTGTTCCGTTCCCAGGTAGCACACTGCGTTACGGAAAGTGAGGAGCCTCAAACCACTTCTTTATAAGAAGGATGCAAGGCGTTCGGGGGATCTTTTGTCTGAAAGGAATACACAAGAACCACGAACCATTACTCTGTAGAATCATACCATAAATAATCACATCAACACGGTTCTCATAGACGTCGATGACTCCCCAATGAGCGGACTTGGTGAAACTCCCAGCGGGCTTAAATACGAAAAGTGTAGCACTCACATGTCCCGCATTTCCACGTACGAAGAGGCCTAACGAAGCACAGGGAGTGAATAGAAAAGAGCGGTATTTTAAAAAAAAGACCAGATATATCACAGGCTGTCCAGCTTCTGGAGCACATGTTATGACAAATATAATTTCGACTTTTAACGTAGTCTAGAGCTATTTTTGAATGAGCATTCGAAATACTAATGAAAAGAAGATTCTGTAATCCGTAGAATTGATTAGTTTAGCTGGTTGGTGGATAAGTCAGCAGTTGAGCAATCAGGCAAACGTTCCATAAGCGAGTGCGTTAGTACAGACGGCCTCCGACACCGTCCGGCGGGGCTTGACTGCACACAATAAAGGAAGTTTGAGGAGATTTCAAATGAAACAAAGCTCCGAGACTGAAAAATATTTCACGTTGCTGATAGTAGTGATTAAAAGAATTAGTAATAATCAATTCCATTATGTAACAATCTAGAACCTAATTGAAGTAGAGATCAACAGGAACCAAATACCACAAAATAGTTCATAGGTGAGGCAGCACAGACAAGTAGTAACTGCCGCTAACTCTGGTACGCTCAAAAATTCAAGAGGTATCAAAATGGCAGTATTTCATGGGTTGGAGCATTTTTGTTTGCTTCATCATTGGCACCATATTCACCACCGACAGTCATCACCGCACTAATTCCTTAGCTCTCTTGTTATACTTATAATCATCGCCAAATTTCCTTTCACCTCATGCCTCACAGCGTGTTTTTGACAAGCAAAACCAACGCAAAACTTGAACGGCTCATTCTTCAAGTCGCGGGTCCTTGGTTCAAAACACAAACAACGAACAACTGATCATTACTACGAATTCTTTGAGGATTGAAATAAACTACGTGATGAAATACAAATAATTGCTAAGTCGTAATGCACGCTCTTTGCGATTCTCCCGCGTGCCAGAATCCAAGTCCAAATTACGTATCGACTCGCCCTACATTATTTCTGCACGAGCCTATAGTGAAGCAACTACCTTTCCAGCCTCCATTTTCTTCCAAGGTATCGCATCCCGATTTGTATTGCTATCGGCAGTATTGAAGAAGGGATGCCCACGAATTTCTTCTGCTCCTTCTTCCGGCTTGTTGACACGACGACATCCGAGTCGGAAGGATGGTTCCTTATGAAGCAGAGCTCTTAAACAGTTATGAACTAGTTTTGGAAATTGGTATAAGCAGACTATTTACATCTAACGAATTTGAAAGTGTTACCGATTTTCACAGTTTTAAATGTAGAGCAGTAACACGCCCGGCGTTGAAATCTTCAAGGCAATATAGTATAGGATTATTACAATTTTGTAAGAACTGAATATATGAAACCCCACTGCATTCAGGCGGAACCAAGCACTTTGTTGGTGAAGCTGAGACACAGTGTTCTAATGTATTTATGGTTCTGGTAGAGTTGTCATGAAGTGAAATGAGGAGAGAGGCGCTAATCTTCCACTATTTAGAGACAGTATATCAAAAAGCTCTCGACAAAGTGTGGTCATCATGAGAAACATTAGAAGAACATAAATGCAATGAGTGGTTTCACAGCTCACATCATTCTGCGATGGAACACTTATCATTATTAACATTCTCCTTCTAAACTATCGTTATTGAGACAGAAAACAGAAAAGGAACAACATTTGCCATCGAAGGAGTTCTTTCTAATTGAAGCATAACCCTGTGCGTCACATAAAGCCATCTGCCGCCCAGAATTACTGCTAAAAAATATAAAAGCTCGAAACAGTCACAGAAGTGAAAAGAAGTGAAAAAATCTCGACGAGGTGGAAAACAATCGGTCAAGGAAGTGGAAAAATGCTAAATCTGTTCGGGGAATGATAGCGTCACTGGACTCTATAGGAAGGCATTCCAAGAGATCAAAATCGAGCTCTGCCATGCAAACAACGGATTTTACAAAGTGATAACCATCATGCTGTAACAATGGGTGAGTTCCATATCAAACCAGAAGTTTTCAAGATAACTTCGTGGAAGAACTATTTATGACTCATGATTTCGAGCTGCCTCTGTGAGCTCTCGAAGGTATTGCTCTCATGTCTGATGAATTTGAAATGAAAAACAAAGAATCTAAAGAAGCTCACGGTACGCTGCACATAGCCAGGGGATATTTATAGAAAACGAACGCTCAGGTTGAATGTTCATTGTTCCCGCGAAAGCTCTGAACCCTTCAAGCGCTTTATTGTTGTAACTTGGTATCTGGTTAAGAACGCTGGAATTTCGTGACTCACGACACTCTTCGATCGAACGCTACTCGCATAATTTGGTAGATTACTGCGCCTTCCCCCACGGAAGTGCATTAGGACTTCTGCCAACCACTCAGTTACTCGATATCAAATATTACATGCCCAGCATTCCACTAATTGATGCAATCTATGCGCTCTCCGTTATACACACACAACATATCACCATGATACCCACTTGCTGTATGTTCAGTTTCCCGAAACGCGCTATGGACCATAGCTAAGACTAGTGGGAGCATAGTTGATGTCATCATCTAGTACTGATCGTGCAAATCCAATGTGCAGTAAATGGTGAATTGAATCAAAAAAGTTAACTTCACTCATTAAAACGCCCTACCCTAACGCCTTATCACGTTGGCTTTACAGCACTAGGTTAACATTAAGGAATTAAGGTTCTGAAGCTATGCCACACAAGCCTTTGAAGCAGCAGTGGCATCAACAGATCGGCGTACATTCTAATCAACTTACCGTTGCGGCTTCATACATGATAACCAGATACAAGAAGTAACAATGTACAGGCAACCCTTCCGGAAGTTGTCGTGAGGGAGTGGGAGTTGAATAATTTAGGAATCCACGGCAATTACAATTCTCTGAATTCTGAAACTACCAAGCTGCTACGCACGCTATCGCGTGCACTAGGGGCTCTGGCCATGAGAAACGGAGCCACATGAGCTGATTTTCATTATAGACCTTTATCGGATTTATGAGTTTCCGCTCAAACCCCGCTTCCTGTGGGCGGAGTCCGGTCCTGCCACCCACCATAAGTGTTCCCATCCTGTCTCCTGTGCTCCTACAAAATTTGAACGCTCTAGTTACACTGGGATAGGGTTTATAAGTTTCCGCTGAACCCCCCCCCCCGTGTGGGCGGGGTCTGGTCCTGCCACCCACCATAAGTTTTCCCACCATGGCGCCTGTACTCTCACCAAGTTTGAACTTTCTAGGTCCATGGGAACTGGAGTTATGGATTTTCGTATATAAATGTAAGTAGGGATGTGAGCTTCGAAGCACGCTCCGCCCACTGTGGGCGGGCCTCCGCTGACGTCATTCATGCTAGAGACACCTTCGACAATGCTCCGCCCACATCAACTTTTTCCTGCTCTGTTGGCTTTCTCCAAACCGAGTTATAAATGTTTTCATAAAGCATTGCATTTTTGGAGAACGCCCCGCCCATCGTGGGTGGGTCTATCCAGTTGGATCTAACATACCAATGCACACCTCTAACCACCTTCACCCACCAGTTTTGAGGCCATCTTGTGACTGAGTTTGGAATCATTGTCCTCAGTACAGCTCATTTCGATGCACGCCACGCCCACTGTGGGTGAGGCTTCGCCAAGCTGATGTGTGCTTTATACTTCACGGGACATGGCCCACCCATCCCATGCTTGACCCGGTCTCTCCAGGCAGATCTAAAGGAGCTAAGGAATTTCGTGTTAGACATACAGACAGACGACAGAAGACGACAGACAGACAGTCAGACAGTCAGACAGACAGACAGAAAGACAGACAGACAGACAGACAGACAGACAGACAGACAGACAGACAGACAGACAGACAGACAGACAGACAGACAGACAGACAGACAGACAGACAGACAGACAGACAGACAGACAGACAGACAGACAGACAGACAGACAGACAGACAGACAGACAGACAGACAGACAGACAGACAGACAGACAGACAGACAGACAGACAGACAGACAGACAGACAGACAGACAGACAGACAGACAGACAGACTAGGCGCTTTATAGTAAGTAGGATGATTGGCGTGAGTTGGAATCAGGACTGACCACAGGTGAAGATAAGTAGGCGGTCACAGCGAATAAACACCCCCTGAAATCTGCACTGGCGCACCAATCAGCACAGAAATCGTCAGGAGCTCTAGCCCATAGCAAAGGCCGTATCGGCAAAAGTTATCAACCGGGATTGAACACGTAATGACAAAGGGATAGGACTCTCGAACAATCGGTATAACTTGAAGATTAAATGATATCAATATCACTACTCTGAGACGATAACCCGCAAAATACAGTGTGCGCCATAAATATGGTAATAACTCCTCGGACGTCCGTAATTTCCTTGTTTGGAATGTTTCTCCAAACCTGCACCTTCCCTTATGCTTATGAAATAACTTAGCCGACATATCTACTTTGGTGCTTTCAATTCACCAGATTTCGAAAGACGGTGGAGCCTTCCGAACATCCACCAACGGTTCTGTCTTGCGCGCATTTGGTGAGTCCGTTTTAGGGGTCGCCCACGTTTCAACGTTTCCCACGTGACAGTCTCTTGAATCGCGATACGTAAACGGATCAACAACGAACTTCGAAGCAGTCGTCTTATACGACCCCTTTTTCGAATAGATCTGATCGGGACGGTGAGAATGACTACTGATCCGTGTATTTTCTACTCCGATGAGAAGAGCCTTCCCCGAGTAAATTCAATTTTTATCCAGGTAGAATTCGAAAGACATACAAGGTTCTTGACGAAGAGAAGTTGGAGAGGAAAAACAAAGTCGTGTGCTACTTGCGCGCGGCACGCGCTTCGACGCGTTTTTTCTGATCAAAGGGTGTTCAGCGTGGAAGAAATGTCGAGGTTCCAGAGTATACGAATATTTCACACTAAGAGTGTTGAAGCCACTGAGAAGAGTCAGATAGTCTCTCATAGCCATTTTCCCCCTTTCATGATGGTTTGGGCTAGAACCTCTACCATCAGAGCTACATCGCAAATTTTGGTCGAGAAAAGTGCAAAATCCCATCCAAACCTCTTTAAGAAGGGTTTTTCTGGGAGGACTCATCTGAAAAGCGTAGCTTTCTTTGAGGATACTATTTGAGAAGTACAGCGCGTCTGCTCACGAATGAAAAAAAGATCCAGACTGGTGCTGAAGAAATGTTCGCGATTTTATCTCAGCCTCCGACCTTTCCATGAATTTTATGGACCACAATGTGATGGACCAAATATAGTCCGTACTGGAGAGGAAAACTTTCTCTTAAAAACGCACCAATGTTGATGCTCCTAGGAAAAACATTGAAAAAAGCCCGGGCTAAGTTCCTCAAAAAACTCTGCGAGCCACCGTCGATGAGTACCTTGTGTTCATTTGTAGATGAGAATACTTTAGCTCGCTTTGGGAAGCTCAGATCTCTGCTAGCATGCTTATATGGAGCGATAGAAATGACACAGAGGAATAGTTGTGGGTTAAACGATGACGTGGCTTTGTTTTCTGATAAGTTGAATCAAAAGACGTGTTGGAATTGCATTAGCGTTAGAGCAAGGAACTACGATGCAATGATTCCCATGTCAGCGAGACAATCGGACTATGCCACCAGTAGCCCTAAGAAGAGCACTAGCTATCGCAGTGGCCACCTTCAATGGAATTTTAACATATCAGAGTAGATGGCGGCTTACAGAAATATGACAGATTATCAATCATATTTCTCACAATAAAAAGAGGGTCAAAATAACTCCTACCCCAGGATAACCATAGAATAGATGGCGGAAGAATATTAAAGGAGGTCAGAGCACGAGAAAGGTTCCCGATTCTCAGCAAATGTCTGAGCGTACGAAGCGTCAAGGCACTGGTTGAGTGGAGTATATCACTAATCACTATGAGAGAGCGACATTAGTTGTTAATGGTCTAGTTGGCACCAGTACCCGTAATGAACATACATACATCATTAAATTACATTACATTATATCATATCAAATCATATTGCATTATATTACTTTGCAATAAATTACATTACCTCACATTACACAATATACTATAATAATATTACATTACAATACATTACATTACATCATATTACACTGCAACACAATACATCACGTTATATTATATTATATTATATTATATTATATTATATATTATACTATATTACATTACACTACATTTATTACATTACATGAAATTATGTAATATTACATCACATTACATTTCATTATATTACACCCTTTTACATCACATCGTTTCATATTACATTACAAGACATCAAATTCATTATATTACCTTACGTCACATATTACTCACGCTATATTACATCAACCATACTACATTGCACTACATTATTTTGTATTACATCACATTACGTTGCATTACAATACATTATACTACATTACATCACATTACATCATATTATATTACAAAGCATTAACTATATTACATTGTAGTACATCACATTACCTTATAATATTTACATTACACAACACTGAATCAAAATGCGATAAAATACTAGGGTGTCCTAAAAGTTTCTAGAAAATTCGATCGGTTTTCAACCCAAAATAACTCAGTAATAAAGTTAGGTTAGTGATCAAGACAGTGACCCTTCTTGGCCACAATGCCTCTCAATCAGCCGGATTGATACCATTCCTCTATATAGGAGTGAGGTGCGACACAATTCATTCATGTACTACCTACGATTGATGAGCAGGCCTGTGGGCTTCTGAAAGTATGGTAGTGATATTGGTTGAGGTCAGATGAATATTTGAGGTTGGGGGAAAGGGGGGTGGGGGGTAATCAAATTATACCGAGCTTTTTCAGCTCCTTCATCGACGTCCTCGCGTATGGGTGGCTGAGTATTATCCATCGCAATCAAAAATTCTCTTCGGATCGGCGTGAAATGGGAAACGGAACACCATCTTTCCCAGGTGTTCACAGAATTGTATTGCGCTCACCACAGTACACTCCGATAGGATCTCGTAAGAAACAGTAAAACACCTGGTGGAACAAAGAAAGAACGAGCACATGCCCTTCTTGGTGTGGGCGCCTCGCTTCGTAGCGGGCTCTGGTCTTGCATCCACTGGTAGTCTCCTGTGTGGATTTTCACATGACATCTACTCCCCTTCAGAGCAGCAATGAAGCCGGTTGATGTCAACTTTCGCTTACAGTCGAAGAGCTTTTGATACACATTGACTCGCACTCGACGTTCCCGCTCAGTCAGGAATGTGGGATAGTCAAAGTCCTGTTTGAAGTTTGAAAAACTTTTGCGTAGAAACTCATGAATGATCAAATGATGAGCAGTGATAATTTTCCCATTGTTCAGAACTTTCAGGAGGATTGCTCTGACGACATGAAAAAGTGTAGGTAATTGAGGAAAGCTGAAGTGCGTTCCGACGAGCAACGCGAAAGCAAACCTCTTCTCAGAGGAAGTGATCATGCTATTATAGAAGGTGACAAGAGTGGGTGCACTACTGCCCATGATTCACCATAACTCTTTTCAAGCCTGGTTGTCGAAGCGATCGTTTTTGTAGTAGGGAACCAAAACGCGTCAGTAGCCTTGTCGATCGCACTAACTTGATCGCATACTACTTATTTCCAACGATGACGTCGAGCACCGATCGACTGTAGCATTGATCTATTAACAATGCCCTTTCTCCGCTGTCGAATCTACAGCCCTGCTTTAGCACATTCGGAAGTAATATGCTTCCCATAGTTGAGAGGCATAATTCTCTCAAAACTTTTCGGCCTAACACATTATACTGATTACATTACTCTGCATAACATTATATTACATCACATATTACATTACATTACATTACATTATATGTATTACATTGCAATACATTACATAAATTACCTTACATCAAATTACATTACATAGTATTACATCCCAACGCATGCATTACACTGAATTACATTACATTGCATTACATAACACAGTATGTCAACTCATTACATTTCATCACATTACATTGGATTACATCAAGCTGCAGTACATTACGCTTCAATACGTTATATCGCGTTACATCATATTACATTGCGCTATATTAGGTACATTGTTAACTACATCACATTTCTTTACATTGCATCATATCATATTACATTACATTATTGTAGCATATTACAATATATTACGCTACATTACATTACATCGCATTACATAACAGTATATTACATTACATAAATGCATACACACATACACATACACACATTAGGTTCATTATGTCCGCGAGAGCGGGTATATAAGGTTATGCTACAAAGAGTTTAGTGATAAATTGGACAATTTCGAATTTGCCCGAGTAACTCGTGCTGCTCTGATCAATTGACCATTGGTTTTGCTTTTCACTTCATTAAATATTATAAAAATTTTCGTTATATCTGTCTGTTCGAGTAAATGGACCCATGAAAAATATGAATTAGACGCCGTAATCATGGAAGTTTCTGCTTCTTTTGCAGCCAAACAGAAATTGTTCATTTTTCTATTATATACAGTAGCGCTCAAAAGCATACTTTTCGGTCGTAACTCCTTTCCTACTGGATCTAATCATGCGAAATTTCTATATTTTGAGCGTGGGTGTGGTGTGAATATTTTCCACTATAACCCTGCAATCTGATCATGTTCCAGATATCTCGAAGAGCTTGAACTCAAAATCAGCTAGAAGTACGGGCATTGATCCTTCTGGGGTTTTTGCCTTTTTGCCATGTCTGAAGTGTACGAGCGCTATGCCGAATACAGTAGAGGAGAAAAACGCACGTAAAGTGCGAATAACTGCGAGGAAGCGTTTGGACGAATACTTCTAAGCGCTACTGTAGTTCTGTTGTACAGCTTGAAATAGTAAAACCGCTTCATTTAGCAGACGTTTCGAACAAATTGTTGCCGTTGCCAAGGACCTCGAAGTAGTTCGGAGCTCCTGATCTGCCGCTGTGGATCTCGGTCATGTGCCCAAACGCACCAGGTCGTTACAACATGCATACTTTGAAAACTCGAACACAAAAGATCCTAGCCACAAAAAATCTTTCGCGATTCCACCAGCAATTATGTCCTTCTCGAGTAAGTAATCAGCGAGAACTGTGATATCATGGACAGTTCTAGATACATACAATATGTAATCCGCTACGTATGTCTGTTGCAGTGTCGGTGTTTTTGTGTGTTAGTGTTTGACCGTAAATTGACAACTCTTGACCACATGGATTGAGAGCGCCCAGTTCGGAGGGATACAGGCGGCGAGATGAAAGTTCAATGGTAGGCGTTGAGAAGTGACATCGATGCCATTAAGAAGCCCTTGAAGATAAGGGATAAGATCCGGTGTGCTTCCTTCTTAAAGGTAAAACTCTTGCGATTTGGTAGACCAGTGAGATCGACCGACTAACGCCGGACTATTCCTCTCTCCGTATAAAGTTGTCCTGCCGCACACGTTCCTCCCATTTTTGGACGCTCCGGAGAACACTGATTATAAATTTTCGAGCGAACACAAACATTTAGTGAGCGTCTTGCCCGTCATGAACGGAATCCTGCTCAACTCATGTGTGTTCAAGTAACTTTGTTTATCTTCTTCAATCTTCAGTCGTATCACCTGCCATCAGCATTCTCGCACTACCGCCTGTACAGCTACCGCATCTGTACCATTTCGATCCAACTTGACAATTTTCGCGTAAGGCCCCTTTAGGAAGACTTTGGTCTTGTCATCTGCCATCGGTGTTTTCGTCCTGCTGCCTTTACTCCTACCGAATTTGAACGCTCTAAAATCGTGAGAGCAGGTTTTATGAGATTCCAATTGGCGCAAACCCCGCCCCTGTGGGCAGAATCGGATACTACTACCTCAGTAAGTGGCCACATCCTGTCATCTGTAATCCTAGCGAATTACAACTTTCTAGGTCCACGGAGACAGGAGCCGTAAATTTCTGCTCAGACCCCGCCCATTGTGGGCGGAGTCCGGTCCTGCCACCCATCATATGTGTTCCTTCCTGTTTCCCGTAATCTTAGCGAATCACAGCTTTCTAGGTCCCCGGAGACAGGAGAATTCCAAGAATTCAAATTTCCGCTCGAACCCCGTCCACTGGGGGCGGAGTCTGGTTTTACTGCCCACCATGAGTGTTCCCTTCCTGGCGCCTGTCTCCTACCAAATTTGAACGCTTTAGGTCCTCGGAGACAAGAGTTATGTCTTTCCGGTAGGACACACACAAAAACACACACAAACGCACAGACATTAGCGCGTTATATGTACAGTAGCGCTCAAAAGTCTTCGGTGAAATGGTTCATCAGCCGTACTTTCCGGTCGTAACTTCTTTCCTACTGGATCTAATAGTGCGAAATCTCTATATTTGGAGCGTGGGTGTATTGTGAATATTTACCACTATTAACCTGCAATCTGATCATGTTCCAGATATTCCAAAGGGCATGAAAATAAAATCGACTGCAAATACTGATGATGGTCTTTCTAGAATCTCTTTCTTTTTTGTCATGTCAAAAATGTACGAGCGGTAATGCCGAACACCATAGATGTGAAAAACGCACATATGGTGGGAATAAGTGCAGACGTCAACAACTTTAGTTTTAGCAAAATCTGCTACCGCAACAAACACCTTGCTCTATCTGTGGATGTCGCAGCTTTGCAGTCAAATAGTGTTGGTTAAGGTGAAATATGCTCTAGTAAAACATATCCGAATTCTGCGCGATTTGGTCTACTAACAAAAAAGTTATGAACGAAAAAGCGTCAAAGCATTTCACTGGACACTTTTGAGCGCTACTGTATATAGTAGGATAGCAGTTAGATACCGTTCAGGGATAAACCCTAACCACTTTTTTCCTAAGCTGTGAAACGTTTTTGGATAGAGTCGCAAATTTTTGATCTTAGCCCCGCCCAGTCCAGTGCAAACCCTGCCCACTTTTCGGATTTGACCACATATCTTCTATACCTTCCAATCACCCTTTCCCTCGCTTCAAAAAGTTCCTGAACAGGGTTACAAGACTTGAATCTTAAAACCGCCCGTCTCGGCGGGAATCCCGCCCACTTTGGGGATTTGTCCACATATCTTCCATAACTTCCAATCACTTTTTTCCCGCATGGACATTTTTATGAGGAGCTATGAATTTTTTCAGCTCCCCCCACCTCGACGCGAACCCCGCCCATTTGAAAGTTTGACCACATATCTTCTATGTCCTCCGATCACCTTTTTCCCGCGTTGCAGGACATTTTCGAGCAGATTTATGAATTTTGAACTTAGCAGCGTCCTTAGCGATGCAATCCCCGCCCATGTGGTGCAAACCCCGCCCGCCCGAGAGGTTTGATCACTTTTCTGGAGCGGCACCTGACCACCTTTTCGGCATCCTAAAACGTTTTCTAACAAAGTTATATGTTTTGACCAATTTTTATTTGAATGCACGACCCGCCCGTCGTAGGCGGAGCATCGCTAAGGTTACGTATGCTCAGCACGGATTAGGTCTTGGTTACTCTCTTCACATTTTTCCTCGCTTTCAAGCCTTCGTTGAATCGAGTTATGAAAGCATATGAAAAAAACCGCTCGCTTTGGGGCGCACAGCCCACAAAAGATGGGTCTCCTTCGTCTGGTTGTTGAACCAATCCTCACCTTTGAACTTCTTGCCGGGTGCGTGGACTTTTTCGCGGCTAAAATAGATACCTGGTTCTTGACAGCGCCCATTTCGGCACTTACCCCTCCCCCCCTCCTGAGAGCTCGTAAGAGCTCGGAGGAGGGGGAAGGGAAGGTGAGGTAGGTGCCGAAATGGGAAACTCCTAAGAGCTCGTATGGGTTCTCCTGTGACTCCTGTGTTGGGCTCCACCCATTCCAAACCTGTTTTGACCTCTGGAGGTGTTTCTCAGGTGAAACCGGATTACACGGCACACAGACAAACACATACATACATACAAACGGACACATCAAGTTGTGGATTATAACATATATAGTAAGGATATATATATTATATATATGTAGGTATAGTATGTGTGTGGAAGGGGCCAAGGTACATAAAGACAGGATGATAATGAGTGAAAAGGTATTATAAGTGATCATAGAAGGCACTATCACTTATTGTTAGACTGCGAAGCCTTCCGTGTTAATATCAGTGGAAACTTGGCACTTCGAAAGGAGGGCAGAGGGCGGCGAGGGGAGGGTAATTGGTGACAGGAACAGATTACAGCCAACAAGGGGTGATGGGGAGCTACGGAGGTCGAGAGCTACTAAGCTGGTTGTGCCCTCTGGATTAATAGTGAAAACTTGACACTTGGTGGGGTGGTGGCGTATTCGTCATGATCGTGGGTGGTTTACGAGTGGTTCTTTGCCACGCGGTTTATACGACGATGAGTTCCAAAAATCCGTTGACCACACGTTTATTAGCGCGCAATCCTCAAACTTGGGTAATTAAACCTTCATAATATAATATTAAAGTCGACCATTGAGCGAAAGAAACAGTCAATCACAATATTAACCGATATTCTCAGAAAAATGGCACTAAGTGAGAAGGGTGAGAGAATTCTGGGAAGATTAAAGTCTAAATTAGTCTGCCAGTTTAAGAGAATCCGAAGCGCAAGGCGCACATTGACGGAGGGAGGAAATAAGCGCTTGTCGGTCGCAGTTTGGTTGACCTAACGGAGGGATTTAAGGCGGAGTCGCGGGGTTGCATAGAATTCTTTCTGATCTCTCCTATCTATATATATTGTTACTCTAACAGATATGTATTAGTGATAAGCTGGGTTTTGCTTTTCCTTTCTTTAGCCTTTCTCATGGCTTAGCGCATTCCAATCTTTCCTTTCTTATGATTCACCAGGAATGGGAACTGAACGCGTGGAAACCGCGATAGGTGGCGTTGGACAAAGGCTGGTTACAAATGCCAAAGGCTGATAATAAGTGCTTAATTACATTAGCAACGAAATGACGTCCTCCCTTCATATACCGGTGGAGACTTGAATAACGGGCCAAAGTGATGATAACAGCTAATGGGAGCTGAGAAGGTTGTCAGAAGATTTTTAGTCCCTGATCAATTTGCTATATTCAGGGTGCGCCATAAAAATGGTAACAATATAATTGTCATGCAGAAAGCGCAACTTACACTGATACATGATGAAGTCATGCGTGATATTTACTTTGCATCGCATCAACTGAATGAAAGCATGGTCATCTGATATAACCGTCTTCTATACTGATTTATTTATTTAGCAATACGTTGTATAAGACAACGTTAGAAACGACTTACCAAATACAATACCAGCAACACAACAGACTGAATCAATAACAGCAATTTGATTAGAAATGGACCAGCTATGCCTTCTTTACAAGTTGTGTATGAGTTTTGCCATTGAGCGTTTGAAGGACGCTCGAGAGCCTGAGAAGCAGTTGGATTTACTGAAATGCAGGTATGAAAGACCTGCCCTGACAGTGAAAAAAGTGCGCCTGGTGGTGCTTTAGGTTTTGGGAAAAGATAAATGAGCTGAGCAGGTTGAGTCATACATAAGTCAAAAAAAGTTCGTCTGGACTGAAGCAAAGGAAGATCATAAAACTTGTTCTGTATTTCGGCCTTTGGTATTCTTGAATACAGAAAGCCACCGCGACGAATCAGGATTTTTCTGGCGAAATTATTTCGGACTTTCTCAATAGTAGCAGTGTATGTATTTCTTCGTATGAGGGTAGAATACCACGGTCCCATTCTTCACTAATGTACGGATGTAAGTTTTGTTAGCCGAGATAAGCGTAGTAGTGGTGTCCTTGGGGGTGTGGTGCCATTCACGCGCCAATATAATGAGGTCATCGGACAAAATGCGCTAAAACATCATGCCTACCATCATAATGGAAGAAATAAGGACTAGGACGTAGAATAAGTAAAAAAATGACCAGTTATGCACGTTTACAGAAGGATTGTGTTTACTAGGATCAAAAGATTTGAAGATATTCTTATTTTGAAAGTTTGGCAAGTAAATTATTGACCTATGAGGTTAATTCTCAATTTCGAAGGAGCTTTTTTACCATAGTGGAGAGATTTGCTCTACTCATGGTGAAGCCGTGGACTACTGCATATTTATTTGGTCCATCTCAACAAATATGTACTGAAACGATGCTGCGTGCGCGAAGACTCCAATGGGGTCACGCGTGAATCGCGCGCCCTCCGTGTCCTTGGTTGTTAGAACTTTGAAAGTATGATAGGTTCCATGGTACACCTTTTTGCAGATTAGGTCACAATGTGACGAGAAGTCAAGCTTATCATTGTATAGGAACCTTAGGTCCTTAACATCGTTTACATTAGGAACCTCTTCAGTATCTATGAAGTAGGCGGACGAGCCAGGAGGACCCAAGTGCATATGACGTATTTGTTGTGTAAATGTAGTTGGGGGGCCACCCATTCAAAGGCTAGTATATCAAGAAATGAACTCAATGAAACGCGTATGCCGCGTTATATCACGGACATGCCAGTTTTTAAATAAGGGCTTTCGTAGAAGGAGCACCGCAGTGGGCAAGTTTTCTTTCTTTTTTCTTTTTTTTTTTGCAGGAGGTGATCATCCCAGCCACCCAGGTGCTCCTACCCTCCTAGGCTTATTTGGGAATATAAATTTCCCTAGCTAAAACCGCATAAAGGAGCTATAGTGGTCGGTTCCCATCATCCACTACGCATACGATACAACACTAATATAACAAGGACTAACACGTTAGACTGAATTCTTTTCTTGATATACTGACCTTCGGATGGGTGCCCCTCCCCCCCAACTACATTTTCACCGGATTTGGTATAGGACAGAGAAAGAGTCAATAACTTTGTAAAATTTCAAACCATCAACATACTGTTTACACACAACATCGTAATGAGAACAATCATGGGTAAGTCCGCAGAATATATGTATTGAAAAGAATGGAGGATATGACCCCTCTAAAGGAACCCCACTCTTTCCAAAAAAGAGTTGCCTATGCGAACTTGGTAACTACGCTCGCTGAGGTATTCCTCTATTCACTTGTACACTTTACCATGGAATCCGAACTTACGAATTTTATAGATCAGCTTTTTATGACTGACTTTATCAAAAGCTTTGGTCAAGTCAAAGTAGATCACATCGGCACTCTTCTTATATCTGAAGCTTCTGTCCGGTCATTAAGTGATTCAAGCATATTCGTAATCACAGTTACCTTCCTGTTACAAAACCATGTTTTGAATCAGGAATCAACTTGTTCTCTGCAAGATGGTCAAGAATATGCTTTTCAGCAGCTTCTCAAACACCCTACAGAACATGGATGTAATGCTGGTGGGCCTGTAGTTAGAAACATCAGACGAGGGCGCTTTCTTCAAAGTGGGCGCGATGTACGAGTGCTTCTACAATCTAGGAACTCGAGAAAACATCATGGACTGATTAAATGAATGGACAAGACAAAAGCTTAGCGTGAGCTATATTCTTAATGAACTCGACCGGCACATGGTCAGGTGTAATCGACGATGAACAGGACAACTTTTTCAGAAGCTCATAGATATCATTCGCATGGGAATGAGGAAAAGTCAGCATCTCCTCTGAAATGTAAGGCGAGAATGGAGGAAGATCATTGTTGTCGTCTCGAAACACTTTGCTAAACTCAGCCGCCAAGGCATTAGCCTTATCAAAATCGTTCACTAGAAGTCTACGTTGCAATTTCAAATCCATTAATAAAGATTTGCTTTGGAAATTTGACTTGATGAACTTGAAAAAGCGATGCCTACTACTGAATTCTATGATCTTCTTTTCGAAACTGCTATTGAATTTGATGAGCTTGTTTGAAAATTTGTTTGAAAAAGCTCTGTACTCGGTCCAATCACCGCTCAGTCTGGCATATTGCAAGAGGCAATCCTTGTGGTCCATTATGTTTTGTAGATAGACTGGGAAGGTTTCTCTGGTGGGGAGAGTAACCACAGGGAAGAAACAGATCTATGATGCGCTTGAGTATAGAGAGGAACATCATGTACGTTTCATCATCAGTGGTTACCGTCCCAGAAGAGGGAATTCATTGGATACTGATCAGGTAACTACAAATGAGAGAGTAATTGCATTTGGCAAAAAAAAACTCGAAAACCGGAGTGCAGGGAACAGTAGTCCCGTGATACTAAAGGAGACACAGTAATGATCACTATGGCCGATTGGTGACTTGACTGAAGCGCTACTTATGAGATCATGATCATTTGAAAATAGAAGGTCAAACTAATTGTTACCCCTAGTGGGCTGATCAAAGTATTGTTTGAATCCATGAGATGCGAAAGTGTTAAAAAGTGGATGAGTGATATCTCTGCAGCTAATCCATTGAACCCAATCGATTTCTGGAGTATTGAAATCACCTACAACGAGGACCGGCATTGATACGCAGCTAAATCGCTGACTGTTTTTCCTAATTGCTCCTACATAGTAGGAAGACATGACGGAGGCCTATATATTAGCACAATTCTGACGCAAGGTCGGGAGGAGCGATGTCCGCGGCTCGAAGTTCATAACCACCTGAACAGACTCCGACAATATGGTTGAATAATTTAAGGTTTTTCTTATGAACATAGCAACTCCCCCTCCGGTCATCCGACTCCTTTCACAACGGAGAATAGCATACTCTTCAATACATTTACTAAGCAAGCCGGTACAAAGTGGTGAGTTCATGATTCATGATTCAGATTGCAGATTCGCATCGGATTCATGATTCAGATTGCAGTATCCTGAGCATCGTTCGCTGACGGAGCTCAGACTCCGGATTCGTTTCTGCTTGCGCGTAGGAAGAGAAATTAGAAGAATAGAGAAGTTCGGAGCATTTTTTCCAAGAGCGTTGAGTAAGGCTGGCAGCATGTTCATCCTGCTTTCGTAGAGTCCAACTCTCCATGGTATAACTTCGTCGTTAGTTGTATTAGCCTTCGAGATTGGTAATAACACTTTATACACACGGCTTACGCTTCGGCAATTTCGCCTTCGTCGGACCCTGTAAATCGTAATTATTTTGTGATTCGTGGGTTACCATTTCAGACTACAAGAAGAGCATTCTAGAGGGAAGTAAAACAGAAGCGATGAGTTGACCTGTCACCGGCCGGAGCTGTTTGTCAGCGAAGCTGGGTATTTTCACCCGTCAGCCCCTTCCGCGGCGCTTCCGCGAGGGTATCGACCGTGTAGATCAAAGCCACACAAGTCTGCGAATGGCGCGAGCTCCCTGGTAATCGCCACGCATTCGTCTTTCCTGTTGATCGTCGGGTTCTTTGCTGCGATCCACAGTGCAAACCCATCGTATCGTGCATAGTATCGAGAGTATCATAACAGAGACCGTCACGCCTTCATATACATGGTGCTGTATCCTGTAATGGAACTTTCTAGACTTTTTCAACCCATCCAACCCATGCTTCAACCCATGCTCTTTTATCCAGACGCAGGGTGGCCATCACTTTTCCCCTACATATTCCTCCCCACACAGTTGGCATGTGATGAGATATACGACTCCTGAGATCATACAATCACCTTCCTTTCCGGAAGGGCAAATCACACAAGAGGGCGTTTGGCACCCCGATCGTAAAAGCGGTTTCGAACCATTGTCTTTCGAGGATCGAGGGAGGTATTTCGACCACTCACACACTATCCTGGAGATCAGCATTTCGGAGACAAGCGCGAATGGCAGCTATCATCTGAAACGAAAGTTACACAGAAGGGTACCTTTGTGTGCCTTTCCTCTTGCGCATGTTCCATCCTAGCACCTCTTATACGCCACGCAGGCTGCCCATCGCAATCATATCCATTCTCCTGCGCAATCCGACAAGCCATTTCCATGGACTCCGTTTTAGAATCGCCTTCAGACAAAACTGCAGAAGCCGTTTCATACACGTTCTCGACAATGGCAGTTTTCGTCTTCAGGATGCGCTGAACTGCAATGGACGAGGATATTCTTACCGCTAGGCTTTCGATACCACTTCGTTTTTTGGATACCATGCGAGAATTTCGTCTGAACGTTGAGGAAGGAAGGCGAGCCAATTCTCCACCGGTTTTTCCCTTGTGAACTTAATGTGTTTAGACTGCCTATTGAGTAATTCAAAACAGGTGTCCATCTCAGTGTGAGTGGAGCACACGATAAAACAGTCGTCGACATACCGGCAGTAAATTATGGCCTTCGTTCCAAGGCGGGCCTTTCAACCTTCGACATGAACGCTATAGCCAGCGCTGGTGCTAACCTCTGGCCCACAGCCAGTCTTCTCACTTGCTTATAGTATCACCCGACCACCTGAAGACGCCACACTTTAGGCTCTCGTCGAGCAGCAACATAATGTGCCTGATAGTGAGGCCATACAAATTCAGACTAGCATGGTGCTCAGACAGGATTTCCTGTACTGCTTGCTATGCAATACTTCCCCTTGATACGTTTGTGTATAATGAAGTCACGTCGAATGACTCCATTACATTTCCTCTCTCTAACCTGGCTTCACGTATTTTTAGGAACTCATTACTGTCAGTAAGTGTGCTGGGACAAACTGCCATAGTTGTATTAGGATTAGGTTGAGAAACCGAGCAATCCTATCCGTAGGGACCGACACAACTTATAACGGTCTAACTATAAACCTGCTAGGGTTCTCAATATGTATGCCATCCTGGGGAAGTTTATGAGATTCAACAAGCAGATACAATACGGGACATATGGGTAGATCACTTTTGAGTCTGCTGATCACAGTTTTTGGCAAGTGCGCCAATTTCGCCGTCTCTGTCCACACTTTTTTCAGATGCCGATACTGCCTCGTTCCCCAGGGGCGGAAGGACTGCATGTGGATTGATCTTGGAGGTGCAACCACAAACGCAGGTGCAATCTCCCCTCCTTTGTCGCTTACGCTTATTTTTATTACACCCGACTGCGATAATTCCCAGTTCCTTGAGTCATGTCTTTGAGCAGCAATTAGGTTGGGTGGAAGCGTATGTTTCGGCGGAGCTCTGAGAAGAGTGTTGTTGCGAATAGGCGGAACTTCGTATCAGTAACAGCATTAGGCTCTTGTGGCAGTAGAAACATGACGGGGAAAGGCAGCGGCGGAATCGTCATATTGTGTTCTGCATGCTGAGCGTTATCGAAAAGCGAGTGCATTTTAGCTTTGCGGCGGAGGCGATCGTGCAGAGCTTGCAAGCTACCCCCATTTTACGTAGTGTACCATAGCCGAGTGATTGGCTAGGGGCGTAGTTGGGTTCTAACTCTGAAAGAGCGAATGCTTCGTCTGACAATACTGCGTTCCCGATGACCGTAACTCTGGAGCTAGACACAGATTCTGGACAAGGATTCTGACATTTTTCGATTTCGTAAGGATTCTAACATCGAGGCATAGGTCAAAGCAGGGAGAACAGAAGTGTCAAAATGGTGAGCGGCAGCCGGACGTTCGATGCCTATTATTCTCAAATGCACCCAAAAGGCGCCTTTTCTTCAGCTCAGCTCCGGTTCTACGTCGTTTACCATGTTGACTTCCCGACCTAGATATGCATAGTTAGAGCATTCAGAGCCATTCGTTCCACTTAGCGTGAAGGAAACATCAGGTACAAATCTGTTTCTTATGAACATCGTCTTCGTTAAGGTTCGTCTCAAGCCAATCATCCATAAGCACTGTCAAACCCTGCCAGCATTTTTTCATGATATCGAACCACACCATCCTCAAGTCATCATCGCATGTGATAAATTGTGGCAACTCGTTAAGTTCGATCAGCTACAGCTCACACTAGCTTTTGATTGCTATTGATTCCCACTATAATAAGGTACATGGTTTCAGGGAGAAAATTCCGAAACAAGGATGTCTCAGAAGATATACGTTCTCGATCATCACAATCTATGCACAGTATGAGAATGTTTCATGGGAGAAACATTGACGGATATTAGAGAAGAGGACCGGAGAGGGTTGAAAACGAAACAACCAATGCAAAGGCACTACAGTAGTCCAACGAAACGATCGAGACGCATAAGGAGGGATATTTTGTGAGGCTTCCTTTCAAAAATAAGCACACATTCTTGCCGGACAATCGAGCTCTAGCATTGAAAAGCCTTCAAAATGTCCTCAAAATATACAGGGACATACCGCCTATACTCCAGCAGTACCAAAGTGTCTTCTAAGAACAGAACGAAAAGCATTTTGGAAGTTATCAATGATTCGGGAGATATCTTTGGGGGAATGAAGCACTACTTCCCGCACCAACCTTTCATAACCGCGAAGGACACTACCAAGTTCAATATAGTTTTCGAAGTCTCTGCCCATTACAAAGATGTCCATCATCAGACGACATAGTCCACCAAGGACCAACAATGCTGTCAAAGATATATGGCCTTTCGTCGCGATTTAGAGTTGGAGAATACGTCTTAATATCGGACGTAGAGAGAGCCTTTCTTCAAATCTACCTTCATGAGGCCAACCGAGACGTTACTCAATGCTTGTGGGTGAAAGACATCGCAGAGCCCGCTTCGTAAGACTACACACTCGTCATTGATCTACACGAGCCACATTTGGGGTCAACGCATCCCCATTCTTCCGGAGTGCCACCACCCTGTATGACCTTAGCAACAACGTGCCTGGTCGAATCATGGCAAACGAAATCGCGTCGAACTTATACGTCCGTCCCGTCCCGGGAGCATGTTCAATAAAGGAGGGTATCAAGAAATATGGAGACGTAAAGTCGATCGTCAAAGACATCAATAATACACCTGGAATGGTTTCTGATGGAAGAGCGCACAAATTTTTCAAATGATTTCCGTAGATTCGTAGCTCCAAGAGGGGAAGCGGAAACGGTAACCTGCAACAACGCTGCGGTATTCGTAATAGGTGCTCAGAGTCTCAATAGTGGGGAAGAATCGAATCGTATGGATGAGAACGTACAGAAACGGTCAGTGAAGTATGCGTTTTCACTTTTTTAAACGCAACTTCTTTAAGACAACATCTTTACATCTGGTTTTTTCACTGTGAATGCCTATCACTGAATGTGATCAGATAGCACGTTTTCAGTAGCCCAAGTTAATTGTGGAATATTTTGAGAGGCTTTTGTCAAAAAAAAAGGTTAAGCCCTATAATACCAGTGAAAAATCAATTTGCCTTAATTTTCTCTTTCTCAGCGCAGCAACTTGCATAAGAGCAAATATAACGAGTAAGACTTCAATTTCGTAGCATAACCTTTAGAGTCAATGATGGCCTAAATCGGCTTGGCATGGACTTGATGAGTTTGTCGATCTCTTGAATGATGTTCACCCATATGGTCTTAAGTTGAGGAGCTTGTCGTGCTTGTTGTGGGCTCAAAGGCTTTTAAATTGAGGCAATCCTACAGATGTTCAATAAAATTCAGTTCTGGGGACTGCAATGGCCACGGTAACAGAGGAACGGAATCAGTTGGTGAGCAGCTTCGTTTTGTGCTTCGGGTCATGGTTTTCCTGGAAAATTAAGTGACCGAGTCAGTACTGCGAATGAACGGGTAGATAACAACCTCCATAATGTTGGTGCACATCTTGGAATCCATCTTGTTCTCGATACTCCAGAGAGGGCACACCCCTTTGCCACAGAAGCTGCCATGAACCGTCACCCTACCCCCGCCATATTTCACAGTTGGCAGCTGGTAACTTTCATGACATCTTGTACCGATTGGACGTCACACAAACTTTATTTCATCCTTGCCAGACAGCAAAAACTTCGGTTTGTCGCTTTAGATGGCCTTACCTCACTGCTGGACTACCCAGTTTTTGTAAAATGAGCCCAACCTAGAAGCCCTTTGCGATTCATGGCAGAATCAGCGGCTTCTTTGCTGGACGATGTCCAAACTGACCGACCTCCTTCAAAAGACGTAGAACAGTGTTTACGGATGGATTGGTCTCTCGGGGGCGAGATTTCGCGAAAAGTTTTGAAAATCCATTTGTTGCACGCTGCACAATTTTTCTATCGACAAACATAGCGTCAATCTCGCTGCCTGTGGGTGACTTTTGACTTCGGCTGACCCTGTGACCTTGTGCTTCTTCTAAATCGTTTGTACGCACATAACAGACACGCCTTGAATTTCGATAACTCGCCTGGATGTTAAGGCTCCTGGAAGCCTCGAATGAAGGGGTCAACTTGACCTTGCCGTTACTTACAGATTCCCGAGTGCCTTGGAAGAGCCTTATTGGTGTACTAGTTGCATGACGTGACACAAAGGAGCAAGAACTACCTCGAAATTCCTAAGCCCGCGAATTATCGAAGGCAAAAGTTGCGTTGGTGGCTGTTTGGAAACGAAGCGCCAGTTTTGGATGGAACTGTGCTGCTAGACTGCTGCGCAAGTATAATGTTACTAACTGTTCAAGTTACCTGCTGTTTAGGTTCCCCGCCGAAAGGTTGTAATTTGCGAAAGTCACGTTTAAAAAATTAAAAACGCATACCGCACTGACCGGTACTGTAGCACGAGAAATGAGTGATGAAATGATTGAATGACATCATATTACGCTATATTCGCCTTGCAAAGTCGGATTTTAGGAAGGACTCATTCAATCAGTCAAACAGGCGATGACAAAGACTGTAGGGAGAAGAATTCCAACAAAAATATGATGGATACTCTTCTCGCAGAAATTAAAGGATGTCTTAACTTGAGACCATAGACCTACCAAAAGACTAATATGGAGGGCACCTTCACTGCACTGAGGCCAATTGACTTCCTTCAACGAGATATAGAAATCACTCTCCCTGAGAACGAGGAATCGGACGATCTGGACAGCATATAAATGCCTTCGACAGAAAGGGCACGTCTACAGACCCTAATACAGGCACAGGCGTTGCGATCTTCGCAGATGTTGACCGAGAAGTACTGGACGATATGGCTAAATCACTATCTAACAGCCCTTCGAGAGCAACATCGAGAGCAAAACCCAGCGTGAAGGTGGAGTTGTACTGCTGAGTTACCCATGTCAAAAGCGAAGTCGGTGGGGGATTGCAAAGATCACCAAACTCATCACAAGTAGCGATGGAGAAATATGCGAAAAAAAATTGAAGCGATATTGCATGCTTGTGTGAGGAAGGTGTCACCACATCATCGAGAACTCGTACAACGCGATAAAATCAGATAAAAGTAATCCATAGGCTACAAAAATTCACATATGGGTCGAATACGGGGACTAGCTAAGCTACCTCAAAGTGAACGAGGAACTTGGTTTTTTAAGGCGGCCCCGATTCGCATCCCAAAAACGTCACAGTCTTTCGAATGCAAGCTTTTGGCTGAGTTGATGAGCAGTATACCAACTGTGCCCTCAGACTCACCACACACGTATGCGTGGATACACCTGCGAGGTAGAGAATGTACACCGACCAGCACAGCAGAAATAGGTAGTCCATCTCATGAATCGACCTGCGTCTTTGGGCAAGTACCGGAGACTGTACGGCGATTGACTCCCCTATCCGCCACCTAGAGACGCCCTGCGTAGGTTCGTCGCTAATCGGCTCGGATCTTTCAGTGAGAGAGAATCTTCAGTGGAACCGTAATTTGTTAGCGAAAATCTCGAGGAACCTATGCATTGCATTCGAGATTGGAGGCACAACTCACGATACTTCTGAAGTACAGTAGCGCTCAAAAGTCTTCGGTGAAATGGTTCTTCAGTTTCAGTTTTCAATCGTAACTCCTTTCCTACTGAATCTAATCTTGGAATATTTCTATATTTGGAGCGTGGGTGTATTGTGAATATTTACCACTATTAACGTGCAAAAATCAAAATCTGATCATGTTCCAGATTTTTCAAAGAGCATTATCTCAAAATCGACTGAAAATACAGAGGATGGTCCTTCAAAATTTCTTTCCTTTTAGTCATGTCTAAAGTGTACGAACGGTGGTGCGGAACACAATAGATGAGAAAAACGCACATAAGGTGCGAATAAGTGCAGACTTTAACAACTTTACTGCTACCGCAACAGACACCTTGCTCTATCTGTAAATATTGCAGCTTCGCAGTCAAATAGTGTTGGGTAGGGTGAAATATGCTCTAGTCAAACATATCCAAATTTCGCGCGATTTGCTACACTAAGAAAAAAGTCATAAACGAAAAGGCGTCAAAGCATTGTGCCGAAGACTTTTGAGCGCTACTGTATATAGTTCGAGCGGACTATGGAAGGTACGGTGCAATATAATACAAAGGTGGCGAAAAAAGCAGTAAAATTTGGAAGATCATAACATTTATAGGATCTTGAAAAAAAAGGAAAGAAAAAGTTGCGCGAGATTATGACAACATAAGCGGCAAAGACGGGATATTTGGACGAGATGTCAGTTACCGAAACAGCATAAAAAGCGGCTACTATGTTGAAAAATGTCAAAAATTGCCTTCCCGCGGCGCATTCATAGTACTGACGGCATACTTCATAGCACAAAAACTGTATCCGCACGTAAAAAAGGAACGTTTAATTGCAGGTTTCGTAGAAGTGCGTCACCGTCTGAGTGTATCCCACATAAGGGTACTATTCGTTGCCATGCTAACGTTTCATTGTGAATGATGCAGCCTTAACAAGGCGGTTACAACACAGCCACTTTTGGGTGTGTCGTCTGCAAAACCGGTTTGGAACCTTTTCAACTACTGTATAACTGGTTGTTTGACCTGACTATGTTTCATGAGTTATCCTTGGGAGTGACAGGTGCAACCTATCTGAAAAACTCAGAAATCATTTCAATTGTCAGCGGTGCTTTCAATGAAATAACCATGTTGTATTGCCCCATAGAGGTGACAATTTAAAAGGTAAAGTAATAAAGGCAAGGCAGGGCGTGTCTACTCCGCTCACGGACGGCGGGCCGCAATCAAGCGTCGCTCGATGGAGGACAAAATTGGATCATTGCCGAACCTACCGTGAGGAGGGCATCTGCCCTGATACGGTTGGCCGAATTGCGTGCGAAGTATTGAAGACGGTCGAGGAAACGTGTGTACAGGCACCTCAATTTCTAACAGAAACAAAAGATAAAAATTGAAATTATGCCTGCATAAACAATTGCCTTCGTCGCCGATGTCAGACACCACTTCTAAAATGGACATTGGCTATGAGTGAAGCATGGGCCAATCTCACACGGAGTCCAAGAATCACAAGCATCGGCTTCGAATAGATGCTGATGAGGTGCCGCGAGGAATAGCTCGAGAAGAACCACGTGGTTCCAAGGAATGACTCATGAAGAGTCGTGTGGTTCGTGGGCACTCAGCACGGCTGCGAAATTTTAGGGTGTGAAGTCCCGTCCTGACGACTATTTTCTAGAAACAAGATGATCGAAGAGATTACTGCTGGCGTGTATCACCACTTTCTCGACGATAACATGAAGATGAAGGCACAAGTGACGAGAGCACCCTCGTTTCATAGAGCACCCTGCATAAAAATACGCCAAGCGCGAAGCACCTTGAATTGTGCCGCACCTATACGGAAAAAGATTGAGTCCTGATATCGATCACCTTTATCGCCCAACCTACGAATCCGCGACCTGAACTGTTTTGGTGAACTGCTGTCGCTTAGAATACTAATGGCGTAGATTACTCGTCTCCCTATATTCAAATAAATTGATCAGGACATTATTGAAATTTGAAAAAATACGTGAAATTCGCCTATTGAGACCACACTCAATGAAGCACACGATCAATAGCTCCGTTTTAGTATGGAAGCTACTTTTCATTTAGAAAGCAGATCATACACCCAATCTCTCCCAGCAGTATTAGGTTGAAGCATAAGTTTTTTTCCAAGTCTTTTGATCCTTCTATATTTCGTTTGGATTAATGTTGGTAGTTCGCAATCATGTGTACGTGAAGTGTGCATGACACTCTTTCATCACACTGGTTATCACTCCCCCACTCTGCATATGCAGGTCACAGTGCCGTTCGAAAGTTTGTGGTTCGACACAGAGGATAAGGTCAGAGAGGCACTCGACGACTTCTTCAAGCCCCAGCCCGTCCCTCTGAGAAAACGGAATCCACAAACTGCCTGAGCGTTGGCGTCGAGCAGTGCACGGTGATGGTGCATACCTCTAATCCTCAGGCTGGTTCGCTATCGACATATTTACAAAAAAGTCGATGGAAAGAACTTATGCATCAACCTAGCACACTGGGAAAGTAAGGCACACGACTCTACATCCAGCGCGGAAATCCTCATTTTGAGATAAATAAATACGCATTACCGGCAAAGAGTCCGGGAGGCCTCACTAAATTTGTCCGAATACTTTTCTTGGTCTTCTCGTACTCTTCTTTCCACCTCTTCTCGTTTCACTTTTTCCTTCCGTTGGCGGAACGGAGCCTTAAATGCAACTTATTAGTCTTCAATCAACATCCATCTCACGGCATCTCTTGCCCAAATGGTATGTTCCTACGAGGGGTTTTACGAGTGAAACAATCAATAACTCAGCTATCAAGAGGCCATTATGCAGGCTGGGCCAAAATTGTGATGAGAAAGATATTACATCTCCGAAAAGGACTATCAAGCCAATAACACAAAGCAATTTCGAAAAAAATGTTTGTCACCAATCTCTTATCACATAAGTATGTCAAAACTGAATTCAGTTGCCTTCTGCTTCCACTCAAGCTCAGACTATAGAAGGCGTCGAAGGTGACACGCAACTAGGATCAACAAGTTACGGCCGGTTTTTTGCATGGCGCTTCTGAAACTATTTCACTTCTTGTGGGGTCTGGAGCACGCTTTTGATACCAAGTTCGATCACACTGCAGTATCCATGGGATGAAAATCAGATTTCCTAAAGGCCACTATCAGAGTTATCGAGTGGGAACTCTCTACAACAAAACTTCTGAATAATTGAATCGCTGAGTTTGTTCCCTCGGGCTCTCCACGAGGTTTGTGAATCAGCTTTACTAGGCTGACGTCTCGGCGAAATCGCCTTCTTCAGAGCCTGAAAGGATCATAACAATCTGTGACTAAACGACTCCACCAACTCACTGAAGTTCGAGAGGATCACGCAGGTGATCGAAGGGAGAACTACTCACCGAAGCTTTGTGGATTCTTCAGAACCACCCAGCAAGTGACGGTACCAACCGACCAGTGCCAGCTGGGTTATGCCCTCATTCAGAGTCGCTGCGGGAAGGCTAACCTTATATAGGCTGCAGCTCCCGCGTGTTTGCGAGACATTCTTCAATACGATTCATTTTTGATCGGTGACCTGTATCCAGAATGCTTCGAGAGTTTCACGCGCGCTTAGTCGCGATTCCTGTGCGGCGACCTCTACGGTGACTTCCAAGACGCCTCTGTTATGCTTTTAAACTCGGTGACTCCCTGAAGCAGTAGACTCATTCAATCTCCTCATGTGCTATGTGTCTATGTGCTCCTTAACCTCCTGCTCCTTCCGTCAATACTCATCACCACAATCACGGCAAGAATTTTTGCAGACCACCCCCGATATGTTACAATCACCCTTCCTTCCATCTGGACAGACCGCACAGTTTAGGTTGTACATAGGCGATCGTATCGCCTGTTCCAAACTAGGCGTTCCTTCAGATCAAAGGGTGGTACGCTTACAATAGCAACTAAATTAAGAAACCCTATCTTCTTAGACATCTTGTGATGAAGGCACTGACCCAATCAGATGTAAATGGTATACGAAAGGGATCTTTCCTTCAATTCAAGGCAACAGGGAAAAGCCGACCGGAAACTGGCTTCCTTTTTCAAAGGTTCAAGTGAGGTTACAGAGCGATATAATTATTACGAATTGGTACAGAAAGCCCAGGAATAAGAGCATCATTGTCCATCATCATTCAGCACATCCTTTTTATGTAAAACGAGCGGTTGTTAGGAATATGTTCCGCACTGCTAAGAAGGTTTGCAAAGGAAAGGATGAGCGAAAAGAGTCGCCAAAAATCGCACCGATTCCGCCGCCGAATTCCATTTCCAAGGGCCGTTGCGAGGACCATGTTAGAGGTTTACCGGTGAATTCTGTCATGTTCTGTAAGGCATGGTATTGGCTACCTATTTAAGGGCAGACAGATCAGTTTTGCCCCAAAATCCTGTTGCTCTCAGACTTATTGGTCATGGAACGTGATGAACCGTTTCCCCGGGGGACCCTTCCCCTGCTGTTTGATTTCAAGAAAACTGGCATTGAAGCCCACCTTCCACGGAGGACAAGCTTCATCTGAACGAACCTGCTGAGATAGTTTCTCTTCACTCGAGAGCTTGCAACGAAAGCGGAATGTCTATTGCCAAAAGGTAATGCTGTGCGTGCATTTGGTGGTGGGATCAAAAGGGTGCTTTGAACTATGAGCTGCTGAGCCCGAACGAAACTGTTACTGCTGACCGCTCCGAACACCAACTTGACAATTTGTAGGATGCTCTCACCTAAAAGCTCACCTTAATCGCAAGAAAATATCATGAGGTGCCGTTCCACCACGAACATGCCAGACCCCATGTTGCGAAGAATGTCCTTTGAAAAAAATTGCAGTTGTGGATGGGATCAGCTTGTTCAGTCCGCATACTCTCCGGATCTTGCTCTTTCCGATTACCACCTATTCCGGTCCATGCAAGTCAGTTTGACAGATATACGCTTCCGGAATGCCGAAGAAGTGCGAAAATGGATGGATAACAAGATTGCCTCAAAAGATCAAGGCCGACCCGGAGTCAATAAGGTACCAGAAAGATGGCAAGAAGTTGTAGCTAACGATGGGCAATACATTGGTTAATGTACATCTAGTTTTAATTTTGTAGTAAGTATGTTTTTGCACGCGAAAAACGGCGGAAATTAATGCACACACCTAATAGTAACACAAGGAAAGCTTCCCTTTGTACGAGGGTTGCCTTTTATATTTCGGGATTTGGAAACACTAGTGTAGCAATCTAGCAACTGACACCTCTATCGTAAAGTTTGACTATTTTGAGGTTCCGTTGCAAAATTTGAGCGTGATTTGTGTTGTTTACACTAAGTTATAAGATTTTGTTTCGGCCAAGTTATGGAGTTGAACCGTGAGCATTTTCGCACGATTATTTTCTACAACATTTCTACAACTAACTCAACAGCAATGCATGAACGAACTTGGTTCAATTTTTGGGGATGAATCTCCATCCAGGATCAGTGTTTATCGATGGTACACTGAGTTCACCCGAGGTCGTAGTTCACTCGAAGAAGAATTTCGTGGAGGTCGTCCAAAATCAATTGTTGTTCCGGAAACCGTTGATACTGTGAACAAACTAATATTGCAAGACCGTCATGTGACCTATCGTGAGATTGGGACAACCTTAGGCATTAGTGGGACTAGCTTACATTCATTTTTGCATGAACATTTGACTGTAAAAAATTTGTTGGCGTTGGATCCCAAGCTACGACAATGCGAGCTCCAACACACCGGCTCAAACAACCGCATTTTTGAGCACTAAAAACAACGATTTGACACGTCGCCAGCCATGTAGTCCCCGGGTGACTTCTTCTCATCCCGTACGTAAAAAATAAAGTGAGAGGTCAACGTTTTTCGACACCTAAAGAAGCCGTTGATGCGTTCAGAATGCATGTTTTGAAGTTACCTTAAACAGAGTGGCAAAAGTGCTTCGAAAATTGGTTCGAGCCCATACAAAAGTGTATAGATCTTAATGTGGAGAATTTTGAAAGGCAGTCAAGCGATTTTCAATAAATAGTATTTGTTCCTGTTCTCAAATCCCGAAATATAAAAGGCAACCTACGTAGTAGCATTTATTTCTGACCAGGCTGCTACGCACGCTATTGCGTGCACTGGGGGCTCTAGCCATAAGGGACAGAGCCACATGAGCTCCGATTTCCATTATAGGCCTTTGTCATCTGAGCCACTTCCCTGACACTTCTGTAGCAGCCATCATTCTTTTTTGGGTGTGAAATGGGGCTGTGTATGGCCATGAAGAGTACTCCGATGTATCCAAATCGACTACTTCTGCAGTCCATGTAGTCGAAGAAACCCTGCATAGTTTGGCCCGTGTGTGGCCATGAACACTAACTCTGAAAGGACAGCTCCTTTGGGTGGTTGTAGGGATTTACACGTCTACAGGGTATGCACCTGCGTGGCCGGGGTTACTGTAGAATCTATTTCATGAGGTCTGAATTTAATGTTGCTCTTGTGTAGAAGGGGCTTCTGTGTGTGGAACCATGGATAATAACTTCTAGAAAATTTTTAGCCTAATCTTTGAAAGGGTTTAGTGGTATCCCCTAGTTGTACACGTGTAGTTGTACACGTATACCCACCAAATTCAGACTTCGTACCACATTACTTTTATTACCTCCAGACACCTTTTTTCCCACGTTCTAAAACGCATTTAAAGAGAACTAATGTGTAAGCCCCGCCCACCCTAGTGCCAACTCCGCCCGCATCTGTGATTTGAACACATTTGTTCTACAGCATCTTACCATTTTTTCCCGCATCACAGAATGTTTCTAATTCTTGATCTAAGCCTCGCCCACTTTAGCACCAACCTTGCCCAATTCGAGGATTCGGCCACATTTGTTCTTTTACACCTTAACACCTTTTTGCCGCACTCTAGAACGTGTTCGAACGGAGTTACATTCATTTTTGAAAATTAGCTTTCGTCTCAACGCACGCCCCGCCCACCGTGGGCGGGGCTTTGCCAAGCTTATGCACGCCTAACACGCATAAGGCCCTGCTCACTCCTTTTATTTTTTTTCCTGGCCTCTGCGCCTCAATTGAATAGAGTTATGAATACATCTGAAAAGTACCTCCCATTTTGAGAAAGCTCCGCCCACAGCATGTGGGTCTGCTCCGTCTGGTTTGTTGACCCAATTTTCACCTTTGTACATCTTTTCCTGGTGTCTGGACCTTTTTCGAAGTCAAAATAAGACGTTTGGCTATTCGCACCGCCCATTCCGGCACCTGCCCCACCCCCTGTGGGCGGAGCTCCGCAGAGCTCATATGTGGCTCCGTTGATCTCATCTTGAGGCACCACCCGGACATTGCCCGACCTCTTGAAGTTGTTTTTCAAGTGTTACTGGATTGCACGTTGAACATACAAAACAAACAACAAACAAAAAAACATACATTAACATACATACATACATACATACTACATACATACATACATACATACATACATACTATACACTACAATACATACATACATACATACATACACATACATACAATACATACATAACATAAATACATCTTACATATCATACATACAATACATACATACATTACATACATACATACAACATACATACATACATACATACATACATACTACATACATACATAACATACATACATACATACATACATACATACATGTACAACATACATTACATTACATACATACATACATAACATACATACATAACATAATAATACATACATACCTACTACACTACAATACATTACATACTACATACATACATTACATACATGAACATACATACATACATAACATACATTACATACATACATACAATACAACATACATACCATACATACATACATACTATACATACATACATACATACATACATACAACATACATACATACATAATACAATACATACATAACATACATACATACATACATACATACATACATACATACATACATACATACATACATACATTACATACATACATACAATACATACATACAATACATAACATACCATACATACATACATACATACATACATACATACATACATACATACAACATACATAATACATACATACATACAATACATACATACATACATACATACGATATAATACATACATACATACATACATACATACATACCATACATACAATACATACATACATACATACATACCTACAGACACACCAAAACTTGTGGAATTATACCATATATAATACATATATAGTTAGGATAAGGCCAGTGCCTCCCATCAAGAAAGTGGTCTAAGAGAATCGGGTTTTTGGAAAATTTAACTCCTATTGTATTAGGTTGTAAACATAAGTTCGTAGAGTTTTTTCACAAAGATTTCTCTGGAACATAAAGCAAATAATTGCAATATAATTATTAAAATAGGTTATTATAATAATCAGCCAATACACGAATTGTTTGGCGACCATCTTCCTTCAAAAGTGCCTTCAGACGCTCTTGGTCGAATTCTGCAGGTCGTCCGCTTCGAGGCGTGTCTTCAAGTTTAAAGTCGCCATTTTCGAGCTTCGCGAACCATTTTTGTGCAGTAGACATACCTATGTAAGACATCTTGCCTGTACACACTGCATATCTCCCGAGCTGTTTCGGCAAGAAAAGCAGATGTCGAAAGTGCTGATTTTTTCCTCCTAGATATTCCATTTCTGAGCCAGAAAAAAGACGAACAATTAAACTCCCCAAAAAAACAGATAAAACAGTTCTGTAGAGGAGAAAGAGCTCTTTCGAATGAATGTATACACTTTGCTAAAAAACAAAATGAATCGTTGTAAAATAACTCTAAGGCAAAACTCTACGAACTTATGTTACAACCCAATAAATGTACCACCCTTCAATCTGATTAAAGGCACTGTACACGAAAAAATGGTTTCTAAGATTTGCACATGGTTTGAATTCGACGCCCCCTGTGATACCAATTTGTGCAGGAATGAGATCGGAAATGGTTTGGATAGGGCACAATAAGGGGCCGGAGAGTGAGCCACGGTCGCCTTCCGCCCCTCGCTAGGCTGACTACGAAATCTTATTGCGGTTCACCACTTTCGCATTGGAGCGAAGTTGGTGAAGAATCGATAAGGTGGTTGGCAAATTGCCAGACTCTGCCAGTCAGATTGTCAGGCAAAGTCAGTGTGTTGTCTGCCATTGCAGACATTGCGTCGCCTTCGGGCACTTGCCCGAACACTCCCTTAACCCCCGTTCTTCCAATGTGTACTCGTCTAACCCCCTTTCCAGCTCCTACTTGACCCTTTCTATTTCTTTTTGTTCATCGCTTTTTGCGCTTTTTTCGTTGTTATCGCTTTATTCTAGAGTAGTTCTATGAATTCCCCTCAAGAAAGGGTACACTAAAGTTTTCGTAAACGGTGCCTTGAAGCGCCTGGTTCGGAACAGGCTATGCGATCGCCCATGTACAACCTTAAACTGTGCGGTCTGTCCATATGGGAGGGTGATTGTATCATATCTGAAGTGGTCTTCAAAATTAGTTGCCGTGATTGTGGTGATGAGTATACTGGCGAAACGACAAGACCACTGCACGTGAGGGTTAAGGAGCATATGGTTGGTATGACGCGAGTGAAAGAGTTTACTGCCCTGGAGAGTCACCGAAATCAAAAGCATAACGGAGACGTTTTTGAGGTCACCGAGGAGGTTGTGGCACGGAAGTCACAATAATTGCGCGAATGTAAAAACCTCGAGGCATTTTGGATGCACGTCACCGATCGAAAAGTGAATCGTAGAGAAGAGTGTTACGTAAACACGCGGGAGCTGCGGCCTTTTATAGGATTGGCCTTACCGCAGCGACTTTTAATGAGGACATACCCCAGCTGACACTGGTCGGTTGGTGGTTTCGAAGAATTCACAAAGCTACGGTGAGTGGTTTTTCTTTCGATTACCTGCGTGCCCTCGGGGTCTCCAACTTCAGTGAGTGGTTGGAGGCGTTTGGTCGGATAGTCACAGATTGTTATGTTCTTTTATGCACTTAAGAAGAGCGATTTCGTCAAAAACCTGGCATAATAAAGCTCAATTACAAACCTCTTGAAGAGATCAAGAAAACAATAAACCTAACAACACAATTGTGCCGAGGTTCCTGGAAAGTCGTACTTAGAAGTTACTTCTGAATGAATTGTGGTCGGCAGACATGAGCTACGTGTTGATGATATGCCCGGTTTGAATCGCTATCGTCTCCTATGGCTGTGGCGCATGGCGGGACCAAGTAAGCACCCCCATTAATTTTGACTCCCTGAAGTACTAGCGAGGATTTTGCCTCCGCGGTGACGCTCGGAAAGACCACCGCAGAAGGTGAGTAACCTTGCCGTTGTATCACTTCCTTCCCTTTCAACTTCGCATAAATCCTGTCGCTATGTTTATTTATTCGTTTTGTTCCTCGTGTTTCACCGACGGAAAGGTACGCTTGTTTCACCGTACCTTTTCGTCGGTGAACAAAAATTCCGTGAAATAATTTTCGCGAAAACGGCGTGGCAGAGTTGAGAGTCATCCTATCCCTTCTCTTTAGCCCGCTCTCCAAGGAAATGAGGTTATGGCCGTATAAAGGTATCGCTGTGTAGATATATTTTACGATTTTGCGCGGGAAGGTTCATGAAATATAAACTCCTTCCCCCTTTTTGCGCACAGAGTTAGCTTCATTGCTACACAAACTTCCGCTTTGCTTTCGTGATATTACTCCTAAATGAAGCTGTAAGCGCGTTGTTCCCAACTTCCCAAAGCGTCCGACGACAACCACATCACCTGCCTTGTTTCAGTGACGCTTCCGTTACTTGTAAAATATGTCAATCGCTGAGTATCACCAGTAAGTTAGAAATGTAATCTGTTTCGTGAAATGCAAAAAACTGTATGGATTGCTATAAACTTAGAGGAGAATTGATATGAGTGACTACAGGGCTGTTATCACAATTCCGACCCGCACAGTGCATTATGTCTCAACATACCTTTCCCTCAATCATTTCGTAAATGAGGCATCCAAGGCCCCACCAATCCACACCATATGAATAGCGCTCATTCTTCACAATTTCAGGAGCTATAAAACACATAAGCAAGGCGGTGAAGAAAGGAAAGATTGATAATCGAGAGCATCCTCACCCATGTATCCTACGGTTCCTACTCTTCCCTTTATTGGCTCGTTGTCCTTCAATTCCACAGCTAACCCAAGATCAGATATTCGGACGTGCCCTACAAATGAAGGAATTTAATCAAATATTTCGTTTTTCGATGTATCCTAGCCCTACGTTCGCACGTGGGCCTCGTAGTTCTTTCATTCACGACTATTTGCAAAAAAATTTTGGCTTGGACTTCAACGGCAATTGAAAGAATTGCAATAGAGAACCGAGAGCGTTTAGGAAAAAACACATCAAAAGTAATTACACACTTTTACTGGCTTTTATGACACTGTCCAAGACCGCACAATGAAGATGTGTTGATGGAAGTACACTGAAGCCTTTCAAATCAATCAACTAAATGTTTCCTTCTGCCCGTCAATCCATTAGTTGAACTGTGATAACCTCAGCGCTAGCTCCTACTTTCTAAGCAAACATTTGTGCTCGCATTTGTTCTGATAAATAGAGAGAGAAGGAAAAGAAACAGAGAAATGAATTTTGTAACCTGAAATGTTGTTACTGCTTGATCAGTTCAAATACTATCAGAGAAGTAGAGGCCAGATCTTTGCTATGATGAAGTACAGTGTGTGCCTTAAATATGGTAACACAAGAATTGGGCTACTAAAACCGCAGTTCTTATTGATATATGGTGAATTAATGTGAGCTATTTTCTATGCATCGCATCTACAAAGGAATACACGGTCATCTTATATAACCATTTCCTGTACTAACTATAGCTCGAAGATTCTTCGGCTGTTCATCGAACCAAGTGGAGTTTTTGAGAATATCCAGTCCGAGCTTTTTTCGACGAATTCTCAAAAGCAGTTATAGTGATCTGCTTTGAAGCACAGGCTTTCCTTCTCAGTATGGACTATATCCAGCGATACATCACATTGTGGTCGGGGGAATTCGTAGGAGGATTCCATTGGGATAACGTGCGAACATTTCCTCAACACCAGTCTTGATCTTTTTCAATTTATGAGCAGTGCGCCGTAGTTTTCGAAACGTACCCCTAGGAAAATCTTCGACCCTCAGCTGCATGCTCTCAGAAAAACCCTTCTTGAACAGGTTCGGATAAAATTTTGCACCTCACCAGAATTTGCGATATCGCTCTGATGGCAGAGATACTAGCACATCATGAAAGAGGGAAAATGGCTACGAGAGGCGATCTGGCTCTTCTCAGCAATTTCAGCGCTCTTAGTGTAAAAGATTTGTATTCTCTGAGACCTCGACATTTCTTCCACGCTGAACACCCTTTAGTTAGAAAAAAATGTATCGAAGCGCGTGCGGCGCGCAAGTAGCGCACGGCATTTGTTTTTCTTCTCCAACTTCTTCCCGTCGAGAACCTTATAAGGCTTTCGAATCTTACCTTCTCTTAATCTTCGATACAATTATATCTACCCGGGGAAGACCCTTCTTATCGAAGTAGAACATATTGGGTTGTCCGGAAAGTTTCCGCCGTTTTTGAACTCCCTCGGTTTATCGACTGTTGCAAAAGATCAAGGACCTAACCTCGTAATGTTATATATTTTCGGAAAGGGTAATTCTTCCTCTATAACCATGTTCGGACTCTCTTAACATTCCTCAAAGTCGTTCTGTATTGAACTCGTGTTAAGAATGAGCACCAGCGCATGGCACCTGATGCTTTTTAACTACTGCAAGGGCAAGAACGCGACTCAAGCCATGAGAAAGGTTTGACGTTTTGGTAGACAATGCACTAGGAAAGCGTATAGTGCGTGAGTGGCTCGCAGAATTCAAGCAGGATGAATTCACCCCAAACGGTCGACATCGCTCAGGAGGCTAACATCAGTTGAAAGTGGCGTAATCAAAATGTTAACCAAAACGAATCGACCCATCACTACTCGTGAAAAAGGACAGTGACTTAACGTTTCGAAAGTAGCCATCCACTACCATTTACCGGAACTTGGCTTTATTAAGCGCCTCGATGTTTGGTTACCTCAAGAAGTGAGCGAGCGTAATGTGATGAACCGCGCCTCCGTGTGCGACTCGTTGCTCAAACAAAGCAAAAGTGAGCTGTCTCAAAGCGGAGGATGAGGAATAGGTCGTATACGACAACTTTAATGATCGTTGAGCCTGCCCAGTAAGCTCTAACAAACCACTCCGAAAGTCAAAATCCAGGTGCGGACGATTACTTATTTGTTTATTCGTGGTGCGTCTAGTGGGCGCGCTTCGACAACAGAGAGAAATCCTGCACTGTAAGGAGTTAGCAACACGTAGAGAAAATAAATCAAAACAAAATGAAAGAGGTATGTGAAAAGAAAACAAACAAACTCAACATATAAATCGGGAACGAAACCCAATGAGAAAGTAGGCAAGCACAAAGCAGTAATAGTAGAGGTGAACATGGAACACTGCCGAGTTCACCATACAAGCGGATCATAGCTTATTTATGCACGCGTGAGTCCAAAATTATCATGCACGCATTCACCGGCGCAGTGAGAAGAAGCTTGCAGCAAACATCTACGACGTCGGCACCTCATGATCCTAACACTGCACAAACCTAGACCAGCCGGCTATGGTGCCCGCTCGTCACATACAGGGTCACAGACACCTGCTGCAACTTCGAGACACGGGTATACCGGCAACCCTCGTGAGAACAGCAAGCAAGGCAAGTGCAAGCTGGACCACAAGGAGACGCGAAGATCGTGTGCAGCAAACCTAACCTCCCTATGTGAGTACAAGACATGCTTCCAGAAAAGATGAGCGTGGGAGAGTTTGCTGTAGCATAGGTGGGATGTCTTACCATACCCAACATGTAGTGCAGACATAGTACCATCAGACTACTACTTGTGTAGGTTTCTACAGAATACTTTGAGTAGAAAATCGTTTATTCCTCTGGAGGACCGCAAAGAACACCTCAGAGGGTTTTTCGATTGTAAGTTTAGAACTTTCCATGAAAGTGGAATAATAAAAATTACAGCAAGATGGTGAACTATTACTGAACAGAATGGAAGATATATTGTTCGGTTGATTGATGTGTTCTTCTAGAAGTTTTCACTCGAAGGTGACACAAAAATAGGCGGAGACTTTCCGGACAACTCAATACAAACAAATCAGCAGTCAGTTTTTTCTTGTTCCTGCAGCTTCCGCAGCGAACCCCTTCCAAGCAATTGTATACGGAAAAGAGGTCGTATGTGAGGCAAGACGACCGTTTCGAGGTTTGTCGTTGACCTGTCTACGCACTACGATTCGAGAGACTCATGTGGGAAATGTTGAAACGAGGAGCAATCCTGGCGAAGGACTCATCAAATGCACGCAAAGATAGAACAGTTGGTGTATGACTGCGAGGTCCCACAATTTTTCGAAATCCGACAAATTGATAGCACCAAAGCAGAATTGTTGGCCAAGGGTTACCATAAACATAAGAGAAGGTACGATTTGGAGACACCCAATAAACAAGGAAATTACGGACGTCCAAAAAAAATCTTAACATATTTATGGCGCACCCTGTATCTATAGGGTACTGCAAGGATTCCCAATTTCTCCTGCTATTTGGCGCGTCCTCTTTATGAGTATAATGAGATCAAAGAGGGCTTCGAAGACATGCACAACAATGAAACAGCCCGAACCAAACAAGTTGTAGTGTTCACTATCCTTATTCTTACTATATATAATGCATTCGCGTCTGTCTGTTTGTTTGTCACGAAATTCAATATTACCTGAAAAAGCATCTAAAACGGATCAAATTTGGAATGGGTTGGATATGGGGGAAGATCAACGCAGCACAAACGAGCTCAGCAGGATCACGAGTTCAGAGGTAGCGGAACACGCGACAGAATAACTATGCAGATTCTTAATGATCTCTTTAATCATTCGAAACACTTTAAGGTCTTGTGATCAACCTAAAGCTTCGGCGAAGTTTCGTCTTCAAAACACAGGTAGCGGGAAGGGCGGTGCCAAAAGCAGATTTTTTAGTTTGATCACGATTGATTAAGGTCAGGAGGCAAGTCAGGCCGAGGTTAGGATCACGTCACTAAATGAAATGAAGTGGACCTACCGCTGTTGGCGGAGCGTTCCCCGAGCGGGTGATACTTTCTGGACAAATCTGGATTAATTGAAAGTCACAAGACCAAGAAAAAAACCAAAAGAATAGGCAAGGTTTAATATGTGCTGAGCATGAGAGAACCAGCGATGTTCGCCTCACGATAGATGACTATATATTCTAATGCAAATCACTATGGAAAAAACGTAACTCTGTTGAGTAACATTTTGAAATGCTGAAAAAAGCAATTGAAGGCTATGAATGAAATGTCGTCAAATTCTTGAAGCGGGCGAAGCTTGCAATGTGGTGAGCCTAACAGTGATTAAAATTCCCAAATAAATTTGTAGTTCACAACTCTGCTCAAAGGTGTTTGTCACTTTTCAAAAGCGATCCTCATATGACGCCGTCAACATTATACTCAACCTAGTGGACGATCATCCCTACTCACTTATGTGAAGAAGTGGCTTTTCTCTGTCTAATTGTCGAGGAATCCGGTAACACCTGAAGGAGAACCTCAAGAACTCGGATCAAGTTTGGGATGCGTGGAGTTAAAGGCAAGACCGATATGGAACATATAAACTCGAGGAAATCCTGCTAAGCCTTCCGCAAAGTTTCGTCTTTGAAACAACTGATGACCACGGCCGACCTTTGAAGGCATAGTTCACGATAATTTTGGGTAACCCAGATTATGACGGAAAATGGAAGATAAGGTGGAAAATAGTGCGATGGAGGCGGAGAAACTGCGTGAATCGGTGTTTCCAAAGCGAAAAAAATTGTGAAAAATCGTTAAAAAGGGGGCTGGACGAGAATGAGACCACAGGAATGAAGAGTGGGCGTTTGGACGAGCTTCGCAGAGTGCGCCATGGCGTACGCGTTGATCCTGGTGCAACACATACACATACACACATATATACACATGCACACATACACATTCACACATGCACACACACACATACACGCACACATACACACATACACATACACATACACATACACATACGCACACATACACATACACACACTAACACCCGCACACTAACACACACTCACACACATGCACACACATAAACATGCACACACATTAACACATGCACACGTGCACACACGCACACATACACGCACGTACACATACACACTTACACATACGCACACATACACATACACACATACATATACATACGCACACCTACACATACATACATACACACGCACACACACATACAAACACGCACACATACACATATACACACATACACATACACATTAACACACGCACATATACGTACACGCACACATACACACATACACATACACATACACATACACACATACACATATACACACATACATACACATACATACACATACACACACACATACACACATACACTAACACACACTCACACAAACATACAAACACGCACACACACATATACACACATACAAACATACACACACACACACACACACACACACACACATTAACACATGCACATACAGTAGCGCTCAAAAGTATTCGGCCAACTTTGACTTGCCGTAACTTTTTTCCCAGTGGAGCAAATAGCATGAAATTTTGATATGTTTAGCTTAAGCATATTTCACACGGTCCAACACTACTTGACTGCAAAACAGCCATATCCACATACTAATGGGGAGGCGTTTGTAGACTGTGCTGAAAGCAAGTTTGTGACGTCTGCAGTTATTCGGACCTTATGTCGGTTTTTCTTCTCTTGTAGGCTCTACATTAGCGCTCGTACACTTTGGACATGGCGAAAAGGAAAGAATTCGCGGAAGGGCCATCATTCGTATTTCCAGTTGATTTTTTGTTCGAGCCCTTTTGGATATCTGGAACATGATCAGATTGCAGGTTAATAGTGGTAAATATTCACGCTTCACCAATGCTACACATATTGAAGTTCCGCATGAACAGGTTCAGTAGGAAAGGAGTTATGACTGAAAAGTACGAGTGAAGAAGCATTTGGTCGGAACCTTTTGAGCGCTACTGTATACGTACACGCACACATACACACATACGCGCACTCACACTAACACACACACATACACATATACAATACACACATATACACACATACATATACATACACATACACCCATGCACTAACACACACATACAAACACGCACACTCACATATACACACATACACATACACATTAACACATGCACATATACGTACACGCACACATACACACATACGCACACTCACACTAACACACACACATACATACACATATACACACATAAACACATACACACATATACACACATATATACACATACATACTCATACACACATACACTAACACACACACATACAAACACGCACACTTACGCACACATACACATACATACACACATACACACACCCAAACACACACTAACACACACTCACACACACATACACATACATATATACACACACATACAAACATACACATGCACACATACACACATACACATACACATACACATACACACATACACAGATATACACCCATACACAGATATACACACATACGCATACACATACGCACATACACACACGCACACACACATAGACATACACACACATACACACATGCACACGCACACACATACACACATACACACATACATACACACCCATACACATACACGCACATACACATACACACGTACATATTCACACATACACACACATACACATACACGTACACATACGTGTTTCTGAGCAGCTCTACTCATTCTCCACCTGTTTCCATCTGGATATCTGTTTCACTTCAATTCCAGGTAGGCACCATATAAGGTTCTGATAAACACATAAAGAGACAAACAGACCGACAGACAGACGGACGTTTGTGGTTTAACAGTTGGACAGCTCACGATACCGCGCGCGTCTCATAGCTTCTGATAAATGAATTCTCTGGAGGATAATCTGGAGCGTAGTCGTCTCAGCTACACAGTAAGTACCCTCCCTCGAAATAATGGGAAGAACCGTTCTCTCACCCAAACTAATAGCGCCATAAGCCGTCTATCTAGCGCACTTCTCTAGCAAACTGCATTTGGTAACCATTTACATTCTTTCATCCATATATTAACCGAGACAATCCAGAAAAATAAGAAAGGGGCTGAAACCATTCACTTTCTTGTTTACCCCTTACCATTGTGGAGTGCCTGTACTCCACTGAAGGAGAAATGGGAATTAATTTGCAAATCAATCATTTATCCACAGCCGTCGAAGTAGGCATTTGTTAGCATACTTATCGACTCGTTGGCCAATATATTGTTTGATGAAGATTAATATAAAAATCATGATAACCAGGACCAAATTAGGAATTTCCGCTCAAACCTCGCCCACAGTGGACGGATTCTACATCTGCCATATGCCTTTAGTATTCCCATCTTGCCGCCTACATTTCTGCCAAAATTGAGGTTAGGAGTCACGGATTCCCGGCGAACTACACTTTTTGCGCACGCTCGCCTCTAGTGGGCGGAGCCTAGCTTGAGCAATGGGTACCCAAGGAGTTCGGCTTATTCCACACTTGTCCTAATCTGTATGAGCGGTCCACTTGCCTTCCAAACGGCGTCACAGAGAAAATGACATTTGCGGTTTATAATATAGTACAGATATATAAACAGCCGTTAAATACCGTACAAGGACTTTTTCTATGAATCTCTAGCCACTCCTAACGAGTTCTAGAATAGTTAGGAGCAGAGTTTGAGTTAGCGACTTTGGCCGCTCTCACCATGGCGCAAACCCCGCCCACTTTTAATTTGACCACATTTTGTCAATGGCCTCTGACCCCCCTGTCAATGGCCAAAATTGAGGTTAGGAGTCACGGATTCCCGGGGAACTACACTTTTTGCGCACGCTCGCCTCTAGTGGGCGGAGCCTAGCTTGAGCCATGTGTACCCAAGGAGTTCGGCTTATTCCACACTCGTCCTAATCTGTCTGAGCGGTCCAGTTGATTTCCAAACGGCGTCACAGAGAAAATGACATTTGCGGTTTATAATATAGTACAGATATATAAACAGCCGTTAAATACCGTACAAGGACTTTTTCTATGAATCTCTAGCCACTCCTAACGAGTTCTAGAATAGTTAGGAGCAGAGTTTGAGTTAGCGACTTTGGCCGCTCTCACCATGGCGCAAACCCCGCCCACTTTTAATTTGACCACATTTTGTCAATGGCCTCTGACCCCCCTGTCAATGGCCAAAATTGAGGTTAGGAGTCACGGATTCCCGGGGAACTACACTTTTTGCGCACGCTCGCCTCTAGTGGGCGGAGCCTAGCTTGAGCCATGTGTACCCAAGGAGTTCGGCTTATTCCACACTCGTCCTAATCTGTCTGAGCGGTCCAGTTGATTTCCAAACGGCGTCACAGAGAAAATGACATTTGCGGTTTATACAGGGTGTCCCAAAATTATTTGCGCCAAAGTTCAGTAATTTTTAAGGTAGAAATAATCTATCAAATTCACATTACCTGTTATTAATTAGTTGCATAAGAAGGTTTCCTTGCAATATGCATGGTTGCTGATGTGGAACTCCCATTATCTTTCAGATGGAGGAGGCTCATTCAATGCCACTTGCAATCATTCACGCGCGAGAAGTGGAACAGCGTTATGAAATTCTTTGGGATTTTTCTAATAACCGTATAGGAGGCTGTTAAACGATATAGAAAGGAAGACTAAATCAGAGGCAAACCAGGAAAGATAGAAAGGTAGAATGTTTCTGAAGATAGGACTATTAAAATGGTCCGTATGCCAATCGGTCGGGATCCTGGGTGACCCATCAAAAGGAAGTCAACGGGCACGGCTTATCCGAGTTATCGCGATGGAAGAATGTCATACAGGAGCTTCACTGCCGTTCCTATCGTATGCAGAAATTTTGCTTCAACACGATAAAGCAATTGCTCAACAACCAAAACGTTCGCGTTCTGGAAAGAAACGCCTAGCGTGTAATATCTTACAAAATGGTTGCTATCAGAATAGTAAAATGATGTTTTCCGAGGAAATAACTGGCAAGGGTAAGCCGCTCGTGGTTTCTTCGCTGCAGGCGTGAAAACTGACCAAGACCAGTACTCAAACGGCGTACTAATGGAAGTAAATAAAACATTGACCCGGCTACGTTTTCTGAAACATCTCATAGTCCTTCCAGCAGGACGCTACTCCAGCCCACAGAGCCAAGTTTGCCCGCAAGTGGTGCCGACGACAGCTGCCCGACTTCATTGGTGAAGAGGAATGGTCATCCTATTTTTCAGAACTTGACTCACTTGGATCCCACGAATGGTCCTTGATTAGAACAGGACCTGTCGAGTTTGCAGTCCCAGTTTGGAGTCCTAGAATGCAAAAGCTGGAGGACGGCTGGGAAGAAATTGAGAAGGATACCTGCGTGCCACATGCGATCAAGTCGAAAGCAAACTTTAACTTCTATTCGCGCTCACGGGGGATATTTCGAAATAAGACTTTAGCATGTTGTAGCACATAGTGTTAGCTAGCGTGCACAGAAATTCCATCGTCTTTCGCAGTTGAGAAGTTCAAATATATTACTTTAAATCGGCGCAAATAATTTTGGGACACCCTGTATATAAGTACAGATATATAAACAGCCGTTAAATACCATACAAGGACTTTTTCTATGAATCTCTAGCCACTCTTAACGAGTTCTAGAATAGTTAGGAGCAGAGTTTGAGTTAGCGACTTTGGCCGCTCCCACCATGGTGCAAACCCCGCCCACTTTTAATTTGACCACATTTTGTCAATGGCCTCTGACCCCTCCCCCTTTCTCCGAGTTCCAGAACGTTTTATACAAAGCTGTGGACTTTTGACATCAGTGCCGTCCATTCCGCTGAGAACATTGCCCGTTTTGGGAGTTCGGCTACATTTCATTGGTGGCCCTTGGCCATTATTTTCTTCCATGTTCTAGAACTTTTTTGAGGAGAACAATGGATTTTCGATAGTGGCCCTGTGCAAACCCCTCCATTTTCAGGATTCGACTAATTTTTTCCATAATCGCTTGCTACTTTTTCCGCGCCCTCTACAACATTTCTGAATAGAGTTATGAATTTTTGATCATAACCCCGCCCATCTCAGTGTAAATCTCGCTCACTTTTAGGGTTCGAACATACTACTTCTATAATATCCAAACACCCCCCTCATACCTCCAAACCTCCAAGTCAGTGGGGCATTTGCATTCAGTCTACGGCAGTCAGCCAAAGAGAAGATAACACGGACAAATGCAAATTATTGCTCCACTGACACTTGGTGGTACTGTAATGTCATCTGGAGACCTCAAAGGGGTGCCCCGCAGCGAAGTGGGCGGGGTGACCTACTTTGGACGGGCGCGCGTAAAGACGTTCTCTGACCCGCCCACTTCAGAGCAAACGACGGCCCACCTTACTCATGAACTTGCGATCTGATCGTAGCCCCACCCACTTCGGAGCAGCCCCGCCCACGTTGGATATTTGACCACATTTCTCCTATAGCCTAACCCCCTGTTTTCCGCGTTCTAGAATGTTTCTTGACAAAGATATGCATAGGTTTGAAAATTGTTTTATTTGAATGCACGCTCCGCCCATAGTGAGCAGTCTTGCTAACGTTATGCATGCTCACCATGTATAAGGCCTGGCTCATTTCCACTATATTCTTCTCTGGTCTCCACGCTTTCGTTCAACCGAGTTATGAATCCGAGTAGAAAATACCGCCCTTTTTGAGGACTTCCCGCCCACAACAGGCCCTTCATACGATTGGTTGACCCATTCCTGACCTTTCCTGGTGTCTGGCCTTTCCTCGAGCCGACATAATTGGTTTCGATCTGAACATCCCCCATTCCGGTGCAGGTCCCGCTCCCCGTGCGCGGGTTTTGCTGGGCTCATATGTGCTCTGTTAGTCTTGCCCTAGGCTGCACCCATTCCAGACTTGACCCTATCTCTACAGTTGCTTCTGTAGATGATACCGAAATTTGCGGTGACAAACAGACAGACAGGCAACAATAAACAGACACACCAAACTTGTGGCCTATACAGTAGCGCTCAAAAGGTTTCGACCAAATGCTTCTTCACTCGTACTTTTCAGTTATAACTCTTTTCCTACTGGATCTAATCGAGCGAAATTTCAATATGTGTAGCATTGGTGTAGTGTGAATATTTACCACTATTAACCTGCAATCTGATCATGTTCCGGGCATCCCAAAGTGCTTGAACAAAAAATCAACTGGAAATACGACTGACAGCCTTGCTGGAATTTCTTCCCTTTTTGCCATGTCCAAGGTGTATGAGCGCTAATGCCGAAGCCAAAAGAGAAGATAGACGTACATAAGGTCCGAATAACTGCAGAAGTCACAAACTTGCTTTCAGCACAGTCTACAAACGCCTCAAAATTAGTATGTGGATATGGCTGCATTGCAGATAAGTAGTGTAGGACAGTGTGAAATATGCTTCAGCTAAACATATCAGAATTTCATTTGAGTCGCTCCGCTGGGAAAAAAGTTACGGCAAGTTAAAGTTGGCCGAATACTTTTGAGCGCTACTGTATATAGTAGGTGGTTTATATATAGTAGGTGGTTTATATATAGTAGGGATTGGTTTGTAAATAGTAGGGATTCTTTTGAGAAAGTCTCGTTGGTCCGTTCCGCAAAATGACACGTCCACTTAATAAAACAATAAATTTAACAAGAAATCAACAAAAATGACAAACAAGCAAACAAACTCAGTAATCTAATGACCCCATTCCTTCGCTTCGAATAAGATGGAAGATGCGATCATCCATGCTTGCATGAATACAGTGCGTTTCAGTGGTATACGTTCACACACGCCAACTTAACAAAAGCATTTCTAAGAGAACTCGCCCAATCTAGCAGCACACATCAGTTTCGTGACTCAAAAAAAACAGTGAACAACATCTTTTCAAACAGGAAAGTCAACAAGAAAATTTTTGGAATTATTTTTCTGAATTTCGACCGCTTCACAGTATACGTCCACCCCTTATATATGACTCGAGAACATTTTTCCTAGATTAGCCGGGGTTTATGCCCGTACATAATTGAAGGCGACATGTTTTTTGTGATGCTGCATGGTCTCCGGTCTGCAGAAGAAAAAACCCAGACTCGCGATCTTCACGAGGCCGGACTCAGCAACGACGCATTGCCAATCAATTCGGCAGGACTCACTGCTTGGTTTGCTTCTACCTTAGTGATCCTGAAGCCTACGACAACGGAGATGTCCGGGGACGTCAACGCAAGTTGTCCAACAGAGCTGAACGAGAAATCCGGAGGAGAGCTTCGAACAGCACCAGCAGTGTCAACCAGATCCGTGCAGACTTGAAACTCTGCGTCGAAAACGACCGTTTGGAGAGCTATAAAACACAGCGGCGACATTGTGAGAGAAGTTATGAGGAAGGCGCAACGCCTAGCCGACTCACACAAGATGGCTCGCCTTAATTTTGTTCGAAGAAATTTGACCACGGATTGGAAACAGGTGCAGTAGTGAAGATAGGCGTAACTCGTGCACTGTAAAGCATTTTGAAGTCTTTAGGTAATCTTGTCCGACTAGGAGAAGTTCAACGTGGACGGACTCAATGGAGCAATATGCTATGAGCGTGATGTGAGGAAGGACTCAGTGCAGTTGAGCAGGCACAACTTCGGTGGTGGTTCGCTGATGATGTGTGGAGCCTGCAGTTGGGATAGCAGGCTGGCGCTGGCATTTTTATCCTGCTGAGTACCGCAAGAGTACCAGCAAGTTTCGGAATCCACGTTATTGCCGTTTCTGAGCCGCAGGCGACGACAGAGGCTGGTCTTCCGGCAGGACAATGCAAGTGTCCATGGTAGCAAGTCAACATCCGCATGGTTGCAGCAAAGTTTGTACAGAAAGTTGATGTTATGGAAGGGCCTGCGTGCAATCCTGATCTGAACCCAATGGAGAACCTTTGGAGAATGATTGTGCGACGGGTGTACGAAAAAAAGTAGGTAGATGCCCACCATCGACGAACTGCGAAGCGCGTTCATGGAGGCGTGAAGAAACATCGACCCTTCAGTCCTTAGGAACTTAACCATGAGTGTGAGGTATAGACTCATGGATCTCTCATTCAAACAGGGTGCACCAATTGATTATTGATTTTCATGAAGTACCCTGATGAGTTTGTATCATTAAACTGTTATTTAAAGTGGGACGTATACTATGAAAAGGTTAAAATTCGAAAAAAACATTTATAAAACATTTCTTTGTAATCTTGAAAATCTGAAAACCTATTCCCCGTTGTATTCTAATGCAGCCAATTCCCTAATGCATGCTTCTAATGCGGATCACCCCTCTAAGAAAAGTTTTTGTTGAGATGAGGGGTGGACGTATACCACTGAAACGCACTGAATTATCGAAAAGCCTTCGGTAAAATTGGTGCCATGTTTTGATGATACTTCTTTAAGCTCTTTGATGCCGCGAAACTGGCAGTTATTAACGTTTATCTTCCTAACTATGAATCCCCATTCGTTTTCCATTGAATTGAGATGGGGACACATCGTGCGCCAAGGCAGAAGGGCGAGTTGATGACGCCTAATCCACGCCCGACTGTTTCGTCTGACTTGTATCAGGGCGTTGCATAAAAGCAGAGTTTTGCTGCCATGTAGAAACCAAAAGGAAGGAGTATGCGCCAAGTAACAACCCGATACCCAGAGGAAGTCATATTGTCGGTTTGAAGCACAGTTTCAGTAGTGCTTTCGATATGATTGCTGCCCAAACCATCACGTCGCCTCCCTTGAAGTCTTGGAAAAAAGTGAAACTAAAAAACGGCACTTCCCTATTCGAAACTTGGTGTCGTGTGTGAACTTTGATTAATACTTGTCACAACTTTCAAGCGGAGCCTTCTACAGAAACATTGAGAGTAAGGAGTTTCCGTATAATTCATGTGTGGATGTATATCTATGCGTAACAATGCATTTATGCATACTTTGCATACTTTCACGTATCGGTATTCATGAAAACCGTGAAATATAATCCAAGCGGTGTTACACATGAGATTGCACGGGCCAAAAATAAAACTCAACTCTCAAGTTTCCTATCAATAAAACATAATAGTTTCATTGATCACTTCTACCTTTTCTTTAGAAATAACTCCTGACTATCAGCGTGTTTATCGACTTTTTTGGTAGCAGACTCCTCAGACTTTCTTTTTAAGCAGATATTTGCAACCTGTATTATTCTGCAGAGATCAGATCGGATGACAATAATAAGTAGTTGCATTTGGAGACCATGGTGAGTGCTGTCGAATTTTCCAATCGACATCTAATCTGACTCGATCTTATTATGATATGAATAGCTTCGAAGATCGAAGTTCTATCGTCACTGATTACGCTGCTGACCACTATATGACAACGGAGACTACAAACGTACCAATGAAACTTTGTGGAACTTCACTAGCTGGAGCTGATTAGTGAAAATGAAGCAAGTCTATGAAACGGTCTTATGATCTCGCAGTTTTTTTCTGGAGATTTGTCTTGCGAATCGAAAAAAATCCGAAGTTCCATGGAAATACATGTGCTGTAGCGACTGATCGTTGACTACTAATCGAATCACATTCATAATTCCTGTACGACCTACGAGAAAGTCACAAGTTCGATAATTTGAAAGGTAGAACTATGCCGCGCACCACAATACAACGCGTTGTAGAATGACAGGGCAGCTTTCGAAGTTACGATTACATCGGCTTCCAGAAGCCACCGTTAACCGCAACCACCACAAATAAGACAAGCTTGACAAACATTTTCCTGATCTCACCTGGAATTACTTTTTTGGAACGGTACAAAATGACAGAACACTCCAAAAAGCACGAAAGCCAGAAAAGGTTGCTTTATAAATAATGCAGAGACGCCAGTTTGCTGAATGGCGCCTAACAAATAAAGAGGAATGATGATACACAGTTTGTAACTTCCCACACCAACGACATATGTAGATGTTCAGTCACGAAGGATGGACTGCTTCAGCCCCGAAACGACAATGAACTGTTGACCAATAGTTATGAGAAACCGTTAATACCTGAAAGCCTCCGTTCGATGGATGCATTCACGCGACAAGATTAGTGTCTTGTAAAGAGGTGTTCGACTTCGAGATTTCCTTTGAAGAAGTGAGAGCATATCACTCTCCAGAGATTCTTCATGTTCAACTGACCAAGTGTACAACTCACGAAAACCTTTCCCAATTTTACGCTACTAACAAACCCTACAAGCCATCTCCAAAGCTTCAACAGCATAAAACTGCATCCGCATTAACAAATTGAAGTAAATTCTTCCATAAGAAAGCGACTTTCCTGAGGGAAATTGGTTGAATTCAGTCTCAAGATGATTCGGTCTCGACTGAGACTTCCTATTCTCTCCTCAACTACTTTAGATGCCTCCTGAAGGAGTTCAGCAAGCAAAAGATACAAGGTCGCAGGGGCCATTCGTGAACAGCTGTATAGTGCTGGGTAATCTTTGCGAGCTGATTTCAAGTCTACATTCCAGAGCTGCGAAATATGGAAACAATGTTAGGAGTGTTTCCTCCGTGGTGTAAGGGATTTCGTCGAACATGTAAGCATGTCCGAACATACTGGTCGACGTGCCTAATGGCGCAGTTGGTAGGGCGGTGAATCCGACAAATGTGGTGATAGAATTTGCATAGATGCCTTCGTTCGGCTTTTTATAGAAACTGCTCAAAGGATAGTTTACGATAAAAATTGTTCCTGAGATTTCCCGCTATAATAAATCTGTGGCTCTCCAAGTATAGTACATGGACCGCTCTCTGGCCGAAAAACGGCCAAGAAGGGCGTAATGGGCTCCGAAACCGGTTTGGCCGACACTGACACTCAAAGTGGCGGGTTATGCCGGCCTTGTTATTACTGCACTATTCGCATGACGAGAAGAGCATTACTCTTAAATGAGATACACTCGGACGGTCATCTCGTACAACCCCCCTTCCTTGCTACTTTTTAATTTCTTACATTTCTTGGAATCCAACAATTTTCGCGCTTTCTTCGCCACCCTTGCACTATTCTGCATCGAGGCTTTCATTATTTCACTGAAAACCGACACCTCAAAATTATCGTGAACTGTGTCTGCAGAGTGGATCTGCGCCTTATAACGTTTATTTGCAGCCCTCACACCTTTCAACGGACATCGGACAAGTTTTTTTTAAATGAATTCTTTTCTTTGTTCTAGCCTCGTTCGACCTTGCTCAAGGTGTATAATGAATTACTGCTGCCCACCAAAGCTGTTGTAATGATTGATAAGCACTTCATGATCGCATAAGATATCAGAACACATTCGTTCAGGGCGAAACACAGCGTGAACAGTGTGCGAAGAAAATTGATAAAAACCCCCATTACGTGCGTACCTATCACCGCATCCGTCCAGTTCAAACGAGAAGTAGAATTGTGAAAGCTTAAGACTAATCGTATTGATAACATAGAACCTCTCCGATGATCTCTCTGATGAAACGGGTGATATTGCAGTCACGGAACGAAATTTGCTGTTTACACATAAAAGGTGCAACTTTTTTCAGCCTTCAAAAGGAAAAAGACGATGCTATTCTCACCCGTACTAAAAAAACTATTCCTCACGGGTGAACCACTTTTTACTGGAAATCGTTGTTCTAGACCCCGAAAAGCACAAGGCTCGTCCTCAAGCTATGCTGGAGCTGTTGTCACCGCTACAATTAGACTATAGAGAATTAATGCTTCGACTTCCACGGACTGATTGTAGTTTCTCGTAAATGGCTTATCAATTTGCGTGAATGAAGCGCGCTAATAATTGCTTTCCCCCTAGATAGCAAATAGTAGGACAAGTCTCCTGATCAGAGGGCTTTGCGATGATCCACTAAAGACGTATTTTGCCGCAAAATGATGCTATCACACCGAGTGTAAAAACTAGAACTCTGCGACATTACTCCGTACGAGCGAAAAGAACCTACTAACATCGAAGAAATTTATAATCAGCAAAAATTTCAACTTCACTCAAAAAAAAAAACCTCGAAATTTGGAGAAGAGCAATGCAACACTTATTCTCAAAAAAAAAAAACCTCGAAATTTGGAGAAGAGCAATGCAACACTTATTCAGGAAAGTTGCTCCTCATTTGTCTTGGGCTGAACGAGATTTGCAAGTCATTGGGAGCGTAGCTATTCTGCAAGCATTTAGTAGTCTATGAGATTTTATGAAAAGCGAAACATGTTCACACATCGAAGATGCAAACACTTACACCACGATCGTGACCCCACTGCCCCGAAGCTTCGCAGTCGCTTCACATCGGACACACTAACTCAGAGTATTTATATTAGGTTGATCAAAAAGTTTTGATAGGGATGTTTCAAAGCTCCTGAACTTTTGATCAATATTCGACACCAATGATGTTCCATGGGGCGTTGGTAAAGCATTCTAGAACCTTCTCCGTAATGAGTATTACATAGGCGCGCTTACTCCTTTAGCTTAAATCATGTCAATTTCACGGGATCATGTTTGATACATCATTTCCTATAAGTGGCGCCGCGGCAACGGGGCGACGGCAATCGTTCGCAACACCAACAGCGTACGGGGGATCACCACTTCCATCGCTGCAGTCCATTGCTGGTTCGCTCGCGTCAGGGAATGAAACACAGGCTTCGAAGACAAACCTCGGTCGGGACGCCCCTTCGACGACTCCGTCATCCTCGATCCGGAAGTTAACACCCACAGTCTTGCGACGTGACTCAGGTATGTCCAATGAACAGTTGTCGGTCACTTTCAGGTACTTGGTTGCAGAAAAGTGCTGGCTCGATGGATACCTCATGTCTTGACTGATCACATGCGGTATCCATTTGCCAGTCTCTCCTTCTCCGCCCACATCGAAAGGAGTTTATGGAGGACCAAGTTACTAGAGAAAAAAGTTGGGTTTTCCACGACACTAACAAGCACCGCACCGTCTGGCTCTCGCGAGAAGAACAACCGCTGACGCAAGCCAAATCCGGCTTCCACCCCAGGAAGTTCCTTCCTGGCTGCTTGTGGGATTCAAAAGAAATGCTGTACTACGAAGTGCTCAAGTAATACCACACCGTCACCGCTCCCTATTACACTGGTCAGCAGCAGAAAGTTGCGGAAGATGTCCGAGGAAAGCGGCCTGGACCAACTTTTGCGCACCTTTCCTTTCCCTGACAACGCTAAGCCTCACATTGGCAAAGAGACCGAATTGGAGAAGCTAGGCTGGGACACGTACCACATTCGACCTAATCGCCTGATATTGCCTTCTCAGATTACCACTTGTTCTGACCCCTCAAGGCTTTCTTAGGAAAAACAATTCGTCAACAATTCGTCACCTTGAACAAGTGGTCAGTGAATTCTTGAACTCCCATTCTTCCCAGTTCTGGGAGAAGGAGATCGCTGACCTTTAGGTGGAGAAATGTTTTAACTAACGCTGGTTATTACACTGTTTATTCTTGCATTGTTTGCTAAGTTGTGAAATAAAGAAGAAAGAATCTCCACCTTATCAAAACTTCTTGATCAACATTATATGTTCAATGGAATCTAATGTGCCTCGGGGAAAACGCTTCTGTAGCTTTGTTCTCGGAATAATTCCACATATTCCTGGGAGAAGACCTCTGATCACGGTTGAAAACATGTGACAGTACACTACTCATTGCGATGGCCCCTGTGACCTAGTACCCTTCCCTTGGAGAACGTCCGTTGCGCGCGTCCGTCAAAAGTAGGTCACCCCGCCCAGTTCGCGCGCGGTGCACCCCACTGAGGTTCCAAGATGACATTACAGCACCACCAAGTGTCAGTGGAGCAAACGATTTGCACTCGTCCGTGTTATCTTCTCTTTGGCTGATTACTGTGGACCGAGCGCAATTCGTATGCCCCACTGGCAACTGCGACGTTTGTCAAAGATCGCGGGCTGACTGCCGCATGCGATGGCTGCGACGTGACCTAGTTTCGAGACGAAGCGCACCCCCTTCCCTTTCAGAACGAGCACCACGGGGCTGTACACGAGGTGACCACATCGATAAATTTGCCAGAGAATAGTACCTTTACGTTTTTCTGTTTCAGATTCAGACAATGCAAACTGGATATATATTGCAGCCTTCGAAACCTGACAAAAGTTCCTTTCCGTTTGTCAGCTTCCTTTGCGCATTCTCGGTTCCAAGGGGTGTGGTGCGATTCACGCGCCAATATAATGAGGTCATCGGACAAAACACGCTAAAACATCATTCTTACCATCATAACGGAAGTTATAAGAACTTATAAGTAGAATAAGTAAAGAAATGACCAACTATGCACGTTTACAGATGCATTGCGTTTACTAGAATCGAAAAAATTAAAGTTATTCTCATTTTGAACGTTTGACTAGTAAATTGTTGACCTATGAGGTGAATTCTCAGTTTCGAAGGGGCATTTTCGCCATAGTAAAGAGATTTGCTCTATTCATGGTGAAGCCGTGAACTACTGCAAATTTATTTGGTCCATCTCAACAGGAAGGTACTGAAACGATGCTGCGTGCGCGATGACCTCATTATATTGGCGCGTGAATCGCGCGCCCCCCGGTTCCAAGCGTAGGTTTCTCTAAAGCTCTAGTATAGCCGTAGTAATTGTCAAATAGGGGGGTGGGACCAATATTCGATGAAAGAGAAACAGCTGTTTTAGGACGTGATACAAGCAGACTCTTCGGAGACCGAAGGCCTGCTGCTCACCGGATTTTATTACTTGTTGAAGTCCAAAATGTGAATTACGAACGAAATTCGCGCAGGTGACCACAGCTTCACAACAAACGATCTCATTCAATGCTTAGGAAAATAGTAAGAATAATCTGTCCATTCAAGAGCATAGATTTTTGAAAGGATGGTTACAATGGGATATCGCAAGGGCGCTCTCTTGAGACTGGAACACTGCAATTGAAATTGGTGCCTTAATTTCTATTTTGCTGAACTATCTGAGGATCGGCAACGAATATGGGACGTTACGCTTGATTTCACTATACGATTGATTCAAGGGCAGCACCATCTAATCGGATCTGAAGTTCCACAGAAGAGGGTTTACAATATTTCATACTAATATGTAATCTTTCACCCATTAACGCAAAAAAACTTACCAAAATCGTCTAGTAAAATATTCTCAGGCTTGAGATCGCGATATAATATTCTTTCTTTGTGCAAATGTTGAAGCCCTAGTGTAATTTCGGCCGCATAAAACTGAACGCGTCTTTCGTCGAAGCCTCCAGGCATCAAATTGTACAGATGAAATTTAAGATCACCTAGAATCAAAAGATTATCATTATTATCGGAGCCTCCCGCAACGACAGGTAGTGTTATGGTGGTTCTTTTCAAATTACCTCCGTTCATCAGCGTCAATACAAGGCAAAGCGCATCTTTCGTTTCGTAGGCGTAAGCAAGACTCACCTAAATTACACAAAATAACTCAATTGTACCAATTTCAACTGGGTTAATATTACCAAACACAGAGAAGCTATCGGTAATTTCTCGATGATACACGTCACATTTTGCAGCAAACAAATTTACTCCAATTTCCCATCGATAGTTACTGCAGTGCTGACCAAAAATCTTCCTGCTGTATTGCCACCGAAACAACAAAGGTGGTGGCCGAAAGCTTCCGACCGGTTGATTTCCGTGCAAAAATAAATCAAAACCATCAAGGTGGGCAGTTGCCCGTCTAGAAACCATTGTAACGGAGAAAATCTTCAGGCAGTAACGTAGTGTTTTAGAAGCAGTTGAATTGAGCCCTACTCCTTTAAAACTATTCGTTAATGTTGATAACGAAAGCTCAGTTACACAACCTTCAGAGATTCTCGCTACTCTAAGCTGACACTTGTAGCAACAGAGATGGTCTTGTACGAAATGAACGAGATCAACGATCACTTTCGAAAGACCGAGAACAAGGTGGTAAGTCAAGGGACAACGTCGAATGAGCTGAGTTAGAGAGGTCACACCGAGTAGCTGTCGCACGATGCGGCTCTCCAGTCGTTTTTTATTTGATAAACGGCATCCCGAAAATTCTCAGAGTCAAAGGGAGACGCTTTCGTCTCTCTGATGTAAACGGATACCGACAATTAAGGAAACGGCAATTGCTTGGATATGCGCAATAGCTCGGACATGCTTGGAGAGATGCAGTACAAGGGTTCTGCCTTCCATTGGCCTATTGTGGCACGTGAGTCTCTTTCCATTCAAGTACCACCAATGAAGGCACAGAAGCATTTTTGTGGTATTTGTCCTAGAGATCGCCTGAATACTCGATTATCGTTCCTTATTTATCTCACTGATCTTTGTTTCACCATAGAATTAAGAAGTACTGCATTGCACATAGACAAAAGACAAGGTTACCTTGCAAGAATCGATGGGCTACCACAGGAATTACAAGAACAGTTCTTGGCTATATCAAAATTTTATTGCATTGCGCGACGGATCAAGAATGCAACATCTGCAACTACACAAAAATTTTACCATCTCACCCTGAGGTTTCAGCACTAAAACAGGGGCACAATTTGTTTATTTATTTATTTACTATGCGCCCGAGGACGCGCCACAGTCTGGGAATGCAAGAACTAACGAGACTGCAAAGATGGTAGGTCTACTAGTTCCCGACATCGGTTGCCCGTTTTGTGATTGAAAACATTGAAGGTGCCTCTCGAGATGGTCGAAATGTCCAGAACTGAGAAGGCTTCAGACGCAATTCTCCTTTCAGAAGCTTAAATGCTAAAACAAGATCAGCTTCAACACGTCGATGAAACAGGCTGTTCAAGTTTAGCACAAGAAGTCGAGTCTGATAGTCTGGTAACAATCGGGGGTAATTGTCACTTGGGAACGCTCGATAATATAAGATTCTAGTGAACGATTTCTGAACTGTTTCAATCTTCTGAATGTCTTTAACCAGGTAGGGGCTCTAGACGGGGCTACAGTACTCGACTATGGGGAGCACATACATCTTGTAGAGTCTGATCCAGACGGAGGTTTCTGAATTATGGATATTCCTGAACAGGAGATGCACCAGTTTGAGTCCTTTACTTGAGATTTCGTCTATATGACAGCTCCACTTCAAACCAGCTGATAAATTGACCCCAAGATCTTTGACTTTGATAGATGGTTCAACAGGGGTTCCGTCAGGAAACCGCACATCAAGTCTCACAGCCCCCAGTGAGATGGCATTTCCTACGGTTGACCTTCAATCCCCATCTAGAACACCAGTTACACATATTCTCGACGACCTTGTTCAATCTCTACTAATCCCCGAGTTTCGTCTTTGTCTTGTGCATGAAAAGCTATGGAAACCTTCACATCGTCGGCATAGGCAGCAACATGAAGCCTACTATCTGCTTGGAAGCATGCGACGAGGTCGTGAGTGTATATGAGGAAGAGCAGGGATAGGATCCCACCCTGGGGCACTTCTGAGGTAACTTTCCTGGTTGTTGAGACATGACCGGAAAAGCGGACGTTCATTTTCCAGTCGGTTAGGTAAGATCGGAACCACTGGAGCGACCTACCTCTGACGCCAAAATTTTCAAGCTTTGCCAAAAGACATGGCCTCTGGACAGTATCGAATGCCTTACTTAAATCGAAGTAGACAATGTTTACGTTCAACCCTTGGTTGATGGCTTCAATCCAGGAGTGGGAGCAGTCTATCAGCTGAGTACATGTGGAAGCGCCTGGTAAAAACCCGTGCCGTTCACAAGGACTACATCGAAGTTTAAGCACCCAGTCAGGCATGTTACTGTTAACAATTTTCTCTATGACTTTGAGAGGCGTGGGCAAAATGCTGATAGGGCGGAAATTGGAGATGAGTTTGAAATCCTTTTTCTTGGGAATAGGGATGACAGTCGCATGCTTCCAAACAGAGGGAACTTCTCCTAACAAGGGATAGGTTATATATATATATATATATATATATATAATACATACAATATAATATATATGCTTTGAGTCTTCATACTCATTGGTGGGGTTATATATATATATATATATATATATATATATATATATATATATATATATATATATATATATATATATATATATATATATATATATATATATATATATATATATATATATATATATATATATATATATATATATATATATATATATATATATATATATATATATATATATATATATATATATATATATATATATATATATATATATATATATATATATAACCCCACCAATGAGTATGAAGACACAAAGCAATTCACAGATAATAGATTAAATAGCACAGGCTCTTACATGCGAGTTCGTATTCATTCTATGAGAAGAGAACACGTAATTCCTCACATAACAATGTTTGGAAACTGAGCCATCAAATACAAGCGTACACAGGAAGTAAAGCAGTTTATCACAAGCTGTGTGCAAATGAAGAAAGTCAAGGCCGCTAGCGATTTTTAACAAAACTACCTGTATAGCGTTCCCATCTAAAACATACCACAAAGGGAGAGTTGATTCGTTGAAGTATCTGCTTCTCATTAAGACTCAACGTTTCAGCATGACGCTTTTTCACCCTTTTCTTTTCCAATTTCTTCAAAGCATACATTTTTCCTGACGCACGTACCTATAAGTATGCTATATTTTATCAGTGCTACCTTTAAGAGTATTAAGTAGCCTTCAGTTTAATAACTCGCTAAGTGGGTCTGTTGGTTTAGCTATTTAGTTAATGGCATCCTTAAACAGAAATAGGCATCTCCAACAGCATCCTTCATATTCATTCTTGTCCTTCATTCAAACAATACCTTTACCCATTCTCTTTTCCACTAACCCCAAACCACTGATGAGCCTCAGGGAAAGGTGGAAACGGTGGTTCGTCTGGCGAAGAGGCGAAACGAGCCATCTTTAGTTTGTGTGGTACTATCCTCCTTTTGTTTGTTGCTTCAACCATATCTCATAAAAACTTGCTTAATATAAAGAGGGTCATAGCTCTTATTAAAAATAGGGATTAGCGCTGACAAAAATGGCAGGAAGAGTCAATTTTGGCGCCCCAGCGCTAGTCCTTTCATTTGGAACATGCAGGGAGAGCCACCCCTTGGCAGCAGCCCTGCCAAACCTTCGGGAAGATTCTCTCTGCGTATAGGTTGGACCACTCATGCGCTTAGATCTTAGGTCAAAAAATGCTCAACGCGCGTCTAAGTATTTCATTAAAACAAGTTTCACAAAGGTACGGGGTGGGGCTATCATTTTATGTTAAATCAGTATGTATTTATATTATATATATATATATATTTCGTTTTATATATATTTCTTATATTGTTGTATATTTGTGTTTATATATATTTTTATTTTTTGTGTGTACATATATTATATATATATTATATATATTTATATTGATATTATGTATATTATGTATTTGTTTTTGTATCATTTATATTAAATCAATAATATCGAAGGCTGCATCTGTAAAAGCGAATGCAAGGTGTGTAGTATAACCCTTTGACGACAAGGCGGATTTCGAAGTGACGCGCCTCTGGGACCACGCTCCCCTCCTTTCGCGCGCAAATGGCACCCACCGGTGAGTGGCACTGTCCCAGGAAAAAATCCTTTCTCTGGCTTACTGAACTTAGTAATTAGTAAGAAACAAGAAAGTATGGTAGCACCCAAAATTGGGTGCCAATATCCCATGCGCCAGTCATAGTGGTACCCACCGGTGGGTGCCATTGTCGTCAAAGGGATAACTAATACAGGTAACTATTACATATTGTATCACATGTTACGGGCCTATACATCAATACTTATAAAAAGGCCAACACCAACTGGAAAACATCTGATGTTGTATACTGCCTAACCTGTAATGGTTGTGGAATACAATATGTAGAAATGACTACAAGAAAGCTCGAAGCAAGGATTGGAGAATATCTTAGCAATATATTAACTCACAAATTGCATACACTACTATACAACCATTTCTTCAAATGTGCAAAGAATGATGTCTAATTATAAAAAAACCCTGTCAGACAAAGAGTTGTTTTGGATTAAACTCCTAATGACAGCGTACCCGTTTGGGTTGAATGAAAACACCAAAGGGTATGGTAACATAAGTAATATTGATAACCCTCTCTTGGTCAAATAAAGTAGGAAGCAACAGGGGACTACGCAAAAATAAAAGTAGAAAGAAAAAAACAAACTGATGGAATCCTGGATGAAGTGACTAACAAGGAATCGATGAATTACTAAAAACCAAATGAATATTATAGATTGCTTAAAAGCTTACATAAGGAAGAGATTGACGAAATTCTCAAACTTTCTCAATCCTCTGACTTCCTAAAAACAATCGAGAAAAGTCAAGATTTTTAATTTTCTGTTTAATAGCACATATTCAGCATAATAGTGTGGTAAATGAAAAAGTGAATGCAAAATTTCACAATGTAGTTGTCATTTATGGTTGCAGAATTTACAGTGAAATACCTTTTAATATAATCTTCAATTCGCGCTTCGTTAAAGACATCCTGTTAAGTAACAACAGACAAGTTAAGGAGTTCCTTCTAAAAAGAGTCATATAAAAGTATGATAATACCTTATCTCACAGATTACGCAACTACAATAAGGTCTTCAAAAGTCTAGATGATGCAAAACTTGAATATGCATAAAACAGCTGTGATTGCAATAACGGTTCTCTTCAGAACTAACTTAATGAGGAATTTGGACATGTTATAACGGGGAATTTATTCATTAGTAAAGAAGATAAACTCAGATCTATATTGGAAAAAGGAACAGTGTATAGAATAGACAAGGGTATCACAAAACACGAAGTTAAAAATATCTACATAGACGCTATGCTGAAAGTTATTACGTTATTCAAAAATAACTATGAAGTAAATGATTATCATATAGACACACTTAAAAAACATTTATACTCTTGCTATGACAAATTGGTTAAACCATTGCTAATAAAATCTAACAGCCAGTAAAGGGGAGTGTTTCCCTTATAAGATTGTTGAGCAATATCAAAATGAATATGTATTCTGGCCTTTGGATAAGGCAGGAAATAATTACGGTATAGTTTGTAAGAAGCTTTATTTGAGCATTATGGTGAAGGAAATGGGCATTGAATATAATATTACAAATGATTCTACCTACTACTGTAAAACGCTTCGGCTGTCGTTCTGTCTGTGTGTCTGTCTCTCTGTCTGTCTGTCTGTCCGTGTGTCTGTCTGTCTGTCTGTCTGTCCGTTTGTCTGTCTGTCTGTCTGTCTGTCTGTCCGTTTGTCTGTCTGTCTGTCTGTCTGTCCGTTTGTCTGTCTGTCTGTCTGTCTGTCTGTCTGTCCGTTTGTCTGTCTGTCTGTCTGTCTGTCTGTCTGTCCGTTTGTCTGTCTGTCTGTCCGTTTGTCTGTCTGTCCGTTTGCCTGTCTGTCTGTCCGTTTGTCTGTCTGTCCGTCTGTCTGTCCTGTTGTCTGTCTGTCTGTCTGTCTGTCTGTCTGTCGTTGTCTGTCTGTCTGTCTGTCTGTCCTGTTTGTCTGTCTGTCTGTCTGTCTGTCCGTTTGTCTGTCTGTCTGTCTGTCTGTCCGTTTGTCTGTCTGTCTGTCTGTCTGTCCGTTTGTCTGTCTGTGTCTGCTTTGTCTGTCTGTCTGTCTGTCTGTCTGTCTGTCTGCCTGTCCGTTTGTCTGTCTGTCTGTCTGTCTGTCTGTCTGTCTGTCTGTCTGTCTGTCTGTCTGTCTGTCTGTCCGTTTGTCTGTCTGTCCGTTTGGCTGTCTGTCCGTTTATCTGTTGTCTGTCTGCCTGTGTGTCTGTGTGTCTGTGTGTCTGTGTGTCCGTTTGTCTGTCTGCCCGTTTGTCTGTCTGTCTGTCTGTCTGTCTGCCTGTCCGTTTGTCTGTCTGTCTGTCTGTCTGTCTGTCTGTCTGTCTGTCTGTCTGTCCGTTTGTCTGTCTGTCCGTTTGGCTGTCTGTCCGTTTATCTGTTGTCTGTCTGTCTGTGTGTCTGTGTGTCTGTGTGTCTGTGTGTCTGTCTGTCTGTCTGCCTGCCTGCCTGTCTGTCTGTCTGTCTGTCTGTCTGTCTGTCTGTCTGTCTGTCTGTCTGTCTGTCTGTCTGTCTGTCTGTCTGTCTGTCTGTCTGTCTGTCTGTCTGTCTGTCTGTCTGTCTGTCTGTCTGTCTGTCTGTCTGTCTGTCTGTCTGTCTGTCTGTCTGTCCGTCTGTCGTCTGTCTGTATTTCTCCTTTAGATCTGCTTGGAGATAACGGATCAAACGTGGGATGGGTGGGCCATGTCCCGAGAAGTATAAAGCAGACATCAGCTCTGCGGAGCCCCTCCCACAGTGGGCGTGGCGTGCATCGAAATGAGCTGTACTGAGGACAATGATTTTAAATTCAGTCACAAGACGGCCTCAAGACTGAGGTTCAAAGGTTGCTAGAGGTGTGCATTGGTAAGTTGGATCCAACTGGTGAGACCCACCCCCGATGGGCGGGGCGTTCTCCAAAAATGCAATGCTTTATGAAAACATTTATAACTCGGTTTGGAGAAAGCCATCAGAGCAGAAAAAGGATGATGAAAGTGAAGCATTGTCGAAGGTGTCTCCAGCATATATGATGTCAGCGGAGGCCAGCCCACAATGGGCGGAGCGTGCCTCGAAGCTCGAATCCCTTCTTACATTTATATACGAAAATCCATAACTCCAGTTCCCATGGACCTAGAAAGTCCAAACTTGGTAATACAGAGGCGACAGGATGGGAACACTTATGGTAGGTCGCAGGACCGGACTCCGCCGACGAGGAGCGGGGTTTGGGCGGAAGTTCATAACTCCTGTTCCCATGAACCTAGAAAGTTCAAAGATGGTAAGAATACAGAGGCGACAGGATGGGAACACTTATGGTGGGTGGCAGAACCGGACTCCGCCCACAAGGGACGGGGTTTGTGCGAATAACCTAAATTTAGACCTAGAGCGTTCAAATTTGGTAGGAGTGCAGGCGGCACGATGAGAACACTTATGCTGGGCGGCAGAACCGGACTCCGGCCTCGAGGGCCAGTGGACGGGGTTTGAGTGGAATTTCATAGCTCCTGTTTCCGTGGACCTAGAATGCTCAAGTTTGATGGGTGGTGCAGGCGGGGAGACCATTTTAACACGGGAAGGACGGGAGCCCGGCTTCAGCCGGGCAAGCCGATATATTGTGTACACAGAAGTGTTGCTTTGATAAATTACATGTTTCAAAATCAAGTGTTATCTCTCTATTCTCTCTTCTCTATTACACATCATACACCCTTCTTGAACTGCGTGCCTGTCAGTCTGAATTTTCGTGATCTAGCGAAAACATTCCATGCTTCCCATGAGACAAAAAAATGATGGCCGCTACCGAAGTGTCAGGGAAGAGGCTCAGATGACAAAGGTCTATAGTGAAAATCAGAAGATCATGTGGCTCCGTTCCTTATGGCTAGAGCCTGCGTAGCCGCCTGGTAAGACATATGTCCATAAAAATACTAATTACACTTACGAACTTATTCAATGCAGTCATATATATTCATTGATACTGAAGCACAAATTTCTTTGTGTTCGTAATAAGATTAGTAGCTCCGGAGCTGACCTTCCCACCATTTATGCCCTTCCGAAGTTACATAAGGATCCAGTCAAATTTAGATTCATAACAGAACTCATAACAGCAGTATTAAACCTTTTGCTCTAGAATTACACACTATTTTTAAGTTTATAAAGATGCACTCTATCAATTACGCTGGAGTAATACAAAATAGAAACAGAACTTTCAAAATATTCTGGTCTATAAGTAATATCAATATTAGTGAAGAATCAGTTCTTTTACCCATGACAACGTAAAGCTATGCATTGCTGATTTCACGGATATGTTTAAAAATCAAAACCAACACCTCATTATAAATAATAAGTCGAGGCTGCCTTAAAAAGTTGCTTCAGTAATGCTAACAAGACTATGATAGCAACCAACGGGTACAACGTTTTTCATACAGATGGCACAAATATCAATACTAACGATAGATACGATAAGATTCATGACTTGCTTCTTTATTATTTATTATCTAACAGTTTATGTTTTTGGAAATAATATTTATAAACAGATAAAAGATGTACCACGAGGAGGCAACCTCAGTCCTCTCCTAGCGGATCTGACACTTTCAATAATGGAATGTGATTATTCAAAAGATCAAAGATTCAATAAAAATGGGCTTCTTGACTCCATTCAGATTTATGGACGGTGATTGATAGTAAATAATCAAACTGAATCGGATATTGAAGAGCAACCTTCCTCAATCTTTAATATATAAAGATACACTTGAACTCAAAAAAAAGCACATTTGAGTGAGAGAAATAGTAACTAATTAGACATGAAGCTTAACAACCCGAATCGGACGTTTGCGGTTAAGAAGATGTGGCTCAACCCCAGCTCTAACCATCTTCGTTGCTTACGCACCAACATCGAGCTAGGAAGAAGAGGAGTTGGAAGCGTTTTATATGGATCTGGAGAGGCTCTACAGAGAAGACCACACTTTCTTGAAGGTCATCGTCGGTGACTTCAACGCCAAGATTGGCCCCAGAAGAACGGCTGAAGAGCTTCACATCGGGACTCACGGAGTGGAATGGAATGAGCAGGGTGAAAGGCTGTCCGAGTTTATCATGACGACCCACACCATCCACGGTAACTCGCAGTTCCAGAAGCCCTCCCATTTAAGATGGACATGGGAGTCACCTGGTGGACAGTTCCATAATGAAATACAGGGTGGGCCAAAATTATGGTTACACAGACATCACATCGCAGAAAACGAATGGAAAGCCAGTAGAGCGAACCAATTTCATTAAAGTGTTTATCACTAATTTCTTAACAAAACTGTACATTGAAACTGGGATCTGTTGCTTTCTGCTTTCACCCAACCCCAGAGACGACGAAGAACGGCATTGACAGTGGCACGCAGCTAGGGTTATCGAGTTGGTCCGGGCTTTTTGCTGAGCATTTTCGAGATTATTTCTTCTCTTGTTCGGGCTAAAGGATGCTTTCATCTCAGAGGCTGACCACAATGAGACATTCATAGGATTTAGGTCAGGGTTACAGAGTGGTCACTGATCTAAGGTTATGAAGTCAAAGAACCCCTTTCACGAAATTTCTAGACAGTTTCTGTTCTGCGGTCAGGAGCTTTATCTTGACAATATGACCGGTTCGAATCACCAAAGTGTCCCATTGCGCACGAAGAGATCAAACAGGCCTCCAAACCAACCTTCACTCCATAATTTACAAAAAATAATCGGTGTCTTTGCCTCGGCGGTGATGCTAGCACAGGCCATCACAGAAAGTTAGTGAGCCATTCGCTGTATCACTTACATTTCTTGAAGCTTTATATGAAACTTATCGCTCTACTTATTGAGCACCTTTTTCCGTGTGAATATCTTCTCGTCGGTGAACAGGAATTCCGTTCGACAATTTTTTTCGGACGCGACGGGCAGCTTTTGTTAGCCAACCTTTCTCTTCTCTGTAACCTGCTCGCTGGGGAAATCACTCTCTGATCGTATAAAGGTCTCATTGTGCAAGTGATGCTTCACGATTTTCCGCAGAAAATTTTGTGAGATATCCATTCATTTAGCCGTTTTGGACTCAGAATGAATTTTGCTGCTACGTAGACCTTTGCCCTGCTTCCTTAACACTTCCCCTAAATATAACCACAGATCTCCTTGGTTTACCACTCCTATCTGCAATTGTTCCCAACTCTCGAGAGCGTCTTTTGGTTGAATGCACCACCTGCCTTGTTACGCTAGATCGTCTGTTATTACGTTCAAAATCTGCCAGAGGTTTAGTATCGTTAGAAAGGTAATAACGTAAGCTACAATGTGGATTGGAAGAAATTCAATGAATTGTTATGAACTCAGAAAAAAATTGCTACGAACGTCAGCGCGCTGTAATCATAATTTTGGCCCACCCTGTAGACCACATCATCTTCAATCGGAGATTTTGCCTGACCGACGTCGCTGTTGTTCCGAAGTTCTACACGGGATCAGACCATCGTCTCCTCCGCGCTAGATTCTACTTCTCAGTGCGTGGGGAGAGAGCTATGAAGTTTCGGAAACGAAGCCCCAAGACCTCCATCAACTGGGACCACTTCGCTTCCCTTGCGAGTAAATGGGAAGATTCCGTTATCGACAACATCGATGATGAGTACAACCGGCTCGTCGAACATCTTCACGATAGCGCTAGAAAAGCTGAGAGTCCACAAGTAGCCAAGAGACGACTCTCTTCGAGGACTCTCGAGCTGATACGCCAGCGTGGAATCGCGCGAGCTACAGGCAATTATCAACAAACGTCCGAACTTGCGAAGCAATGCAGAGAAGCGATAAAGGAAGATCTGAAAGAGAGAAGAGCAGCAGTCATGGACGAAGCCGCCAAGGCCGGAAGGAGCATTCGCAAAGCCCGACGGAGCTTCGCCAACTACAAGACCAAGATGACCTCCCTTCGTCGTCCTGACGGAACCGTTATTGCATCCCGGAGGGCAATGGAGAAGGTCATCTACGACTTCCACTCGGATCTCTTCGACAGCCACGTCTACCTGCCTACTCACCATCTTAGGCAAGACGAATATATCGCTTCTTCGGTTCTCCCTTCCGAAATACGACATGCCATCAAGTCGATGAAGAACTGTACAGCGCCCGGTCGAGCAGGCGGAACGAATGCTGGCCGAGTTTGACAATGCTTGTGGAAAGATCGGATTGAGACTGAACTTAACGAAGACGATGTTCATGAAAAACGGTTTGGTACCTGATGCTCCCTTCACGCTAAACGGAAAGAATATCTCCGAATGCTCTAGCTATGTGTATCTAGGTCGGGAAGTCAACATGATGAACGACCTAGCTCCGGAGCTGTGCAGAAGGAAACGCGCTGCGTGGGGAGCATTTAAGAATATCGAGGGAGTAGTGAAGAAGACAAAGAACATCCGGCTCCGCGCTCACCTTTTCGACACTGTTGTTCTTCCTGCTTTGACGTACGCCTCAGAGACTTGGACTCTACGAAAGCAGGATGAGCATGCTGTCAGCGTTGCTCAACGCGCTTTGGAAAGGACGATGCTCGGAATTTCCCTGTACACGCAAGTGCAGAAGGGAATCCGGAGTTCCGAGCTCCGTCAACGAACGAAGATCAGGGATGCCGTTGACCACGCCAAGAAATCGAAGATTAGGTGGGCCGGACACGTTATGCGACATAGTGATGACCGTTGGACCAGGGCGGTTACTGACTGGATCCCTCGGGACATCAAACGAACTCCAGGAAGGCCGCCAACGAGACGGTCAGACTTCTTCACGAAAGCTCTGAACGAAAGGAATGTTGATCCTCGTGTCCCTGGAGCGATTCATTGGACCACTCTGGCTCGTAACAGGGACGAATGGAGACGTTACTGGCGCCCGCTCGAGGAAATCGACGATCAACGGGACGACAGGTGATACAGGTGATTATTATAACCAATGGTAAGATAAGTATAATACCTAACTACATAATTAAACTGATGATTCCAGCTTCAATGCCATCAGATTTCCTCACTGCGATACTAATATTTCCAATACCATTAAAGCCTCTATTATATACACAGAGGCATTGAGAATTGCTAATACATGCTCCAATATGGAAACATTTACCACAAAGTTGAAAGAGATGGTGGAAATTCTATTAAAAAAATGGATACAAAGAAGAATTCGTAATTACAAGTATAATTAGGTGCATATATAGAAATGAATCTATATGTTACAACTTTTCTATTAAGGATAATTTCAATAAAATCGGCTACTTAGTTAATGGCATTCTTGAACAGAGATAGGCATCTCCAATAGTATAATTCATATTCATTCTTGTCCTTGATTCAAACAATACCTTTACCCATTCCCTTTTAAACTAATCCCAATCCTCTAATGATCCTCAGGGGAAGATGGAGGCAGTGGTCCGTCTGGTGAAGGGGCGAGACGAGCCACCTTTAGTTTTTGTGGTTATTTTGTCTTTTTGATGCATAGGCTTATTGTAGTTTTTATATTCCACTGACTTCAATTTGTTACACACGGCTTGTCGGTGGGTTTGTTTGTTTGTGTGTGTGTGTCTGTGTGCGTTTACCTGCCCGTGTGTGTCTGTGCGTGTCTGTACGTGTGGTTATCTGTGTGTGTGTCTCTGTCTGTGTGTGTCTGTGGTGTGTGTCTGTGTGTGTGACTGTGTGCGTCTTGTATGTCTATGTGTGTCTGTGTTTGTGTGTCCGTGTCGTGTGTGTCCGTTGGTATGCCTTGGTGTGTCTGTCTGTATGTCTGTGTCTGTCTATGCGTGTGGTGTGTGGCTGTGTGTGTCTGTACGTGTGTCGTGTCTGTATGTGTGCCTGCGCCTGTGTCTGTGTGTGTCTGTGCGTGTGTCTGTGTCTATGTCTGTGCTTGTGTGTCTGGGTCTGTGTGTGTCTGTGTGTGTTTTGCGTGTCTGCGTTGTTCGTGTGTCTGTTTATGTCTAAGTGTGGGTGTGTCCGTGTGTCTGCGTGTAGGCCTGTGGGTGTGTCTGTCTGTGCGTGTCTGCGTGTGTCTGGTGTGTGGCTGTGTGTGTCTCTCTGTGTGTGCGTGTCTGTGCGTGTGTCTGTGTGCGTCTGTTTGTGCGTGTCTGTCTATGTGTCTGTGGTGTGGTTCTGTGCGTGTGACTGTGTGCGTCTTGTATGTCTGTGTGTTTGTCAGCGTGTCTGTCTGTGTCTGTCTGTGATTGTAAGTCTGTGCGTGTGTTTGCCTGTGTCTATGTGTGTATGCCAGTGTGTCTGTGTGTCAATCTGTGTGTCTGTGGGTGTCTGTCTGTGTGTGCGTCTGTGTGTCTGTGTGTGTGTGTGTGTGTGTCGGTGCGTGTGCTTAACCGATAATGCATACTCCTGTTCCCGTAGATTACAGGACGCAGGATGGGAACACTCATGGCATGCAGCAGGACCAGACTCCACCCATGGAGGCAAGGCGTTCGCGAAATAGATTTTCGTCCGCAAATTCATAACTTCTGTTTACGTGGACCTGGAACGTTCAAATTTGGTAGCAGTACAGGAGGCAGAATGTGAACACTGATGATGTGTGATAGGAGCTGATAACAGTTGAAAGGAGCAGATAGAGAGCTCTAGAATGCAAAAACCGCAAGATCCGTTACCTCCGTGTAACGAAAGGGACCGTGGATATTTAGTGATAAGGATTGATAACAATTGTTAGAAACTAATGGCGGGTCATGGAAGGCGAGAGCCACCATGTTTGTAATCTCCTTCGTGCAAGTAGTGGAACCTTGACATTTTAATAGGTAGGTAGGATGTGAAGTGGTCGTAGGTACCCTTATTCTGTGACAGGAACTGATAACAACTGATAAGAGCTGGTAAGTAGCGCTAGAGAGCAAGAGCCACTCAGTATTCACAATAAAACATTGACTCTTCAATATGTTTCATTCAATTAGACGGGATGGTAGAGTAGGGTGACAAAAGTGGGTGGTAAGGGCAGTGATAGAGTCCCATCAGTCCCACTACCATAAACATATGAGAATTTGTTCATTTCTGGCCATTAGATTGCGACTGCTTCCCAGCGATGTAGGTTTGTGACTCAATGAAGCATCCTCTCTGTGCGAAATCATTTGCGACAAAACAGCCTACCGCCAGTAATGTGGAATTCTAAACTAAGTAATGATATTCCCGTAAAGAAAAAGGTCCATTTATAACGACATCTGGTAATGGTGTTGTCATCACTCGAAATATTTGTGAGTACCACCCCAGCCTAACAGTTGAATCTTTAACGCGCGTTCAGTTTCGAGAAAAAAAGCAGAATATGGAGAATTCGAATTAAAGGCGTTAGCGCAGACTTACACTGAATACCATTTGCAATGTCCTGTTGGTCCCGTGCCAAACTTCGTGTGCAGTATCGCGGCAAGCCGCGAGTTGCGAGGACTTGGGTGAGACGAGAAAAAGTGTATAGTTAGGTATACATTTATGTAGCTTTTATCACTCTCATCATAAACCAGCTGAATTTTTTTGACCCAGAAAAGGCTCCATGCAATCGAAGAACATGACCGTGCAGATGTGCTCTTCCTTGGAATGTCGAAGAAAACACCATACAAAAGTGCCTTGGCTGGCTATGGACTGAGCACGTACGACTGTCACCCCTCAATATAAGGGACGTCAGAATCAGTCCAGCTCGCCAGTCTCAGTCCTAACATTGCCTTTTTTCCTTTCCAGACTATTTTTCTCTTAATCCTGTCGTTTCTAAACGTAATTAATTAATTAATTTAATTACCCATGTTGAGGTACACGTTTCCTACGGTAATAATTAAAGTAGGGACGCAAGTTAAGCGGCTGCCCTCGATATTACGCCAAGGCTAGTCCTTAAATGCAGGGAGGCATTGTTTGTTTCAAAAAAGGAGTGGATAGTTAACCGATTACTAAATTTTGTCAAAGAAAGAGGGAAGCTTGGCTTAGCTGGACGAGCTTATTATAATATGGCTATTATAATGTTCATATTAGGCATAACCTTTTTACATCGCTCTATACAACACTGAAACCAACCAACTGCCTAGAAACAATCTTATATGCTTTATATTTGCTAGATTATCTGATAGAGATGAAATGCAACGTTGCGATGGCATCGAAACTATCAAATATTTCAAAAACCAGGCGGCTACGCACGCTCTCGCGCGCGTTAGGGGCTCTAACCATGAGAGACGGAGCCGCATGAGCTGATTTTCATTGTAAACCTTTATCGGATTTATGAGATCCAAAGCTCGCCTCCTGTGGGCGGAGTCTGGCCCTGCCACCCACCATAAGTGTTTCCATCCTGTCGCCTTACTCCTACAGAGTTTGGACTTTCTAGGTCCACGTGGACAGGAGTTATGAATTTTAGCCTAAACCCCGCCCCTTGTGGGCGGAGCCTGGTTTTACCACCCACAATGAGTTTTCCCACCATGGTGCCTGTACTCCTATCAAGTTTGGACTTTCTAGGTCCACGTGGACAGGAGTTATGAATTTTAGCCTAAACCCCGCCCCTTGTGGGCGGAGCCTGGTTTTACCACCCACAATGAGTTTTCCCACCATGGTGCCTGTACTCCTATCAAGTTTGAACTCTCTAGGTTCATGGGGACAGGAATTATGAATTTTCGCCCAAACTCCGCCCCTTACGGGCGGAGTCTGGTTCTGCCACCAACCGTAAGTTTTCCCACCATGGCGCCTGTACTCCTACCAAGTTTGAACTTTCTAGGTCCATGGGAACTGGAGTTATGGATTTTCGCATATAAATGTAAGAAGGGATGTGAGCTTTGAGACACGCTCCGCCCATTGTGGGCGGGGCTCCGCTGACGTCATTTATGCTGGAGACATCTTCGACAATGCTCCTCACATATCAACTTTTTCCTGATTTGTTGGCTTTCTCCAAACCGAGTTATAAATGTTTTTATAAAGCATTGCATTTCTTGAGAACGCCCCGCCCATCGGGGGTGGGTCTCCCCAGTTCGATCTAACCTACCAACGCAACTTCTAGCCACCTTTAAACCCCAGTTTTGAAGCCGTCTTGTGACTGAATTTGAAATCATGGTCCTCAGTATAGCTCATTCCGATGCACGCCACGCCCACTGTGGGCGGGGCTTCTAGAACTGATGTGTGCTTTATACTTCTCGAGACCTGGCCCACCCATCCCACACTTGACCCGGTCTCTCCAGGCAGATCTAAAGGAGCTAAGGAATTTCGTGACAGACATACAGACAGACAGACAGACAGACAGACAGACAGACAGACAGACAGACAGACAGACAGACAGACAGACAGACAGACAGACAGACAGAGAGACGGACGGACAGACAGACAGACTAAGCGCTTCATAGTAACTAGGATAAAGAACTACTCGACTGTAAAAAGTGAGCTTACCAATCAACTACTTCACATATGCTTCAAATACCACTCCTACTCTCTTGAACTCTTAAATATACTTATGCTCTCAAATAAAATTGTTGCTTTGCGAGAGTACGGTGCTCTTCGGTGGACTGGCTTGTATGCGCGGGGAATCTTGCCGACGAATCACGTTACCTCCTTGGCCCTATACTCGCGCTTTGCTGAAATCGGCAACTACGTCGGAAAGTCTGACTTTAACGAGGACGATCTTTCACCCCATGACAATTGATCTACATCTCTATCTCTGCGCTGCTCTCACATGAAGGGGGTAGTATTAAGCAGACTTTACCGTAAGGTAACGATAAGCGTGAGATGAAACACAAAAAAGTATAGTTGCAACCACTTACCATTTCAGTAAACTTTGGAAATCGAAATCAAAACGCTCCTACTACATATAAATCCTAAAGATTAGAGGTGCTTCGGTGTGGTATGTGGATGCGTAGGTCGGCGTAGGTGTTCGACCGGAGGTTCACATTTTCCGCCACCCTCTGGACGTAAAGCGTGGAAATTCACAAGTGGCACACGCTGCATGGTGGGAACAATAACGGTGGGAGAGTAGAAAATATAACAACCGGCTGAGGCTCATAAAGATCGTAAAAGGCAAAACTCGTGAGAACGGTTGCCCTTCCCCTTTTACGGTGGAGATTTCACACTTTCATGTGTGATGCGTGGTGTGAGGCATCGTAAACTACGCGTAATGAAAGTTGTTGACAACTGGCAGAAGCTGATAATAGGCTACAGAAGTTAAGATTGTTACGTTTTCGGGTAGCAGTGGAACCTCGACACTTCAGTGGATGATGCAAGAAGTGCCAAAATCTCGAAAGGTTGGTCAAAAGGATGGAGAGTAACTTCTAGAGCTGACAATAAATGTTGCTATGCAAAATAACTGGATCACTTCTCCTTCTATCGATAATATTGGAGCCTTGTTACTTCAGTATGTGATGCAGGGTGTGACTGGAGCGCAGTTAAGGAATGCAGAAAATGACAACAGTCGATAAGGGCTGTTACCTCAGAATGTAAGGACCTAACCCCATCAATATTTATGACGTAGCCTACAGGGTGGGCCAGAAGTATGATTACACAGACATCACATCCCTGAAAACGAAGAGAAAGCTAATAAAGAAACCAAATTCAGAAAAAGGTTTACCACTTATCTCCTATCAAAATAGCAAATTGGAACTGGGATTTGTTGCTTTCTGCTCCCATGGCTTTTGCAAGGCTAATTCGAGATCATTTAACTTCTTCTTTGAGCTAACAGATGCTTTCATCCCAAAGGCTGACCAAACTGAGACATCCATGGGATTTAGGTCAGGGCTCACTGACCCAAATCCCATGGAGGGTCAATGATGGTCAATGATGTCTTATGAAGTCAGGGAACCCCTCTTAAGAAACTTCTAGACATTTTCTGATCTGCGGCCAGGAGCTTCATCTTGACAATATGTCCGATTTGAATCGCCAATATGTCCTCCTGCGCACGACGAGATCGAACGGGCCATGAAAACAAAAAAGACGGTGGATAACAGCGTTAGATGATGGCGCTACCCTCAGTCGATCGACAACATTAATTACATTGAAGACCTAGGATCCCTAATATCGTTGTTCAATTAACAAAAAGTTGCTGTGTCAGTAGATCCAAAGCGGGAAGAATTGAGTTCCCGATCGCTTATTACTATTATAAATATTATCATCAAGAGCAATACGTCAAAAAAATCTACTTATATAATCGGCTTAAGTGTGTCTGTTGGTGTGTTTGTGTGTGTGTGTGTGTGTGTGTGTGTGTGTGTGTGTGTGTGTGTGTGTGTGTGTGTGTGTGTGTGTGTGTGTGTGTGTGTGTGTGTGTGTGTGTGTGTGTTTGTGTGTGTTTGTCTGACCGGAAATTCATAACTACTGTCCTACTGAACCTAGAACATTCAAATTTGCAAAGAATACAGATGACAGAATGGGAACACTGATGGTAGGGGGTAGGAGGTGACAACAATTGGAAGGAAGTGATAAGGAGCTTTGAAGAGCAAAAGCCACAGGACCCATATTTCCCTTTGTACTTAAGATGAAGTCTTGACGCCTGGGTAGGTGATGTAGGATGTGACGGGACCGTAAATGATTGGTGACAGGGAATGATAGCAAGTGATAGGGACTGATAAGAAACCATAGAAGGCGAGAGTCACTAGATCTGTAACGCACTTCCTGTTAATAATGGAATCCTGGAATTTTAGTAGGTTATGTAAGATGTAACAGGATCGTAGGTACTCGGTGACGGGATCGAGAATGGTTGGTGCCAGGCCAGTGGGTGTTAAAACTGACAAGGGCTAATGAAAATCCTGCAAAGCGTAGAGAAACTATAATGTTGGCATCAATAGTGGAGCCTTAACAGTTTGGCATGTGTTGTGGAGTATGGCGGGATCGTAGACGATCGATGATAACTGATAACAGCTGATAACGACTGATAAGAGCCCTTATCAACTGAATTCAACTCCTGTGGTATTTACGATGTATTTATGATTACGACTATAATATAGATTACGACCGCTACCCAGCAAGGTTTGTAACTCGGTGGAAGACCAAGGCTTTTTTAGGTATTGATGTCATTTACGTCAAAGCTCATCCGACAGCCAATAGTTTAGGATTCTCAATTAATGATGTAGCCGGATGCACCCGTGGAGGAAAGAAGGTCCAGTGATAAAGACATCTGATAATGGTGGGCATGTGGTGCACGCATTAGCGTGCGCAGCCCAACTGGTCCGTAATAAGGAGTGTAGGCATGAACACATCGAATACCAGTACATTGCTCTGTTTGTGCCGCTCCCCTCTTCTGAGGCACTTTGTGTTCTACACTAACCACAGAAGGAAAATATCAGCCAGCTATATCCAGGGTATTCCAAAATTATGGACGCCGATTTATTGCGATGTATTTGGATCTCCTAAGCTAAGGATAACGTTGTGATCAATATGCACGTTGCTTGCATTGTGTGCAACAACGAACTACATAACTTTCAAGAATATCATTCGTGAACATGGACATATTCTCAAATTCTGTTCCTGAACTCCTCTCAGGTTCATGTTTCCCTCCATTGCGAGTCTTGTTTTCAAGGACACCAGACCGCGATGGCGAACTGGACGGGTTTCCCGACTTACGAGAGATCACAAGGAGGAAGTCAAGAGGATTAAGATCTAGCGAGCAGACGGTCATTCCTTGGTGCTAATGAAGTAAAGAAGCTCGCATCGGCACCACTCTTGGACGAGTGTAGTTCTGTGGGGACCGTCCTGCAGTAAGAATTATGGGCTGTTCAGGTATTAGATAAATGCTTCAGTGTGTCGATCATTGTTTTTTATGTACACGTTTTGGTCGATTTTCGTTAATCAAGGCTAGCCACCTCCTTCCAATGGATCACCTAGGATCACGATCGGCTCGCAATGACTATTTTAACAGTCTTATCCATGAAACACTGGCCTTTCCACCCCTTCCAGCTTTGCCTTCGGTTAACTTTGCTTCTCTGTATCGTTTAATAGCCACCGGTACAGTCACTACTGGAATTAAAACGAATTATACTACGCCTTTCCGCCTCTGCATGCGAACTGCTGCAAGTGGCATTGAATGAGCTCGCCAACCAAAAGATATTGGGAGTTTCATTTCTGTAACTACGCACATTGCAAGAAAAAGGAGTGAAATGAATAAAGTTCATGCCGAATTTTGGCGCTGATAATTTCGGTACGCCCTGTATAGCGATTTATCTGTTACGAAATTCGGTATTACTTGGAGAGCCTGGAGTAGTCAGGTAAAGTCTGGGAAGAATGAGAAACGGCAAAATTAACTAAGCTTATGCCGCCTACGGTCGCAGGACATGAGGTGAGCAGTAGTAAAGGCGAAACTTCCAAATTTGATTTCAGAACAACCCAGACAACGGCAAAAAATGGACAAAGATGACTGAGTCAACCAACGAAGCGAAGGAGACTAAACCGCGGTGGGGAAGCGTTCTCAAGTTCGGCGGCAATTACTCATAATTTCACGAATAGATTCCACTGAAGCGTGGAAAATATGCAAGGTCCAATGTGAAGTTCAAATAGCATGATCCAAGGTGAGCCGGGCATCCTCAAATATAATGGAGCTCCGCCCACGATGAGGTGCGTGCCCTGAGATGGAGAGTTTATTTAACAAAAGTACCCAGCTCTGTTCGAAAAAACTGGAAAAAAGTAGTTAGAGGGTGTGTAGGAAGGGTGCTCAGATTTCCATTAAGGTCGGGATTGAGATCAAACATCCATAACTCTGTTCAAAACAGCACTTTAATCCGGAAACAAGCGGATGGAGGCTGTTGAGAGGGATGGTCAAGCATTCACACTCGGCGGCACAAGCGCAAAAGCAGGCAAAGCAATGGACATGAGGTTGCAACTCTATGCAAAGCGTTCTTTGTTGTGATGCACGCTTCAATCAACTGGTACTGTGATAAGTTACAGTTGAGATCGTGCGTTTCCATATCAATAAGAATATAATTAGCTTCTGGATTTCACGAGAGCTCAGTATTTCTTTCAAGAAAACTGAACAAAACTCACTTGACATGCACACACTTCACCGAATCCACCTTTGCCGAGTATTCTGTATAATCTGAATGTGTGCTTGTCCACTGGCCGTTTCTCCAGCCACTTCCACTGCAGGTAACGATAAAACAGCATTGAATCGAGAAACTGTTTGAATGGCTCATCTGCTAAGTAGGCGCGCACCAACCTTAAAATAATTATCAAGAAATGTACGAACTGAGACACTGCGCAATATCCGCAGCTAGCATGAATGCGCATTCCGAATAAGTATAGTAGGTATTCAAAAGAAACACGTTTACACAAGGCGGTCCGATTTTCTAGAAAAAGACAAAAGAAACCTCCGGCAACTAACTGAGTGGAACCGCTGTTTTGCAGCATTTTGAGAAGGTGTTCAGGAATGAAATTATAAATGTTTCGATAAATCTGGTTGGTTGATACGAAATAACCCAATGACGATCAGTTTCGCTGCTCAGTTCTGATGTAAGCATAGACGATCGTGACTAATCGTGAGTGCCTCTAACCAAGCGGATACTTACATCCATTCGTGGACGGTAATACGGGAGGAGCGCTGATGCCAAGCTTTGAGCTCTAACATCGTTCGTCCCATTTCGCATAGCGATAACTCCGCTTGACGTCTCCAGCCCTTTTCGCAATGTTGCTGCTACGATGAAAATCAGTGAGACGTTGTGGTGACTCACCTGTCTAACAGCTTTTGTATACTTGAAAACAACATTTATAAGCAGCTAAAAGGCGTGCCTCAAATAGGAACCATGGCCTTCTTCTAGAGCATTTACTTTCTTAACACATTAACGACAAGAACGCTTTTCGTTGGCGCGCCCAAGGGACGAGACATTGCATACGCTGGATATTTGCCGACCGTATCCCGGGTCATTGACCGGTATCGTTCGGCAGGATAGACCCTATATTTAGTTTGCTGCAATTACAAAGAATAATCTTCTTGTTGTTTCGTGTACTTTTCGAAGCTCTTTGCTCTTCACTTTTATTGGTGAGCTTTCGGCATATAATGCCTTCGTCAGACCTTAATTTCTTACAATATATTGCTGCATAATACGGTTACAATCAGTTACGATATAAAACACATCGAATCATAACAAGTCAACTGGGAATACTGGGGGGGGGGGGGAAGGGGAATGGACCTGTCGGCGGGGATCTTGAAGGGAAAGTGGACGCCGCTCTCGTTCTGAGGCGACTAAGTGTTATCACGTAATCAGTCTCAGCAGGTCACGCATCTCCTCTTTCGCATTGGTTTCCGGCTTGATGCGGTATATTTCCCGTGCCTCCATGATTTCCCTTTCCAGGGGCCGTACCAAATATCCATTTAAAACCCTCACATCGAAGGATGGAGCGTTTGCTTTCTCATGCCTAAGTGTACGGTGCCTGGAAAAACTGCTGTGTGGATAGGTAGCGGGATAGGCCAACGCTCTTCTATGTTCATCTAGACGAATCTTCAGTGGTCTCGCGGTCTCCCCCACGTACTTTTCTCCACATCCTCCACATTGATTCAAATAAACAGTGCCCTGGAGTTCACAGATCTTCTCAGAAGTGCAGTATCGACAAGACTGCCAGTTTCTCATTCGACTTGTTTTCCGACCTCCCCCTACACTGGAGGATCTCTTAACATCATCCCGAAACTACGAAAAACGGTGCCGCGAACAGCCTTTTTTCGTTACAGGAAGCGCGTCCTAGAACAATTCCGAACAGACTCTTGAATTTGTCTCCAGTCCCGCTAACTTCAGTCAACTCGCATAATTTAGGGATTCGTCCATATTTCCCCTATAGTTTCCATACACTTTTTCCCCGTTCCATCCACTTTTTCCCCCAACGTTTTGAACATAGTTATATACAGTGCTATGATTATAAGGTCACCCTCAATTTTTGCGATTCTGGAGAAAGCAGCCAGAATAGAATTTTTCGGTAAACGTTGGCAGATTCCTCATGACAATGTACCTCCATACTCAAATTTTGGTTGAACACCCTTCACCTCGACTTTTTTATGAATTTTTTAGAGATAGTATCGGTTTTTACACCGTTTCATATTTATAAGGTCACCCTGAGAAAGTGAATGATTTATTTCTGTTGATAGCATATGTGCTATAGTTAATAATCTATAGCTCCACCTCGCTGAAGAGCACCATCAAAGAGCCTGAGTGGCATACTAGAAACTAGGTTTCGGAGATGACAAAATGAAAACCAATTCAACAAAATGAAAACCGAAACTTATGAGAAAACACGAAAGCACTTCAATATTTCGTCATTTTCAAATGACTAATATGCTGGTAATAAGTAGTAGAACCAGACATACTGACTTGTAACAAGCCCTTAGAAAGCACTGCAAATGTGCAGCGTTAGTCTAGGCAAGAAGTCTACGAGTGAATATACTGCCAACTGAGTATCCTTCTTTCTTCAAAACGAACAAATTCATCTACCACATCCCTAGCTCTTATTCATACTCAACGTCTTCCCAGCTTCTCTCATGATTGATCGATAATACTCAGGGAGCTGAGCGAAATGGCAACTGTGTTGAGGGTTCTTCAGAAACAACTCTACACAGCAGAGGAGCGATGCATTCGGCAGTTGTTCTCCTGAAGGACATAATCGTGCAAGCATATAGCAATGCATACAAACAAGCCCACCCCCAAAGATTCCCTTATGCACGCTCGCATACATAACTGGTTGGACCGCGTCAAGCGGCACTAATTCTTTCGTGGAAAACGCAGCTAACAAATAACCTATTCTCCATAGTTCATCACATTTCCACTTTGAAATGGAAGGACTCCCACAAAAGCGTCACTCATGCTTAACGCTATCGCCGCCACGTATCGTCAGCTTACTGTAGTCACCATAGATGGCGTTGGAGAAAAGAGAGGATGTCTGAAACATGTATGCGCAAGCAAATTCTACACGGATCTTGTCACTGTATCAGAAACCATAAACTTCTTCACAGGATGCCTTCACGCCAATCATCCGCTTGCTGGCAGACGATGACATGCAATGAAATTGGAAGGTATAGATTTCACTGGAAACAACATTTCCTAGCGAACGTTCGAAGCTATGATACTCGATCACAGTGCGACAAGCATAGAATTTTCCAGGAATCAGGAAATCTGTACAGAGTGTTACCCACAGCTTTCACCTCACAACCCAAATCTCCGAAAACACAAAAGAACCAAAATCAGTGTTGTAAATGTATTAAGCTATGTAAATCGGTTTTCTCAGTACAGGCACAGGACGGAATCGACAAGCTGCCAGAGCGTTGGCGTCGAGCAGTTGATGGTGATGGTGTATACCCCCAATCTTCAGGCGGGATCGCTATTGAGATAAAGGATAAAGGATAAAGTTTTTGGCGTTAATCAATCTCGTCTGAGGGATGCGCCCCCGCACTCGACTTCCATTCAGAATCGTAGTGGCGTAATGAGTGCGTATGTGGCCTATACAATGACTTGCGGTGGCCAGCCGATGTACAAGTCAGTGCTTTTATCCTCCCAGACGAGTCTGGTACCAATTCACCGACCCCGGAGGGATGGAAGGCTTGGTTGGCCTAGGCGGGTATCGATCCGGGATTCGAACCCCTGACCGTGCGTGTGATGTAGTGCGCCACTTGCCACTACACCACCTCCGCCTCTCGCTATTGAGATATTTACAAAAAAGTCGGTGGAAAGATCTTATGCATCAACCTAATACTTCTGACCGTTACATTTCCTTTTCCAGGTGGATAGAAACGGACCAGGATGACGTCGTTCCATTAAGAGCTTGTTCACAACTTTAACTTGCGAAAAAGTGCAGTCGAAGCAGAAATTGTATTAGGAAAGTGCGATATCGGACTTAGCAATTGGACCTAACGGTTTGAAAATAATATTATACAATTTACGAGTGTTACAACCAACCAAGCCACAAAAGTTTGGCAACGAAGATCACTAGGAATGCGAGCTTTTGTGTATGGAGATCCAGCTACCTCAAACAGAGATATACCACATTAGCTAGAAGTCGATAGATCAATTCATGTTAACAAGCAAAGGGAGCACGCTAGAAGCAGATCGCTGTGAGCTATGTGGGAAAAGTGTCGTTTCACTATTCATCGCTTACTTGGCTGCCAGATGTCGCCCCCCCCCCCCAAATTTTCTCTCCGTTTACCGGCATGCTGGTAGTATGGCTCACACTTCTCAACTTACTAGTCCTATCAAGGTGGGTCGACAAGTGCACACAACCTCTGTTCCAACTTAGACCGGGTACTTACGCGCTAGGTACGCGCTCAGCTTAATGGGGCACCTACTCGGGCCCACCCCGGAATAGCTTCGGCTAGTTGCATTTGCCCAACTGACCCACCTTAATGCTCCTTAAATTGATTATTAACCTGTTCTTTACCTACTGCTTAATCATATCTCCTTTTTGAGGGTACTTGGGGGACGTGGGATTCACGCGTGACTTCGCGCACGCAGCACGCGACGCGCCACGCGGCAGATTATGTACGTGTTTCAATGCGATCGCTCCAGTACCCTTTAGTTGAGAAGGGACAAATGAGATGTGCACTAGTGTATGGCTTCACCATGAAGTAGTGCAAATCTCTTTACTATGGCATTAAAGGCACCGTTCGCAATGATTCAATGGGCGGGTGTGTCGATGACGTGTCCGCCTCTCATTCGACGCCACGTCAGACTGTCTGACGTGACATTGAATGAGAGGTGGACACGTCATCGACACACCCGCCCATTGAGTCATCGCGAACGGTGCCTTTAATGCTCCTCCGAGGTTTAGAATTTACTCCAAAGGTCAACAATTTACGTGGTTAACATTCAAAACAAGAGTAACTTTAAAATGTTCTGATTCTAAAAAATGCAATCCTTCTGTAAATGTGCGCAGTTGGTAATTTTTTACTTACCTTTTATAAGACCAGGCGGCTACGCACGCTATTGTGTGCGATAGCGACTCTAGTCATGAGGGACGGAGCCACATGAGCTTCTGATTTTCATTATAGACCTTTATCAACTGAGCCTCTTCCCTGACACTTCTGTAGTGGCCATCATTTTTTGGGATGTGAAATGGGGCTCTGTGTGGACACGAAGAGTACTCCGATGTATCCAAGTCAAATACCTCTGCAGTCCATGTTGTCGAAGAAACTCTACGTTGTTTAGGCCGTGTGTGGCCATGGACACTAACTTTTAAAGGACAGCCCCTTTGGATAGCTGTAGGGTTTTACACGTCTCTACAGGATATGCACCTGTGTGGCCGGGGTTACTGCAGAAATTATTCCATGAGGCCTGAACCTAATGTAGTGCATTTGCTCTTGTATATAAGGGACTACTGTGTGTGGAACCACGGATACTATCTTTTAGAAAATTTTCAGCCTTATTTTGAAAGAGTTCAGCGGTATCCCCTAGTTGTACACCTATGTGGTCAGGGTTAGCGTGAAGGACATGTATAAATTTTTGATCTCAGCTCCGCCCCCCCCCCCCTCTTTGCAAACCCCACCCACTTCAAACGTCGAACCACATTACTTCTATTACTCCCTGACACCTTTTTTCCCGCGTTCTAAACACATCTGAAGAAACTTAATAATTTTAATGTAACCCACTTTAGTGCCAATCCCGCCCACTTGTGGAATCTGACCACATTTGCCCCACCACATTTTACCCCTTTTTCCCGCATCCTACAACGTTTCTAAATAGTCATAAATTTTTGACCTAAGCCTCGCCCACTTTAGTGCAAACCCCGCACACTTTTGGGATTTGACCACATTCGTTCTTCTACACCTTAACACCTTCTTGCCGCATCCCAGAAAGTTCTGAATATAGTTATAAATTTTTATCTGAGCCCCGCCCACTTTAATACCAACCCCCGCACTTCTGAGATTTGACCACGTTCGTTCTTTTACACCTTAACGCTTTTTGCCGCATCCCAGAACGTTTCTAAACAGAGTTACAAATTTTTGATCTAAGCCCCGCCCACTTTGGTGCCAGCCCCGCCCACTTCGAGGGCTTGGCCACTTTTGATCCATGACCTCCAACCACTTTTCTCCGCATTCTAAAACGTTTCCAGACAAAGTTGCATTCATTTGTGAAAAGTGGCTTGCATCTCAACGCACGCCCCGCCCATCGTGTGCGGGGCTTTGCTAAGCTTACGCATGTCCAGCACGCATAAGGCCCCGCTCACTTTTTTCCTGGCCTCTGCGCCTTGATTGAATCGAGTTACGAATACATCTGAAAAAGTACTGGCCATTTCGAGAAAGCTCCGCCCACAGCACGTGGATCTCCCCCGTCTGATTTGTTGGCCCAATACTCACCTTTGAACATTTTCCCCGGTGTCTGGACATTTTTGAAGCCAAAATAAGGCGTTTGGCTATTCGCACCACCCATTCCAGCACTTGCCCCCTGTGGGCGGGGCTCCGCTGAGCACATATGTGCTCTATTAATCTTATCTCAGTCTCCAATCTCCACCTATCCCGAACTTGTCCCGACCTCTAAACTTGTTTCTCAGGTAATACTGAATTTCGCGATGAACATACAAACATACATACAGTAGCGCTCAAAAGTATTCGGCGAAATGCTTTTTCAGTTATAATTTCTAGTCATAACTCCTTTCCTACTGGATCTAATCAAGCGAAATTTCAATATGTGTAACATTGGTGTAGTTTGAACATTTACCACTATTGACCTCCAATCTGATCATGTTCCAGATATCCAAAAATGCCCAGACGAAAAATCAACTGAAAATACGAATGGTGCTCCTTCTAGGAGTCCTTTCCTTTTTGCCATGTTTTAAGTGTACGAGCGCTAATTTCGAACCCAGAAGAAAAGAAAAACGTACATACGGTCGGGATAACTGCAGACGTCACAAACTTGCTTTCAGCACAGTCTACAAACGCCTCCCCATTAGTATGTGGATATGGCTGCTTTGCAGTCAAGCAGTGTTGGACAGTGTGAAATATGCTCCAGCTAAATATATCAAAATTTCATGTGATTCGCTCCACTGGGAAAAAAGTTACGGCAAGTTAAAGTTGGCCGAATACTTTTGAGCGCTACTGTACATGCATACATACATACAGATAGACACACCAAACTTTTGGAATATATATATAGAAAGGATTCTATTTCTATTTCTCATCATGATTGTTGGCATGATGTTATGCGCGTCTCGTCCATGGCACTGCGCCGCCATAGGCCTTGCCCTTTACGCGAGAAGACCTCGTCACGCGTGAATCACACCACACCCGGCTACTGGCGACATCTGACGGTCGGCAATTTGAATTTGAACTTCTCCGTGTCAGTGCTTATTGTATCGCTACACCATGGCGTTCTGCTTTTTTAGACTGCTTGCTCTGAGGACTTCTTACCCTTATTACTTTGAGTTGCCCTACTGGTACTCACCTCTAATCAGGTCGAGTTCCTGTTCGTTGTTTAGTTCCCTCCTTTTCTTGTGGACCTCGGTCTGTCCTGTTTCGTTCTGTTTGTTGTGTTCTGTTGCAGTTTTTCATTTTATACTAGTTTCTTCTCGATGCCGATGACGCACATTTGCGTGCGTAATAGACAAATGAATAGGCCACATGCAAATCATCTCTCACCGTAAAAATACGGTACTTGTCATGAAGCCCACGACTTCTTTTACGCAAGGACTGTCACTACACCGCATGCGCATTATTCGACGCGGCGCGTCGCTTGCATCAATTGCCACATACCATTGGGCGCCGCGGGGTGTGCACCCAACATCTCTACCATTCACACCTTGAAGGTGATATCGCTCGGTCGGCACGTCTTCTAGCGCAACGTCGTCTCCGCAACTTCCGTCGTAATCCAGCTTCGCCGACAAGTGGGCAACAACACGCAGGCACCAATACCACCGCACTGCCAGGGATAGATGGAAGGAGAGGCTCCGCTGTGTGAATAGAACTAAGGAAGGAGGTAGCGCTGCTAGCTGTCGCCGGACAGCTGAGGTCACCTGCAGCTCTGGGAGGACGCACGCACCAAGGAGCTTCAAGGATTAGCGAAGGAACTCAGGCCCGCGGAGGCATTCGGTCCACGCATGGCACACGTCCGCGGACTCTGTTGCAGTTTCCTTCCCGGAGGGGAGCGGGTGCCCAAATCCCCTAGTGACGCAGGAGCTTGCCCGTAGGATTTACTTCCGTTTATTTGTTTATGAAGATAAATCTGACAGCCTTTGTTTTGTTCTTTTGTAATAGTTTAATGGGCAAGATCCATACGTATCGCATACTCGTTGGCATCGCAGTCGTCTGTAGTTCAATACTTATTTAGATAAAGGTTTATTCTTTAACCAACCGGGCCGCCCGGCTAACGCCGGGCTTCCCTCCTTCTTACGGGCTCGCCCGGCTACGCCGGGCGCTCCTCCTTCCTGTGAGAAATTTGCTATGCGTAAATAACACTTCGGATTCTCTTTTTTCTTTGGATGCTCTACATCCTCAGTATTAGCTCCGAATTAAGAGCGATTTTTTCTGTAAGCCATCTTCGCTGTGTCCGAATAGAACACCGCATAATATCACAAAGGCGCTTATTCAAGGAAAGAAAAGTATCCAGAGACTTCATCGCGGCTGAGTCTACTATGTTAGCTACAATCATATTCCCAGCCAACTCCCTGTGCCTCATAGTTTCAACGGACTGGGTCCGAACTAACAGTATTTATTCACGCCCAGCCTTTTGGGGCGGAATTCAGTCTTGCAACCTATCATCAGTGTATCCTGCCTCCTGTATTCCTAGTTTGGTCGGTCTAGGTCCATTTTGACATTTCTCTGCAAGCCCCGCCCCCAGGAGGAGCTATGATTTTCCGCTCAAACCCCACCCGTTGTAGGCGGAGTCCGGCCCTGCCACCGACCATAAGTGTTAACATCCTGCCGCCTGTATTTCTACCAAATTTGAACGCTCTAGGCCCAAGTTCACGTTTTGCACACAAACCCCGCCCCTTCTGGGCGGAGTCTGGCTTCGCCACACACCATAAGTGTTCTCATCATCCCTCCTGTTCTCCTCCTAAATTTGAACGCTCTAGGTCCACGGGGAGTGCAGTTATGATTTGCCGCACAAACCCCGCCCCCCGTGGGCGGAGTCCGGCCCCGCCACCCGCCATAGGTGTTCTCATTATGCTGCCTGTTCTCCTACCAAATTTGAACGCTCTAGGTCCACGGGGACTGCAGTTATGATTTGCCGCACAAACCCCGCCCCCCGTGGGCGGAGTCCGGCCCCGCCACCCGCCATAGGTGTTCTCATTATGCTGCCTGTTCTCCTACCAAATTTGAACGCTCTAGGTCCACGGGGACTGCAGTTATGATTTTCCGCACAAACCCCGCCCCCTGTGGGTGGAGTCCGGCCCCACCACCCACCGTAAGTGTTCTCATCATGCCGCCTGTTCTCCTACCAAATTTGAACGCTCTAGGTCCATAGGGACAGGAGTTATGAATTTCCGGTCAAACACATACACACACACACACATACAGGGTGCGCCATAAATATGGTAACAAAAATATTGGCCTCCAGAAACCGCAGTTCATGTTGACATATGATCAATTTTTGTGAATTATTTACTGTGCATCACATCTACAAAACGAACACACCGTCATCTTATAAAACCATTTCCTGTACTAATTATAGCTCGAAGACGCTCCGGCTACTCATCGACAGTGGCACGCTGAGTTTTTTGGAAAATTCCAGTCTGGGCTTCTTTCACTGATTTCTTAGGAAAAGCAACAGTGGTTCATTTTGAAGCGCAGGCTTTCCTCTCCAGCATGGACTATATAAAGCGACCCATCACATTGTGGTCCAGGAAATTCGTAAAAGGATTGGAAGGTAGGGTATGGTCGCGAACATTTCCTCAGCACCAGTCTTGATCTTTTCCCGTTCGTGAGCAAGTGCGTCGCAGTTATCAAGTCGTACCCCCCGGAAAATCTTCGGGCCTCAGCTGCATCTTTCCAGAAAAACCCTTCCTAAGAGGTTCGGATTAGGTTTTTTACTTTTCTTGACCAAAATTTGCTGTATCGTTGTTATGGTAGAGATTCTAGCCCAAACTATCATAAAAGAGAGAAAATGGATATGAGAGACGATCTGACTTTTCTCAGCTGCTTCAGCACTCGTAGTATGAAATATACGTACACTCTGAAATCTCAACGTTTCTTCCTCGTTAAACACTCTTTAGTCAGAAAAAAAGTGTGTCGAAGCGCGTGCCGCGGCCAAGTAACACCTAGAAAATGTACTTTCTATTCAGCTTCTTCTCGTCAAAATGCCTATGGAGCTTTCGAATCCTATTTGGATACAATTCTTTTCACTCTGGGTATACGCTTTCCATCGGAGTAGAACATACAAGCAAATCAGCAGTCATTTTTCTCGTGTTTCTGCAGGTTCTGCATCATACTCCTTTCCAGGAAATTGTATTCGGAAAAAGGGTCGTATAAGAGACAAGATGGCCATTTCGAGGTTTGTCTTCGACCTGTCTACGCTATTCGATTCAAGAGGCTGTCATGTGGGAAATGTTGAAACGAGGAACGACCCCGGAAAAGGACTCACCAAGTGCGCGCAAAAACGGAAGGGTTGGTGGATGACTGCGAGGCTTCACCATTTTTCGAAATCTGACGAGTTGAGAATACCAAAGTAGATATGTGGGCTAAGGTATATCATGAACATAAGGGGAGGTGCAGTTTTGGAGAAACTCTCCAAACAAGGAATTTACGCACGTCCGAAAAGCTGTTACCATATTTATGGCGCACCCTGTACACACACATACACACATACACACACATACACACACAGACACACAGACACACAGACACACAGACACACAGACAGACAGACAGACAGACAGACAAACAGACAGACAGACAAACAGACAGACAGACAGACAGACAGACAGACAGACAGACAGACAGGCAGACAGACAGACAGACACACAGACACACAGACAGAGACAGACAGATAGACAGACATACACACAGACACACAGATATACAGACAGACACACAGACACACAGACACACAGACGCATAGACACACAGACACACAGACACACAGACACACACACAGACAGACAGACAGACAGACAGACAGACAGACAGACCGACAGACAGACAGACAGATAGACGGACAGACAGACAGACAGACAGACAGACAGACAGACAGACAGACAGACAGACAAACCAACAGACACACTTAGCGCGTTATATATAGTAGGATAATATAACTGGCACTTACTCGCCCAGCGAAGGGGAGGTGGTCGTTCGGCGCGGCCCCTCGCACCCAACTTGCCATTGGGGCAAATAGACTCATAATTACCTTCTTAGCACCGCCCATTCGACTCGGTTTGTGAACTGGGCAACTCGTCCAGCTGATTCAACCTCCTGACAATGCTACTCAGCCTATCCATTGCTCATCCAGCTGATAGACGCCTGATCGATAACGCCGCTATGATTAGACGCCGAATTGACCTACCTGTATCCTGTCTATTTCTACCGCAAATTCGGCTATTTTTTCACCCAATTTTCTGCTTCTCGAGATTTTTGAACCCCATTTCAAGTGAATACTGCTAAGTTATAATGAAGTGCAAGTATCATGGTCGTTTTGGAGCCTGATACTTACCACTTCAAAGTAATTTGCAGGTACAATATTATGTGGTAAGTGTTTTATCATTTCTTCTTTGAAAAACAATTCGTTTATCGTAATATTTATTTCCATCATTTACTTTATTGTCATGCACATTATTAGATAGTCTTTCCGGACACATATCTCGACATATAGCGTTTACAATACCCCCTCCTTTGATATTAATTACTCAGTGTAATTCGCTGCTTACGCCTTCTTTTGAAAGTCTTGATCTTTTGCTCTCGTTTTTGAAAGTGAATACCCTATGAAGACTCAAATGTTAGGCAAACAGTGCCTCCGGCGGTACTCACAAATGTTTCGAGTGGTGATAACACCATTATCAGATGTCACTATCAATGGGCCCTTCTTTTTACGGAGACATCATTTATTGAGAATTCCAGATTATTGGTTGTCGGTTAAGTTTTGTCGCATATGTTATCGACCAAAGAGAATCCATCATCGAGTTCCCTTCCCTGGTCAGTTACATTTACTGCAGAAAAATTCGGCAAAGTACATACTTGTAAGCTTCAGCAAAAATGTCGGTTCGAGGCTCTTCGTCTTGTGCAGCAGAATCAGCGGCAGCAATGATAGACGATAAGGTTTTTTCTGGTAAGAACGAACACCATTGATCATAACAACATTGAGAGGACTAAAAACAGTATAGCTTCAGGTGTTACAAATAAAGACAGGAAAATTCGATGCTTACAGAAGGAGTATCACTACTAGGTGCAAGAAGGCAAACGATAGATCTGGCCAATTCTCGTCTACATTTGCCGTCATCATCGGAAGTCTCATATTCCTCAACCTAAAATACTCAGGGCTACACCGGATGATTCAAGTAGGTCACAAAGAAATCTCATAAATGAAACCTTGTTCAAAAAGAGGCAGGCCTGAAAATACTGGTGGTTAGTCGATTCGCAGAACTCTCGAAACAACAGTTTTCCTATTGGCTGACGTTCAACAATATATGGATAACTATAACAAGCACGAATTAAAGGACAAAAGAAAAGACTAACTAGTGGAGGGAAATTCCCATGGAACTTTCAATAGTGGCCTAGGTATCTATACAGAATATGAAGTGCTCTTTACAAATTTAGAGATTAAAGCTGCCAAATGAGACTGGGAAAGTTGTGAGCGCTCCACGTTTGCTTGATCAAACCATAAAGAGATAGTGCCAACTGAAATGCGCAAGTGGCCCGCAACGGCTACAAGGGTTGCCGTTGCGTAGTGGTAGTGCTCTCCCTCTTAAGGGGACGGAGAAGGTTCCTCCCTCAGTGCCAGCTTTTGCATTACGTGCTTTCTTTCGAATAAAAGCTCTCAAAACCGTTTTTTAGTACTTTTTATTACAAAGTCAAGTTAGCGCTTCGTTTTGGCTACTCCGCACTGATTTAGAAAACGTTCTCCACGTCATTTCTGTATAGCTCTTTCGAACCGTCTTGAAAGCGAAAAATCTCAGTATCGATGGAACAACCCAAAAAATGTGCTTATTCTACTATTTGCTCTCAAATCGATTGCGTGTTTTGTACACGGTTATAGAGAGAGCAGTACAGGGCGCGTAATTTTCGAACAGTATATTTGCTTTACACATTTATAGAATGTTCAATCATCAATGCAGTTTTCATGCGTAACTGTTTTAAGGTGATTCCTCCCTAGAATGGTTGAGCTGGAAAATGAGAAAGACTTATAGAATTCACGTGAAGACCAATCTGCCTTATATAAGCACAACGAGCGTCAGTGAAAGGCAAGAAGAGGTAGAAATATCAATGTTCAAATGTCATATCTTCAGTGCATATCAGAAAATATTATTGAATCCTCTACCGGAGAGAAAGCACGCATGGAAAAATCAGAATTGGGGCGAGGAGCAACCCCATATCACTCGAAACAGATACGTGTAAAAAACTCCGGTACTATTCCACTATTACAACCCCAAAAACTCAAAATTTTAATTTTCGATGAAACTTCGCCTATAGGGGTAATCCGATGCCCTGATAACGAATATGACCTTCACTTTTGGCGCTGGCGCCATTTGACGCCAATTGGCACCAATTTGGCGCCATGTGTGTTTTCACCAAATTTGCTGAAAACATGCGTTTAGGGATTATTTGAGGTCCTGGTAACGAATATAACATCCATTTTAGGCGCTGAGGCTATTTGGCGCGACGACAAGGCATACAGGTTGTGGGGGAGACGATGTGGCTCAATAAAAGTTTTATTCGTTGTCTGAGGACACAGAAATGGATGTTATATTCGTTATCAGGACCTCAAATAACCCCTAAACGCAAGTTTTCGGCAAATTTGGTGAAAACACCCTTGGCGCCAAATTGGCGCCAAATGGCGCCAGCGCCAAAAATGAAGGTCATATTCGTTATCAGGGCATCGGATTACCCCTATAGGCGAAGTTTCATCGAAAATTAAAATTTTGAGTTTTTGGGGTTGTAATAGTGGAATAGTACCAAAACTCCAACTGATGAAACAATACGTGAGCGAAGCAGATATGTTGTTCACAAAGGCGAGCTTATACATGTTGTCTTTCTAGAACCGTGGACATAACAGTGTTTTAAGGCCAAATTAACACAAACATGTTTCCTCTACACATTTCAATGTTTCATCGATGTTGAGCTTTTCTCATGTATCTATTTCCCAAGATCATTCCACTTGGGTGTGTGTGTTTCAATATTGAAGCTAAAAGAGTTACAGCAATAACATGTAGAGAATTTTTTGAAACGAGTGCGGTGACAGTTACGAAAAATGGGCTTCGAGAGCTTTTATGCGAAAGAAAGCATGTTTTGCAAAAACGGGTGCGACGGCGGGGAGGAATCGTCGGCCCGAAGAAGGAGAGCACTGCAACCATGTAACGGCGACCCTTGCTGCCATTGCGGGCAACTGCGCTTTTCAATTGGCACTAACTCTCCATGCTTTCAGCAAGCAATTGAGTGCTTACAACTTCGGCAGACTCGTTTGGCAGTTTTAAACTGTAAATCTGTAAACAGTACTCAAAACTCTTTCTACTATATACCTAGGTCGTTACTAGCAAAACTTCAATACTTCCGAGGAAGCGGAGACGTCTATTCATCAAATCTCAGAGCGGCCGAATGTAAATGTGAGAGAGCGAATCGGGTTCCTATGAACGCAACAAAATCGACTGGACCGTTCTACCACTGCGAGTTAGCACACAATATCAGAAGCTAACGAAGAAGAATGGATGTTATGGGTGGCTTAGATGCGCTGTGTTCTATCACAACTCATATAGTGTGAAGTATAATAGGTGAAGTTAGGTGAAGTTTCCTATCGATCAGCGTTTGAACGAAGAAAGCAGCTCAGGCAGTTTGGCAGCAGGAATGAAGATTTTGGCAACACTCATGAATATGAGCTGCTGTAGCGCTCAAAATCTCCGGCGAAGTGCATATTCAGTTGTACTTTTCAGTCGTTACTCCTTTCCTACTTGAAGTAATCATGTGAAATTTCAATATGTGTAGCATGGTTGTATTGTAAATATTTATCCATTATTATTATCAGAGATCGCACTCAATCAAATCAAAAAATCAAATCCATAGACACAATAACCACGGAGGCACGCCCACCACGACATTTACAAGACCAATACTTGCAGGCTTACGCTCGCTACAAGAATAGCATGAAAAGAAACATCATGGACTACTTGAACTCGGTTCCTTTAAATTTGCCGGATGCGTCATTTTTCTGCCCTCGTCTGGCGTACTGCCGTTTGATGTGTTCCTTGAGTGTTGTGCTCGCCTGTTCAATGGGACCCCCACCACCACCGCCGTAGGCTTCACCCGGCGTGTTTTTCTCTGCGCTCTAGCCTCTTGCTGTTAGGGACGCAGAGAAAGTTCAAGTAGTCACGTAACCGGGACCGAGGGTGCTACCTATTTACACACGGGTAGCAGTCTGCACTTGCGTATTAATAGCAGCTACCGTAACCCTACGCTTACTTTTATTCAGTTTTGAGGACTGGTTGTTATGTTGTTTTTATGCGTTTGAGGACTTGTAATGGTCGATCAGCTCAACTCTTCAATTTAATTCGACCTATCTGTTTTGAATAAAGTCCTGGTTACCCATAACTGCAAGCATGTGGTCCTTGAACTACTAGCGCTGCTTTGCTCTGCAGCCGTAAAGCTAGCTATAGAGACGTAAATTAAGGTTATGGCAGGTGAAAAATGTGCTGCGAGTCAGAATTGTCATTGGATATTGTATTCTGGCTTCACTTTTATGATTTGAAGCAGTGCGGAATGGTGGTGGATAGGACTACGCGTGTTAGCATATCAAGGAATTAATACAGAGTTACGAAACCGTAGGAGGGAAGGATCATCGGGTTAGGCAAGATTTAAGCTTTTCGCATGAAGTAATCATCTCACCTACTCCTGTTATTTTACCCTCCTAATACTTAGTTAAAAACTGCATCCCCTGGTTTAGACCGCATAACGACTCACAGATGAACGCTGCCCATCCCTGTCATACTAATGCCTTTAAGAATGCCCCCTCCCCCAACTAATTTCCACTCGATGGCTACTCGGTAAAGTGCGTGAGTTGAAGGCCGAAGAATGTTGTGCCGATTTTTTTGTATAGCCAACGAGCAAACTCATAATATTGTATAAGTTATGGCATGAAATAACTCGTATGTGTAGTAGTATGTATTGGTTACGAAGTCTGGCCAGCAATTTTGACCTTGATAGTGGCTGGCTTAGAGATGTTTCCCCTCTTCCTTTTCTTCTTCTCTATTTCTAAATGCAACGAAATTCCTAATTCATACAAACAATATTAGTTCAGCTGAGACTTCCAGACTTGGCAACAGCCAACGACCGGTCAACATCAAGCAGTTGGCGGAGGTGCGAAGTGATTTAAACTATAAGTCTCTTTATAGACGCGCAGTTGAGAGGTGATCAAAAAGAAGTGAACCAAGATCAACCAAAACCAAATGGACCAAAATTATAACCCTAATTTACGGCCTTAGTGTTAGCTTTACTGTTGCAGGGCAAAACATCGCTGATAGTTGCCGACCAGGGCTACATGCTTGCAGTTATGGGTAACCAGGACTTTATTCAAAACAGATAGGTCGAATTAAATTGAAGAGTTGAGCTGATCGACTATCACAAGTCCTCAAACACATGAAAACAACATAACAACAGTCCTCAAAACTGAATAAAAGCAAGCGTAAGGGTATGGTAGTTGCTATTAATACGCAAGTGCAGACCGCTACCCGTGTGTAAATAGGTAGCACCGGGACCGAGCGCGCTTTTAGCGGGCTGCTGCACACGGTCCCAGGAGCAAGTCAATTTTTTTCATAGGCATTTCCAGCCGATAAAAAAATTTTTAAATGTGGCATGTAAAGGTTATAAGTCATACACACTATTCAGAGCTACGTTATGGCTATAATGTTGTTTCTGATTGTTCGAGGGGAGGTGAGAGTTTTTACCGAATGATTTCCAAATGCGACTCTGTCTAGACACGAGGAAGTAGATAACATGAGAATAGCATGTTTCGGATCATCGGATACTTCAGAAGAGTCCCTTTACATCCTTTTTACGTATATTCGGCCACCTTTCGTTTTGCTCCTTTACCAATGCCCTCAGAAGTAACTTTGTTTTCTCTTATTACTAAAGTCAGAAGTAAACGTTTAACGGACCACTGCGCGTCAAGATTCCATAGTAGGTCATAAACCTGCTCGATACCCGAAAGGGTCAAAAAATCGGAAATGAATGTTAGACATGGAAAATAATACTGTGGCCCGTATACGAGCCACGCGGTCCCAGGAGCACGACAGGACGTGGCCCTTATATGGGCCACGCGGTCGTCAATGGGTTAAAGTTTTATAAGTGTACCCCTGCCAACCTGCAATTTAATCATTCCGTTAATCCAAAGGGATTGATTCAAAATCAACTGGAAGTGTGAATGATGGTCCTTATAAAGTTTTTTCCTTTTTGTCATATCTAAAGTGTACGAGCTCTTATGTCAAATACAGAAGAGAAGAAAAACGCACATAAGGTGCGAATGACTGCAGACGTCAATAATTTTGCTTCTAACGAATTCTGCTTTCGCAACAAACTCCTTGCTCTAGTCATGTGAACGTTGCTGCTGTCAAGTATTGTTGGATAGTGTGAAATATGCCTTAGTTAAACATATCAGAATTCTGCGCGATTTGCTCCACTAAGAAAAAGGGTATGAACGAAAAGGGTAAGAGCATTTGACCGAAGACTTTTGAGCGCTGCTGTACGTCAGTCCCACAATCATAGTGAAAAATCGTAACATACTTCGGTGGAAGATCTAAATATATTTTTAAACATTCGAGGCAATCAAATACACAAAAATGTTCGGCTACCGGTAGCCTTCCAAAGCTTTTGAGCGTTATCAGTAGTTATCCTAACTCATTCTCCTCCTTCCCCTCGATAGGCTGCGAAACCATGGAGTTCAATATACATTTATTTTATCTAAACATCATGAATCTAGTAGAGAGAATGCAAAGATTACATGTGTAGGGGAAGTTTTCTTATGAAAAGCAGAATTTCCCTAGTGGCAGCCAATTATATTGACAAGCCGGCTTAGCATTTAAATGATATTTCTTATAACAGGAACAAAATCCCCACCAGTAGAATGGAACAACATGTTTTCTGTGGCTGAGAATTGAATCATAGAATAAAAAAGGAAGAGGAGAGATCTCAGCGCTGCGTAGCTTTCGCAATGCAGTGCGCCCATGCATTTGGCTTTTATTCCGACTTGTTAACGTTTGGAGCGTATTAACCCTTTGACGACAACGCGCCTTTTTGCGTGTCTGGCGCGCGGGACAGACGCATTTTGAAGCTTTCCGCTTCCGCGGCTCGCCGTTGTGCCACACTGTCCCGTGGTTGATACATTTTCTAGTGTAGACATTTTTTGCTTTTTTTTCAAGCGTTTTTTTTTCACGGTTAAGTATGACATAGATGTAAGTTCGATAATCATGAGTTCCCAACGTTAGTAAGGTTTGGTTTTATGCTTAATATAGCTTTGGGAGTCGAAATGGATCATCCTGCATCGAACGATTTAAAGGGTGGTTTTGAAAGTTTATTAGTTGAACCCGACGAAAATAGAACTGAAGAATGAAACTTTTCAACCTATGCTCTGAAGGTGTTACACATGGGGGGAGGGGGGCTGAAATTTACTTAAGATTTAGATACAAGATTTACTTCGGTAGGCGGCCCGCAAGCAAGGACTCAGCAGCTATATTTGCTGCGATCACGACTAATGGACGGACTCTTGAATCAAGGAATGCATTTCTATACCGATCACTAGTGAATGATTTATTGGAACATAGCACCCACTTGTCCGACACTCGAAAAGGCGAAAAGGAATACAGGAATACTAATAAAAGTCGAGGCAGTTGAAAGGAGGGCAGGTTTCTGGAAGATTTGTTACGAACAACTATCTCGAGCTTATGGAAGTGTTCACACCCCTACAAGACGAGTCAATTCTAGGTGAATTAGATGTGAAAGTCATTTTTACTTCTCGCAAAATGCACAAGAAGTGTGATTTCCTGGGAGAGAATTGAATTTATTAGAAGTTTTCAGGAATTAGCAATGTTTTTCCTAGCCCACTATGTGTATAGCGTTATTTGGTGATTGCAAACCCATTAAATACAAAAAACTCCAAGTTAAACTAAAATCGAGAAAAACAACCGCTGAGAAGGGTGCGGTCCACCATTGAGCCGCGTTGTTCCACGCGACCAAAAAACCGTGGCTCACCGTTGACCCGCGCTGTCGTCAAAGGGTTAAGCAGAGGCCAGACGAGAAAGGGTACTAAATACACGTCAATGCGCAGTTAGCAAGTTTAATAAACGATTTAGTAGGCGCACACAACGAAGCGGCAAACCCATTTCCGATGTAAACATCCCTTCCAATAGCATTTGATAGAGTTATAAGCATTTCGACGTTAATCATCCGTTTCTGATATGTGTTGTAGTAGTGTGTAGGCCGCAATCTCACGGCATTTAAAGGGTCGGGAGCAGTACGGAGCGAAACCCCAAATGCGCGGGAATGTGCAATGGGCGGTGGGCCGTAAGTAGTTAGCAGTTGAGTACTCGCCGTGGCCGAGGAAGGCCGTCATCGTCGTAGTCCGACCCCGCTGGAGTTCTGCTACCGCCGAAGAGGGAAGCCGCGTACTGCCCCGATCGTAAGTTCAGTTTGGGTGTTTAGTTTTTGTATATTGTAATCGCTTTTATAGCAACTGTTTTCTGAGTGAAGTCTTTTGCTGTATGAGAAAGAATTTTGAATCGTTTTATTGAATTTCTGGTTGGTTGCTTTTATTGATAAAGAATTTTTATCTACAAGCAGTGTGCTTTCACTCAAACGGTTCGTAGCCGTAACTTCTTTTGGTTTCTTTTCCATTCTTTTAATCTAACCAAAACCTAACATGGGGGCCAAGCCGCCGTTCGAAAAGCGCACAGGTTGGTGAAAGACTCTTTTTGAAGGTATCGATTTTCTTTTTTTCGTGTGTTTCGTATCTACGTTAAAGCTCCTTGGCGTGGCCTAGAGTGGCTTCAGCGTGGCGCACTGCCAGTGATTTTTCTCAGGAAAAATCCAAATCGCTGAGACCAGTGTGGTGTCTGGTTCCCCCTCTTTGTAGGAATCGATAGCAGTACACTCTTTTCCTAGGGGTAACCTCTGCCCAAATTTTTTTGGTGCGTGTGGGGCTATCGATTCCTGCAATAAGAGGAGACTGGGCACCACACCATGCTGACCACCGCGTAGTGGCCGAGTTGGTAGCATCTGACCCGGAAAGGACGCTGAATAACGCCTTGGTTGCAGGCGGTGAGCCGGTTCACCAGGCCGCCATGATGTTGATATGGCAGAAGCGAGTGGCCACAGAAATGCTCAGCTGGAGGAGCTCAAGTTATGCGGTCAAATGCATAAGAAATTGAAAGAGGCAGAGATTGCAGTGGTAGCAGAGGTAGCGCGGCATTGGCGCAGTGGGGATGCAAAGAGAGAAAAGTTTGAAGCAGTGGCGAGAGCTGCGATACAGACAGTGGAGGAGCAATTAGACTGCCTGAAGGGTCTGTATGCCAAAAAGCGAGAGGAAAATATGGGAGTGCGTGAACTCATGATTTCCTTGGGCTGCGGATCACGTGTAGAGATGGTGCAAGTCGCGGAAGAACTCGTAGAGAGAGCGAATATGCTCGAGGATGTGCAGAAGTGCACTGGGTGGGCCGATGAGGACCTTGTGCCAGAGTGTAGAGAGTTGAAACGAAAATTAACTACTAGTTTGTCACGGAAGAACCACGAAATACTCTCGTTGCAGCGCCAACTCGAGGAAAAACAGGGAGAGAGATTGACCAATTGCGCGCAGAGCAGGCAGCAGTGAAAAAGGATTGTCGGCATCAGATCCAAGTATGATTTGGAAGGTCTGGAAAGATTAAGAAATGCATGGAGTGGTGATGATATGGTCTTGCAGAATGGGCGAGAGTTGCGGCCGGCATCGAATCGCTTGACGCAGGACAGCTCTAGGCAGTGTTTAAGGAAGACATTGGAGCCGAACGGCGAGTGCAGAGCCGTTTCAAGTGATGATGAACTAAGTGAGATTGATAGCCACTTAAGTTCGAGATCGAGTAGGTGTAGTGGTAGGAATAGCTCAGCATGTAGTCACAATGGCATGAGTTCTTACCTAAAGTACATAGCTTTGCCTGAGGTACGAGTATATACTGGGAGAGATAAAAAATACTCGTGGGAAAACTTTTTGGAATCGTTCCAATTAAAGTATCCTGAAGATAGTTGGTCCCAGGAGCTGAAAGCGCTGTTGAAGTCTAAGTTGAGTGATAAGGCTAAAGCACAATACGAGGCACTTCCGACGGAAGTAAGGCATAGGCCTTATGTGGGTATTGTAGCTGCTTTGTCTAAATCTCATCGAGTCGAGGAGAAGACCGAGAGGATAAGAGCCCTAGGGAAACTCAGAAGACTGAAAGAGGCAGAGGCGAAAAACTACGTCGAGCTGGAGAGATTGTCGGCCAGGGCTTATCTGGAGTTGAATGAGAAGGCACTAGCGACGACAAGGGCGCAACAGCTGGACGAGCAGATAGTACACTGGCCAAATCTTCTTGGAAGCTATGGAAAAGGAAAGGCCCAGCGCGTACGAAAGCCTGAACGAGGCCGCAATGTTCGTGCAGAGAAGAAGGCTGACATTAGAGAGTGCTAGGGCGCAAAGCTACCAAGCGGCAGGAGAACGATTGGAGAGCACATCAAGGCACGAGCGGTTAAGGGCACCGGCCAAGATGGAAAGGAGTATAAAGAGAGATGAAGATGATAACAGGCGACGAATTGAGTTGCCGAATAAAGAGAAGGAAGAGCCAAGACACAAAGAATGGGGAGGACAAATGCAATGCTCCAATTGCTGAGGGAAAGGTCACCTGGCAAGAGAGTGCAAGGCCAGAAGGGAGCTTGAGAGTAAAGCAACTGAGGTGTTGTTCGAGGGAGGCAAGTCACCCAGGACCCCGGAGAAGCGATGTCCTTCAACTGTAGTGCCACCGTTTGGGAAAAAAGTCCGTTACAAATGTGACGATTTTTGGCAACGTTTGGTCCGCGTTGCTAGACACGGGATCTGAAATTTCGATTCTGCCGCAAAAGGTGCTGCAGAGGATCGAAGAGGAGGGTTCTCGGCTGCAAGAGTGCCCGATAGACCTGCGTAAAAGGATTCTGGATGCGTCGGGAAACCGGATGAAGTTCTTGAAGGCGGTGGAGGTGTCTCTAAAGGAAGGCACTGGGACAGACATAACCTTGCAAATGTATGTATCAGTGCAGAAAGGGCATATGTTGGTTCTGGGCACGAATACATTGCAAGCACTGAACTATACGTTAGTCAGACGACCAGGCGAAGATTGTAGAAAAGGCGAAGTGGCAGAGGAAGCGTTGGTGAAGCCTTCGCAAGAAGCCCAAAGTGCAAGTAAAGCCACAATATGTAAAAGAGTTTACGTAGCCCCTGGTTAGTTCAATAGGGTAGCGATCAAGGGAAAAACACAAGCTGGTGAGCGAGTGCTCAAGCCTAGCTCTGAGTGGAAACTCTCGGGTCTATGTACAGTCAGTGAGACTGGCATGGCCTAAGTGCCGGTATGGAATACATCATCAGAGCCTCTGGTGCTAAAAATGGACCAGGAGGTGGGTGACTGGGAGTCGGATGATGCAGAGAATTCCAAGGCAATGGCGAGAGAGGTGGCAACAGTTATGCTTGTGTTAGGGAAACCCGAATTGCAAGAACAGGAAAGAAGAAGTATGCTGAGTGCATACTTCAGGAACAACAGAGACAAAGGGGTTCCGGATGAGCCGGAGTTGTGGAGCATTGTAGAAGAGTACAATGACGTGTTCGCAGTATAAGATCGCGAACTAATGCAGACCAGTTTGGTAGTCCACGAGATGGATACCGGGGATGCTCCTCCCATTCGACAAAGGACTAGACCAATACCACTAGGAGCGCGTACCGAATTCAAAGGCATGATCAGAGAGCTCCTAGATCGAGGCATAATAGAAGAGTCGGCCTCGGACTGGGTCTCGCCAGTGGTCCTGGTCAAGAAGGATGAGACGTTAAGGTTGTGCAATGACTATAGGGAGCTAAAGAAGCACACGAAGCAGATTGACGTCATTCCACAGAGTCTGAAAGGGAAGTACTGGTTCAATACCCTTGACATGGCGTCAGGGTACTGGCAGATACCCTCTTCGGAGGACGCCAAAAGGAAGAGTGCCTTCACCACGTCAGAAGGGTTGTTTCAATTCAAGGTGCTTCCATTTGGGTTGTGCACATCGCCAGCCCGCTTCCAAAGACTTATGGGTACGATATTGGGCACCCTACGTGATAAAGAAGTTTTCGTATATATAGATGATATCTTGACAGCGTCGGAGAGCAAAGAACGCCATTTTGAGGTGCTCAAGGCGGTACTGCATGCACTCCGAGCGGCAAATTCGAAGCTCAAACCGCAGAAATGCGTGATGATGAGCAACAATGTGATAATCTTGGGCCACGAAATTGCAGGAGATGGAGTGAAAGTGGACTCCATGAAGATAGAGAAGATCGAGAAGTATCCGAAGCCCAAGACTGTGGCTGAATTGCGAACTTTCCTGTGGATGTGTGGGTACTATCGGAAATTTGTACTAGGTTTCTCATGCATTGCTCGACCGCTGTTCGAGCTAAAAGTGTGAAGGTTCCATGGGACTGGAATGAAACCCACGAGGAGGCATTTGGTGAATTGAAGGCTAAGCTCACGTCTACTCCTGTACTGAGCCAGCTTGATGTGGAGGCAGCCCGGACGGGAGAATGCCCGTATATCATTCATACGGAAGCGTCGCAGCTAGGCATAGGAGCTGTGCTGTCTCAAGAAGGCAAGGATCATTTCTTGCATCCTATCTACTTCGCTTCGAACAGACTATCAAGTGCAGAGAAAAGGTACCATGTCACAGACTTGGAAGCTCTGACAATAGTGTTTGCCTTGCAGAAGTTCCATTACTTCGTGTACGGTATGGAGGTCGTAGTCAGAACAGACCACCTGCCTCTGACGGCATTGTTCAAAAGGAGCAATGTTTCCTCTAGAGTGGTGAGATGGGCGTCAGAAATTCAGCAGTATAAGCTAACCATAGAATACGTGAAGGGGAAGGCTAATGCGGTTGCAGATGCCCTTTCGAGAGGAATCCCGTTGGATGAGAGAGCGCTGGCTATGAGGCATCCAGGGGATAAGAAGATCGTATACGTAATGAATGAAGATCGGAACTCGGAATGGCTTAGCGAGCTTGGCGATGATGTTGATTACGGAAAGGTGCTGACTCTATTGGGTGAGAACAAACGAAGACGAAGTGTAATTCTGCCAGGCTATGGGAAAAAGTTGAGGGTCGCGGATTTCGTGTTGGAACAGGGTGACTTGAAGCTCATTCGAGAGGATGGCAAAACCGTCTACGTGGTAGTCGAAAAGTAGAGCGGTTTTTGATGAAGCTCATGAAGGGTGTCTGGCGGGACATTTTTCAGCAAGGAAAATGCGTCGCATCTTGAAAAAGAAAGTGTTCTGGGAGACCCTTGACAAGGATGTGACATTGTGGGTGCGAGGGTGCCGCAAGTGCTTCTTGACGAACCCGAAACCGACAACCACCCCGCCCTTGAAGCCACTCGTGGCCAACAGGCCGTTTGACTGTGTTTGTGCAGATGTTCTAGAGATGGGCTTGAGTGCAAGTGGCATGAGATATGTGCTCGTACTTGTCGACCAGTTCTCCATATGGCTGGGAGCGTATGCCATGAAGGATAAGTAAGCAAACACAGTGGCGCATGTGATATTTCAGCGCTGGATTTGTGAAGGAGCCCGCTGGCCAAAACAGTTACGTGCGGATCAAGGATCCGAATTCGTGAATGAATTGGTTGGTGAGCTAGCAAAGATTTCGGGAATCAACCACACATTAACGAAAGGGTATAACTCCCGAGAAAACGGAGCAGCAGAAAGAGCAATCGGGAGTATACAGAGAATTCTGAAAAAGAAGACGAGTTCCCGGACTACTGTGATGTGCTGCTACCTAATGTGGTTTACGCGTATAACGTGACACCACACACGGCAACAGGAGAGAGTCCGTTCTTGATTCATGGGCTCGACCCAACTTTGCCATTGAACTCAGTTCCGGGGAGTTGTGTCAGATCGGGGCATATCGATTACAAATCTGAGTTGATTAGGTATGAGACGTGGTATGAGACTCCGGAATCTAGTCGCCAGTGGAGACCCCATTCGCGTCCAGTTTGACCTTTTAGTTAAGTGCCCGAATGAGATAAATGACGAACCAGTCAATGTAGTCTCTAGGAGAACGAGAGGTAGAAAACCCAAAGATAATTGTGGTGTTTTCTGTACACGGGTCATGATGTATGAAAAGTCGCGTTTCAGGCTGGAAGACGAGTACGAAGTGGCCAACACAATGCATTTTCTTCATGTTAAGTTCCGTTGTGATGGCGAACCATTTCCGGCATTGGAAGGCAGAGCAGGCTTCCCGTTAGAGACATGTCGTTGTAGTCGAAATACGTTTGTAAAAGATGTGTTGTCTGAAGTCCCTCAGCCGGCATGTGAGGAGCGTATCGAGTGTGTTCTGGACGCCGCCCGTGTCTTATCCATATGGTGGGATCCTGGCTCGATATCGCTGAAGGTGCAACATATAATGGATCGTTCGTATCAGGTGCTGAGGCCCAAAGCAGTGGGGTTTGCGTATGCTTTCTTCCGACATCGGTGTCTGCACGTTGGGATTATGGCTGGAACAGTCCCGCAGAAAAGCGTTATTTTGTCATTCGCAGGTTCAAGGCTGGTCGCTGGATCTGACGAGGATCATAGAGTATGGCTGGAGAATTGGAAGAGAGATGGAATGGAAGCGCGTCGAGCAGTCAGTGCAAAAGGCACAGGAGTATAGTCGCACAGTAGTTGTTGTGCCCGAGGTTTCGCACAGGCTCAAGCATTGCTTGACGAGCAGTCGGACAGTGATTTTCTATTACAAGTCGTTCCGTGAGGTCAGAGCCACGAACACGAGTCTTTTTGCGGACGATATAGCGGAATTGTTGTCAACGGACCACCAGAACTCAATAGCTGGGACAGAATGAACGAAAAGGCGAGAAATCATCCAAATGGGTATGTGGACACGTATCCAGCATTTCTCAGCCAACTGCACTACTTAATACCATCGGAGCCAGGCGTTCTCAGCTCGGCTAGGGCCTGTTTGAGAGTTGGATTGGTGCAAAACCAAAATAGGTGGTGGACCGTGGATCAGGCAGTTGAATTTTATGGCTTTCTTAGGCACCAAGTGAAGGAGTTCGTGCAGCTCGAGTCCGTCAAGATTCCGAAAGCTTTGAGACCGAGGGGTAATCCATCGGTGGCTGTTCGCACGCAGTCGTCAGGAGGGCCGACGATAAAGGATGGACGAATGTCCAAGCGTCATTTGAAGCGTGTGGGAAAAAGGAAACTCCGAATTCTGCAGCGGGAAGCTGGTTAGATCTGAGAACAGATCTTTTTCAGGGGGGGCATGTTGTAATAGTGTGTAGGCCGCAATTTCACGGCATTCAAAGGGTCGGGAGCAGTACGGAGCGAAACCCCAAATGCGCGGGAATGTGCAATGGGCGGTGGGCCGTGAGTAAGTAGTTAGTAGTTGAGTACTCGCCGTAGCCGAGGAAGGCCGTCATCGTCGTCGTCCGACCCCGCTGGAGTCTGCTGCTTCCGAAGAGGGAAGCTGTGAACCGCCCCCATCGTAAGTTTAGTTTGGGTGTTTTGTTTTGTATATTGTAATCGCTTTTATAGCAATTGTTTTTTTGAGTGAAGTCTTTTGCTGTATTAAAAAGAATCTTTAATCGTTTTATTGAATTTCTCGTTGGTTGCCCTTGTTGATAAAGAATTTTTATCACCAGGCAGTGTGCTTTCACTCGATAGGTTCGTAGCCGTAACTTCTTTTGCTTCTTTTCCATTCTTTTATTCAAACCAATACCTAACTTATGCGCGCCATTATTCGATTTCAGACTCAGGAATCTGGCTTATTCTAGATGTTTATCTGAAGGCCAGTTTACGACAGAAAACTACTTACGATGTCTTATGTGGTTTGTTAATATCAGGTGCAAAACAAGCGGAGTGATCTGTCTACCTATGGAGACTAGCGGATTAGCTGGAAGGTTAAGTTATCATAAAATTAATATGGGATTCGCATGGCCCGACGATCGCTTCCATTGGATGCCGCTTCAAATCCACAATCTTCTTCAGTGTTCCCAAATGGTGGGGGAGCTCTGTTCAGGACGCTTGGAAAAAGAAAAAATGGAAAAGCAAAACGACCGCATGCATCGAGGAGTCGAACGTTCATGCCATGCCCACCAGTCCACCACCCTACTAGCTGCACCACCGTCGCACATCTACGCCTTTGCTCGGCTCGGTGATTCGTTCGGTACAGGGGTATAGCACAGGCAGGCGCTGGTCCCGTAACTTTATTATAGGAATCGTTTGCAAATTTGGAACACGGATCTAAGATCAGTGTTCGAAACCACCTAAGACGGTATACGTTGTATCTTGAATGGCCACTGCGACCAAGTATCATTCAATTGTAAGAGCCTATCTAACCAGGGAGGGGTAGTCTACTTATCTTGGAACTTCGAATGGAGACCCAGATAAATCGATAGGGTTTTGAATGCTGTCTACGAAACTAGAAATTAAAACTGCAAAATTATCTTTCTTAAAAAGTTATGGCATCTCGAAATTCGCTTGAGAGTAGTACAATTGGATATGCGAACTCGTCGCTCCGTTACCAAGTGGCAACGTGGCCGAGTGGTAGTGGTCTCGCTCTGTAGGTGCTGCATCAGGTTTGCTCCCCGCAATTTTGCAAAGTGTTTTTTCATTTCATTAGAGGCCCTCTGAACCTTTTCTGACATTTGTTCGAGTGAACGCCTTATTTCCGCTTTTATTTTATCTCGTCGCACCTCTCCAAGGAAGAATGATTCTGCACTTACAAGGGAAGGATCCCAAGTCGAAGTGGCCATTCGAAATGGGACCTATACTGCTAGACGTGTTTTTTGATGCTGATTTAAAATCTGCATTCAAAATCTGCCAAACGATTTTCTGAACGAAGTTATGGAGGGTGGTCTCCGGAAGGCGCTCAACAGGGGAAAGCACAAAAGCCATGGTCGCCGGCAGCATAGCAGGGGCCGATTGGAGTGGAGGTAAGCGTGACGCTTCACATGCACGGGACCAAGGATCGAGTCTGGTAGGCGGAGGCGTTTTTGCATCTTGCAGGACTTTTCCCTCCACGTTGTAAAAATCTTTCTATGTTAGTTGTACTGCCTTCAGCGACTTTTTAGTTGCTGGAGGCGAGTCACTACCGAGTCAGTTTCTTAAACCGTCTGACATCTATTCCAACCACCAACATTATAAAACTCTATTCTTATTGTAACAGATTTCAAATTCACTCTAGGATAACTTTCACCTATTATATGCGAGTGCGATAATCTAGCATGAAGTGTTTGAAACAAAGAAGTCTCCCACAATTAGCGCAACGAATGGAAAAGTTTCACTTTTCTGACAGCGCTTTCCATCTGGATTTGTTTGTTGTCTAGCTCTAACCAATGTCCTGGGAAGAAGAACCTGCAACTGCTTCTTGGACACTCCCACATTACCAAACATTAACGACCCGCTAGATGTGCTTGCTGTTTTCTCTTCATCATCCGGTTCCCTTAGTGGATCTGCCTCTCCGTCCTCAATCACGCAGTCTTCTTCACTCTCAATATCGAAGTCTTCGTAAAAGGAATTCCGAAGATAGAGGAGAAACTATCTATCAACTTGTGCTCCTTCCTTGTGAGGACATCACAGGATCCGAAATACTCCTTGTTCTTTAGTGTTACATCCATCCTTATATACCATACTTTGCCGCGTTTGCCACATGACAACACTTACCTTTATTGAAAACTTACACCCCTCCCTCCCCCCATTACCTTCTTCAAAAACCAATTGGTAACAGTGGAAGACGGTTTAAGTAGGAATTGACTCGCCTCGAGCAACTAAAAGGTCGCTGAAGGCAGTAAAACTAACAATAGAAAGATTTTTACAACGTGGAGGAAAAAGCCCTGCAAGATGCAAAAACGCCTCCGCCTACCAGACTCGATCCTTGGTCCCGTACCTGTGAAGCGTCACGCTTACCTCCACTCCAAGCCGCCAGTGCTAGGCTCTCGGCGACCATGGCTTTTGTGCTTTCCCCTGTTGAGCGCTCTCCGGAGACCACCCACCATAACTTCGTTCAGAGAATCGTTTGGCAGATTTTGAATGCAGATTTGAAATCAGCATCAAAAAATACGTCTAGCAGTATAGGTCCCATTTCAAATGGCCACTTCGACTTGGGATCCTTCCCTTGTTAGTTAAGTGACTCTATTCCATGTGAAAAGCTGAAAAAGATGTATGCAACACACTTGTTGTTCACTAACTGCACACCTTATACATGATGCTCCTCTACAACTGGAGACGAAACACTCACTTGCCTCAAGATTTAACAACACCCGCCAACTGTGGTACGTGAGTCTGGGTTTTCAACAACATACCCAGCCTTACACCAAGAGCACTCCACCTCTGACCACTAGATTTGGAGCTTTGAAAATTTTTTCAAGTTTGATGAATTGCTGAAATGTTGAAACAGGCGTTCACTTAACCAAATGTCAGAAAAGGTTCAGACAGCCTTTGATGAAATGAAAGAACACTTTGCAAAAATGCGGACAATGGCGGGGAGCAAACCGTCATCCTACGCTGATGAAGCGAGACCACTACCACCAAGCCACGTGGGCACTTGATATGAAAGCGACGAGTTTGCATACCCAATTGCAACTACTTTCGAGCGAAATTCGGGCCCCCATAACTTTACAAGAAGAACCTTTCTGCAGTTTTAATTTCCAGTTTCGTAACCAGCATTCAAAATTCTATCGATTCATCTGGGTCTCCATTCAAAGTTCCAATATAAGTAGACTACCCCTCCTTGGTAAGAGCAATAGAAAGAATGATAACCGCAGCTACTCTTCTGCCGAATTACCCTTTGCATATGCGTGTATCTGGAGACTCCCAGCATTACCATTTCCACAGCACGATGAATGACGCTGACTGCTGTGATGCCTGCGTAGAGTCGAAGACCCTGAGAAGACTCTCATTTCTCCACTAGTCTTTCGGTTTTCTTGAATGTTCCTCACGCTCCGAGTTCCTTTTTGCTTAGCTCTGATGTTAGATCGCCCGTCATGTTGACTTCTCGACGGTTAAACGTAGACCATTCAGAGATGTTAGTTCCAGTTAGCTCAAAAGAAGCATCACGTATCCATCCGTTTTCCACAACTACCGTCTTCCTTCGATTTAGTCGCAAGCCGATCCTTCCACAGACCTTGTCAATTTGACTACCATTCATTTCGCCTGCCTGGTGATCGTTTTTACAAGCGGAATGTCGTCTGCAAAGTGGAAGCGATGTAACCACTTCAAATTAGACCTTCACTCCACCTCTTCCCATTCCGAAGATGTTCTCGAGAACGGCACAAAAAAGTTGTGCATCCTCCCAAACCCCTGCCTTCACGTCGACAATGACTCCCCAATAAAACGGCGAAATTACGGTCGAGAATCTATTGTAGGGCTCACAAAACGTCTTTATGTGCTAATGCCAGGGAAGGATCCCAACTGAAGTGACCATTTGAAATGAGACTTATACTGCTATACGTATTTCCTGGTGCTGCTTTCGAATCTGCTTCCCAAATCTGCCAAATGATTCTCTGAACGGTTTCAGGTTAGTACTTAACATAACAAGCACTTGAAACATGGAAGCAACAGTTCTCACAGCAGTAATTTGGAGCACTGGTAAGCGTGACGCTTTACATGCGTGAGGCCAAAACATGAGGCCGGAACGAATTTTGTGGGTACGCGGCTTTCGCATTTTGCAAGACATTTTCCTCAGGAGCCGGAAAACCTTTGTATGCTAATTTAACCACCTTCAGCGCCCTTTTTGGGACCTAAGATAATTCGGCTTCACCTGAACCGTGCATCTAAGGTGATTCAGTTCTTACCCGAACCGTACAATATCGCTACTAAGTGCTTTTCCGTGTACATCACTTGCTCTGCGGCATGCTGGGATGCTCTCTGAAGAAAACAACACACTGCAATTTTTAGCCTCATGAGGCTCGAAGAGAGTCGAAAACATCGTGCCCACTCTTTCACAGTTATGTCTTGCCTTCTCGCTAGTGGTCACCTATTATTAGGTCATAAGCTGGCATTGTTGATCCAGGCCCTCTTCAGAAAAATAGTGCATTACTCTAATTTCATAGACCTGGCTTTGGTAGTGTCACTCGTACAACTAGATCCGGCCATTAGAAGTTGATTTCTTCTCATTGTTCAGCAACATGCTCAAAAATACCACCACATGCACAGTAGCTCATGAGCTCAACTTTTGCGCGCTCATTTACGACTTTACATATTCTCCGCTCATATCACTTGTCTATTTGCTAGTTCCACGTCTGAATTTGAAAGACTTCTATTTTGCTCTAACGTGCCGCTAGTATATTGACCACTCATTCAGGTGATTGGGGGACGCCCACAAGGTTCTATCTTCCGTTCGGTTAAGTACGTGATTTGAAGAAAGGACCTGATGCGATTCTTTTATTCTTCGCTTCCATTGTAAAAAAAACTTCACTGTTTCAGTTATTTTGCGCTAGTCTGTACAAGGCAGAACGGGAGCGATGGAGTTCGACAGATTCAACAATACATACCGCTCTGTGAACTGCTATGAAAAATTGAAAGATATCACTCTGTGAATGTAGAGTGAATGAAAAGAGCACAAAAACTGCAACCATACTGGATGATTTGGATAGGAACCGAGTCACCTTAGGTATCAAAAAGGCCGCTGAAGGTGGTGAAATGAGGATACAAGGTTGTGTCGTTCTCGATGGGTACGCTCTGCAAAACGCAAAAATCACGTCTCTCACAAAACCCGACACATGGTCTCATGCCTATAAACCATCACGCTTGCCACTGCTCCAAATAACGCTCTGTGGACTGTTGCATCTATGTCTCAGGCGCTTGCTTGCGTTAAGCACTCACCTGAAACCACCTTCATAACTTCATTCACAGAATCGCTAGCCATATTTGGAAAGCAGATTCGGAATCAGGACCCGGAAATACGTGTGGCAGTATAGGTCTAATTTCGAATGGTCACTTTGACTTGGGATCATCCCTTGTAAGTAGGAACACACTATTTGCTGAAGGCTGACGTTACCTTTCCCCGAACTCCCAAGGTGGGCGGCAGTGGTTCCGCGGCGACTACCGTACCCTTACACTGGGAGACCAAATCTCTCCCTTCATAGAGCGCGACCTTGTGCAGTGAACGCGACGCGATTTTGGGGCGAAGTACCGACATCCGTTGCTCAAGCCTTCAATCACCGCTTCCGCCTCGAATCGATGGACGTAAGACGCAACAGCATCCTGTACTCTTGCGAGGCTTCAATGACTCTTGTAACACTGTGGATGTGATCAATTGTAGTGAACCCTCTCCGAATGACATTCTGTCAATCCTGTTGAGGATGACTAATGTGAAAAGTTTGTTGATTACAGATAGTAAGCAGATCGAGCGATAGTTGCCATTAGCGCCTGGATCTCCCTCATTATGCATCCACAATGTCTTACTACTTTTCCACAACATGGGCATTTTGCATTCCAACAGGTACCACTTGAAGAGCTAAGTCAGGACTTTGACGATAACTGGTTAAAGGCTCTTTAGGTTCTCCACGTATAGACTTTCACAAGTGCGACTGACTGCGACTAAAAAATAATTTATGGATATCCGATCAAACATCTCCGCAGCCCTACCGAAGTTCGATCCCCACTGAGCACGTAATCCAAAGGGCCACTTACCGAGTTTCTTGGATCTCAAAATCTCAAAGCAACTGGTAGTGCGACCAGTGGCAGCTGGGCTTGGTCTTCATGGAGATTATGTGAGAAGGCCAACCTTGCATAAGGCCTCAGTTCCGCGTAATCGTGAGGCATTCTTCCCTCCGATTCACTTTTGAATCAGTGCCTATATCCAAATTCTCTCGAGGGGTTTCAGCACAATTGCAACTCTTGTGCCACGACCTTCACGATGACTTGAAAACCGACTCTATCCGGGCTCCTAATGCGGTAGTTCCTCTCACTCGATTCATGCCATCTACACTCTACGTATAGGTGGTCTTTGTTTCTCACGTAGTGATTCGGCCAATGTATTTACAACTATAACTACGGCAAGTGGACCATCTCGTAGCACTATTCCCTCTCTGCAAGCCGAACAGACCACACAGTTTGAGGTGGTATACAGGTAATCGTGAGGCCGGTTTCAAACCGAACCGTACTCAAATTGACGGGTGGTACGCTTTCAATAGCAAATAAGTTTTCCAGGCACGACCTTCAGGCATCTCCTAGTTGTTGCGCTATTCGTCATATTTCGATGGCATTACAGAGGCAATAGGGGAACCTTTCCTTTCATCGAGGTACTACCATGTCTTTGGATCTAGAAGAAGCACAGTGGGTGGTCGGAACGTCGCAGTAGCTATTTAGCTGCACGTGGCAGCTGCGAAACTCGTGACGAACTGGACAAAGCTGGCGTTTACCATTGGGGGTCCGGTACCTACCCCCCGAACACGCTCGCCGCGTAAGGAGTCCTTTAATTATTTGAAATCGCTGCCCGCTCCCTTCAATTCCAATGCGGTCTTCATCATCGATAATATATTATAGAAGGAGTCATTCCAAACAATCAAGTCTAATAAACATAAAAACAAAAAGGAAACAGAACAACAATCAAAACCAATCAAAAAAGAAAGGAAGTCAATAAAAAATATTGCGTCCTATCGACTGGGGCGGAGGGGGGGGGGGGGGGAAGCGGGCTGAGTACGGTAATTGCAATTTGGAGCCGCGAGACAACTAAGAAACTTTGCCGCATGCCACAAAGCGAACGTGGGGAAATGGGGGAGAAGTTCCGTTACCCATCACCGGGCCTAGATTCCAAATATAGAATAGATTAGTAGGATTAGGTGATCCTACTAAACTACTCTACTTCAAATTTGAGCCCTGACGATGGGCACCAAACGATGGGCGTTCAAATCACCAAGAATTTTGCCATAAGCATCTCCAAATGGGCGAATGTTCTGCCTCCTTACACAACGCTATTTAAATACTCAAATCTTCGCCCTCCACATATACGTCATATCGAAAAGGAGCCCTGGGCAAGGAAAGAGGGAGCATGGTGATGTTACCACGATGTTGGCATTGCATCACGTGCACTCGTTTGACCTAGGACGCGCCGTCGAGTTTGCTGTAAGACTGTGCGGTATTGAACTTTCGTATTTGTTCGCGAATACAACGGTGAAAGTCCTTTTTGCATTCTGTCGATCGGAGAGGTACATCTACTTGGACAGAAAAATTTAGCTGCCTTAGTTGTATATTAAGAGGTGCTGAGTGAATCAGGAGAGAAAAAATGAAGTTTGGAGAGAAAGTACTAAATTCAGGACAAAAAAAAAACAAACAGGAAAAAGACCATCATTATTCAAAAGAAAATAATGAAAAGGAAGGATGTGGCAGTGCTTGAAACATCTTTAAAAAACTGTTCAACAGCTTGTTCGCCTACCTGACATCGATCTCAGATCGCAAAGGCAAGCATTCCGTATAGTGAGGAAATTGTAAGTAATTCTTCCATTTTTTGCTCTTCCCTTTCTTCTGACCACCACCTAATGAGAACTAACTTTGTTTAAACTGCTAGCAATGTTCAATAAAAAGACTCATTGTGTGTACTCGTACAATAAGAAAAGATATTATAAAAAAATAACTCACTCTCTCTAGCTTTTATGTAGACAGTATTCGCAACAATATTCTCAATCTCCATGCTACTTTCATCGAAGCGATATCACTGGTAAGCCAAAACTGCCACAAATAGCACAGAACGTGCTGAGAAATAGGAACAGGTGCGAGGAATAGAAGTCATAAATGCCGATGAAGTGGTCGCAATGCTTAACACACCATCGTTTCCATGCGAGCCCTCCGCCCGACTCAGTCCTAACAGCAGCGTCCAGCCGATCGATATTATCCTGTGCAGCGCCCATTGTGAATATGGATGAGGTGTTCGTACGTAAATAACAGAACTACTGAACACGCTTTCGAACCCCTGCATATACCCTTTTCAGGATCTACTCTTTTTGGTGACTGGAGTGTAATTGACTCAGTGATCCATTCGTCTTTATAGCTACAATTTTCCCTTTTTCAGTACCAAACACTTTATCCGTGAATACAGACCGTCCTACGCTGTAATTTATTGAGTTAGTGAATTTAGCACATATGCGATAAACTTTTGGATTTCATGAACTCTAAGAGATATACCAATTGAGGTGCCGTTCGCAGTGGGCATTTCCCGCAGAAGTTTACGTATAAGTTTTGAACGTCAACAATATAGTTTTTCTAGTTATAGTTGTTACATTGGTATCGTGAGGGGGTGCTTTCGGACTCCACCGACGTGCACTGTTTCTACCGACAGACCGACAACTGATGGCGTTCCCAGCCACATGTTGACAACTCTGGACACCGATGGATCCCATGCCTCACGACTCATGCGGCCCCGAACACAACCTATCTTGTGCTAAAACAGTTGGCCTGAACGGCGTCGGTCGATCGGTGGAAACAATGCACGTTGGTGGGTTGGTTTGGTCGCCCAATCTGGTGGGTTTTTAACAGTGAGGCAAAAGTTATGCCCCAATAGTTCACAAAGTGAAAGCATCACTAAGTGATCTAATTCGATTGTTTCACAAATTTTATGGTGAGCAAGTCGTTCTGAAATTATCGTTACCTGATACTAATATACTCTTGTTGTTGCGGGCGCTGGACTAAGGGTTTTGATGGGCCCTTTTGTTAACACCTCGCGGTGGTTCAGCGGAACTGTAGTGCGGATTGCGATGGAAACGAAAAGTGAATCGAGCAGTTCTTGTTATGCACGTAACAGAGTGCGGTTGAAATATGAAGTGTGTGTATCCAGCGTGAGCCTTAGCCCAGGTGCCCGTTCTCCAGTGTGGTCCGCCCCCGCCAGATATGAGGTCGTGAGGGTATCATTGCGTGCGCTTCGCAGGCAATGATACTCCGGCGGGGAGTGTCTACAACTTGAACCACAACTGCTGCAATCACCTCACAGGCGTCCTTATGCTGCAGTATGCTAGTGCTATGCTTATGCTAGTGCCGTTTAAAACGGAGTTGCAGTTTTTAAAACTCTACAGTCATAGAATCTGCTGTGAAAATGTTTTAGTTGCAAGTTTATACATGCTTATAATTGATATTGAGACTATATAAAAGTATGTGTTGATGGGGAGACGGGCAGTAGGAACGGTTTGGTGTAATCGATCCGCCGCACGCGGCTGTCGCGAACCATTCGCCTCGTTGTAACAGTTCTAGCGTTCTTCATACAGCTCAATCGTTGCGCGATTATAACTTACCAGGCGGCCACGCACGCTATCGCGTGCGCTAGGGGCTCTAGCCATGAGAAACGGAGCCACATGGGCTGATTTTCATTATAGACCTTTATCGGATTTATGAGTTTCCGCTCAAACCCCACCTCCTGTGGGCGAGGTCTGGTCCTGCCACCCACCATAAGTGTTCCCATCCTGTCATCTGTGCTCCTACACTCGCAGCTAAATTACAACCCGAAAAATTGACGGACGAGTTGCGCGCAACATTTGTCAACTTTTTGCGACAACTGTCTAGCTTAAATCAAGCAATTCGTTGCGGGACCCCCACTATCGACTCTCCTCTCATTTTGGCGCTACTTATGAATTGCTATTGGAAAAAAATGATGTTAAGATTATCCGCACCCATAAAATATCCGAAAGTAAAGGATGACAGTATGTGTTGTTTGAAAGATAGGCTGGTTGTTTGGCCAAGGAATATTGCCTTTTCACCGAGCAGGAACCTCCTTTAAATCACCGGCACCTGGCAACATGAAAAAGTAGGGAGAAGCAAGATCTGTTGTCTTACTGCTTCCTTCTCAGAGATTATCTTTTTACTGATGGTCCCTTTCCCGTGACGCAGTCTTGGTTTTGAACATCACTCCATTTCATTCAAAAGTTTTGACTTGATGTTTTGTTAACTGCTGTTTTAACGCCGCAGTGCGCGAAGCAAAAGTCTCACAAGGTTGGCGATTTGTGGGCAAAACTCCAGTCTCGGACGGGACCCGAACCCGTACTTGTCCTTTCCGGGGACCGTGCTCTTATCCCTTACACTACCGAGACCCCGCTTGCCCTCGCCTTTTGCCCACAAATCGCCAACCTTGTGGGTCAATCAAAAGTTTTATGGTTGCATACTCTTACTGGATGGGTTATTAATGTTAATAATGTAATCGAAATCAATTTATTGTGGCCCTCTACACAGTGAACCATTGGGAAACCGTTTTAGGCTACAGGTCATATGACATCTTGGAAGGAGAAGGCACAAAAGTTCTCCGAAAGAGTTCTGCTCTACAGAGTTCAGAGTGTATCCCTGTTGTCCAAAGAAAACAGCAGCTGAGTAAATTCGAACTGAAATGAAAAAAAAAAACTTGCCGTTCAGTATCCCCTATCTACATTCATCGGGAGAAGCTGGTCGTAAAGCTCTCCGCTTAACACGGTTCGTCTCTTCTTTTCAAAACTTCCCTCCCAAGAAGTCATACAACCTCTTTCGAACAACCTATACTGTCTTCTTTCCCTTTACATTCGGATATTTCATGGGTGAGTCTCTCTAACATTTCTTCTTCCAATAGCAATTCAAACGAAACGTCAAAATGAAGTACAGTAAAAGTGTGATGGCGTGTTTTCCGCAACGAACTAGAAGTGCTATCTAAGGAGCTGATGGCGTCTGCGAAATTCGCTGTGAGACCGCAATAAGGTAACCCGCGCTCATGTGCTTAGTTGCAGCTGGCCTAAATTTAAAAGTGAAATGAAAGCCACCAGGATGGGGAATGTATAGAAAAGAGAAGGTGTTGGATGAGGCGCTTCACTCGACTGATTGAGCCAAAGGCAGGTCTGTTATAAGAGCTTCTTTGAAGAAACTATTCACATTACATTTGAACTTTAGTCATTGCGCCCTAGTTGAGAAATCGTTTGCGCATGTGCGGACAGATTTGTTCCTTTTAGGAGTTATCATTTATTATGAATCTTCCTCTAAAGCAGCTAGGGTGCGGGTTGTGCTACCGCGGGAGTCATCATCGAGTGCCTGTCACTGCTTATACCACAACACGACTTTTGCTTTGAAAGTCCTGCATCAAAATAGTAGAAGTTTTCAGAACTTGAATACCTGTTTGAAGCCCTAACCTTACTGATTATTACCTATTATTATAACCTGCAGCTGACCTAACAAAATTTGGTACTATTCTACTATTACAACCCCAAAAACTCTAAATTTTAATTTTCGATGAAACTTCGCCTATAGGGGTAATCCGATGCCCTGATAACGAATATGACCTCCATTTTTGGCGCTGGCGCCATTTGGCGACAAGGGGGTTTTCACCAAATTTGCTGAAAACTTGCGTTTAGGGGTTATTTGAGGTCCTGATAACGAATATAATATCCATTTTACGCGCTGAGGCCCTATGGCGAGGCTCAATAGAAGTTTTCTTCGTTGTTTGAGGACACAGAAATGGATGTTATATTCGTTATCAGGACCTCAAATAACCCCTTAACGCAAGTTTCCAGCAGATTTGGTGAAAACTCCCTTGGCGCCAATTGGCGCCAAATGGCGCCAGCGCCAAAAGTGAAGGTCATATTCGTTATCAGGGCATCGGATTACTCCTATAGACGAAGTTTCATCGAGAATAAAGATTTTGAGTTTTTGGAGGTGTAATAGTAGAATAGTATCCAAAATTTAGGCCAGCTGCAACTAAGCACATGAGCGCGGGTTACGGTATTGCGGCCCACAGCGAATTTCGCAGACGCCGTCAGCTCCTTAGATAGCACCCGAACTAGATTCAAACGGTGGGCAGCTTGCCAGAAAACTCGCCCGGCGTTTTTTCAGGGTGTAGGTTTAGACGGCAAACTAACTAAGCTCTAGCCCTGTTCGCATTTTATTTGTGTATTTCTGCTGGTACTACATTCTACTTGTTATCCATTCATATATGGCTTTTGTAACTCGTATTCCGTATTGGACTATTCTAAAAAATTGGCGGACGAGTTGCGCGCGACATTTGTCAACTTTTTGTGGCAACAGTCTAACTGAAAACCAGGCAATTCGTTGCGGGACCGTGGCAGCTACCTCTCAACGCCGATCGATGCAACTTTCCTTCTTATTTTCTTACCAGTTGGGCTACGCACGCCAATGCGTGCAACATATGCCCACGCTAACGCCTACGATTAAAAGTGTCAATCAGTTGCTCTTCATTTTCGAAGTTCCTCCTTCCTGTTAGAAGTTTGCTATGCATAAATAACTCTTCGGATTCTCATTTTCCTTGAAAGCTCTACGCACTCAGCATCAGCTCCGAATTGAGAGCGATTTTTTCTGTAAGCCATCTTCGGTGGGTCCGGTAAGAACCTCGCATAATACCACAAAAGCGATTAATCAGTCGGCGTATAATATCACGAAGGAGAAAAAAAGGGGAGAGCTCGGCTAAGGAAACGTACCTCCGTGAAATTTTCGTGCAATTGGAATACTTTGAACGCTCTAGGGCCAAATTGACAATTTTATCGGGTATTGCGCCCATTGTGAGCGGAGTCTGGTCCTGCCATCCACTATTAGTGTTCCTATCCTGCCGCCCGTACTCCTACCAAATTTGAACGCTCTAGGATCACGGGTACAGGAGTTGTGAATTTCTGCACAAACCCCGCCCATTGTGGAAGGAGTCTGTTCTTGCATCAATAGTGAGTGTTCTCATCCTGTTCCCACAACTCCTACCAAATTTGAACGCTCTAGGATCACGGGTACAGGAGTTGTGAATTTCTGCACAAACCCCGCCCATTGTGGGAGGAGTCTGTTCTCGCATCAATAGTGAGTGTTCTCATCCTGTTCCCACAACTCCTACCAAATTTGAACGCTCTAGGATCACGGGGACAGGAGTTGTCAATTTTTGCACAAACCCCGCCCATTGTGGGCGGAGTCTGGTCCTGCCATCCACCATTAGTGTTCCTATTCTGCCGCCCGTATTCCTACCGAGTTTGAGTGCTCTAGGATCACGGGGACATGAGTTATGAATTTTTGCTCGAACATTTATTTCTCACAAACCCCGTCCCCTTTGGGCGGAGTCCGGTCCTGCCACCCACTAAAAGTGTTCCCATCCTGCCGCCTGTACTCCTACCAAGTTTGAACGCTTTCGGTCCACGGGGAGAGGAGTTATGAATTCCCGGTCAGACACACACACACATACACACACACACAAACACACCAACAGACACACTTAGCCGATTATATAAGTAGGATTCCCTACACTATTCTGCTACGATTTTGATCTGTTATTCTTCTATTCTACAAGATTCTGTGCTGAAACAACTCTGCTGCTATTCTACTGGATAACCCGCGCTGACCGAGGCTGGGCATCGTGCGCATTTTATTTTTATGTCTTTATTTTACTGATATTCCATTATACTTGTTATCTATTCAAACTCTGGCCTTTGAATTTCGTATTCTGTTGGGATGCTGATCGATCCTGCCAATTTCTCTCTGCTCTTTGTTGCTTAATGATTCTTTTTTTTGTCATGCTTAAGGCTAAGGTCAGGTATTCTGTTTACCTCGCTTGTTGACTCTACTTCTTTAAGCACTTTATATGCTCATTTGTCAGGTGGAAATATTCAGATTTTTCTGTTTTGACTATTCTAATATTGGGAAACGTTTATGGTGGGTTTTAATCTACATCTATTGCTTCTATGTTTTTACCTTTTGCTTTTATAATTGTTCTCGTTCTTTTGAAACTCTTTCTGGGTATCGCTTCCATGTTACTTTGTAGTGGATAGCTGGTCACGGCCTTAACACATGTGAAGGGGGATGCCCTACCCTTATGACCCTTATGTTATGCGCGCCTTTGGCAAGGATTGTACCCAGACTTAAACGAAGATTCAGTCCGGCACTCGGCTCTTACAGTAACCCCTTGGCTTACCCCACCACTCACCCCTGTGTCCTTGCCCAAAGCCCTTTTTCGACGCGTCGTATATGTGACGGGTAAATACTTGCGTGTTAACACATGCCGGATTACTGTAAGAGCCGAGTGCCGGACTGAACTTTCGTGCCTGTTGTACCCAGGGGATACTCCGACACCCGTAGATAGGCTGAGCCCATTTGGCTACTATGAATAGAGTGGCCCTTACAAGCTGTGGGTAACATATCAGCTAAATTATTTATGATGATTTGTTCTGTTCGCGCTTCTTGCCGCATTGTATTTAAGTGACGTTGAATTGTAAATGACCGCTACTTTCTTCTTCTTTGCCCAGAATTCTCTCCTAAATACCTCTTGATGCAGCAGTATAAGACTGAATTGAGAGAGAACTTATGTGATTCTACCCCTTCTCATTTTTGTGCTGCTTTGCAGGAGAATTCAAAACATTACCGGTAATGTCCATCACTCTGCCTCTCAACCAAGCAATGAGTGGTTCTCGCCATGCCTGTGCAAATTCAATTTAACCATTTTGTTCACACAAATTCTTCTATTGAACAGTTTTATCCATTAACTATTTACAATTACAACATCGTCACTATTTATACCATGTGCAAAATTTCAGCGGTAATTTTTTTGCACCTCCCACATCTTTACCCTTAATTCATCACATTAATTGTTCATCACATCATATTATTGATTTTGTTATTGAAACACACTAAACATAGATGTTGTACATTCCCTTCTTGCAAGCCCTACAGTTTCGCTGTTGCACACCTCGCGCACAGACTGCGTGGGCCCAAACGCGGCATTGCGTGCATCACATCCTCTGTGTTTCTTTGGCATCTGGCTCCTCTAGGTCCATGTCTTCTGAAAGAGCGGGGTCTTCCTCGAAACAAAGCGAGCAGAATAAAATTTCTTCTGAATCCATTCTTATATCCTCCACGGATTGTGTTTTCTTCCGCATTTCTTTTCGGATTCGAGCTCTCTGTAATTAAGTAATGTGAAGTATCTACGCCGCTCATATTAACATATCCATTTAATCTGCACAACGTACCGAATAAAGCTCGGATTTTTGCATTTTCGGTTGTCCGTGGCTAGGTACATCAGGTCTAGAAACAATACCAGCAGCTTCAAGGGGAACATCTGTGTCGCCGGCAATCACTCGCAATCTTTCAGCGAGTGCTGTTAGAGTGCTTATGGCGTCCTCATCTTCTTGCCTAACCAGAGCATCTACCTTTGCATGGATCACGGTATAGCTCTGAAAAAGAATGTCTACATTAACTTAATAAGTAAAGTGACCTTTGCAATATCGTCACGAAACGCATGCAGTTCCCCACGTATATCACGGATAGACCCTGTATCCCCTTTCTGAGTGAAGCATCACAAGTTCTCGCAGTTCCGGTTGCAGCTCAATGAAAGTCGATTCTTGCACAATTTCTTCCTGTCTTTCTTGCACAATTTCTTCCTGTCCTTCTTGCACAATGTCTTCCTGCCCTGAAAGCAAAGAAGTCACTACAGTAACTGGCACTGTAATTACAATCGCGCGCCATAAAACTTCACTGCGTGGCCGTGTAGACATGCTACTCCTGCGAGCGCTCCACTTAGGCAAGCACAAGTAAAGGAGTACGGACATACGTGACATCGAGAACAATGGGTGTTCGTCTGAAATATATTTGTAATGATTAATGAATAAACTAGTATATTTCATGAAGTGCGTGTTGAAACCACTAACCTCCGGAGTACACAAGCAGTGCCCATCGAATTCGACGCCATACGCTGTCCCGGATGTTGTGCTGTCCACATTCCACGTCAAGTCCCCTACCTTGTGAATTCTATCAGAATTTTCCTTGTAGAACCGCACTGCGAACTTGTGTTGCATGTTGTTCTCTCTCATCCCATATGACGACAGTTGTTGTCTACGATCCTATAACGGATAAATTGCCTTCATTTACCGATATGAACCGATTATTTACTCTTATTTCGGTAAGTCCGCCGCCAAGTCTTCCACGGCCTTTATCAGTGTGTCCGCCACGTAATCGATTCTTGAATTCGCTTTCCTCTCCAGCTTCTCTTGCTTTAGTCGTAGAGCCACCTTTCCGTGAACATAGAAGTGCTCATCAACACCTTGTCGGCGAAACGTTGCCCACTTCTTTATATTCTCTTCCCCTTGAAATAAAAAGAGTCGTATCGGAAGGTAAAATGGAAAGACGACTTTTGTTACCGAGGTACTCCCGTTGAAGGTACTGAATGAGGCGAGGTTCCCACCATATCGTCGAAATCAGCTGTGTGTAGAGAAAAGGTCGTCGTTGTACAACGTTCTAATTGACTTTAACTTGAACCTCGGATTAAATTGCGTGAGAAAACTCAGAGGTAAAAGAAGGAATGCGAAGAGAGTGAAGGAGTATGAAAGAAAACACACTGAAAAATTAACGAGAAAAGACTTAAATCTTTTGCTCATGCCAGCAGCAAAGTGAAAAGGGGTAGAATCGTACACGTTCTCCCACAATTCAACCCTATGCTGGTTCACTGAGACTTAAAAGAAGGGGTATCTCAAGCAATCCAATAAATATCCAATAAAAAACGAAAGCGAAATGTGAAGCGGTAGCTCGCAGCAGTAAAAGCCCAAATCAGTCGCTAATAAAACATCATAATGTGAAGCGAAACTCAACATAAATTAGTGCAATACTAGTCAAGTTCTTCTAGAATTGAATAGCAGCTGAGTAAATTGCAAACTCGAGGCATATGCTGAGAGGAATGAAAATTCGACGACGGAATTCCAAAAATTTCATTCCATACTGTTGAATTAACGTGTTATAAATAATTGTAAATGGTCAATGAATCAAATTGTTGAAGCAGAATTCATGAAAGCAAGTGAATATGAACGGGGAAAATACGGCGAGACCTACCTGAGTCCAGAGGCAAAATGATGGACATAAGTGGGGAAGGTGTGAGTTCGCCTCCAAAGCAACATAAAAATGAAAGGAGGTAGAATCGTAAACGTTCTCCTTCAATTCAGGCCTATGCTGCCCATAAGTGGGAGAGAACTCAAGCGAAAATAACTACAAAGACCGTTATATTGAAGAAGCAAGAACAATTATAAAAGCAAAAGGTAGAAACATAGAAACAATACATAGATGTGTATTAAAACTCACCAGAAACGTCTTCCATTATTAGAATAGTCAAAACAGAAAAATCTGAATATTTCCTCCTGAAAAATGAACATATGAAGCGCCTAAAGGAGTAGGGTCAACAAGTGGGTTAACAGAATACCTGACCTTAGCCTTAAGTATGACAAACAAAGAGCAGGAAGAAATTGGCTGGGTCGATCAGCATCCCAACAGAATACGAAATTCGAGCACCATGTTTGAATAGATAACAGGTAGAATGGAATATCAGCAGAATAAAGACATACAAATAAAATGCGGACGATGCTCAGCCTCGGTCAGCTTGGGTTATCCAGTAGAATGGCAGCAGAGTGGTTTCAGCACAGAATCTTGCAGAATAGAAGAATATCAGATCAGAATCGTAGCAGAGTAGTGCATGGAATCCTTACTATATATAATCCACAAGTTTGGTGTGTCTGTTTGTATGTATGTATGTATGTATGTATGTATGTATGTATGTATGTATGTATGTATGTATGTATGTATGTATGTATGTATGTATGTATGTATGTATGTCACACAATCCGGTTTTACCTGAAAAATCACCTTTAGAGGTCGGGACAAGTTCGGGATGGGTGGAGCCCAAGGCAAAACTAATAGAGCACATACGTGCTCTGCGGAGCTCCGCCCACGGGGGGCGGGGCAAGCGCCGGGATGGGTGGTGCCAACAGTCAAACATCTTGTTTTTGCTTCGAAAAAGTCCAGACACCGGGGAAAAATGTTCAAAGGTGGGGATTGGGTCAAGAAATCTGGTAAGAAAATAAGAGGGAAAGTTGCATCGATCGGCGTTGAGAGGTAGCTGCCACGGTCCCGCAACGAATTGCCTGGTTTTCAGTTAGACAGTTTTCGCAAAAAGTTGGCAAAGGTCGCGCGCAACTCGTCCGCCAATTTTTCGGGGTGTAGATTCGGCTGCGAGTTTCATGCTGCTTATAATTTTAATTCTGTTATTGCTACTCACCGCAGCAGTGGATATTAGGTAATGTTTCTAGTGAGATTTAATCTACCTTTATTTCTTCTTTGTTTCTAACTTTTGTTTTCATGATTGTTCTTGCTCCTTTTGAAATTCATTCTGAGTAATGCTTTCATATGACTGTCTTTTAGTTTTTTTCGCTTGAATTCACTCGTAGTCATGCGTTTATGCGGCAGCATAGGACTGAATGTGGAAGGACTTATACGATTCTACCCCTTTTCTTTTTTGTGCTGCTTTGGAGGTGGATTCACAAATTTCCCGCTTATGTCCACCATTCTGTCGCCTCTCAACAAAGCAATGAGTAGTTTTCGCCGCATCTTCGCCACTTATATTCAATTGCTTCCACGAACTCTACTCTTGAACAATTTTATCCAGTAATATATACAATTCCAACAGTGTCATTAGTTCTACAATATGTAGGATTTCAGCAAAAATTTCTCATATCTCATTGACCCTTGATTGCATTACATTGAACCCCGTGTTCTTGACCCACACTAAACATAGATACTGAATATCCCCTTCATGCAAGCTCTGCAGTTTCGATGCATGCATGGGTGGGGTGCATGCGTGCACCCAAACGCAGTACTACATGCACCCCACCCACTGTGTTTCTCTGGCATCTGGTTCTTCTGGATCTATGTCTTTTAGGAGAGCGAGATCTTCCTCGAAACAAATATTTAACGTAACGTGAAAAGAGTATTCCAAGCAATCATCAATATCCAATGAAAATACGTAAGCGAAATGCGAGGAGGTAACTCGCATCCAACAAAGGCCCAAATCGCTGAAAAAACTTTTTAGTATGAAGCGAAACTAACTGTAAATCAGAGTGGTACTAGCAATTCTATTTATGCAGACTGCAGCACGGTGCACCTATTCACCGCGACAGTATGCCGAATAAGTTATAATCAGTTGTTGAAAGATTACATTAAAGTTGGAACATTAGCACACTCAAATTCTTCTAGAATTGAATAACCAATGAAGTAGATTGCAAATTCGAAGAATATGCAGCTGGAGCCATGAGAAATGAAAATTTATCGCCGAACTATTCCATATTGTAGAATTATAACGCTGTTGTAATTGTGAATGGTTACTGAATGAAATTTTTCAAGAGAAGTGTTCGTGAAAACAATTAAAGAATATAAGCGGAGAAGATGCAGCGAAAACTACTCATCGCTTGGTTAAGAGGCAGAATGGTGGACATTAGCTGGAAAGTTGTGAATTCACCTCCAAAGCAGCATAAAAATTAAAAGGGGTAGAATCATATGAGTCTTTCCGCAATTCAGTCCTATGCTGCTGCATAAATGCATGACTAGGAGAGAATTCAAGCGAAAAAAAAACTAAAAGACAGTCATATGAAGGCACTACTCAAAGAGGTAAGCAAACCGGACGACATTGTCCGCGTGCAGAGTGTATTCACACCACTTGCGCAGCTCGCGCGCTACCGTATCCGGCGTAACTCGAATTCTCGCATTCATATACGGCTACTGATTTCTGATCGGAACTTTAGTGGATTAATGTTATTGATGGGTTTCATTTTGATTTACTGTTTCCCTAACTTTGTGGAAGTGAGTTTTCAAGAGGTTTTGCAATACTATAACATGACGCTTCATAACTAACAAATGTTAAAAACCTTTTTATGGCGAGTTTTTCCTTAGGCTAATTCCCTTGTACGATAGCACTGTAATTCAATCGAAACAGAAATCCGACAAAGATGGAAGTTTATTATAAGCAACATCTTTAATAAAATTAATAACGACTTCAAAAAAAAGAAATGTACATGAAAACGAATTAATATATGAGCTCGCTGATGTTCTTCAGTTACCAACCACTTCGTCACCCGGGATCCGAAAACACTGAAATACGGGGTAATACATATACTTTACGGTGGAAGGTCTAAATCAACGCAACACAGCAGAATGGGCAGTGAACCCCAGAATCCGTCTGCGTGATATTAGTGATACTGTGCGACCAATGAATCTGCAGTACGCATGCGAAAAAAAAATACTGTAACATTGCAGTACCTTCGCAATATTAAACAAATAGACATACTGTGAAGGCCAAGAAAATGAACATTTCATCTACAGGATATATACAGCCTACCAAGGTTCACATAGGTAAACTGTAAGCTGTATTCTATTTTGTTCTGTACTATATTATTGTATTTATTCTGTACTATTCTCATGATCCCTACAAGCCGGTGACCATTAAGGATGAATTCAGGACAAAAAAATCCACAATAAAGCCATGGTGCTGAAGTGGTTTCGAATTAATTGCCTTATTAGTTCAACGTCTTCTTGTTCAACAATTCAACAACACCTTGTTTCCACAATCTCATATGTCAAAATCATACAAGATTCAAGAGGATACTGATTTATTCAATATAATGATTTATCCCTAATTTTTCAACATATTCGTTTCGTTTCGTTCAACAATTGTGGCCCTGAAGAGGGCCGTTGGGTTAGATTAAACATGCACCGACGTCAAGTAGATGGGAGATCTACCTGCTTGAGGTGTACTTGGTGACGGCCTTGGTGCCCTCGGAAACGGCGTGTTTGGCGAGCTCTCCAGGAAGGATCAGTCGGATGGCAGTCTGGATTTCGCGAGATGAGATCGTCGAACGTTTGTTGTGGTGGGCCAAACGAGATGCTTCGGCAGCGATACGTTCAGAAACATCATTCACGAACGAGTTCATGATGGATATAGCTTTGAAAGAGACACCTGTGTCAGGGTGTACTTGTTTAAGTACACGGTAGATGTACACAGAGTAGCTCTCAGGCTTTCATCAATACAAGCTAGGAGAACAACAAGAAAATTAACGTCAAGCGATATGATTGACGCGGACTATGTGTAAGCTGTGATTAGCCCAGATCTATACATGGATTGAGAAGTTCGAAATTCGTAAGTTAGGTCACCCTTGAGCAAGAACTCAGAAATTTTTACTAAAGACATCGAAATTCGACGAACCATTATAGGGACCATGAATAAAATCTGGTCACGACAACTCAAAACAGCATTCAAAGACTGAAACGAAAGAAGAGTTTACTTGGCTCTTTCAAAGGAAGAAACGTTACAAAATCATTTTTCATTCAAAATTATGTGCTCTTTGAAAAATTACTTAACTCAGACAGGACACTGTTTTCAAACAGTCGATGTTGAACTTCAAAAACAAAAAAATGGATTCAAAATCTTGTTCTTATTTCTTGAACACAAGCTTTCTCTTGAAAACTCACTTCCACAAAGAATGCCCGGACGCAGTTGTCTTCCCACACGAAGCGAATAGAAGAAATGCTTAGGTAAGAAATCCTAGAGGAGTAGAGTTAGGGAAACAGTAAATCAAAATGAAGTAAACCCATCAATAACATTAATTCACTAAAGTTTCGATCAGAATTCAGTAGCCGTATATGATTCGTATATGGATGCGAGAATTCGAGGGACGCCGGATACGGTAGCGCGCGAGCTGCGCAAGTGGTGTGAATACACTCTGCACGCGGACAAGGCCGTCCGGTTTGCTTACCTCCTACTCAAAATGAATCTCAAAAGGAGCAAGAACAATCATGAAAACAAAAGTTAGAAACAAAGAAGCAATAAAGGTAGGTTAAATCTCTCCACAAACGTTCCGTAATATCCACCGCTGCGGTGAATAGCAATAACAGAATTAAAACTGCAAGCAGCATGAAATACAAAGTCACTACAAAGTAGAGTCAGAATAGTCAAATACGGAATACGAGTTACAGAAGCTAGGGTTTGAATGGATAAGAAGTAGAATGTATTACCAGCAGAATAAAAACACGCAAATGGAATGCGAACAGTGCTTGCGCCTCGGTTAGCGTGGGGTATCCAGCAGTGAGCTCGCGCGCACAGGGGGCGGGCTCAATCTCTGCTTCTGTATAAAACCTTTAAATCATATAAATTTATCCTAATAACATCAATAATAGATTAACGAGCAACAATAGGAATTAATAAATTACATGATAACAAACAATCATAGAAAATAGTAATTACATAAGACTGTCGCCTAAACCTACACCCTGAAGAAATGCCGGGCGAGTTTTTTGGCAAGCTGCCCACGGTTTGAATGTAGTCCGTTGCGGGACCCACTATCATTCCTTTACTGTGGCTTCATTTTGGCGCTTTGCATGAATTGCTATTGAAAGAAATGATATTAAGCGCGCCCGCACCCATGAGAGATCCGAATTTAAAGGAAAAGATGACAATATACGTTGTTTAAAGAGGTTATATGGCATTTTTGGAGGAAAGTTTCAAAAAGAAGGGCCGAAGGAGAGCTTTACGAAGAACCTTTCTCGATGAATGTGGAAACGGGTATCCGGAACGGCAAATATTTCCATTTCAGTCCAAATTTCACTCAGCGGTTCTTTTCTTTGGACAGCAGTGATACATTTACTGTGGAGCAGGACTATTATCGTGCGGTTTTGTGCCTCCTCCTTCCAAGATGTCATATAACCTGTAACCTAAAACGGTTCACTGTGTAGATAGCCACAATACATTGACTACGATTGCATTACACTAACACTAATAATCCAACCAGTAAGATTAAGTAATCATAAAACGTTTGATTGAAATGGAGTGAAATTGACGAAATCAAGACTGCGTCACGGGAAAGGGCTCATCAGTAAAAGTAGACTAAAAGACAGATATCAATTACAACCTTACTCATTTTAAACGGTCTCTCAAACAATTGAAAATGACGAGCATGTTTTCTTTTGATCTATTGGTATAACTTCGTTTAAATGCGGTTTGAAGCGAAATGGCACTCTTTTTGGAAGTTCTTTTCTCTATGCGATTTGATGCCATTTCCTGAAAGCCTCGCATAGTTATTAGGTTGAAAAGGGAAGTGGAGCGCAGGATACTGGTTAGGAACATGCCAGGTAATGAACATTCATTCGTGACCGCAATGTATTTGAAAGCCATTTCGATCCAATACAATGTCTTGTGAGGCGCAGCGGTGTGCTCCTGCCTTTCGCCTTTTTTGTGGTGACCTAGGACTACATTTATTCCAATTATACTATGCTGATCCTAAAGCAACGTCGTTTTCTTCGAGGGAAGCAGTAAGAATGCAAATCTTGGTTCTCCCTACTTCTTTATGTTGTCAGGTGCCAGTGATTTAGAGGAGGTTTCTACTTGGTGAAAAAGCCAATATTCCTTATCAAAACGACCGCTTACCTTTCAAACAACGTATATTGTCATCTTTTTCCTCAATTTCGGATATTTAATGAGTGCGGACACTCTTAATATCATTTCTTCGAACAGCAATTCATAAGTAGACCCAAAATGAAACGAAAGTCGAGTCGATAGCGTGGGTCCCACAACGAATTGCTTGATTCACAAGCCACATAGTTGACAAATGTTCGAAAATTTGACAAATGTCTCGCGACAACTCGCCCGGCGTTTCTTCGGGGTGTAGGTTTAGGCGGCAGTTTACATAAGACCAAACAGAGAAAGAGATCAAGTAGAATATAGTCGTGGTGTCCAGGGCTTCGCCCCAATGAGATGGAAAGTCTGGGGCCGCCGTCCTCGGTGGCGAGCTGAAGCCGACTCCTCTCGTTGAAGTTCTCCTCGGTCGCCGCTCCGCCCTGAAATACCAACATGAGTCATCTTGTAACATTGTCAGCTGATAGCCGCGCTTGCACGGCGCGGCTCACACAGCAGAACGGCAGCAGAGTAGTGTTCAGCAAAGAATCTTGTTGAATATAACAGTCATCAGATCAGAATAATAGCAGAATAGCGTAGGGAATAGCAAAATAAGAGGGAAGGTTGCATTGATCGGCGACAGGAACGAAAATTCAGTCCGGCACTCGGTTCTTACAGTAATCCGGCACGTGTTAATACGCAAATTTTTGCCCGTCACATATACGACGCGTCGAAAAGGGGCTTTGGGCAAGGACACGGGGGTGGGTGGTGGAGTAAGCCAGGGGGTTACTGTAAGAGCCGAGTGCCGGACTGAATTTTCATTTTAGTTGATCGGCGTTGATAGGTAGCTGCTATTGGTGTCGCAACGAATTGCTTGATTTTAAAGCTAGACAGTTGTCGCAAAAAGTTGACAAATGTCGCGCGCAGCTCGTCTGCCAGTTTTTCGGGGAGTAGATTTAGCTGCGAGTTGCTCCCCTACAAAGTTTGAACGCTCTCGTTACTCTGGCACAGGATTTATAGGTTTCCGCTCAAACCCCGCCTGAGGGCGGAGTCTGGTTCTGCCCCCCACCGTATTTTTTCCCACTATGGCGCCTGTACTCCTATCAAGTTTAAACTTTCTAGGTCCATGGGAACTGGAGTTATGGATTCTCGTATGTAAATGTAAGAAGGGATGTGAGCTTCGAGGCACGCTCCGCCCAATGTGGGCGGGCCTTCGCTGGCGTCATTTATGCTGGAGACGGGAGGCGGTCGTTTGGCGCGGCCCTTCGCACCCAACTTGTCATTGGGGCAATTAGGCTCATAATTGCCATCTTGGCGCCGCCCATTGGACTCGGTTTGTGAGCTGGGCAACTCGTCCAGCTGATCCAACCTCCTGACAATGCTGGCCAGCCTACCCACTGCCCATCCAACGCCCGATCGATGACGCCGCTATAATTAGGCGCCGAATTGCGGACCTACCTGCCTTCTGCTTATTTCTACTGCATATTTTGCTATTTTTTCGCCGTTTTTTGCTTCTCGAGTTTTTTGACCCCTTTCTGCAATGGATACTGCTAACTTACAATGGAGTGGAAGTATCATGGTCGTTTTGGAGCCTGATACTTACCACTTCAAACTCGCAGCTAAATCTACACCCCGAAAAATTGGCGGACGAGTTGCGCGCGACATTTGTCAACTTTTTGCGACAACTGTCCAACTGAAAACCAGGCAATTCGTTGCGGGACCAGGGCAGCTACCTCTCAACGCCGATCGATGCAACTCTCCCTTTTATTTCTTATTCCCTACACTATTTTGCTGCGATTCTGAGCTGCTATTCTTCTATTCTGCAAGATTCTGTGCTGAAACTACTCTGCTGCCATTCTACTGGATAATCCGCGCCGACCGAGCCTAACCATCGCCTGCATTTTATTTGTATTTCTTCACTCTGCTGATATTCTATTCTGCTTCTACTTTTCTTCTATCTATTCAAATCTGGTGTTCGAATTTCGAACTCTGTTGGGATGCTGATCGACCGAGCCAACTTCTTTCTTCTCTTTGTTGGTAAGTGATTCTTTCTGTTTTTTGGCATACTTAAGGCTGTGATTAGGAATTCTATTAACTCCGCTTCTTGACCCTACTTCTTTAGGCGCTTGTTATGTTCGTTTTTCAGGAGGAATTGTAAATTTTTGACTTTCTGATATTGGAAAACGTTTGTGGTGAGTTTTATTCCACATTTATTGCTTATTTATTTCTACCCTTGCTTTAACAATTGTTCTTGTTCTTTTGAACTCTCTCTGGGTATCGCTTCCGTGTTACTTTGTAGTGGATAGCCGGTCACGGCCTTCACACATGTGAAGGGGGATGCCTATCCTTGGGTTATGCGCGCCTTTGGCAAGGATTGTACCTAGGGGATACCTCAACACCCGGAGATAAGTTCCGCCCATTTGGCTTCTATAAATAGAGTGGCCCTTATTAGCTCTCGTAACAAAGCCTCTGTATCAGCTAAACTGTTGTTCTGTTCGTGCTTCTTGCTACATTGTTTTAAAGTGACGTTGAATTGCTAAATAACCGCTACTTTCTTTTACTTTCTCCTTTGAATTCTCTCCTAAATACCTCTTGATGCGGCAGCATAAGACTGAATTGAGGGAGGACATATATGATTCTACTCCTTTTCATTTTTGTGCTGCTTTGGAGGAGAATTCAAAAACATTACCGGTAATCCCTTCACTCTGCCTCTCAACCAAGTAATCAGGGGTTCTCGCCATGTGTGTGCTGTTTAAATTTGAGTATTTTCTTCTCACACATTCTTCTATTGAACAATTTTATTCATCAACTATTTACAAATACAAAATCGTCATTATTTATACCACGTGTAAAATTTCAGCGGTAATTTTTTGTATCTACATCTTTACCTTTAATTGCATCACATTAAATTGTTGATTACACTCATCACATTATTGATATTGTTATTGACACACACTAAACATAGATGCTGTACATTCCCTTCTTGCAAGCCCTACACTTTCGCTGTTGCACACCTCGCGCACATACTGCGTGGGCCCAAACGCGGCATTCCGTGCATCGCATCCACTGTGTTTCTCGGGCGTCTGGTTCCTCTGGGTCCATGTCTTCTGGAAGAGTGGGGTCTTCCTCGAAACAAATCGAGCAGAATAAGATCTCTTCTGGGTCAACTCTTATGTCCTCCACGGATTGCGTTTTCCTACGCATTTCTTTTCGAATTCGAGCTCTCTGTAATTATGTAATGTAAAGTATCTAAGCCGTTCATATTAACATATCCATTTAATCTTTACAACGTACCGAGTAAAGCTCAGATTTTTGCATTTTCGGTCGTCCGTGGGCAGGTACGTCAGGTCTGGAAACAATACCAGCAGCTTCAAGGGGAACATTTGTGTCGCCAGCAATCACTCGCAATCTTTCAGCGAGTGCCGTCAGAGTGTCTAAGGCGTTCTCATCTTCTTGCCTAACTAGAGCATTTACCTTTGCATGGATCATGGTATAGCTCTGAAAAAGAATATCTACATTAACGAATTAGATATGGCTAAGTAAAGCGACCTTTGCTATATCGTCACGAAGCGCATGCAGTTCCCCACGTATATCACGGATAGGCCCAGGGTCCCTTTCTGAGTGAACTATTACAACTCCTCGCGGTTCCGGTTGCAGCTCAATGAACGTAGATTCTTGCACAATTTCTTCCCGTCTTTCTTGCACAATTTCTTCCTGTCCTTGCACTGTTTCTTCCTGTCCTTCTTGCACTGTTTCTTCCTGTCCTGAAAGCAAAGAAGTCACTATATCAACGGACAACTGTAATTATAATCACGCACCATAAAACTTCACTGCGTGTCCGTGTAGACATGCTACTCCTGCGAGGGCTCCACTTCGGCAAGAACAAGTAAAGGAGTAGGGACAAACGTGACATCGGGAACAGTGGGTGTTTGTCTGAAATATATTCGTAATGATTAATGAATGAACTAGTATATTTCATGAAGTGTGAGTTGTAACCACTAGCCTGGGGAGAACACACGCAGTGTCCATCGAATTCGACGCGATACACTGTCCCGGATGTTGCGCTGTACACATTCCACGCCAAGTCCCCTACTTTGTGAATTTTATCAGAACTTTCCTTGTAGAACCGGACTGCGAGCTTGTGTTGGATGTTGTTCTCTCTCATCCGGTAGGACGAAACAAGTTGCCTACGATCCTGTAATGGATAAATTGCCTTCATTCACCCGATATCAATCGATTATTTACCCTTATTTCGAAGTCCAACGCCAGTTCTTCCACGGCCTTTATCAGGGTGTCCACCACGTAATCGATTCTTGAATTCGCTTTCCTCTTCAATTTCTCTTGCTTCAGTCGTAGATGCCATCTTTCCGTGTACATGGAAGTGCTCATCACAACACCTTGCCGGCGAAATGCTGCCCACTTCTTTATTTTCTCTTCCCCTTGAAATGAAAAGAGTCCTATCAGAAGGTAAGAAGGAAGCGACTTGTGTTACCGAGGTACTCCCGTTGAAGGTACTGAATGAGGCGCGAGCAGTTCTTCAGGCGTAGGTGTGTGAGTACCTCCCCAAGCCTTGCGTGGAACGTCGCCTCGTCGCTGATTCTTAGTAGGTTTCTAAAGGCTCCGATGATGCCTCTTTGAAGCTCTGGCTAAAAGTCCTAATTAGAAATATGTGGCGTTCTAGGGACTACAATTTTACCTTCACAAATTCCTTGGTCTTTCGTTTCCAAGATTGTAGAATATGGAATCTACACAAGAAGTGATCTACCTCCCGATCTGGGAAGGAAGATTTGAAGCCATTGTAGAACGCGAGGGCTTCATCGGAGACTAGAGATTTTGGAGCAAAATTTGGCACGATTTTCTTTATTTCATCAAAAAGAATTTTCACTTCCTTCGCCGTCATTTCACCCGACAACAAAAATGCTAAAATTTGAATGATTACTCACAGTAGAATTAATCAATCTTAGATACCTGCAGGAAGTCCACGGTCGCGATCGTCAATCACCATAACTGTTGCGAGCTTCAAGGCATACCTCGTCACATTATGGGTGTCATCAACCGCAATTCCCTTACTCGCAAATTGGTCCAGCCATCTCTGCTGGCGCGGTGTGATGATCACTGTAATGGGGCCCTTCCAAGAACGCAATTCGTTTATCATCGTGTCAAGACTAACCAAGAACAAAACCCTTTCCACTCGGCTCGTCCTGCTTTTTGAAAAAACGTATTCCGTCACTCGGGTTTCGTTCTTGCTCTCTCAATTCTAGTGAAGTAACATCATCTCTGTCACGCAATCCTGGTGTCAGCTTGTACTTTGTCATGACATTCCAGAGGTCCTTCTTCGTAACAAAGTAGAGCTTACATTCCTTGGACTCGTAATCCTTTCTCATTTTTTGTATAATGTAATCAGTGGAAAACTCTGGAATGTGGAATCGTGATTGAATACATTTGTGATACATCATAATAGCGTCATCTACCTTGGATCATGTATTTTAAATACTCTAACTGTTCACCTGTCCACCGTAACAGGGCAGGATCGAGGTCGTGCCCTATATGGCCGAAACAGCCTATCACACTCACTGATCCATCTTCTTTAAAGTGCACATTTGCAAACGCTGAGCAGTACAATTGTACTTTTTTGCTAGCGCGCATACGACGCTCTCCTTGCGAAACACCCTCGCCACAACGGTTGCACCTATATAATTAAAAATTAGGGAAACGCGTAAAAAGGTGAAGCAAGCTAATGGTCAGACCGCATTATCAAGTCCTTTCCGCCTTTTTTGCTTGACCTGCGGAAAAATGAGGTGCAATGAAGTTCGCACATTCTCTTCATCCATTCCTAAAAGAACTTCTTCTATTTGGAATTTCCATTTGGCATAGTACTTACCTCAAAGTCCTCCGAGTTCTGGAAGGATACATTATGAACGACGTACTCTTGAGGTCTTCCCATGGCGCCTTCATTCAGATGATCAAATCCACAGTGCCGACTCAACTCTTCATGAGTTTTAAATACTTCTTCACAGAGATAGCACTGTGGCGATACACCGCGACTTTCTTCCTCCTCAACCACGACAGAGCTTGATGATGCAGAATGCTTAGATCTATGTATTTGGAGGCCTCTTTTCGATGAGAAAATCCTTCCACACTGGTTGCAGGTGTGCGTCTGTTTCCCTTCGCTCTCAAATTCCTCCTTCTTGGCCTGTGCCATGACTTTCCTAGCAGACGTTGGTGAAAGGTTGTGTACTGAGCGTAGATGCTCGAGTATACTATATTTGCTCATACTTTTACCACAAATGGAACAATCGGATCGCTTCGACTCCATTTCACTATAGCTTTCTAAATGAAATCGGTTACAGCAACTAAGTGTTCACGAAATGAAAATAGAGAAATGGCAAATAAATTGAGAGTACTAAATGAGATCACCAACGCCAAAGCGCCTGATCAAAGACAGTGGAAGACCTCTTACTCTCAAGAAAGATATTGTCACATGGGTGTGTTGAAATCGGATTGTGTCGTAGGTACGGTATGCTCTGATCCCACAACGAAGTAGCCATTGTGAAATCAAAGAGAGAGGTGATTGGGTAAAGGTTTCCACCATATTGTCAAAATTAGCTGTGTGTGGAGAAAAGGTGGTCGTTGCACAACGTTCTATTTAACTTTAAATTGAACCTCCGATTAAATCGCATGAAGTGACTTTAGAGGTAAAAGAAAGAATGCGAAGAGTGTGAAGGAGAATGAAAGAAAACTTGCTGAAAAATTAACGGGAAAAGAGCTGAAACACTTGCTCATACCAGCAGCAAAGTGAAATGGGGTAGAATCGTACACGTTCTCCCACAATTCAACCCTATGCCGGTTCACTGAGACTTTAAAGAAGGAGTATCTCAAGCAATCCTATAAATATCCAATAGAAACAGAAGCGAATTGAGAAGCGATAGCAGCAGCAAAAGCCCAAATCAGTCGCTAATAGAACATCATAGTATGAAGCGAAACTCACCATAAATTAGTGTAATGCTAGTCAAGTTGTTCTAGAATTGAATAGCAGTTGAGTAAATTGCAAACTCGAAGCATATGCAGAGAGGAATGAAAATTTGACAATGGAATCTCGAAATTTTTATTCCATATTGTTGAAATAATGTGTTATGAATAATTGTAAATGGTCAATGAATTAAATTGTTGAAGCAGAAGAATTCATAAAAGCGAATGAATATGAACGCGGAAAATACGACGAGAACTACCTGATTTCAAGGGCAAAATGATGGCATAAGCGGGGAAGCTGTGAATTCCCCTCCAAAGCAACATAAAAATGAAAATGGGTAGAACCGTAAACGTTCTCCCTCAATTCAGGTCTATGCTGCTCATAAGTAGGAGAAAATTCAAGCGAAGACAACTACAAAGACCGTTATACTGAAAAGCAAGAACAATTGTTAAAGCAAGGGTAGAAATAAATAAGCAATAAATGTGGAATAAAACTCACCACAAACGTTTTCCAATATCAGAAAGTCAAAAATTTACAATTCCTCCTGAAAAACGAACATAACAAGCGCCTAAAGAAGTAGGGTCAAGAAGCGGAGTTAATAGAATTCCTAATCACAGCCTTAAGTATGCCAAAAAACAGAAAGAATCACTTACCAACAAAGAGAAGAAAGAAGTTGGCTCGGTCGATCAGCATCCCAACAGAGTTCGAAATTCGAACACCAGATTTGAATAGATAGAAGAAAAGTAGAAGCAGAATAGAATATCAGCAGAGTGAAGAAATACAAATAAAATGCAGGCGATGGTTAGGCTCGGTCGGCGCGGATTATCCAGTAGAATGGCAGCAGAGTAGTTTCAGCACAGAATCTTGCAGAATAGAAGAATAGCAGCTCAGAATCGCAGCAAAATAGTGTAGGGAATAAGAAATAAAAGGGAGAGTTGCATCGATCGGCGTTGAGAGGTAGCTGCCCTGGTCCCGCAACGAATTGCCTGGTTTTCAGTTGGACAGTTGTCGCAAAAAGTTGACAAATGTCGCGCGCAACTCGTCCGCCAATTTTTCGGGGTGTAGATTTAGCTGCGAGTCCACTTCAAAGTAATTTGCAGTACATATGTATAACAGACTGATAGTGTGGTGAGTGTTTTATGGTTTCTTCTTTTTGTAAAACATTCGTTTATCGTAATGTTTATTTCCATCATTTACTTTATTGACATGCAGTTTATCGTGCGATAAGTGTTTCGAAACTTCAAGCATGATTTTTATTTCATCTTTCTTCACAACATATGTTATGTTAACTTTTTTCTAGGCGTCCCGATTATAGTATAGCATTGCTAGGATTAGGTTTACTATAAGGTGTAACTGTTTCCTACTTTTTGCTGTCCTATGACTTATCTAACTGCGTTAATATTAAGCTAACTATATTCGATGGACGATCTATTGCATTCGACTGACTCATTTGTTTTGGCTACTACTTCGGCTACTTTATTTTGTATTCAGGTGTTATATTCATGAGACTACCCTTGTATTCTTCAACTGTATTCATGGGACTACCATTTCTGTTCGACTAACTGTTGTATTCGGCTACAACCTTTATTGGACTACCATCTGTATTCGCTATCATCTGTGTTCGGTTCTCATATTTTCTGAATTACCCTTTATATTCGGCTATTTACTGTATTCGGCTACTAATCACTGTACTGCCCCTTGTATTCGATTGAGCCCTGTATTCAGCTACTATCTTGATTCCATCGCAGGTAAGTGCTATCAAGATGCTGTTTGCTTGCTGGAAGAGTATGGTTTCATGACCAATGTGGGATCATGACACATTCTTCTCTCCAGTTCGCTCACAGCTAGTTGTTTTTTTAAATTATGCTGTACGTTAATTGTATTTACTTTCTATATGTGACTAATACCGTACCGGTACCGTCCGGTACCTTCGAGGAGTTACGAGACGAGAGCCGAAATAGAAGAATATTGTAAATGTATGTCGAGGCATGTATCCGGAAGACTATTTAATAATGTGCATGACAATAAAGAAAATGATTTAAATGAATATTACGATAAACGAATGTTTTTCAAAAAGAAGCAACGATAAAACACCACATTATCAGTCCGTTATACATATGTACTGCAAATTACTTTGAAGTGGTAAGTATCAAGCTCCAAAACGACCATGATACTTCCACTCCATTGTAAGTTAGCAGTATCCATTGCAGAAAGGGGTCAAAAAAACTCGAGAAGCAAAAAACGGCGAAAAAATAGCAAAATATGCAGTAATAAGCAGAAGGCAGGTAGGTCCGCAATTCGGCGCCTAATTATAGCGGCGTCATCGATCGGGCGTTGGATGGGCAGTTGGTAGGCTGGCCAGCATTGTCAGGAGGTTGGATCAGCTGGACGAGTTGCCCAGCTCACAAACCGAGTCGAATGGGAGGCGCCAAGATGGCAATTATGAGCCTGATTGCCCCAATTACAAGTTGGGTGCAAAGGGCCGCGCCAAACGAAATACACTCGCTGGAGACACCTTCGACAATGCTCCTCCTACATCAACTTTTTCCTGCTCTGTTGGCTTTCTCCAAACCGAGTTATAAATGTTTTCATAAAGCATTGCATTTTCGGAGAACGCCCCGCCCATCGGGGGTGGGTCTCCTCATTTGCATCTGACTTACCAATGCACACCTCTAGGGGTGAGTCTATTTGGTTCCACGTCTAATTACTTTGCACCGGGTGTGCGAAGGAATTTTTGATCGCACCTAATCAAGCTTGCCTCGCACCTAGGCGCGAAGTGACCTGCGCAGTGACCTTAATAGGACTCCGCGGTAATTACGCTGCCCGCACTCGCTACCAATTGAGTTAGAACTTCTCAACTAAAGAGGATAATGACGTTTAAAAAAATGGAGATGCTATTAAAAAATGCTCTTTTTGCAAAGAAAAAGTTCCAATATCAATTTAAATGGTTGTGAGAGTTTTATTCACACGCATAATAAATGAATTCAATATATTTTGTGAATAAAGTTTGTGTGATATGGGAGAAAACGGTTCAATTCAATAGTAATAAGAATTTATAAGTGAAAAAAACTTAGATAGTTTTGTTTGTTACGAATCTGGACATCTTTATACATAATTCTTGTATTTTCTGACGCCTTGCTTCTTGCTGTTGTAGTTCATCAAACCTAGGAAGATGTAAAATCCAAAAAAATTTCTTTGTAGTGCTCGGGCTTCCGGAGCAAAAGTGATAAGTACGGACAGTGGAGGAAGTGGACCACGCACTCCTAAATTGTTTGGAGCGGGAGGACACCCTGTAACTTCATCGAAACAGTACAGTGTGTCTCCAGAATACATGGTAATCTCATATAAAGTAAGCAGAGGTAGTTAAAGCACTCACCCAACTAGTAAAATAGTCCTCGATGACCTCTCCTCAAGGTGTTGAATTTAGCCTGGAGACTTGCTAAATGCCGTAAAAAATGGCCAGCATGGTAAGCCGTAGGGCGTTCAGTGACCTCTTAATGAAGAGTAGTTCCAATACTAAAAACTCTAGAGAACTACATCGCTTCTGTAAAGGTTGCTTGATATCGCAAATAAGCGAATATACCGAAAAAAGCGAAGTTGATATTGGAATTTTTCCTTTCAGAAAACTCTTTTTTTAAAGAGGAACTGCATTTCCTTAAACTGTCATTATCCTCTTTAATTGACAAGTTTCAACTCGATTAGTAGCGAGTGCGGGCAGCATAATTACCGCGTAGTCTTCGCACCTAATTAAGGTCACTTCGCGCCTAAGTGCGAGGTGAGCTTGATTAGGTGCGATCGAAAATTCGTTCCCGTACCCCTTCGCACCTTCCTGGCCCATCCACTCACCCGCCTGTGGGTGACCTTGCTTAATTAGTTGGCTGCTGACCTCTTTGCCAGACCACTATGCTCAGAAGTAACAATATTGATTGTATGATTGAGAAACTTGTAAAGCATGAAAAATATAATAATGCAAAACAAAAAAACAATTATGCAACACGTTGATAATGCTACGCGGAGAGCTGTGGAGGCTAAAGTAATGATTGAAAAAATTATAGGATGGGGAAAAGGAGTTATCACATCGTGTAAGCATTCATTCTCACAAGACGCCTGCAGGCAAACTAGTTAGCACAGTGACCTTTTACACTTTATTTACACCCTATATCGCTTTCTTTGGACACCGCCAGTAGATCACTTATAGGTATTTAAACATGTCGATGACAGCATCATAAATCACCTCTGTAGTCTGCTTGTCATCGCATGAGCACGATGTCTCACTTGTACTACTCTGAGTTCGACTACAGAGCTTCCTCCGGCTTCAACTCAGGATTAGCTGCTACTGTTGCTCCTTCTTATTCTTACGGATCCCTGTATTTATCTAGCCTACCACAACACACTGTGCCACCTCTATTTCATGCATCTGCACCCCTTCCACCCCTTGCAACTTGTCTTTCTGTTCCCTCGAGTACTGTAGCTCCGAATTACTTTTATATCTATCCTCAGCACCCGAATGCACTGTGAGCTCTGTCAACCAAAACCCTTCGTTTTCAGAAACCCAGAATTCGGAATGTGTAATAATAACGAAAATAATAATAATAATAAAGTCTCCAGTCCATAGAATCAATATCAGTTCACTCAGACTGCCAGAGAGGTCAGCAGCCAGCCAGTTAAGCGAGGTCATCCCACAGGCGGGTGAGTAGTTTGGGCGAGGAAGGTGCGAAGTAATTAGACGTGGAACCAAATGCCGATTCCCCACCTCTAGCCACCCCCCACACCAACAATTTTGGGACCGTCTTGTGACTGAATTTGAAATCATGGTCTTCATTACAGCTCATTTCGATGCACGCCACGCCCACTGTGGGCGGGGCTCCGCAGAGCTGATGTGTGCTTTATGCTTCTCGGGATATGGCCCACCCATCCCACGCTTGATCCGTTATCTCCAAGCAGATCTAAAGGAGACATAAAGACAAACGACAGACGGACGAACAGACAGACAGACAGACAGACAGACAGACAGACAGACAGACAGACAGACAGACAGACAGACAGACAGACAGACAGACAGACAGACAGACAGACAGACAGACAGACAGACAGACAGACAGACAGACAGACAGACAGACAGACAGACAGACAGACAGACAGACAGACAGACAGACAGACAGACAGACAGACAGACAGACAGACAGACAGACAGACAGACAGACAGACAGACAGACAGACAGACAGACAGACAGACAGACAGACAGACAGACAGACAGACAGACAGACAGACAGACAGACAGACAGACAGACAGACAGACAGACAGACAGACAGACAGACAGACAGACAGACAGACAGACAGACAGACAGACAGACAGACAGACAGACAGACAGACAGACAGACAGACAGACAGACAGACAGACAGACAGACAGACAGACAGACAGACAGACAGACAGACAGACAGACAGACAGACAGACAGACAGACAGACAGACAGACAGACAGACAGACAGACAGACAGACAGACAGACAGACAGACAGACAGACAGACAGACAGACAGACAGACAGACAGACAGACAGACAGACAGACAGACAGACAGACAGACAGACAGACAGACAGACAGACAGACAGACAGACAGACAGACAGACAGACAGACAGACAGACAGACAGACAGACAGACAGACAGACAGACAGACAGACAGACAGACAGACAGACAGACAGACAGACAGACAGACAGACAGACAGACAGACAGACAGACAGACAGACAGACAGACAGACAGACAGACAGACAGACAGACAGACAGACAGACAGACAGACAGACAGACAGACAGACAGACAGACAGACAGACAGACAGACAGACAGACAGACAGACAGACAGACAGACAGACAGACAGACAGACAGACAGACAGACAGACAGACAGACAGACAGACAGACAGACAGACAGACAGACAGACAGACAGACAGACAGACAGACAGACAGACAGACAGACAGACAGACAGACAGACAGACAGACAGACAGACAGACAGACAGACAGACAGACAGACAGACAGACAGACAGACAGACAGACAGACAGACAGACAGACAGACAGACAGACAGACAGACAGACAGACAGACAGACAGACAGACAGACAGACAGACAGACAGACAGACAGACAGACAGACAGACAGACAGACAGACAGACAGACAGACAGACAGACAGACAGACAGACAGACAGACAGACAGACAGACAGACAGACAGACAGACAGACAGACAGACAGACAGACAGACAGACAGACAGACAGACAGACAGACAGACAGACAGACAGACAGACAGACAGACAGACAGACAGACAGACAGACAGACAGACAGACAGACAGACAGACAGACAGACAGACAGACAGACAGACAGACAGACAGACAGACAGACAGACAGACAGACAGACAGACAGACAGACAGACAGACAGACAGACAGACAGACAGACAGACAGACAGACAGACAGACAGACAGACAGACAGACAGACAGACAGACAGACAGACAGACAGACAGACAGACAGACAGACAGACAGACAGACAGACAGACAGACAGACAGACAGACAGACAGACAGACAGACAGACAGACAGACAGACAGACAGACAGACAGACAGACAGACAGACAGACAGACAGACAGACAGACAGACAGACAGACAGACAGACAGACAGACAGACAGACAGACAGACAGACAGACAGACAGACAGACAGACAGACAGACAGACAGACAGACAGACAGACAGACAGACAGACAGACAGACAGACAGACAGACAGACAGACAGACAGACAGACAGACAGACAGACAGACAGACAGACAGACAGACAGACAGACAGACAGACAGACAGACAGACAGACAGACAGACAGACAGACAGACAGACAGACAGGCAGACAGACAGACAGACAGACAGACAGACAGACAGACAGACAGACAGACCAAGCGCTTTATAGTAAGTAGGATAGCGTGGTTCCACTATTAGTTATTTTGTTCCTGTATTTCTTACCTGCTGCCGCACTCTGCTACATTTCTTCGCGCGCGACCATTTCGTTCCTACTGCTCCACACCCGTGTTGATGAGATCGAGAGGAATGAAATATCGACTATACAGAAGGTGTTGACGCCGATTTGCATATCCTCGCTGCGCTTGTGTTCCTTATTAAACTTCTCTGGGAGGATAGTTATATTCGGGAGAGGCTCTTTCTCTTTTGAAGCATAAATTAGGGTGGTGTTTTTGCCCGCATAAGTGACAGGCTGGTTTTTGGCAATAGTGGCTACAGTGTCTGCTTGAACCACACTTCCAACATTTGTTACCCTCTTTTAATGATTTACGGCGACTGCTATGGTCCGTCACTTTTCGACATGCCATTGAGCTGTGGTTGTTTCTTCCGCGAAATAAACACTCTCTGCCAGATTGAGGTCGTGGAGGGTATTTTTTTCACTCTGTCTTTTTTTTCAAAGTTTTGACCAGGTCTGTTTTCGATTCTCTTCCCAATATACAGCGGCGATCTCTTTCTTAAGATGACCCATTAAGTCTGCCTTTATTTGGTTAGCTTGAGATTGCCCTTATATCAAAACGGGCTTCACAATATCTTGAGGAAATTTAGCCAGGATGGTTTCTTACCATATTGGATCGCAGATTTTCGTACATCCTACCATGCAGATATCCTTTGGTTGATTAGAACCTGGATTTCATCGAGGACAGCCGAGCAGCTGTCTGCTGGATTGAAGGCTGATTACAAATTCACCAGTCTCTGAATTATTTGTGACCGATTTGCAGGCTGATTACAATAATTCTCTCGTATGATCCATTCATAATCATTCATATTCATTTGGTATTCCTTGAATTGTGTTTGGAGCTCTACCTTTGAGGCTTTCTTTGAGCACGGGAATTTAGTCTGTAACATCAAGTTCGGTACCTATATGGACAAGTGTTTCAGACACAACCCAAAATTCGGGGGAAGTCTTCCGAATTGTCGTTAAATTTTGGCAGAGATGCAGGTTTTATGGACCTACCGGAAGTTTTAGTGGTGGAGCTTTCACCTTGGATTTACTCCGAGTTAGACCTGGTTAATGAGGCACTGTTTTCTGCACTCCGTGCTTACTCTATCCTCATCTGGGATAATATGCACCTCCTGACTTTCTATTTCACTATTTTCAATTTGCGCTTCTGAGTAACATAGCCCAGTTTGACATTCATTCTGTCTCTGGCACACATCGCTCCATCAAGCCGTGCCATTATTATGATGAAAGGTCCTCAGATGCGGCCATTACGGTATTCAACCCAAATCCTCTTCTATCTGTTGTATTTTCGTCGCTAACCCTTCTCTTTCTGACTTTGATTTACAAATCCTGTACTTTTCTTTGCTTTCTGTGTGCTTTTTTTCTAAATTTTCTTGGCCACATCTAAGTTGCTGTAAGCACTTTGCAATAGTGCTATTGTGGACCTACAGTTCTCATAGTTTTCCTCATTTGTCACAGTAAAATCTGTCCTTGAGATGTACTCCTTATAACTGAGCACTAAATCTTTGAGCGCCTGAGCACTCGGAATGATTGGCATCTTATGGAATAAAAGTGATATTTTTATTTTACTTGCTGCAATACTTTTTCTTCTTTGTTAGTAATACTCAAAGTAACTCCAAGTACTGAGTACGGAAGACTTGTGAATCGAGTGTTTCAGATATCAAATTCGACCTTATATGGTTGTGCTCAAAGAGCTAGTCTTGAATCCAGGCCTCAAAGTTGCGACGCTCAGACACGGGAGTATAATGGCTACTTCGGATCGGAGGCCGATGTGTCAAGCTGTTGCGGGCGCTGAGACTATGGGTTTTGATGGCCCTTTTGTTAACACCTCGCGGTGGTTCAGTAGAATTGTTATGCGAGTTGCGATGAAAACGAAGAGTGAATCGAGTAGTATTTATTATGCAACGTAACAGAGTGCGGGTAATATATGAAGTGTGTGTATCCAGCGTGAGCCTTAGCCCAGGTGCCCGACCTCCAGTGTGGTCCGCCCCACCAGATACGAGGTCGTGAGTGAATCATCACCTGCGCATCGCAGGCGATGATACTTGTCCTCTTACAACAGTTACCTCGTGTGTCGGTTTGCTTTTCGATCGGGTTTCTGTTCTGCCGCCTGAACCTACATCCCGAACGAACGCCGGGCAAATCTTCGCGAGACACTTGTCAAGTTTTTGTACACTTGTCAAGTATATGGCTTGTAAATCAAGCAGCCCGTTGCGGGGCCCACCCTATCGGCTCTTTACTTTTGATTTGGTGCAGCTTTCGAATTGCTATGGAGTGAAATTATGTTATGAGTGTCCGCACCATGTAAGATCCGAAAGTAAAGGAAGAGATGACAGTATACGTTGTTTAAAAGATAAGCTGGTCGTTTGGCCAAGGAATATTGGCTTTTCACCGAGTAGGAACCTCCTCTAAGTCACTGGCAGCATGAAGAAGTAGGAAGAAGCAAGATCTGTCTTACTGCTTCCTTCTCAAAAATTATTATAATACGGCGACCTCAAAGAAAATGACGTGGCTTTAGGATCAGCATAGCATAATTAAAACTAATGCAGTCTTAGGTCACCACCAAAAGACGAAAGGCAAGGAGCACATCTCTTTGCCTCACAAGACATTGTACTGGATCGAACTGGCTTTCAAATACACTGCGGTCATGAACGAATGTTCATTACTTGGCATGTTGTTACCCGGTGTCGTGCGCCCCACCTCCCTTTTCAGCCTAATAACCATGCGAGGCTTTTATAAAATGGCATCAAATCGCATTGGGAAATGGACTTCCAAAAAAGAGTGCCACTCCGCTTCAAACCCCATTTAAATGAAGTTATAGAAGTTAGATCAAAAGAAAGCACGCATGTCATTTCCAGTATTTAATAGGAAGCCGTTTGAAATGAGTATTGATATTCTGTCTTTTATGCTCTTTTTACTGATGAGCCTTTTCCCATGACGCACTTGAACATCACTCCAATTCAGTCAAACGTTTTATGGTTGCATCCCCTTACTGGATGGGTTATTAATGTTAACCTTAATGCAATGTAATCGAAATCAATGTATTGTCTCTCTCTACGCAATGAAAATTGGGAAACCGCTTTAGGTTACAGGTTATACATATGACAACTTAGAAGGAGGAGACACAAAAGTTTACGGAAAGAGTTCTGCTCTACAGAAAATGTATCCTTGTTGCTCAAGGAAAAGAGCAGCTGAGTGAAATTTGAACTGAAATGGGAATACTTACCGTTCCGGATCACCGTTTCAACATTCATCGAGAAAGGCTCTTCGTAAAGCTCGCCTCTTTCGACGGTTCATCTCTTCTTTTCGAAACTCTCCTCCCAAGATGTCATATAACCTCTTTCAAGCAACGTATATTGCCATCTTTTCCTTTACATTCGGAGGTTACGCGCGACATTCTTCTTCTTCAACTTTTTGCGACAACTGTCTAAGATGAAATCAAGCAATTCGTTGCGGAGTGAGGGGTGAGGAGGAGGTAGACATACGGTTGAACCTCATCACCCCGAGGAATAAATCTTAGTACCCTGAGTCACCGTAGGGTCATTAGGGGGAGGTGTGAGGGTGTAAATGAATGTCTGAGAGAAGAGAATGAAAAGGGATCAGAGGATAAGCATGATAGAGAGAGAGTGTATGTATAAAAGGGTGCTACCCTCTCGAATAAAGCATTCCATCTTCTTGTGTTTGTCCGACATCGTCACTGGTCATCGTCATTTTGTGGAGGTCCTTTCAGATTTCCTCCAATGCCGACCACAGTGCGCGATCGCGCCAAGATTTTAAGTACAATACCGGGTATCCACCGATCACCCGACCCGATGTAGTTCCTTATAAAAACTTCTCGCCCCACGCTGAATCGCCTTTCTTTTTTCCTAACATCATAATTCTTTTTCATCCCTGCACGATATCTGTTCGGGGGCAACGCATTATTTTTCGATCTTATTATATCTAGAGTAGTCCTTAGGTTTCTTCCCATTAACATTTCACCTGGTGCTTTTCCAGTCGCTACATGGGGCGTTACCCTATACTCGAATAACAAGTCCAGTAGGGCATCTTCCACCGTCTTATTGGATCGTAACCCTTTATTCAGCGCATTTTTGAACGTTTGCACGGAACGTTCTGCTTCGCCACTCGAATTGGGGTGGTATGGCGGTGTGATTATCTGTTCAATGCCTCTTCTCTCGCAATAGGAACGAAACTCCGCCGACGTGAAAGGGGGACCATTGTCCGAAACCAATTGTTCGGACAACCCATGTCTGCTGAAAATTCCCTTCATCTTTAGTATTGTTTTCCCGGCTATGGTGGTTCCCATCTTGATCACTTCTGGTCATTTGGACTTTGCGTTTACCACCACCAGCCATTTTACTCCCCCGCTTGTCTCACAAAAATCTATGTGCAGCCTTTGCCATACTTTCTCTCTTCCCATGGGTGTAAGGGTATCCTTACTGGATCTCTACCCATTACTGCGCATGTGCTGCAATTCTTTGCCACCTCCTCTACCGGTCTGTCCATGCCTGGGAACCATATCCTAGTTCTCGTCAAGCTAATAATCGCTGAAACTTCTTGGGGATAACCACCCTATATTCCCACAATATACACAAATTGTATATTGACAAGGCTGTCCTCTTCACCGCATATGGCTTCAGCCTGTCACCCTTGACCTTAACCGGCCAACCTTTCTGCATGTAATTAACCACCATTTGTAATAAGGGGTCTTCTTTTGTGGCCTTGGCTATCTAGGCCTGTTACAGAGAGATTTTCCAAAGCCTCTTGTGCCATTTGTTGGACATACAGTTCATTCATCACCATTTCAGCACTAGGCAACTCTTTGGGATCGGGTAACCTCGATAACCCGTCCGCGTTGCTAAACTCGGACGTCCTTCTATACTCAATCTCAAACGAATATAGCATGAGCCTCAGTGCCCATCTATGCAGCCTCTTGGCTGCTATGACCGGTGATCCTTGTTTAGGACCGAATATCCTCACTAACGGCTGGTGGTCCGTTAGCAGTATGAATCGACGACCATAAAAGAACTGATTGAATTTTTCAACTCCATATACTATTCCCAACGCCTCCTTCACAGATGTCCAAAGTAGCAATTAAAAGGAATTGGTGCGTATACTGAATAACAATGAAAGGCTATTCCAGGAGGGTTTGGGCAAGTGCACAACTTCACGAGCCGAGCTCAAGTTTAAAAGTGAGGCAGTTGTGCCGAAGTTCTTCAGAGCCAGACCAGTTCCTATCGCGTTGAGACCTAAAGTTGAAGCTAAGTTGAAGGAAATGGTACGGAATGGTACCATAAAAAGGGTAGAGCATAGTAAGTGGGCCACGCCGCTGGTAGTTGTGCCCGAACCAGGCGGGAAAACAAGGATCTGTGGCGATTATAAGGTCACAGAGAACCCGCAGTTAGATATAAATCGGTACCCATTGCCTAAGCCAGACGACTTATTTCACATGTTGCACGGCGGCAAAAAGTTTTCAAAAGTTGACCTCTCAGATGCGTATATGCAGGTAGAGCTGGAGGAAAGCTCAAGGGAATACACTACCATCAATACGCACAAGGGACTATTTCAATATACGCGGATCCCGTTTGGAATAAATATCGTCCAGATAAATCAGTACTCCCTCTATTCCCGCCAGCGTTTCTTCCATTATCCGTTTCTTCCATTATCCGCTGGAATCTTGCTGGTGCGGACGACGTCGGACGTCGTCCGCACCAGCAAGATTCCAGCGGATAATGGAAGAAACGCTGGCGGGAATAGAGGGAGTACTGATTTATCTGGACGATATAACAGTAACAGGTCCAGATGACAAGACGCACTTAGGAAGACTCGAAAAAGTCTTGAACAGGCTTAATGAGGCCGGTTTTCGTGTAAAAAGGAGCAAGTGCGAGTTCTTCAAAGAGGAGATGGAGTTCTCAGTTCACGTAGTTGGTGAGAAAGGCATCAGACCAACTCCAAATAAGCTGAAAGCGATATTAAACATGCCGGAGCCTAAAAATTTGAAGGAATTAGAGTCTTATTTAGGCATGATTCAATATTAC